>CM053767.1:8723838-8776970 GCA_028658305.1 Pachyuromys duprasi
AGCTGTCTTCTTTCCCTAATGATGGGAATCCTCCTGCCTCATCGCTCCAGCTACTTCCTAACATCTTTCAGTCTGAGGTGGAGGTTGGACCTGCCAGCTCCTTCTGCAAACTTGAGGCCACAAGCTTATCTCTTGCTAAGTCTCAACCCTCCTTTCCATCTAGCATCAATCTACAGCTCAGAGATGAGAAGACAGTCACAGAGTACAACCATGTGTTTACCTAGATTTTAAGATGAGCCCAAGCATTTCCTCAGGGGGGTGAAGAATGCATAATATCAATATGTGGTGGATGTTATGTGCAAGTTGAATCTGTAATTCATATTTTAATTAACATATTTAAATGACATATACACTCTGCCAGGGGAAACAGAGTTTGGACTGTTTAATTTTCGATGAAAATCTAGAGTCTGTCACAATGCCCAGGAGGCAAAGGTAAGCAGCCAAGTCTGTGGACCTCAGCTTGATCCGTGGAGCCCACATGAAGGAGAGAGAATGAGTGTGCACGCATACAAACCCTATAAAATAGATAAATGTTTATTTTTAAAATGCTCTTTAATCTGGGTGTGGTGGTGCACACCTGTGGTCTCAGCACTCAGGGAGGCAGAGGCAGGTAGATCCCTATGAGTTCAAGGCTAGCCTGGTCTACAAAGAAGAGTCTAGGACAGCCAAGGCCACACAGAGAAACCCTGTCTCAAAAAAAAAAAAAAAGACAAAAACAAAATGCTCTTTTATTTATTTTTAAGATATCAACTTTAATATATCTGATAAGACACAGAGTTTTTTCAAAAGTCTTTTATAGTGTTTATGAGCAAAGTTGTGTTAGGACTGTTGTCTAGAAGCAAACTGAGCTGGCTCTACCTCACATATGGATCCCCTGGCCAGGTGCTGTCAGGCCATGGATAATCCAGACAGTGTTCATCCTGGTTGCCACCGTAGGCGAATCAGGGCTGAGAAGCGTGTAACAAAGATCGGGATGATGGCTAAGCAAACAAATTCTCTTGAAATAGTTATCCCCAAGATGTATTCCTTACTGAATTTTCTGAGCCTGGAGCAACTTTGGACACAATCTCTATTTTCAATTGCCTTCCATGGCTCATAGTATAGAGAAGAAAACAAAAAGGACACACCTGCAAGAGGCGGGAAAGAGAAATCATATTCGCTAGTGTTTGGCGTTTCTCTCCATCCTGATGTTGGACAGGTGGGGCGAGACCTGTGCTTGCAGGACCCCAGAACAGCGGCACATGAAGTCAGCAGGGTAAGGGGTTTACACTTCCATGCTTTGGGATAACTGAAAACCAAAGCACTTAGCGAGACAAGATGGCCCAGGACCTCAATCCCAGCATTTGGGAGACGGAGGCTGGAAGCTTAGGAGTCCAAGGCCATCTGCCTGGCTACACAGTGAGTCTGACGTCAGCTGGGGCTGCCCAGAAGCTTCCTTCTTTTACATTTTGCAGAAAGCAGATTGCGAGCGTGATCTGGCAGGTGTTCGGAAAGTAAGAAAAAGGACGGTTTGTGTCCAGTCAATATGTGGTAAGCAGGAGTTTGCAAGTAAGGAGGAATTTAGAAGGCTCGCAGATACTTCTGAGCTCCCAGGACACCAGAATCAGTAGGGACAGAGTGCTGTGAGACATTAGTTGTTTCCCATTTGCCTGCAATAACAGCAGACTTATCTTTCCCATGAACCACCTGGCGTCTATTCTGCAGTAAGTACCTTAAAGTAAGATGATTGATATGACAAAGTATTTCAGGCACTCCATATACAAGACTTTAAATACTGTCTTGCCACTTAGAAGCATACAAGGTAGCCAGCATGAAGGATGGGAAACCTTAAAATTGTCTCATGGACCTGTGTTTTCTGTAGAAACTCTAAAGCCTTCCATTTGTTGGGAGCTAGCACAGGCTATCAACACATATCACTCTTAAGATTTAAGTTTCTTTGCCGCTAGTCTCTTATTCCCAAGGTAGGCTCAAATGGTGGATTCTGTGACCCTCATTCTGTCCCAAGTTTCAGTAAAAACCAAAATAAAACTTCTGGAAACAATAAAAAATCATATGACCCCAAGAATGCCATATGAAACTCAAAACCAAAGTGTCCTTACCAGGCAATGTTTGGGATCTAGAAAGCTGTGGAAAGATGGTTATTGAGTATGTTTTGAAAAGATAAAGAGATTCAGGTCGAAGATTTGTCTTTGTAATTCATGTTTAGAAAGGAGGAGAAGGCAAAGTAGAGGTGTAGTGGACGTAGTCAGTTTAGGAAAGTGTCTGTTTCTTCTGTGTCTCACTCTTTGTTCTTTTGCTTTGCACCAGGTTCAGGATAGGCATATGGCAAGAACTTGGATGGATGGATATATGGATATATGGATGAATATATGGATATAAGGATGGATGGATGGATGGGTTTCAAAATGACTACTTCTCTTTTCTCTAGGTTCAAAGGTACCTGGATAGACTTAGAGACAGCATAGACAAGTAACTAACAGGAGTCTTAGAAATTACAGTTAATCAATGACAAAAGGGACTCAAATTCAAGTGGTTCCCTCTGTCCATTTCTCTAGGATTGCCATATTCTTTTCTCTGTACAGCTGGAAACCTGCCCTTCCCTCACTGTATCAACAGGGGGCAGCAGAGAAGAAAAAAAGCATAGTCCCTGGTCCTGTGAGTTAAGCCTCTGTACCACTAGCCCTGCCCCCCAACCCAAACATCTTAAAGCAGTGTTCCTCAACTGCATACTTTTAAAGGTTAGGAGGGATACGCTATGAGTGTGTGTGTTGGGGGGGCGGCTAGAGGGAAAGAATTGAAATTTTAAAGTGTGGTGTGCTCACTGTATATTCCAACGAATTTCGTAGATCCAAATGTCTTTTTGATGTTCTGAGAGTATCATGTAATATGAAGAATTCCTCAGTGATTTTGGATGACGATCAAGACCGCCCATGTATTATTATTGTTATTGTTGTGTGTATGGAACTAGACATCTCAAAAATGCTAGTGGATTGCTCTACCCCTGAGCCATACCCCTAGGCACTCCTATCCTCTTTCAGTTGATAAGAATTCCCTTGAGGGCCCGTGTGCTCTTCAGAAAACATCAAAAGCTTCATTCCAGCAGATCCATTCCCGACTTCATGCTGAAGCTGATTATCTCAGCCTTACAGTATCTTCTCTGATAATCACCAAGGACAGATTGGAGCTCTGGCCAGTGCCATATAGTGAGAACAAAGGATCTGAAGATGGCATTTGAGAAATATGTTACCTCATCCTCATACCTGCCACTTCTCTGCCTGGTAGCTGTCATCAGGCTTGGGAACGGAAGAAGATCAGCTCTCAAACTTTCACTTGGGTGTTACTGTTCTTGCCAGGGGCCTCTAGCTGGGCGTGTGGCTTTCTGGAATGTTGAGTCAGGCAAGACTACTGTAAAGCCTGGAGATTTAGGGGCCTTTTGGGTTTATCTCCACAGTATCGGTTGCCACACGGCTGTCACATGCTGCATCCAGCCTCACTTATCAAGAGACAGAGGAGTTTGAACGGATAAATCGGCAAGTAGGTTAAGCATCCTCCATAGATTGTCCTTCACTGGCTGCCGGTGCCTGGGGCACAGAGCATGTTTGTGTACTACCGCTACAATTTTAAGATGACTCTCAAGCCTTCATCTGATTTCTATCTTAACCACAGTCTTTTGAGAGAATGCCTGTTGGGAAAGCTTTACACTCTGCCTAACATTTGCCAAAAAGAATTTGTGGCCACAGAGCTGCATGAAACTGTTGATAGAAGGGAGAAGGAAAGAACAAAGATTTGTAACGAGGCTGAGGAGTTCGGGAGAACCAGGTGATAGGAGCTAGAAAAATGGTATTCTGCCAAGGAAGCCGTAGTTTCCCCCTCCCCCCTTTCACCAGTTTGTTAGCATCTTGAAGCACTACCAGAAGTTTTGAGGAGCCCCTTTATGCTGCCATATATTTCCCACGGAAATTGGGGTCTCCTCTTGCGATCTTAATCTTATTAATAAAAGGATTTAAACACAGACTCATCAGGACACGCAAGGGCAGTTTTCTTAGCGTTTGAGAGAAAGCAACAGGACAGGCGAGCTGTGAGTCTCTGCAGCTCCTCCTTAGAGGAGGAAGAAGATGAGCACAAAGAGTCATGGTGTATTAGTGACACCAGAACATTCAGCAGTGAAGGCTTAGCAAGCAGCCACGAGACAGCAAGCAGCCACAGGATAGCAAACAGCTACATAGCAAAAAAAAAAAAAAAAAAAAAAAAAAAAAGAGGCCAGTAGGTTTAGCTAGGATCTAAACAACAGCAAAGAAGGAAATGATAAGATTTTCTGAGTTAGGATGGACTTGGAGGAGTGCCAAGGTGACTCCATAAGTGACTGCACTGAGGGGTGTTCTAGAAAGGATAACTACATCATCTCATTAAAGGGGTAATTATTCCTCTTCTTTCTTTAGCGTGACTTTAGGTGTAACAGTCTTTCTGAGAAGGGGGTCTCTCAGCAGGTAATTGACATGCCTGATGGATTAAATGCTTATTTATTTATTTATTTATTTATTTATCTATTATGCACATGAGTGTTTTGCTTGCATAAATGCATGTGCAGAGTGTGTGAGCTGCACATGGATTCCAGAGAAGGCAGTTGGGTTGGCTGGAACCAGAGTAGGTGCTGGGAATGGAACCCAAGTCCTCTGCAAGAGCAGTAAGTGCTCTTGATCACTAAGCTATCTCTCCAGCCTAGACTGACTGTTAAGTGAGGAGATGACAGTACGAGATGTTCTAATGTCCAGAGCAGATCAAGAAGGGCACGTCTCTACCCAGGACCAGACATACTCTATTCTTTTGTCTGAGCCTTAGAAGCAGCAATGCTGATGTTTACTTTTCTAGTGTTACCTGCGACATGGGAGTTGACATCCAAAGTAGCAATGCCTTCTAAGGCTACTGGACCAGAAGGACAAGCAAACTTGGCAGGAGATGAGGTCAGAAGTCCAGTCTCTGCTGCGCCCAGGTCGAGGTTCTGGGCTAGGATATCTAATTATCCCAGCAAGCTGTTGCAAGCCTATCTGTTGGCTAGGGGGTGGTGTATGTTAGCTGGCAGGCTGCTGCAAGCTTCCCCCTTGGCTAGGGGAAGGTATAAGTTCATTGGCAGGCTCGGAAAATTGCTGTTTCCCAGAAGAACATTACAGGAATATTGCCAAAATGAGGGCACTTGGCTTTGGGCAGACCTCTATAGCCACTTTATCCAAAGTTGATATATGTCTTCTTTTCTTAGGGATGAACAAACTGGATTTAAGGGGGTCACTTAATTTTTCCAAAAGTCCAAAAATAAAGATCACATATCAGAATTTAGGTTGCCTTACCCCTGTATTGGTTATTTTTCAGTGTTACTTTCTATACCGGTGGAACTCTTGGCAATGATAGCAGCTGTCATTTACTGAGGAGCGAGCGCTGTGTTCACATATTGGCTTAAGTTCTGCTTATTCACTCATTTAATCCCCTTGTGGACTCTATGAGGTGGATATGTTTCCATATCACCATCACCACATTACTGAGATGAGGACTCAGGGGCATAAAGAGGCCCCGAGCTAACCATGGTATAGCTATTGTGAAAAGCAAGTCTCAGAATCTTCAAACAACCTCTTCCTGAATTAGCAAGGTCAAGGTGGGGGTTTCATGGTGTGAGCCCTCTGCTCTTCATCCTGTTCTTCTGGACAGGGATCAGTGAATATTTAGTGAGCAACTCAAGATTTCAGACACCTGGAGGAATGCGCGAGTGAGGTGGTCATGACCTTGCCCCAATGCCTGAGACTGTTAGGAGAGGAAACAGAGCAGTGAGCTATGACAGCAGCCTCCCCTGAACTCTCCTCGGCAATAGAGCCTTGGGAGCTTGGAGATAGGAGATCCCTGGCAGATAGAAGGTCCGAAAAGCACCTGAAAAATGCAAGCGGGAAGGGGGCAATGAAGACAGAAAAGAATCCGTCACCTGCTCATTCCATCCCAAGTACTAGAAGGTATAAAATGCAGCTGGGCCTCAGGGAAACCCCTAACAAAGACCATGATCATGGGACCATGAAGTTGCAGCTTCCTCCCATTGTCCCTGAAGTCACCTTCGCCATTTTCTTTCCATGTGTGTGTGACTACGGCTTATGTATGCAGGTTATGTATGCATGTTCACATGGATGTGGGTACACATGAATGCACTTGCATGTGAAAGCCTGAGACTGACCTCAGGGTCTTCCTCAATCACTCTTATTCCTTGAGGCAGGGTCTCTCACTCAGCTCAGAGCTTGTGGGTAAGGACTAGCTGGCTTGTTCAAGGATGATCTCGTCAACGACAGGTGAACCAGTACACCCATCCAGTGTCCCTGTGGCTCCAAACTCTGGCCCTCAGGCTCACACGATACAGCAAGTCCTTTACCAGCTGAGCTATCTCTCCGGCACTAACTTCTTATACTTTGCATTTTCTTCTGGCTTCCACAGGCTTGGACTGCCCAGGAGTCAAGGCCCCACCCAAACAATCTATTAACCCAAATCTTCACCATTCTAACAAGTACAGTACAGTGGGTCCGGACACCTCCAATCTCTCTTCCAGCCCACTGAGAAGACTAGAAATCTGCATTTCCCACACTTCTGTGCCATAGGTTTCCAAGTGTCAGTTAGAACCACCTGCTTGAAGGCAGACGTGATGAACAGGGGAGCTGTTCTTTGTTCCTTTGGGGAGCTCCTGCTAGCCTCCAAGATCAGACAGACATGGGTTTTTCTAATGAGCTCCAGCACATACAGCTTCTTATGAACACAGTTTGGGGGGCGGATATAGTCTAATCCTGGACCTGATAAAAGCAATAAATTTATATTCTCTTTCTTTCCTTCCCTCTCCCCCTCCTTCCCTTACTTCTTTGTGGTGTGTAGGCGGTGAGGCAGAGGTCAAAGTCCAGTGTCTTTTACTGTCATTTTCTACCTTATTTTTTCCGAGACGTAGTCTCTTACTTTATCAGGTGCTTCTTGGTTATACTGGCTGGTCGGTGAACCGCAGAGATCCAGCTAGCTCTGCTTTCCCACACTGTGGTTACAGATTGAATGACTATGCACAGCTTTTACATGCATGCCGGGAACTTGAGGCCAGGTCTTTATGCTTGTATAGCAGACATTTTCCCTCCCCTTTGCCCTATGCCCTGTAACAGAAGCCTGGCCTTGAACTACTGACCCAGTTGCTTCCATCTCAGAGTGGTAGCTCCTTCCTTCCTAATCTGCCTCTCTTCACTTCTTAAGGGACAGACTGTCTCCGCGGCCCACGAGTTGACCTCAAACTCACGGGCTTCCTGTTTCTCCCTCTCAACTGCTGTGTGTCATGGCACCCGGCTGAGGGGACCCACTCCTGCCCTCATTGCTCAGGCAGCTTAGATGTAAGAACCTGGAAGTCAGCTCACACCACACTACGCTGGCAGTTAAGCATCGTTAAGGAGTTCTGAGGAATCATTCCAACTAACGGAAGCTGACGGAAGGCTTGCCATTTTGATTGTGAGCCTAGACTGTAACGGCCAGGCTACCTCTCCAGCCATGACAAAGGTTTGAAAACACCAGAAGCCATTAAAAAATTTTGATTTCAAGTCTCACACGGTACTCCGTGCCTAGAATCCCAGCACGCAGGAGGCAGAGGCAGAAATATTCAAGGCTACTCAAATTCAGTCTGGTCTACACAGTGAGTTCCAGGCTAGCCACAGCTACATTCCAAGATCTTGTCTCAAAAGAAGCAAGACATCTAGATTTAAACTAAACCCTTCCTGGCTGCGATGTGGAATATGGGTCCTGAGGCAGGTGAAGACCTGTGCTGCCTGGAAGGCACTGACTGTGTTGGAGGTGGTCAGGCAGCCTGGATTCAGAGAGTGGCAGGGAGGATTTAGGAGTCAATCCAAGGTGTTTAGCACACAAGATCATCTGGGAAAGCCCACATTTTCAAAATGTACTCACAGAGGCAGATCCAATTGGTAAGATGTGGGGCTCCTATTTAAAACAAATACAAATTTAAAATTAAGTATGAAAGTGAATAGTTCAAGAAAATGTTAAGGCGCAATCAAGCATTATAAAATTTGTACAGTTGAGGAACTTCCTAACATGCCTCTCTAGTCTTTCCCCCTCTTGTGTATCTGGCTTGAACCTTTGACCCTCTTTTCATAACAATGTTTTTGTGGCAATTCTTTCTGTATGAGTGTCCGATACCAAGCAGTTGTGCAATTGAAACACTTCATTATTCTCTATAGAAAGAGTAAAATAAGCCCCTGTGCCCTACAGCACCCCCTGCCCCTCCCAGGTGGACCAGGATCCTGCAGATGCCACCCAGTTCTGGACCCTATTTCATCTTTCCTGGCTGGATGCCCCAAGGGAGAGAGCAGAAAGGGGAACCACACTTTGCCACGCTCCTGGAAATGCAAGACAGGTCCCCACGGAAAGACTGGCTCAACGCCTTGCCACCTCTCTGCCCCAGGAATGCAGAGGATGTGCCTGAAAAGTTACAGCCACAGGTCAGAACCCCTGAATGCCATTTCAGGCGAGGTGGGGAGGGGGACCTGAAAAGAGCCGTATGATGCCTGTATGTTGGTAACCCCAGCTACTAAAGAAGCAGGAGGTTAAGAGTTCAAGGCTTGCTTGGGAAACTTAATGAGACCTCGAACAGTGAGAAAGAGACTGGGAATACAGTGCAGAGGTATAATGCCTGTCTAGCAGGGGTGAAGCCCTAGCTTCAGTCTTCAGGGCATAAAAAGGGGGAGAGGAGGAGAGAACAGGGAAAGGGAAGGGGAAGCTGAGAGAAGAAGGGGAAGAAAAGGAAAAGGGAGGGAAGGGAAGAGAAAGGAAAAGGAAAGCTAGAGCATCTTCCAGTCTGACGCACACAATCAGCTCCCAATTAGACCACAGCCACATTGAAAAAACAAGTCACAAGAATAAAGCTCAAGTCCTGTCCCTAGCTGGATGGGCCACTCTCGGATGTGTACACAGTCTGTTATATGCGAACATGTTTCTTGTTCCCCGTCACATTGTCTGTACAGCTGTCTGCTCTTGAGCAAAAGAAAGCAAAGCACAAACACCCACCCCCTTTCCTGAATTAAAAAAAGCGAGCCTCCCCTTTCTCATTTGAGAAAGAATCTCACTCACTATGTGGGTCAGGCTGGCCTGAGCTGTGTTCCCTCGCTTGGAGTCATGACTGCGGGGATTTCAGATGTGGTTACATTAAGTTGCTTTACTTCTGTTTTGTTAGGCCTGCCCTGTGTATGTGTGTGTGTGTGTGTGTGTGTCTATATATGTGTATGTGAATGTGTGTATGTTTGCATATGTGTGTGTGATGAGTGTGTGTATGTCTTTTATGTGTGTGTGGTGTGTGGGAGTGTGTGTATATGTATATATGTGTGTATATGTCTGTATATGTGTGTGTGCTGTGTGTCTATGCCTGTATGTTGTGGGAGTGTGTGTACATGTATGTGTGTATATGTGTATGTGGTGAGTGTGTATGTGTGTCTGTCTGTGTGTATGCATGTACATGTGGAGTGCACAGGTCCACCTCAGGTACAAGTACTTCTCTTTAAGAGTTGTGCATTTATTTTCTAAGACAAAGCCTCTGGCTCAGTCTTTGGGCCCTGCTGCCCGGCCAGCAAGTGTGAGGGATCCACCTGTATATACCTCTGAAGCGCTGGGATTACAAGGGAACGCCATCATGCACAATTTTTAAAAATATGTATATGTATGTGTGTATACATATTTTTAATTTTAAAAATCTTTTACTTTTTTTTTTGAAAGAATAGTGTAACCACATTATTTCTCTCTTTCTTTTTTCTTCCCTCCAAACTTTCCCATATACCCACTCCTTGCTCTCTTTCTACTTCATGGGCTTTTCCCTACTAATTGTTGTAACCTGCATGTATGATGCATGCACACACACACATACATCTGTGACTAGAGCCTGCTTGGCCTGTAGAATTACTTGTATATATGTTTTCAGGATTGCATAACCAATCGATGGACTGTTCCCTGGGGAAGACTTTCCTCCACCCTCAGCCTCTGAGGCACCTGTAGTTCTTTGTGTAGGGTTGAGGCCTCCTGGGCCTTCTCTCACCCACATCAACATGCCTGGCTGTCCTTGTTCAGCTCGTGTTTAGGCAGTCATGTTGGTGAGGTTTTATGGCTGTAGCTTCTGACACTCCTTGGAGACACAATCTCACAGAGAACTCCCTGTTCTTCAGGCTTTCACAATCTTTCTGGCTCCTCTTCCACAATGATCCCTGAGTCTGCGGTGCAGGAATTGTGTTGTAGATGTATCTGTTGGGACTGGGCTCCACAACTCTGCATTTTGATTGGTTGTGGCTTTCTGTAATGGTCTCTATCTGTTGCAAAGCGAACTTTTCCTGATGAGGAGTGAGGACTACAGTTACCTGTGGGCATAAGGCAAGTGTTTAGAATGTAGTTTGGGATTATGCTTCGTTTAGTAAAGTGGTGGTTGCAGGTTTTCCTCCAAGACCCATGACTTCACCAGCCCTGTGTAACTGTCTAGGTTTCCAGTACCAGGCAGGACTTCCTTCTTGTTGAGCAGGTCTCAAATCCAGTTAGAGTGCTGTTGGTTACTGTCAAGGTATGCATGCCACTTAGGGGCATCATGCCTTGCTGGTTGTTGTGGTTCCTAGGCATCATAGCTGGGTGAGACTATTGGCTGCTTCCCTCCTTCGGAAGCTTGCATGGCGCCTTCTGGAACCATGAAAGCTCGTCTTCAGGGAGCAGGTCAGTTCCAGAGGCCTCTGTACCCTGTGTCTGAAGTGCACAGCATCTTCAGCAATAGAGATTTATCTTCCACCTCTGGGTGGTAACCAGCGACAACAGCAGTAGCCTGTATGTTTCAGGAATCTCTGGGACAACCCTATACACCCCTTCCCCAAAAAAACTTCTCAGGCCTGGTGTTGGGTTTCTGCTAGGTGGCTTAACAGCCCAAATGGCAAAATTATGTTTAATCTATATGTGCACATTTATACAACAATTTACCTGTATTACAGGTATTCTGGGTAGTAGTTAACAATATGGTTTCTTATGACTTTTTCAGTAATCCTTACTGTTATTTACCCTCCTTCTTCCGTATTTATCCCCCTCCCTAATTAGAGCCCCTCATTTTTCTCATTTCCTCTATTGGATCCTTGAACCCTGCTCCTCCCTTCTCTATTGCTCCCATCCCCATCAATGGCCCCTCTTCAGTTTCTGCAGTTACTCCAAGATTCATACTCACTTGTGAAGATTGGAGCTAGGAGCCTCAGATGAGTGAGAACATGTGAGTTTGTCTTTCTGGGTCTGGTGAGCTCACTCTGTTAGTATTCTGAAACAACCTTGCTTCTTAGTTACCTAGCAACTTATGACATCATCTTGTATGGCCCAGCCAGGTGGCCACACCTGGGGGCGTGGTTAGTAATTACCTGACCTATAAAAGGACAACCGGACACGTGTTCTCTCTCTTACTCCTCACTCTCATTCCTCTCACCCTCTTACTCTCTCTATGGGGCGCCCACCCCTCCTCCCCTTTCCTCCTCTCCCTCTCTCTTCCCCCATCATGGCCCACCCCTGTTCCCCCTTCTCCCCTAATAAACCCCTTTCATAGAAAACCTGTTGTAAGCCTCATCTTATTTTTTATTTCTAATACACTCAATACGGTCTTTTCTAGTCGCCTCTCCATTTACATGCAAAGCTCATGATTTCATTTTTCTTTACAGGTGAATAGTATTCTGCACTTCCATTTTCTGCTCATCAGTTGAGGGGCATTGTTAGTGGTTGTTTTAAAAAAAAATGTGTGCAATTTCTCTCTTAACCTGGTTAGCACCCAATAATTAAGATTGGACTATTATATTTATTTAACAAGCTTTATGGCAGAAGAACTGAACAGTATTAATCTATTTTAACCATCTAAGCTAATCTGGCTTCTTCTAAGCATAAATCCCTGAGATACTTGCTTTTATGGCTGTCTCTGCTCCAGCTGCTCTCTCTGATGCCTCCTGGACCTCTCCTGTGTCTCGATCCCCATTCCCTCTCTTTCTCTCCTCCAGCCCTGTTCTCTCCCTTGCTCACTCACTGGCTGTTAAGCTGCTTTAGCAACATTTCAGGGAACAATTGGGGAGCAATGTTTACACAACATTGAGAGAGGAGATTCTCAGAACAAGGATTGCAACCAGATTTGGGGGGTACAGAAATCAGCATTTGAATCTTAACACCTTCAGGGCATTTAAATAATTTCCATTTCCTAAAGATTGTGACTAGAGCACCAATGAATATGGTTGAGCAAATAATGTGTGGAATCCTTTGGCCACATACCAAGGAGCTATAGCTGGGCCGTATGGTAGATTTAATTTTAGCTCTTTGATAATCCACACACTGATTTCCAAAAGGGCTGCACCACCTTGCAGTCTCACCAACAGAACATGGGGGTTCCCTTTACCCACATCTTGGCTAGCATTTGTTGTCAGTTCTTTTGTTGATGTCTGCCAGTCTGACTGAGGTAAGATAAAATCCCAAAGTTGCCTTGATTTGCATTTCCCTAGGGACCATGCACACTTGTTTTGTTGTTGCTGAGGTAAAGCTTACCCATTTTTATTTTTCTTCTTTTGAAAGCTCTGTTCAGGCACCAGGGACATTTTTTTTTTTGAATGAGTCATTTGCTATTTTGACTCTTTGGGGGCTCTCTGTATATTCTGGATGTTAATCCTCTGTCAGATGTATAGCTGGCAAAGATTCCCTCCCATCCTATGACTTCCTCTTCATTGATTGGTTTTTCAGCTGTGTGGCAGTTTCGTTTTCTGAAGCCCCGCTTGTCAGTTGTTGGCCTTGATTCCCAGGCAAATGGAGTCCTGCTCAGGAAGTCCTTTCCTACACCTCTATCAGGTAGGATACTATCTATGTTTTCTTCTAGTAGTTTCAGTGTTTTATGTTTAGGCCTTTGATCCATTTGGAGTTAGATTCTATGCAAGGGGATGGATATACTCTAATTTCATTCCTCCGAATGTGAACATCCAGTTTTCCCAGCATCATTTCTTGAACATGCTTTCTTTTCTTCAGCATGCATTTTGGGAATCATCATCATATATTAAATGGCTGAAGTTGCACATACTCATGTTTGGGCCTTTGGTCTACATGTCTGACTCTGGGCCAGTGCCATACTGGTTTTTACTACTCTGGCCCTGTACTGCATCTTGAGATCTGGATTGGCAACCTCTCTAGAACTGTTACTTTTTTTTTTTCCTCAGAACTATTTTGGCTGATTCTTTCATGGTTACATATGAGTGTTAGGATACTTTTTTCTATTTCTGTGAAGAATGAGATGGTGGTTTTGAATTGGGATTGCTTTGAATCTGTAAGTAGCTTTCAGTAGAATGTTTATTTTCACAATGTTAATCCTACTAATCCATGAACATGGGGTGCTTATTAATTTTTTATCATCTTTGTCTCCATCTTCATAGGTTTAAAGTTTTCATTATAGAAGTCCTACACTTCCTTGGTTAGGTTTATCCCTAGATTATTTTCTTTGAGGCTATTGTGAATGGGAGTGTGTCCATGACCTCTTTCTCTGTATGCATGTTGTTGATGTATAAAAAAAGCTATTAATTTGTGCAACTTGATTCACATCCTGCCACACTGTGGAATTTGTTTATCATTTCTAGAAGTTTCTAGTAGAATTTTTGGGATCTCTGATGAGTAATACTATGTCATCTGAAAATAGCAGTAGTTTGATTTCTTCTTTTCCTATTTGTTTACCTTTAATTTCCTTCAAAGCTGTGCATTGAGTCTAATATTGAAAAGGAGTGGGGATATTTACCAGTGGGAATAGCTTTAGTGGAAATAGCTTCAGGTTTCTCTCCACTTAGGATGTCGTTGGCTGTGGGCTACTCATATATAGTTTTTATCATGTTGAGGTGTTCCCTCTTGTCCTATATTCTCTAGGATTTTTATCATGGAAGTATGTGTGGGCATTTGTCAAAGGTTTTTCCTGTTCTATTGAGATGATCATGTGATTTTTATCTTTAAGTACATTTATGTGGTTTATTACATTTACTTACCTGCATATGTTTAGCCATCACTACACTTCAGAGATAAAGTCAACTTGGTCATTTGTTTGTTTGTCTGTTTGCTTGCTTGTTTCTTTCCTTCTTTGTTGTCTTTATGTGGTTTTGGTATTAGAGTGAAACTGGCTTCATAAAAGAAGTTTAGGAGTGTTTCTTCTCTCTCTTTCTTTCCTTCTTTCTTTTACAGTTTAAGAAAAATTGGACTCATGAAACTGAAAAGCGTCTGTAAAGCAAATGACACTGTCATCAAAAAAAATGACAGCCTACAGACTGGGAAAGGATCTTTACCAATCCAACATCTGACAGAGAGCTAATATCCAGTATATATAAAGAACTCAAGAAGTTAAAAAGCAACAAATCAAGTAATCCAATTAAAAAATGGGGTATGGAGCTAAACAGAGAACTCTCTGTAGAGGATTATAGAACAGCAGGAAAACACTTAAAGAACTGCTCAATGTCCTTAGCCATCAGGGAGATGCAAATCAAAACGACCCTGAGATTTCACCTTACACCCACCAGAATGGCTAAGATCAAAAACTCAAGTGACAATACATGCTGGAGAGGTTGTAGAGAAAGGGGAACTCTCTGCCATTGCTGGTGGGTGTGCAAACTGGTACAACCACTCTGGAAATTAATTTGGCGCTTTCTTAGACAATTAGGAATAGTGATTCCTCAAGACCCAGCTATACCACTCTTAGGCATATATCTAAAAGATGTTCAAATACACAACAAGGACATTTGCTCAACAATGTTCGTAGTAGCTCTATTCGTAATAGCCAGAACCTGGAAACAACCCAGATGTCCCTCAGTCGAGGAATGGATACAGAAATTGTGGTACTTTTATACAATGGAATACTACTCAGCAATTAAAAACAAGGAAATCATAAAATTCGCAGGCAAATGGTGGGACCTGGAAACGATCATCCTGAGTGAGGTATCCCAAAAGCAGAAAGAAACACTTGGTATATACTCACTTATATAGACCTATAGGATAGAATGGACATGCTGAAATCTATACAGCTAAGGAAGATAAGAAGAAGGACGACCCAGGGTGGGATGATCAATCATCGGTTAGATGGACAAACAGGATAGACATTGAATGTAGGAGAAAACGAGCAACAGGACAAGAGCCTTCCACAGAGGGCCTCTGAAAGACTCTAACTAGCAATGTATCAAAGCAGATAATAAGACTCACAATCAAGCCTTCGGCAGAGTGCGGGGAATCATATGAAAAAAGGGGGAGTTAGTAAGACTTGGTGAGGACAAGAGCTCCACAAAGACCAAATAGATCAGGGCACAGGGGTCTTCTACAAGACTGTTTCTCCAACCAAGGACCATGTATGGATATAAACTAGAACCCCTGCTTGGATGTGGCCCCTGGTAGCTCAGTATTTAACTGGGTACCCTAGTAAGGGGAACAGGGACTATTTCTGCCATGAACTCAATGGCTGGCTTGTCATCCATCTTCCCCTCCTCCCCCCCGAGGGAGGAGCAGCCTAGCTAGAACCCAAAAGAGGACATTGCAGCCAGCCCTGAAGAGACATAATAAGCTAAGGTCAGATGGAAGGGGGGGGGAGGTCCTCCCCCATCAGTGGATTTGGAGGAGGGTAGGGAGAAGATGAGGGAGGGATGGGGAGAGTGGGAGGGAATGAGAGAGGGGGCTACGGCCGGGATACAAAGTATATAACCTGTGATTAATATAAATATATATAAATTACTTAAAAAAAGAAAAATTGGCTATGTATCTTCTTTGGAAGTCTGTATAATTCTGCTGTGAATCCATCTAGCCATGGACTTTTTTTTTTTTTCTTAGTTGAATACTTTTTTGTTTTGTGTTTTTTGGTTTTTTTTTCTTTTAATTTTTTATGAGTCTTATAAGAAGGTCGGCTTCTTTTTGTTCTAATTTTGGTAGTTTGAATGAATCTAGAAAGTCATTCATATCCTTTCAGTTTTCCAATTTTTTAAAAAAATTTTATTATGTATACAGTGTTCTGTCTGCATGTACACCTGCATGTCAGAAAAAGACACCATATCTTATTGTAGATGGTTGTGAGCCACCATGTGCTTGCTAGGAATTGAACTCAGGACCTCTGGAAAAGCAAGTAGTGTTCTTAACCTCTGAGCCATCTCTCTAACCCTCCAAGTTTTTCAGTTGTATCATTAAGTCATTTGTTTTTATTTTTCCAACTTAATGGTGGACAGGTTTGAAAGTATTCCCTTATAATATTTTTAATTTCTTTGATGTTTCTTATAATATCTCCCTGTTGTTGTTATTTTCTGATTCTGTTAATTTGATTTCTCTCTTTCTTTTGGTTAATTAGGCTAAGGGTCAGTCAATCTTGTTTTTCTTCTCAAAGAACCAGGTCTTAAATTTGTTGACTCATAGTTTTCTTTGTTTTAAATTCATCAATTTCTGCTCTGATTTTTGTTATTTCTTGCAATCAACTTGGTTTGGATTTGTTTGTTTCTTGCTTCCAAATTGTTGAGTCGTTAACTCACTTATGTGTGCTCTTTTGTAGGTGATTAGGATCATAAATCTCCCTGTAGGAGTGCTTTCAGTGTGGCCCAGATTCTTTTTGTGTGTGTTTTAATTTTCATTTAATTCCAGGATTTAAAATTTTTCTTTCTTGATTTCTTCTTTGAAAAATTCAGCATGCAGTTATGAGTTGTTTAGTCTCCATGAATTTGTGAATTTTCTAGAGATTTATTTGCTGTCAATTTAATTGTGGTGAAATAGGATGCATGAAATTATTTCAATCTTTTTGAGTTTGTAACAATTTGTTTTGTGTCCCAGGAGACAGTCTGTATTAGAGAAGCTCCTCAGTGCTTCTGAGTAGAATGTGTGTTCTTTGGGTTGTTTTGGAGATACATGTTAAGTCCATTGATGTATGATGCCATTTAATTCTAGTATTTTTCTGTTTTATTTTGTTTTTTGTCTAGATGACCTATCTATTGAAGGAAATAAGATATTGAAATCATCTACTATAATGGGTTGATGTTGCTTGTGTCTTTAAATTCAGTAGTGTGTGTGTACACGCATATATTTTTAATGTTTTCTATTCTATTAATTTTTCAAATGTGCACAAGTGTTTAACCTGCATGTATGTCTGTATGGGTATGTGATTGAATTTGCAGACAGCTGTGAGCTGCCATGTGGGTGCTGGGAATTGAACCCAGTTCTTCTGGAACCCAGTGCTCTTCACCACTGTGCCATCTCTCCAGCCTCAATAGTGTATGTTTATATATGTGTGTGTATATACATATATACACATATATTTGTGTATGTATACACACACACACATATATATATATATATATACATATATATGAAATTGGGCACAAAAGAGTTTGTTTAGGATAGTTTTGACTTTGGGCTAACTATTCCCTTGAATAGAATAAAATGTCTGTTCCTTATGTCTGCTGTTTAGCTTAAGTTCAAAGTCTATTTTTCCAGTTATTAAGATAGTGATGATTGCTATTCATATTTAAAGTTATTGTTGAAGTGTATATATTGTGCTTGCTGTGCTATTGATTTTTGATGTTGTTTGTATTCTCCATGGTACTTTGTGTTTTAGTAATTATAGCTTTTATTTCTTTTCACAGTCTCTTGGCTGTCTTTGTTCCTCTTTGTAGCTTACAATATGGCTTACCACATTTTCTTTAGGTTTTTCTTGTTGGATATAAAATTTTTAAAGCTGTTGATATTGCAGAACATTTTTCTTTTTCTTTCAACTATGGTGGAGAGTTTTGCTGGATAGATTTCACCTTTGTGGACTTTTAGGACTTTTAGGAATGCATTGCTCCAGGTTCTTCTGGCTCTCAGAGTTTCCAATGAGAAATCAGCTGTTATTCTGGTGGTTTTCTTGTTTTTTTTCTCTTGCAGCTTTCAATGCACGTTCTTTATTCTGTATACTCAGTGTTTTAACTATTATATGCCATGGGGCTCTTTTTCCTGGTCTTGTCTATTTGTCTTCTTGTCTTCTTGTATCTGTAGGTATACGCCTTTTCTAAGTTAGAAGTTATTCTCTATGGTGTCGTTGAACATCTTGTCTAGGCTGTTGACTTGGGATTGATTCTTCTTCCTCATCTATTACTATGATTTGAAGGTTTGGTCTTTTCACGGTGTCTCACATTTCCTGTATGTTTCTTTCTAGTGTGTGTGCGTGTATGTGTGGTACTGAGGGTCTCAATCCAGTCCCTTGCATTAATAAATGTATCTACCACTAAGCTGTAGTCCCATCCCTAAATCAATTTTAAAACAATACTTTTTATATATTATTTGCCAGCCCAACATATCAATTATATTTTATTTTAATTTTTCCAAGTTTCCTTATAGTTTGGGGCAATATATACATGTATATTTTTGAAGGCTTGTGTTAAAATATTGAGTATGTAATCTTCTACTGATTTTCCTACTTAAAGTAACAGTGTCAACATTTTCTTGCATTGCTTTATTGTCTTATATTTAATGATTAATATATAATATTAAGTACAGTGATCATATAATGAATTCAACTATGCTCACTTTGTAATTTAAGAAACTTTAAACAATATGCTATGAATCATAATATTACTCTAATCATATGAAAGAAACACTGACCACATAGCAGCCAGGTGTGGAGGAAGATGCCTATAATCCCAGCATTTAGAAGGCCTAGGCAGAAGGATCGCCAAAGAACATGCCCATTTTGGAATATTCCATCATATCTCCTCTGAGGAAAGCACCACCCTAACCTCCAGAAGTAACCATTTTTATCCACATAAATCACCTTTACCTGTTCTGCAAAATAATATTTTTTTGTCCAGCCAGCTACATTGCAAGAGCCTATTTCAAAGTCAAACAAACAAGAAATCATTTAGAAAGCAGAATTACTCAGATAGCTTAAGCAAGTGATAAAATAAATACTTTTATAAACAATTCTAGCAGGGTAGGTATTAATTGGCCTATGACTAAGCAAGCACCGGATTTGTATCTGGACTTCTTGTTGGTCTGAAGATCATATTTCTCTGTTCATGTTTATACTGCAGTGATCCCGTTTAGGCTGGAACCTCCCGAGATGCTCACATAAACATAGCGCTGCACTACAGGGAAGCAGCAGGATACAAAGGCAGGCGCCGGTCTGAGATCAAACAGGCTCGGACTGCTGTGCATTGAGATGTTGTGTTCTGCAAAATCCCTTGTTCTCATAACAGCTTTATTTATGATACAGAAGCGATGGGAACACTCAGTATGGACAGCCCAGGTGTCCGTAATAGGAAACGAACAAGTCGGTGTATTTGCTCTTGCTATACAGCGATAGAGAGAGTGAACGGATAGTGCACGGCAGACACCATGAATCTCAAGTTAAGTACAGTGAAAGAAGCTTTGCGCAGAGTCCACCCGCACGGCTTCACTTGCGCGAGTATTCAGAACAGGTGCAGGCGATTTACTCGGCAAACAGTGAGAGCAAACAAACAACTGGTAGCTTGTGGAGGCCAGGCCCGGATTTGCTCAGAACAGACACAGATTTCCCGGACTCTGGCCTGGTCGCATTCTGTGATATAAACAGGGTGGCGCTCGGCGTGTTTTCTGGAATGTGGATAACGGCTTTCTTAGGCCTTGTGTTCAACATTGTATGTGAGACTTTACTGAAAGGAGAATCCTAAAGAGGGAAGACCTCTAGTTAGTTATACTGCGTAGAAGGCATTTACCCTTATTGTAACAATAATATATTTCAATAGATGGGGGATAACATGTAGGGAAACAGGTAACCAGACAAACAGTAACAGTATTACAAACTACAGGATTTCCTGTATGATTCAGACTTTTCGAAATCAGACACTGGAAAATGATCTTGGGCCTGTCTGATAGTTTTGAGTCTTGATTTCTGCAAAATGGAGGCAATTACATTTCACAAAGTAACAAGTAACCTAGTGTACCATGTTGTCATTTTGTAAATCACGGTGTTTGAAGGTTTGGCAGCACTGCCTATGGACAGAGGTCTGAAGTGGAGTGTAGCAAACTTCTTGGTGACAGTAGCAATGACCTGCTGGTGGCTGATTACATATTTTCTGAGTGGAAGCATAGCTTTTAATGTTGGCATCAATGGTTCAGATGCCGTTGGGGCATCCCACATTGATGCTTCTCCTGAAGGGAAAGCTGAGATGGGGACAAAGTGTCATAGGCATTCATAGTATAGGTTTTGCTGTTTTAGTTATCTGGCCCACTGACAGCTCTAATGGTAATCAATCACTGAGGTGACAGATATGTGTTGAGCATGGCTCATGTTTTCCCAGGAGGAGAAACATGGGGGGATAGATGAATGTACAGAAATCTACAGCTTCCTGCCCTCTTGAGGTTCACACTCTAGTAATGAGAAGCTTATTACATTTACAGGGATCAGTCTGGTAGCTATAGGGGCAGAAGTATGGATTAACTTTTCTTACCGCCTGCCATGACAGTCATTGCCAAAACAACCATACAAAAGACCAGCTAACCCAAGAAAATAAGGCACATTCATCTAGCTAAACTTTTGTGGGGTGAAGGAACCTCCAGAAATAAAGCTCCCAAGACCGATGGAAAACTGTTCTCAGTCTTGGGTTCAATGAAGACTGGACAGGACAGCCATGTGGAAATGCAAATGAGCCATCAAGGGTGTAGTCTAATGGTAACAACTAAAACAGGAAGTCAGCAAGACCAGTGGGTTCAGATTCCTGGCCTGTCTGAGTAGCATTCCTTCTGAGGATCAAATGAGACCCTGCTTCAAGGGAGAATGGGAAGGTGACACAGGTTTTATTGCCTGCTTTGAAGAAGGGCTCTAGCTCCTATGATTAATCTTGGGTTTACCAGAATCCTGATCTCGATTACTTGCTTTGGAGGAAGAGAAGAAGTGAAAAGGCAGAAAAGCAGGACAAGGTTAAAGAACCGGCTTCTACGGGCTGGAAATACACAGCACACCCTGGCGCTACCCTGGGAGTCAACTTTGATATAAGAGAACAAAGTGAGCGCAAGTCAGAGCTTGAGATAGCCAGTGGCCTTTGTCAGGCCAACAGGGAGACAAGAAACAGAGTCAGCTGCCAGGAGGCAATGTGGTCAACCACGATGTTTCCTTGTTCTTCTTGACTCCAAGTCTATGCCTACAGAGTCTATGAATAGTGCAGCTACAGAGAACTGAGCAAGGATCACTGAACCACTTACAAGCACAATAAGGTGTTCTAGAACTGGGTTTGTCTACTCAGCTGCCCCAGCAAACAATCCAATACTTCCTGCTAACATAGGTGTGTGTGTGGGGGGTTGTCATAAAAGAAAACATTTGTACATCTACCCCACACGAAGTTCATCACAGCCTCCGGGCAAGAGAGTATGGTCAAACAATGACTATGTGTGCCTCACAGATACACACTGCCTGTGCTGTTAAACACCTAGGAACAAACAGTAGCAGTAACAAACCATTTGTCCCTGTCTTTCCTAAACAATAATTCAGAAGTGCCTATTGATAAGGGAAGATATGCACAAACGATGCTAATGAAAAATCTGGTTACGACCCAAAGTGTGGAAAACAAGCAAAAACAGGTCATTGCCTAGACAAGTGCAGACTTGCTTTCCTTTGCGGAGGAACAGCTAGGACAAGAGTCTGTTTCACAGCATCTCTTACGGCCAAATAGCTCTAAACAGTCTTAGGGCTGGAACGTCAGGCTACAGGTGAATCAGTGTTGGGCACCTTAGCTCCTGACTAGCTTTGAAGAGTTTGAGTGGCTGGGTGTGTTTGTTGCAGATTTGAGGCTCATGAACCCAGGACCTTGTATGTATTTAGGCAGTTGCTCTAACCACTGAGCCACACCCTGTTCTAAAGAGCTTCTTTGGCTCCCATTTTCCCTAACAAGTTCTATTTTGGATGTATCTAGCAAAATCTCTGTTTTATAAAGATGATGTCAGGGGTTTCCCAGTGGATATGGTTGGCTAAGTACATTACGGATGGTAAAATATTGTCTGTCTGTTTGACTGTTTATGTAAGCACACACTCACAAACCAGTAAAGTACCCCTCCCTCTGGTGCCCTGATTTGTTTCATGTTACAACAGCTCAAGCCGGCTCTGAATAGCTAGTATCCTCATGCCAGCCAAGCCAACATGCAACCCGACAGAACAACCTCTGTTTACAACTCGCTTCAGGTCAACTGTGCGTTTTCAAAAGGATGACTTAGCTCTAAACTCAGGCTCGGAAGTGTCTAAAGAGCTGATGTATTTGGAGTTGGGAACAGGCCTTCTCTCTTCCCACAGCCCTAGAGAGAAAACTATGCAAGGCGTTTACCTAGCCCCAAATCCTGTTGAAACAAACACTTTTCACGCTTTGTTTAAGCTGGTGAGTGTCATGGCTTTTAGGGTAACAGGCTTGCTAGCAAAAGAAAAATTAATACACTCTCTCTTCTGCTATGTCTTTGCATAAAGTGTTCCTCTTCTGCGAATTAACTGATACCATCTGTGGGTACTTGCTCCCCACTCTCGGCTTGCAGACTTGCATTTGAATCTGTGTGCTTCTTTTTCTAAGCTGCTTTTCAAATTGTGGGAACACAAGAGCTAGCCCTAGCCGGTGGCCAAACAACTGCCTTTGAGTCCCAAGTCTTTTAACCTTTTGCTTCCAAACTCGCATCTAAAGGCAAAACAATCCTGGAGACACGGCCCTCCCCTTGCCTGTGATAGGCTGCTTGGAATAGCAACAGCCTGTGTCACCGAAAAGGGCAAAGCCTTCGGAAATAGAAACAAAGTTGGTTACAAATCACACTGGCTCTGCCCGAAGGGTTTCCCCCTCCCCGCCCCAACCCCTCCCACCCTTCTTTAGCATGCTGCCCATGGGGACGGTGCCCACTGCTGTCAGCGCGGTAGGTCGGGGTGGTCTGCTGGCTGGGGAGAAGCTGTGAGCCCTACGTGACCATGGTACCTGTTGAAAACACAGAGGGCCCCAGTCTGTTGAAACTGAACGGGAGAGAGGCGGAGACAGACGGCAGCTGTGGAGCCAGCGGCGGCCGGCATCCTGCCTGCGCGGGAGGTAAAGTGAGACCGTGGGGCCGGCTCGGGTGACCGCTCGAGGGGACAGACGTCCCCGCCAACCCCTGGGGACCGTGCGTGCGTGCGTGTGTGTGTGTGTGTGTGTGTGTGTGTGTGTGTGTGCGCGCGCGCGCGTGCGGGTGCGCCCGCAACCCGGATGCGCGCCGGCCGGGTGCGTGGAGATGGGAACACGGGGTTCGGTGTGACGTGGTGTGACCCAGAGCTGTCCATGTCAGAACTGAAGTTTCTTTGGGACTTCAAATGTTAAAACGTGAGTTACCTTCTTGCTGCGATGGACGGGCTCCATCCATCTGCTTTACGTCGTAATGCAATGTACAAGTTCTTCCTTCTTGGAAAGGTGGGTCAGAGCCTCATTTGCGAGCACGCACTTTTTCGGTTTTTGTCGCAAATGGACGGTGTGTGGCAAGTGGACGTTATGAGTTATTCCGTGCCCCCCCCCAAAAAAAAACTCCTCCTCTCTCGTCCCTGATTTCCTGGAGGCCTTTCAAAATGAGAGTCATTGAATACTTTTTCCTTCCCAAAGAGAACTTCGGTAGTTTTCATTGCATTATCTGTGCTAACCTAGATAGATGCCTGTCTTTGCTTCCAAATTGACAATCCCCAAACACATACCCTAGTTTTTCGTTTGTTTGTTTATTTGCGTGCTTGTTACTTGTTTCTTGGTGCCAGGGACTATATGCTAACTGTGTTATGACGCACTAAACACAAATGACCCTCTCCTTTCTGCAGTTACTACTTTCATCAGCTACACATGCTTCAGTCATACATTCCTTTCCCAAGCTGCCTACTGGAATGTTGCAAATAGTCAACCAGTGCTCAGCCACACAGTAGTCATTCATTGCCTTTCATCTGGGAATGGGACTACACGGGATGTTGAAGCTGTGGGTTTGCCTGATCTGGGCACAGGATCCACAAAGCCTCAAGTGGAGGGGAGGTGGTCCCACCTCAGGAATGCAGACACTGACTCCTTTCCTGCCTTGCTCCAGGCTTAGCCTGCTCTTTCTTTCCCAGGTCTTGTCAGGAATGGACACCTGGGGCCGTCCTTGGCCTCTCTCCTTCCCCAAGGCCTTGAGAGCTGCCTGGAAATGCTATTAAGAGCAGGCAAGGGGAATCAGATTGGGGTTAGAGAGGTCTTATCTACAGATTCCTGGGAAAATGAACTGCAGGAGACAGCAGAGGGCTGAGGTGGTGCTGACAAGCTATCTGTTACTTAAATGGCGTCTTTGTGTCACAGTGTCACAAAGAAGAGAAAAAGTAGCTGCCCAGCATGGCTTCTGCAACAACTGTTAGAAACTAACTAATTTTTACCACCTACCTGTAATGTCAGAATACAGAAGGAAGCAGGAGGATTCAGGCCAACCTGGATGATACAGTGAGGCCCTGTCTTCAAACACACACAGAGAGAACTTTAAGGTAGATTTGAAAGCACAGTATACCTTGATATCTTATACTGTACTCATTCACAATTATCCCCATGGAAGGTAGTGTATAGAGATACTCATAAAGCTTGAACATATATACAGAATTCAATGTAAAGTACCACTGCTTATATGATTGTACCAAAGTGGTGAGTACCTCATACAATCTACCAAATTTAATTCCAAATGAACCTTACTTATGTAGAAGAAAAAAACAAAAAACCTGACGTTTTCACTAGCTTCTCAGATGGCCACAGCTTTCGGTTATACTATGCATAGTTAAGGTTTAGATGAATACAAACCTTTTAGATGTCCCTAAATTGACTTAAGTATCTCTTGACCCCTCAAAGCAATCCTACCCATATATGTATAAGTGTGTTGTAGAGCTGTGCTGTATGATTTTAGAAGGTCATTTAATGTCTTCTCCTCTAATACTGGGATTATCTTTTTGTTCTTTTTAGTTAAGATTTTGATGCTCATTGAAACCACATTTGCCAAGCATTCTTTTGGGCCTCTTTGTATATCAAACTTACATAATTTCTTTTATCCAGGAAATTCAGAATATTTAAAATATGCACATTTCTGCATTTAAAGTCTTTCTATGTTTCTAGGTGGAAAAAAAAATCAAGAGAAAAGGGGAATAAGCTATATATCCCAAGCTAAAGTGATCGATTAAACCTTGTGAGATACTGAAAAGGCAAACAACAAAAAGGCTGACCACAAACTATCAGCCCCTCCCACCTGCACTCCCAAACTCCTGCACAGCCGCAAAGCATTTTGGCAGGTCTTCCTTGCTCTACTCTTTAATTAGAAAGAGAACGTTGTCTCCATGAATGGAAGGTAACGAATATCATTGTTTTCCCAAGAAGCTATGACTCAAAGTGACTATGTTGATAGTAAAATTTACAGTGTTCACGGACACATTCTAATTGACCTTTTGAAGGAGGGTCAAGTTCAGTTTCAAATTCTGGTACCTAGAGCTGCTGGCGGAGAGAGGTGAAGGGAAAAATCTGGGCAGCCGGAACATCTCTCACAGGGTGAAAGGGGGACTTGGAGGCAGGAGGTTGGTCGTTGCCAGGTGCTGGTATGGAGCTAACTGTAGAGATTTCCCTGCTGGGAGCTTTGATGCCTGCTCCGTCATTCTCAGCTCCCATGCTTTCCCATTTTGATATCCAAACTCCTGGCCAGAGAGAGTTCTGCAATCTTCCTTTGCCTCATCATCGCTGGTCTTCTTCTCTCTTCTGCCTAAAATGGTCAGAAGTTAAGAGCAGTATTTGTTGCCTGAGTCCAGGTTCTTAGCGCGGAAGAAATTACTCAGAACTGGCCTCACAGACCCTTCTGGAAGGCCCGCTGGTCATCCCTCTGAAGACATCAAAGCTGGGGACTTCAAAATACTTCCACTAATCGAAGTACCCTGAGGAGTTGCCCTTTGACGTTGTAAAGCTGTAATGTGAGTGCTGAGATAGTGTGTGCAGGTAAATAAGACTGTCCTGCATGTCCCTTCAGGCTTAGTCAAATCTGGAACCTCTGAAGGCAGCCAGTCTGGCTTTCTTGAGTGAGACTTCATGGAGAAAACTTGTGGGGAACAAACCCACTCCCAGGGAAGGGAAGTCAGGCCAGGCTGCCAGGCCCAATGATAGAGATTTGATTTCAAGAAGATTTTAACAATAGGTCTGTTATCTTGGGCAAAACTTACGGAATGCCCACAAGCACACACACTACACATAAATAAATGTGACGATCTTTCTTAAGTGACAAAATTACTGAATCTTAAAGCCATGCGTTTAACAGATGGATGGCTATCAGCAAGGAAAGGACAGGATTTGGACACACTGATTTCTAAAACAGAAGCTTCCTGCATGGTACTAAGACTGGCTTCAAAGGTAAACATCTCCCTCTGGGCCCAGCCAGCACCTCTTTGGTTCTGGACATTTAACATCAGTTGGAAATCATGCCAGAGTTCTAATTTGGGACTTTTCTTAGATGTAAAGCTTGAGAAAATGGTTCCTAGGGGAACTCCTAGAAAGGCGGTGCTGGATTTGTTCTGCCACAAAAGGCACACTTAGGGAGAGCTAAGAACACACTGCCACCCAGAGAGAATTCAGACAGGTTGTCCCTTTGCCACAGATCCTGGACCAACTACAGCCACAGGAGCAGACACATCAGGCTCTCAGGATGTGCCAAGGAGTTGGCAGACATGGCCATAGCTAGGGCTCCCAGAGAGAACGCAGACAGGTTGTCCCTTTGCCACAGAGCCTGGACCAACTACAACCACAAGAGCAGACACATCAGGCTCTCAGGCTGTGCCAGGGAGTTGGCAGACATGGCCATAGCTAGGGCTCCAACAGCCAGCCAAGCCCTGGGGCCCACCTCTGCCAGCCTGAGACTTTGCCAACCTACACCTGTATGCTAGAACTGGCTTTTATAACCATGTCCCTTCTTGTAGGCCAGGGCCCCATCCCAGGTGTTAAGTATTTCCAACACTGCCCTCCTCTCTGTCAGACTTGCCACAGTTGCTGAAGCAGCAGGTTCCAGGAACGTGCTTGGTAGTAACTGACAGGACTCTAAGGTGAGCTTGAGAAAATACTCTTCATGATTTTTTCCAGAGGACCCTTCTCAGTGTTCTTGCTCTTTCCTCTAGCTGGTGGGAAGTAGCACTCAGAATATCATGGAGCAAACACTGTGACTGGCCTGCTCTTTGGGAATCAGGTGATCCTGACACTCAGCTTTAGATCTTTGAGGTTTTACTTTTCCTTAAAAAATAGCCTGGGAAAGAGGGATTCATAGGGAGCATTTGCTCAGTAAGAGGAACCCAAGTACTACTATTTAGTACCCTTGTTAAAAATTTGTGAGTGCCACACAGCCCTCCATCAGTGAGCAATGGGCCTTCACACCTGGGCTGAGTGAAGCAGCTCTGTACCCAGAATTGTATGAGCAAGAGCTGGGTTTATGAGATTCTGAAGGTGAGCATTTGGAACACACTATGTCATTTCCCCCTTGTGAACAGTCTTTCCCAGAACCATGAATTACCAAATGATTTAAAGAACACTGAGATTTGGGGGTGAGGAAGGGGAAAGTTGCATAGCTCCTTCGCTCTTCCCTGAGGACTCTACAAAAATTCCAAATGAGGACAATTTTCTCATCTTGAAGTCCTTCAAAAAATATCCAATTGCAGTTTCAGTCCCAGACACTGAATGCTCTCAAAATACTTCTCAGCTGAAGTGGAATCAAATGACCAGTGCTGTAAATCATAAATTTCTATGAGCTGTTCCCATTTCTTCAGGCTTGTTTTGTTCACTGTCTTTCCTTTCTACATTATAGGACATTCATTTGTACATTTGCTAAATGGCTATGTCTCAGTGACATACTAATTATTTATGAACTTTGTACAAAAGCAATAGGACTGAAATAACTTATCACATTCTAATGCCAGTAGGTTCCATTATATTTGAACAATGACTTGTTTTATAAAATTCTATCAAAGTGTAAGGGAGAAACTTTATTGGACTTATAGAAATTTTTTGTTTGTTTTTTGTTTTTTTGTTTTTCTAGACAGGGTATTTCTGGGTAGCCTTGGCTGTCCTGGACTCACTTAGTAGATCAGGCTGGCCTCAAACTCACAGAGATCCACCTGCCTCTGCCTCCCTGAGTGCTGGGATTACAGGAATGCACCACTGAGCCCAGTGTAAGGAATTTCCTTCTGTTAATAAACAAATGCAATTTAACGTCAAACTTCAACTGTGACCCCCTCGGAAGTAGACGTTTCTTGAGAAGTTTGTGTGTCATGTATTAACACTGCCCCGGGCTATAGGTAATGTCCCTCTCATTTCATATACAGTGCTTCCTCACTTTTATGGACCTTGGAGTTAGGAGCTAAAAGGCAAGTTAATTTGGAAGCCTGCTTGAAATAGCATCTTAACTTCACATGTGTAAGACTTTTTAAGAGTGTGGGGGGGTTGTAATTAAGATCAATTTACACGGTGAGAGAGCATTCCCACGCTAGTAAAATATTTGATTTCCAGTGGGAAGTAAACTATAGAAACCCACAAGGCAAAAAACATAGAAAGAATGTTTTTTTGTTGTTGTTGTTATTGTTTTTTAATGATGCAATTCCATTATCCAGGGATGTGAGTTTTAAAAAGAAGGGAATTCACAAATTTATGAAATCATTTTATTTCCTAGGATATCACATAAGAAACTATTTCTAGATCTTACTTTTTTTTTGATAGTTTAGTAAGTATGCTTCATTTCAATGATGACCCATGTAATGCCCATACTTTGTGATTGGATTTTGTGCCAATTGTCTCTTGTGTGGTGTTTCTCTCTCTTCCTCTGTCTCTGTCTCTCTCTCTGTCTCTCTCTCTTTCTCTGTGTGTGTGTGTCTTTCTGTCTCTGTGTTTCTGTCATGCTCACTCTTGTTAGTTGTTAAGTAAATAGAATATCAAACGGTTTGTGCCTATAGTTTCCTATAGTGTAGGCTTGGCTGCCCACATCTTGGTGAGTCAATTCAGCTGTATTTACTATATATTACCAGGTGAATCTTGAGGCTCCAGCAGGTGCAGGTTCCTTATCAATTAAGATTAAAAAGGCCCCTGCAGAATGAGTATCATGGGCCAATGCTTCATAATGACCCCCGGAGTAAGACAAACCTCACTTCACATACAGGATCAGAAACAGCAATGGACAACTGACACTTACCACGTACATTCAACCACTGAACAGCCACCCTCGACCCATCCTCCGTCCCAGCACTATGAACTGAGTAATATGTAATACTATGACCGAGGTCACAGAGAAACAGGAAGAGTAAGTCTTGCTGGTTCTGCCAAAATCTAGCCACTGACTAATCAGGCATCCTGATTCCAGACAGTGCCTTCCGCTCCTCAGCGGCAGTACCTGGTGTGGAGAGGCAAAGTGTCCTGCTCCATGTCAGAGGCAGAGTAGGTGGAGCATAGAGACTCCAGCCGTGGAATCCCCAATCTTCACCAATCATAAGGCCAGCGTTCTTTCAGCTTCCGGACTTGCCAAATCCAGAGTTTGGGATTAAGCCCATTTAAGGGCTCGGTTGCATCCTATTTTATCAAATTCTGTTAGTTTCATGGTAACCCTTTTTTTTTTTTTCTGTGAAATTATTAAGTTCCCAGGTTGAGGAAATGAGGCCCTAGACTAACTTCCCAACATCCATGTAGAAATGCGAGGCACTGTGCCATGCATTTGCAATCCCAGCACCGGGGAGGTGGAAGGTCTCTGGGGTTTGTTAGCCAGCCAGTCTAGGCCAATGAGACCCTGTCTCAAAGGGAGTTCCTGAGGAGGACACCTGGAATTGTCTTCTGGTGGTGTCTACAAGCACCTGCTCTTACCTCCCTCCCCGCCCCCCCCCCAAGAATGGGGTTAGGGTTAGATGTTAGAGTTAGGGTTAAGCATAAAAGATATTACAAATATATAAATTCCATATATTTTTTCTCATCAGAGCTCCTAGCTGATTGGCAGCTCTTGGAAAATTCTGTCTGGCTCCTAAGAGGTAGGAACTATGCCCCTGTCTCTGTACACTCACATCTGTATGAGAGGTGCTGTGTGTACAGCTCCAGTGATGTCCTAGAGAACTCAGAGCGCATGGAGTCACCAAGGTCCTGACCATCGAGATGAGCCTTGTCTGCCTTCTGTGACCAAGACAGGGCTCCTCATGGTACACGCGTGATTGTTCAGGGCACCAGGTGAATAAAGTAGGGCTTGTTTTGAGTCAACAAGAGAGGATTTGCACTCAGAAAAGTTCTGAGCAGCTACTGTATGAGAGACAGTGTATGATACTTCAAGCTGAGAAAGAATCTGGCAAAGTACACCTGCCTATAGATCTTTACCAGCTCATCTGAAAGATAAAAATCTACATAACTACAGTCATGCACTGCCTAGTGTCATGTTGAACACCTGTGTGTAAAAAGAACTTTTATTCTCCTGAGGTAATTGTTGTCTGGTAGGCTTACTGCCTCCTCATGCTTAACCTAGGCCTAGTCCTGGAAGCTTCTAGCCTCCTTATAAATTTAATTTAGGCCTAGAGTGTTTTCAGCTTCTGACTTACTGCTTAAAAAAGCTCACCCTTTCTTGTTCCTCCTGAGCTCTGGGCTGGCTGGTTCAACCCAGCTGTTCTGGCTCAAACTCCACTCTCAGCTGATTTATTCAATCTGGCTTTTCTCTTGGCCTCTGAATTGCTCTGCTTGGCCTCAAACTAACTCCAGCAGTCTGTTCTAATCTTCTGACTCCTGTCTTCACCTGTGTCTAGCTTGTCCTCTCATTCAACCTCTCTCTGTAAACCTCTCCAGGTAAAACGGTCTCCTCTCATTCTCTGTGCTGCTCCCTTGTTTCCCTTTCCTCTGTTCCAGTGAGAGATGGGCATATCCTATTCTGTCAGGTCTTTCTCTGATTCATCACTGTTTCTGCCACCCAATTAAACATCACTTTCAAACGTGTGTGCTTCTTTCTACAAACTAATTTTATCTCCATTGTTTGGGGTTAAAGGTGTGCACCACCACACTTGGACCTAAGCTTTTCTTTACCTGAAACTCGATCTCTACCAGGCTGGCCTTGAACTCACAGAGATCCACCTGGCTCTGCCTCCTGAGTGCTGGGATTAAAGGCATGAACCACCCTCCATCCCCCAGCTGTTTTTCCATTTTCTTAATTTTTTGTTAAGTAAGAGGGACTTTATATTGTATGTTGTCACATGGGTCTATTAGTTGCTCTGTTAAATAATTATTTAAAAAATGGCCAGGCCCAAGGCCCTGCTCCAGAGCTCCAAATCAGAAGCAAGAAAGAATGAGAGTCATGTCTTATAAAACAATGATGAAGACACTTGATGTCAAGCTCTGGCCTACATGTACACACACACATACACACACACGGTCACACATATATACACATGTGCACACACATGCACAGTCACTCATATATTTAGCTGGAGACAATAACTGACACAGAGAACTGGAGATGAGGACGGCATGCCTGGGGAATGGCAAAGATTTCAGTTTGATGGGAGCCGGGAAGCGGACCACAGAGGACCATGAAGCTGCGTGCAGGGCCTGCAGGGGAGCTGGGTGTGCAGCCTGAGGGCAGCTCCTGGGAAGCCTCCCTCCAGAGTGACTGCAAATTCCCCAGCCTGCAGTGCGAAGGAAACGAGGTTCAGCTGCCTGCTGCTAGATGCTCACCCCTCCAGGCCCCTACCTTTACTCCCGGCCCCCAGGCTCACAGTCTCTGCACAACCAGCTTTCTGTTTTCCCTGAGTTCTTGCCCAGTCCCAGCCATACCACGTAGGCTCTTCCAACATTTACTGATGAGCTTGGGAGGCAGTTCTGTAGGCATTTTCTAAAGTCGCTTGTCCTGTCTACAGCAGAGAATTTATTATAAACTCACTTTTCTAAAATCTTCAGCTCCTTCACCAAAATGTGCCCTTGACTTCTCTTCCCAACCTTGACCCTGCAAATTTACAACAAATCCATTGCTCCTATGTCATGTGCTTGTAGCCCTTCCTTACGGATGCCTCCTACTTCTCTGTCTAAATTTTTCCTTATCATATGAAGTAAGAGTTTTTTGTCCCTTTGTCCCCCTGGTCCATCTGTCCATCTGTCCATTGGCAGAATTCCCTGTGTGCAGTTCTCTCAATGCCCACGTGACCATCCAGGCCTACATGTTAATAGAGAGCGCTCTCTAAAATTACCCCTATTACAGGATCTACAATATTATTTAAGTTCTTTCCACCTCGTTGCCCTATTTAAGGATTTACAGAATACAAAGGGAGTCAGATGTGGCTGTGCACTTTCATAATCCCAGAAACAAGTGGGACGTAAAGGCAAGAATACCCGGAGTTCAAGATTATCCTTGCCTAGATAGCAAGTTCAAAGTTAGTCCAGGCTACCTGAGAACCCCTTCTCAAAAAACAAAAATAAGACAACAGCAGCAAAGCTCACAAGAGGGTGATTTTTCAATCATTTTTTAAGTACAGATACAACTTAAAATCCCCATAATTTCTTTGTGGTTTTATATTTATTAATTAGAAAATACAGTGACAGAAGGCAACTACTAGGTGTGTAAGTTAAATTCCACCCTAGGCTTATGCATCTGAATATTTGTAAAACAAAATTATGTTTCTCTTCTAAATATTTTTTAAAAATCTGTTAAATAGTCAAGTAATTTGTTATAACACAGTATGGACATCCATGGCTCACCACAGCTCACACACACTGAAAAGATCTATCTAGAAACATCAGAGGTGCTTAGGTAGGACAGCTGTGGCATTTCTTTTTACTAAATTCCTCCTAGCCTTCTATTGAAAACCTCATCGTAGATGTACAAACACATGCAAAATGGCAGTAGCATTGAAAACCAGAAATAGTTGTTAGTGAGTTAGATGCAGCTCTGAATGAGATGAAGATGCCATACTAATAATCCAAGATCAGGGCATGTTAAACTCCCATGAGGTCTCAATGTGTGTCTCCATTTGGAGAAGGGTGACTCCCCTGTGGCCCTACTGTGTTTTTGGAGGAGGGTGGCTCCCACGTGGCCCCACTGTGTGTCTGTGTTTGGAGGAGGGTGTCTCCCATGTGGCTCCCCGGTATGTCTCCATTTGGTAGATGCCGAAGGAGAAGAAGGTAGCTCTACAGAGCTGCCTTCTCCAAGGGTCAAGCACTTGCTTCACAGCCCAACACTTCCTACAGGGCTCTGCCGTTACTTCTCTTCCTGCACTTCAGGGCTATGACTTCCAGGACTTCACAAGTCTGGCCCGGGATGGAGAGAACATTAAGATAGTCTTTAAGATAGTCAGGGAAAGGACGGCAGCAGAAGGCAAAGGGGATCTCTAGACACGAAACCCAACAGGGGCCTCTTCATTGACTACATTTGAAATTGAAGTAAATCCCTTCATGTGTTAAGCTCCCGGTTTTCAGGTCTTGGGGTTCTTGTGGTAAGAAGCATAACTGGCTCAAGAATAAAGAAAGAACTCAGAAAAATATGGTTATTGCCCAGAGCATTCCAAATACAAAAGAATAAGCTTCTCTTTCTTCGTTTTTCATTTTTTCTTTACCAGAAACATAAATTTCAGAAAGCTACTTTTGTTCTCAAAGTAACTTTTAAACAGTGGATTGTGAAAAAAAAATTACCACCATCTCTGTAGTAAGCTGCTGTACTTTAACTGTAACTAAACACCTAAGGCAGGATTGCTTACTTGCTTTATTTGTTTAGCTTATGATTTTAGAGGCTGGAGGTTCAAGGTTGAGGCCCTCCCTTGTCTGGCCAGTTGTGAGGATTAGAAGGTCACAATGTTGGGAGTGCATGTGAGAGGGGGGAAAAAAATCTCCTCCTAAACCAGAAACCCAGGAAGAGATTGAGGGGTCCGTCTCTCAAAACGGAATGCCAGGAAGAAACACAAGGTCTGGATCAGGCACGTGTAAGAACTTGCTCACATCAAAGCTCACCCCAGAGCTGAGGTATGCGCTTGCCTATAACACCAACAGTCGATCCATAGAAGCAAGAGGGTCCAGCAGTTCAGTATCCTTAGCTATGAACTAAGCCTGAAGCCGGCCTCGGCTGTGTGAGACTCTGTCTTTAAAAAAAGAAAAAGAAAAACAGAAAGAGAAAAGACCCTCACTCCACAATATCAGTTATTCCCTCTCATTGACATCAGCATCAGCGAGAACCAAGGTTAGAGTCAGCCATCATAAGACATGTAGAGAGCAGGGACGATGGAACCACACAAGAGTTTGGTTTTTCTGAGTCTGTGGTGTGGCAGGTGACCAGGAGAAACTATTAAAGAGGATAAGTAAAAGGGACATAAAAATAGATACGGAAAAGAATAAAAACACATATAATTAACATATAAGTAATATGACTAAATAAATATGACAAAGTAGAAAAATATTTCTCTGAGCAAAAGGTCTCAACAACTACCTGGAAATTTTTGGTTTGTTTTTTGAGACAGGGTTTCTCTGTGTAACTGGGGCTGTCCTGGACTCACTTTGTAGACCAGGCTGACCTTGAACTACAGAGATCAGCCTGCCTCTGCCTCCCCAAGTGCTGGGATTTACAGGGGTGTGACATCATGCCAAGGCTACTGCCTGGCAATTTTAGAAGCAAACATCTGGGCTTATTCTAGTGACAGCTGTAGGAGGAATTAAAAAAAGGAAGGAAAAGAAAGAAGAGAGGGAGGGGGAAGAGAAGAAGAGAGAGAAAGGAAGGTATCCTTGCGGACACACAGGGGACAGTAACACAGCAAAGCTCACATGCAGACAAGTGCTAAGATACAATCCCCAGTTTGTACCTCTCTTGCCAATAGAATGGGAAGAATATTCATTTCAGGAAAGTGTGCTGGTGAAGGTACCACTAGGTTAAACCTGGGACTGGAAGAATGAGAACGTTAGTCAGCAATGTTCCTACCCTTCTTCCTGGAAAAGTCAAACATTGGCAGGTGTTGAGGGAGGTCAGGCTTCTATTGGGGTGAGTTTCCCTGTGTGCTAAAGGGACAATTAGAGGTGCAGGTCAGGAGTAGGCCTACAGGCATTAGAAGCCCAATATTTACCACCACAGGGCCACCACACATATCACAGGGCCCAAAAGCAGCAACTTGGGAGCTGGGAACTCCATGCTACAGCTCTCCATGGGATGTAGCCTCTAAAAGTTTGTGTACACTCAGTCTCTGGGAATTTGTGTACTACAGTCTCCTGGCTAAGTGAGACTCCTTCCATTATGAGGGATCCTGCAGCCTCTATTGAGTATGCCTGTGCTGTGTGCCCTCTTGATGTCCTGGTGTTCCTGGCCTAAGGCCACACACACATGACTATAAGCTGCAGATATAAGGTTAACTCAACCAAAGAAGGGAAGTCTGGGAGGTTCTGAAGAGGTAGAGGTGTCTGAGCTATGCCCTCAGGATGGACAAGATTTCTTGGAGCCGAGAGGGAAGATGAAGAACACTGATAGTTGGTGGGGCGTGGTATGGTGTGAAGAGCCGTACAGTTTGGGAAAGAACGTAGACATTTCTGGAAACAGTACATGATGGATAACTGGGCCAGAGAATTTGGTGCTTGGAGAGTGATGTGGAACTCGAAAGCCCGTGGACCCTGGAAGGGATCTGCAAACACTTGAGTGTGAGCAGGTGTGCAGCCACACAGCTCATTTTATGGAAACACAGGTATGCACAAAACCTTATTGTCCCTGCAGCAGTGTGAAAGCAACAGGGTAGTTGTTGTCCTGAAAACATTTTTGAAATGCAGACAGTATGCTATTTGAACAGCAAGCGCATATGTAATTACAGAGTTCTGTTCTTCAGCAGTGTGTTACACAGCTAGGGGAGGGGAGGCCCGAGAAAGAGCACTCTGCAGCGCCGTTTCTAGTCACAATCTCAGCAAACGCCGATTCTCTTGCCAGCTGCAACAGATTAGCCGTGAGAACAGACAAGGGTGGAGAACCGGGCTTGACCTCCAAGATAACTTTCAACCTAAAAGTGAAGATGAGCAGGTCCAGGGACCAGTGTCTCCCGAGGGGCAGGCCCTCTGAAATCACCCTTTGCTCAGAGTCTGAACCGAGGCAGCAGGATGCAGCCAAGCAGGGTAATGACCCCACCAAAGCGGGTCTTCCCTGGGGTGGTGGCACTTGAGGTGGCCGTTGAAAGATGAGCTGGGATCAAAGGCACCCGGGTGAACACAGTGGTCAGGCCACTTGAGGGGCCAACTGCGAGCTTTTCTCGAACAATACACGGAGGAGGGTTCTTTAAATCTGAGAAGCTTTCATAGTTGGTCAAGCTGTATAATTACCTGGCTGCCCGCCAAGGAAACCTGTGTGTGCATGCTTTTCAGCCCACGGTGGGATTTAGTGAGGCGGCAAGTATCTATTGTGTGCCCATTATATACATACGCCAGGATTGGCATTCTGGGGAAGAAAGGAAGAAGAAAGCAGTCAGAAACTCAAATCTGGTGGAAAATGGAGTATCTCGTATTGAGTGTGGTGTACAGTCCTGGTTTCATGTGACTCACTTTGAGTAGGACAGTGTGGCTACTGCTCTGACAGCCAGCATTGCTGTCTCCTGCCTAGTGCGGCCCCTGGGGGTATTAGGGCTTCTTTGGTATAACTTCTTGACTGGGGTCACATCTTCGTACCACCTTGGTAAGGAGTCCTCACTGTATCAGAAGGCACCAGGATTTTTCCGTTGCAGGTGTGGGCCTCCCAGCAAGGTAGCCTGCAGACACAGGGACAAGCATCGCCCAACAGCCTGTGGGTAGCCAACGGCTTCCATTTCTGCTTGTGTCAGCTTAGAGAGCTGAGGCTTCCTGGTGGCACTCCTGTGGAGAGCAACAATGTGAAGGAATGGAAGCTGGAATCCAGGTCATGACCAAACGCTTTGAGATGCTGGAAGCAAGCTTTTGACTTGACATCAGGGAATGGTTTTTTGTTGTTGTTGAGGTTTTGTTTTCACATTAATTTTGGGTGCTCTTCTTTTCTGCTCTAGCCCTGTCTATTTCTCCTCAGACCATCCTGCTGCCCCAAACTTGTCCATCTGTGTTTCAACAAACACAAATTGTTGTCTCCCGCTATGGCCTCGGACAACATCCTATTGTGTTGTGTGCACTGCCAGGTTTCTTGGAAAAGTTATGTTGACTTTCTGGCATCTCTAGGATGGCATAGACCCCAGAAAGGGCCATTCTGCATCTCTCTTTACGACTTTTGTATAAAAAAGCAGTTCTTGAGGAGTACAGGTGGCCATTTGGGAAGCACTATACACTGAACTAGAATTTAAAACCCAAGGGGACAGCCCCAGGGTTGAACTGGACTTCAGTTGCCATAAGTCCCAGCAGTAAGGTCCCCTTTGAAGGAAAACACTGTCTCCCATCTGCCAAGAGGGCAAGCGAGGAAGCAGGAGGTGGCAGGGGCGGTCATCTGTTTCTAAGCTGCGCAGTTGTCAGTTTCACTACATCCGTAACTCCCTGGCTGCCCTTGGCCGCTGTGTGGCGGCCTCCCTCAGTCAGCCTCCAAGGCTTCACGCTCAAGAACTGCCAGTTGCATCAATCACAATACCAAGTGCCAGTTACCAGTGGACAAACACATGCACACACAAGTCCACATAGCAAGCATAGACAGAGTGAGCAGTGGCAAAGGGAAGTGTGGTGACTGCAGGGGTTTTGGGCCAGCAGGATCGCTCAGCAGGTGAAAGGGCTAAACCTAAACACCTGAGCTTGATCCTCAGCTCTCATGGTGGCAAGAGAGAAATGACTCCCAAAGGTTGTCCTCTGTTCTTAACATGGACATAAGCCTTCGTGTATGTACGTGTGTGTGGATAAGAACACTATTCTTATCCAGTTATGAGGATTTCACCTGATTTTCTTTGCTGATGGGACTGTTTAAGACCATCTGGGAAAAAGGAGGTTTTTTGTGGAAACTGAGGGCGTAGTTCTTTAAGAAATGAAGTCTTTTTGTAGACACTAAAACAAAACAAGCATGATAAACAATAGAAATGTCACGAGGTGATTAAATTTCTTGAAGGCAAAAACTATATTTTATTTCATTCTCTGTTGAGTGTGTATGTGAATTTGTGTGTATTTTGGTACCTAGAAAAGTGCCTGCTATATAATGGTGTTTAATAGTTATTTTCTGATTAGATGAATTGCAGATTCAGTTTTAATCTAATAGTTTAATCCTTATAAATTAACTTTGTTTTATTTATTTGATGGGGATTGTTTTAATTTTTTGTCTTCAGATTTTTTTTTTTTTGAGACAGGGTTTCTCTGTGTAGCCTTGGCTATCCTGGACTTGCTTTGTAGACCAGGCTGGCCTCGAACTCACATTGATCCTCCTGCCTCTGCCAACCTGAGTGCTGGGATCACAGGCGTGTGCCACCACACCCAGCATGATTATTTTATTCTTATTCACTCCTCTGTATCACTGTTTGTGGCTTTATTTATTTATTTATTTATTTATTTATTTACAGGCATATTCTGTTGTAGCCCAGGTGGACTTTGAATTCTTTGTGTAGTCAAGGTTGACCTTGATCACCTTTCTTACACCTCCAGAGTGCCAGGGTCACAGGCATGTGCACCAAACTCAGTTTTTATGCATTAAGGGACTGAACCAAGGGCTTCGAGAGTGCTACCAGTTGACTTACAATAGCTGCCTTAGCTTATTTATTTATTTATTTTTAATCATCCACTTCACTTATGCCACTAAATTCCTGGTGATAGGGAATTCTTTGCCTAGTGGGGATGTGAACTGACCACATTACCTCAATTTCAGAATTGTGGAATAGGCTTTTTGTTCTGGCTTTGGTTTTGTTTGGTTTTGAGACAGGGTTTCTCTACGGAGCCCTGGCTAGGTAGACCAGGCTGGCATTGAACTCACAGAGATCCGCCTGCCTCTCAAGTGCTGGGATTAAAGGTATGTGAGCCCTTGCCTGACTTCTGTGTCACATTTTAAAATGGCATTGAGCTCACAATCAAAACCAACCGATTAAAAGGCCTTACCTCAGCCCGTGCCAGCTGTGCCGATGTGCTTGTTTCCAGCCCACACAGCTCAGTTTTCTGCTTTTCCACATTTGCTCCAGGCCTTCATATCAGAGGTCCCAAGGTCCCAATCTTAGCCCTGCTTGTTTTCCTCCATTCTGTCTTCCTAAGTGATCTCACGCATTCCCCTGGCTTTAAACACCGAGTTTGCTATATCTCTCCAGCCTGGAGAACTACAGATACTCAGTTTCCCTCCTAGACATTTTTATCCTACAGGGGAAACAAGGAAAACATGTCAGTGAATCCAAAACGAGGCTTCTGAGGGGCATGTCTCTTGTTAGCTCACACAGAAGTTCTGTTCCTCACCTCTCCTGGAAGGGCATGTTGCACCAGGCAGTCTTTACGAACCTGCGTATGTGTACTGAGGGTTGTGGAAGTACCCACTCAACCCTTCAACCCAAGTGCCAGTTGAGGTGCCCACCCCCTTGCTTAGTCAACCTCCAGCTCATGAGACATTACAGCCATGGGTACTTGTTTGGCTGGACAGGAAGACTTCCTTTACTTGTTCCCAGTTCCACCTGAGCATTCAAGGATCCTGCCTTGACCCTTGAAGCCCTAGTCTCTCTACCAAAGCAATTGTAACCCCCAAACCAGGAAAGCTGTGGTGCCATGCTCTCTGACTTACTGAGTGTGGGTAGTCATTGTGTGTGGAACGCAAAGAGTCACAGTGTCCTCCTCTGCTCCTATCCAGGCTCTCACTCCACCCTTCCCCACTGGGAGGCGCATGTTGTACCACACATACTGTGTGCTGTTCTTCTCACTGTTTCTGAGACATGGCAGAACTTCCCAGTCCTGTCCTAGAAATGGCTGCCACTATAATATATATATATAGTATATAATAGATAATAGATAATATAAATTAAGATAAACACACTATCTATACTATATTAATAAATTAATCCATCTTCATATTAATTGATAAATATTATTTATTAATTATAATGTAAATATGCTATTTATATTATATTGTATTCCTTCCCCCTGCCAACAATGTCACATTACAAGACACAAAATACATATATATGTATACATATATACATACATGTACATATATGTGTGTATGTAACTTGTAATGTAACACATATATACATTTATCTTCATTACTGAAAAGTAATAACTGTTTACTTTTTCCCCTTTTCCTAGGGTTTTACATTAAAAAGAAAAATTTCAAATCCCCTTTTCTCCCCTCTGTTGCATTCTGCCTTCTTCTCATGAGCAACTGACTCTGTGGGCGGCTTGCCCTGAGTTTATTTCTCCTTCCCGTGATTTTAAACACAGCCTTGACTTTGTTCAGTCATTCATAACACCTTTTTCTCACCTCTACTCCTTGTTCAAAGACTCCTATGAGCAGTGACAAAAGCTAAGTACAGCCTGATGGTAACCAATGAGGAGTGAAGGCGAGAGACTTGGAGGCTGCTTTCTGTGGGGCTCCATGCAACCAGGAACCCACACCTTCTCCTAGAAGGCCCCTCCCTCCTACCTGCCCGCAGAGGTTTGGCTTTAAAGAACTGGGTCGGGCTGGGACAACCAGACTATCTGGACATCTATTCCAACGCTGGAGGCAAGCACTAACTAGTCACCGTATTTGTTCAGTCTTTATCACCCGCCAGCCACTTTTCTTGCATAGCTGCTTACTCTTGACTAAAAACACCACCAACATCCTAGCCAGAAGGAAGCCAGACTTTATAAATGTTCCACGACTCGTCTCCTAAGCAACAAAGAAAAACTGATTTCTCTTGCTGCTGTTAATTACTTTTTTTTGGCTAGTGTCTTATTCTACCACAGTGTGTGTATTTATATAATTTATATATGTATATATATATTTTTTTTACATGGTTGTATGCATGTGTGTCTTAAGCCAACATTATGAAAGTCTTACTCAAGGAGAATTCTGCACTTGGATGTGATTTCGCTGTTTCTCTCTTCTGCTTGCAGGTTGCAGCATGTTTACTTTCCTGACGTCTGTCACTGCAGCCGTCAGCGGCCTTCTGGTGGGTTATGAACTTGGAATCATCTCTGGAGCTCTTCTTCAGATTAGAACCCTATTAGCCCTGACCTGCCACAAGCAGGAAATGGTTGTGAGCTCCCTCCTCGTTGGGGCTTTCATCGCCTCGCTCACTGGAGGCGTGCTGATCGACAGGTACGGGAGAAGGCTCACCATCATCCTGTCATCCTGTCTCCTAGGACTCGGAAGCTTGGTCTTGATAATGAGTTTGTCCTACACAGTTCTTATCATGGGACGCATTGCTATTGGGGTTTCCATTTCCCTGTCTTCCATTGCCACTTGTGTGTACATTGCAGAGATTGCACCCCAACACCGAAGAGGCCTTCTCGTGTCCCTGAATGAGCTGATGATTGTCACTGGTATCCTTTTCGCCTACATTTCAAATTATGCATTTGCCAATGTCTCCAGTGGTTGGAAATATATGTTTGGTCTCGTGATTCCCCTGGGCGTTTTGCAAGCAATTGCAATGTACTTTCTTCCTCCAAGTCCCCGGTTTCTGGTGATGAAAGGGCAAGAGGAGGCTGCTGAGAAAGTTCTCAGGAAGTTAAGAGTAATCTCCGACACCACAGAAGAACTGACTTTGATCAAATCTTCCCTGAAAGATGAGTATCAGTATAGTTTCTGGGATCTGTTTCGCTCCAAGGACAACATGAGGACCCGAATCATGATGGGTCTGACCCTGGTGTTTTTTGTACAGACCACTGGCCAGCCAAACATACTGTTCTATGCGTCAACTGTCTTGAAGTCTGTTGGCTTCCAGAGCAATGAGGCAGCTAGCCTCGCCTCCACTGGGGTTGGAGTGGTCAAGGTGGTTAGCACCATCCCAGCAACCCTCCTCGTGGACCGGGTTGGCAGCAAAACTTTCCTGTGTGTTGGCTCGTCCGTGATGGCTGCATCACTGTTGACCATGGGCATCGTGAATCTCAACGTCAACATGAATTTCACCAATATCTGCAGAAGCCATAGTCCCCTTAACCAGTCCCTGGAGGAGTCTGTGCTCTACACAACAGGAAACCTGTCGATTACCAACAGCAGCCCCAGGGAGCACGTTAAAGGAGTCACTCCCCACAGCAGGGGCTCACTTACGTCCACGGGAAATGGCATGGAGCCCAAAGGGGAGATGACCTTCACCCCTTTACCAAATGCCAGACTGAGCCAAAATGAACACCAGATGGTCACAGACCCCACAGTTGTCCCAGCTGCTTACAAATGGCTGTCCTTGGCCAGCTTGCTTGTTTATGTTGCTGCTTTTTCAATTGGCCTAGGACCCAGTAAGTACTTCTTTTCTTATCCCTTTGCTCTCTGAGTTGATGGTTGTTTTGCACTGCTTTCAGTCAGCTCAAGCAACAGAGAGTCAGGTTGAACCTTGTCACATATAAAAACAAAACAAGCACAGTGGTCATCTGAGCTTCTGCAATGGTGGAAAGTGTGCTGGTTGTACACTTGCTTCTGAAAAGCACAAAGGATTTGTCCAAAGGATCAGTTACTCATTACTCTTCTCATCACATGAGCATGTGTTAGCACAGTTGACCAGGTATGAATCAGACCTGGAAAGAGAGTCATTGCTCAATGGCATTATATTGTTTTATGAATGTAACTTGATTGAGATTACGTCACATTCCTTGAATCTCTTCATGGCTGGAAGCAAAAACAAAGAAGTGTTTAGATTCTCTTAAAGATATAATGACTGATGCATTCCAGTGATAATGAGAATGGAATAAGAGGTGGGAAGAAGAATTTCTTATTTCTTTGAGTATATTTTATTTACTTTATTTACCAGAACTCTTTCATTTACTACAGCGAATTCCTGGAGTAGTTTGATGCTCTTTCATGAAATGCAAGAATTAGTACGTGGCTAGTCCCACCCAACACAATGCAAGTTGACAAGTTAACAGGGATCTACCTGCAAGGCTCTTTAATTTTCTATGTTTGATCTGTTCAAACTCAGAGATATACTTGCTAAGAAGTTTTATCTCAGTTCTGTAGTCTTTTGCCTCACAAGTAGTCTTGACCTTTTTGTAGGGAAGTTGTGGAAGATCTTTTGTTTATGTCACTAGGGAAAGAAAAGAAACTTAAAATCAAGGGCAGTGTTTTTCTAACATTCCCATCTCAGATCCTCTTGTCCCCTTCTCTCTTCTTGCCCCTTCTCTTTCTCCTCTTCTTTTTCTGCCCTTCTTCTTCAATCCATTTACTTTAGTAGCGTTATCTACAAGGACCATTGTGACGATTTTTCTATTAAAAAAAAAAGTTGCTTCCTTATCCATCAGCAGAGTTAACCTTTTCAATCTCAGTTAATCAGTACTCAGCGCTTTAGCCTCCCCTGCCCTAATTCTGCTTACCTCATTATTTAAATTTTACACTTACTTCTAAAATAGCAGTTTCTAGATAGTGATTTTTTTTTTCCAAATTCTAGACAGGTCAGAAAGCAGGTGTCTGGTGGACTGTGCTGTGCTCAGTCAGCTGAGGGCACTCAGGACTGAGCAGCTGTAACTAGGGTGGGCACCATGGGTGGGTAGATTTCCCCATATAAGCTGAAAAGGGGCAGCTAGAGTAAATATGACTCTACCCTAGCCTCTGATGGGTCTGTCTCAACCTTGATCCTGTTATTAAGACATAACATAGAATGTTCACCCATGATACACTTACGTGCCTGCTGTTTCTTTAAACCAATGACATTTGGTGAAGCATCATTCTTATATTTTTATTTCAAGAAAGGCTCCATATTCTATGGAAGAATAAGGTGTGGGTGTTATATACCTAGGGACAACTTGACACCATTTGCTAAGCTATTCTGTAAAAGCAAGTACAATGAGATTTATTCATTTGATAAACTTTTCATTGTGGTTTTCAGTCTCCTGGCTTTCTTTGCCAGAATCTTTTTTTGTCTTTGTTCATCATGAAGCTAAAAATGTTTCTTTTATACAGCTATTTTTTGATAAAATTCTCTGAAATATCAAGAGTTACATTAGAATCTGAGGGGAAAAAAAGAAACATAAAAGAAGTATGCCCTCATGATTTTAAAGTTGAGACCCTCTTCCATTGAAAAAGTTGATGTTGTGGTACATCATATGGTAACCTAGAATCAATCTATGTAGGGAGCAGAGGAAGGCCTGAGTGAGCAAAGTCCTGAGTGAATGTGGATTTTGACATGAGCAAGGCCTGCCCAGGGCTCAGACACCAATGGCCCATGGTAAATTGGCAATGCCAATGCCCATATGGGCCAGGCAACATTTTCCTCAGAAGTTCAGGAATGAGTGTTTGTGTACCATTGGTCAGTGTGTACAATGCCTAGCAACCACAGCTTCCTCCTCCCATTGGTCTGCAGGCTAACTGCTCACTGAAGAGACCCCTAAGAGACTAGCTAACACCACTCCCTGCCCTAAGCATAGTAAACACTGAGGTTCCAGGTTGCCAGAGGTTAGAGAACCCCTTTACCCCTCTGGTACCAGCTTCGTTGTACATATTTTTGTGTGTCCGTCTTTTCTTCATTTCCCTGCTATCCCTACCTAGAGTTCAGGAACCCAAGCTGCTCAGGACATGGACAAATCTATTCACCGTTGAATCTTTTAACACCATATCACCCTTCTCTCTTTAGATTTTGGGTCATCTTGAATGCCTCACATTCTCTACCCCAGGACACTTGCCATTTTGTTGCAGTTGAACAGACTTCCCCCTCTGTGGTGAAACCCAGTTTTATTTGGAAAACAATTAGGAGGTTCATTGTTTATGCTCCCTTAGTCATTTCTTCTCTTTTTTCTTTTAAAATGTATCTTTAACTTAGTGCTGGGTATTGGATATAAAGGACCAACCCAATCAGAAGCTCATGTGTTGAAGGGTTTGAGTCTCAGCTGGTAGATCCAGTTTCCTGTTGGTCTTGATAGTAAATGTTGATGAATTAGATTTCTGTAACTGTGACAAACTGAGAAAGATTCTTTTGTCTCATGGTACCTGAGCTTTTGGTCTATGGTCACATGTCCCTTTTGCCTTTGAGGCGGTGGTGATGCGGGACCTCACAGGACTGACAGTGCACAAGCAAGGAAAATACTCTTCATTGATACAAAGAGGAAAAAGGAAGTAAGGACGCTAATATCTCCTTCAAGGACCTATCCCTAAGGTGTAATGAATTTCCAGTAGGTCCTACCTCCTAAAAGGGTCCACCACGTCCTAATAGTACCATAGGTTAGAAGCAATTTCTTAACACATGGGCCTTTAGGGGGCACACCAGATCCAGACACAGCAGTTAATTATTTTTAGCTCAGTCCTCTCCTTGAAGAGGCATTAGAAACAAAAGTAAATAAAAATAGTTAATGTAACCACTGTATCTCTCTCTCCCTCTCCCTCTCATCCTCTCCCTCCTCCCCTTTCTAAAACAGAAACACTGAAGGGCTCCAACCAGCCCCAGGATGGCAAACATGGTTCTGACAGTCATTGTCTGTCATCTTGCTGAAAATGTTACATTACATTTCTAAAGCTAGCCCCCAAGGTCCATTCCCTGACCACCAAGGTTCAGCTATCAAAGTATTGAAGTCCCCTTTGGCTGCCCTAATTAACCTGTCCAATCAAAATTAAACACCTCATCCTAACATGGGGTTTCCACTTTCACCTTTATAAACCGCCATTTTCTTATGAGCCATGTCTGTCTCCTCTTTATCCAGAGGCAGTGCTTTTTCTGGGACAAACACACCTTCTCCCTCTTGCTTATTCCTTTCCTCCTCTATCTCCTGTCTTGTCTTTTATTCCCTGCCCTTTGTCCCTCTGGGGCAGATAAATCTCCTTTGAGCTGAGAACTTGGTCTTCAGGTGTCTCTAGCCACTATCCCTTCTCTTCAGACACAGTCTCTTCTCTTCTGAAGTTCTGCTATAGGTAAGTAAGTGTGTGCTTTTTCTAAGACTAAGCTGCTGAGAAAGAGAGAGAGAGGGAGAGAGAGACAGAGACAGAGAGAGAGAGAGGTTAAGGAGTCTTTGATGTACATTTACTTGGATAACTTAACTCAAGAAATTACTGAACATGCACACCAGTTAGAATTCAAGCTCAGCTAATATAACAAAAGACCAAAAATAACAAAAGATTAAACAAGCTAGATGTTTCTTTTGTCACTTACCAGCTGGTTCTGTATAGTTCTGGGTGCTTGCCGGCGGCTGGGGTCAGGCCCCAGGAGCCCACAGCTTCTCCAGGCAGTGCTTAGTGTTTATATCACATGACTGCTTAAATACCAAGATGCATTTTTGCAGAGGCATCACCCTTCACTAGTAGCTAGTGGTCCCTCAGAGTAAGCATCGTGCACAGGGCAGCAAGGGATGGGAATGTCAGGTGGAGAAGGGCCCCATCACCCATGGCCTTGAGGGTCATTGTACTAGAACAGGTTTGCTCTGGGTGATGAGCAGACGGAAATTCTTTTTTTTTTCTTTCTTTCTTTTTACATGCCACTACTGTGCATGCTCGTGCATTCACGTGTGTGAGTGCTAGACCACGTGTGCCACAGCATTCACATACAGGTCAGAGGACAGCCTTTGGCACAGTCATCACCTACTTGGCGACAGACTCTCCATTATTAAGTGCCTCTGATCTGTGAACATCTGGGGATTTTCCTCCTCCTGCCTCTACCTGGCGTCTCACCATGCAAACACTGGGCTTGTAGATGTTCTCCCTGCTGAGCCATCTCCACAGCCTGGAGTGACTTTCTTATAGGGGTCAGATATCACACAACTGAGAGAAGCTGAAGGAGTGAAGGCTAGGGAGGAGAAAAGGAAAAGAATTAGTAGTCAGGGCTATGGAAAGAATCTGCTAGAAATGGGGGGTAGGCTGTGGCCTCTTTATTTAACCGGGGCCTGGAATCTCTGCAGGGCAGAAGAGAAGCTTAAGTCAGAGTAGGTTCAAGCAGAATTGACTTGCCATAGCAGACCAGGAGTGTGTGGGAAGAAACTGCAGCCCTCCCCGTGTCTCCCCACTTCAGGCCTGAGGACAGTGTCCATCTGAGGAGAAATGGCTGTTTTCCCTGTGTGGTTCTAAAAGCAGATCTGGCCAAACTTTCTGTTCCCCACCACCAATAAGGGACCCAATGTTCAACAGCATGGTGTCTAGGCACCATGCTGACGGTCTTGCACAAACCAGCAAGCCTGGGCTGGCATTTGACTCTGGGTTTCCAGACTCAAAAGTATCACCCGGGACTGCCTTAGCAGGGAATTCTGTGAGACCCAGTCCCATCTGAGCTAGAACAACACAGCACTAAGCCACCCCAGTTTAATCTATGGAGCAGAAGAGAATAGGCATGGACATGGAAAAGTGTGTTTCAAAAAGTTTAAGGATTTTGAATTTGACCTTTAGATGGTGTGACACATTTTAAAAGCAATCAAGACGTTAACTGTCAATCTGTGTGACTGGCTTGAACTCTACCCATTCTTATGAAAGAGGGTGAGCTCATCTGGTTGATACCTCACAGCTTTTGTTTCTTCAGCTAGGAATCCATAAGATGTTCTCCGTTTAAGCACTGTAAAAGGCTTCAGTGCTTGTTTTCTCGGGGATGTTAGTTACCTGCCTTTAGCGGATGGCTCTCATGTGTCTCTGGCTCTCTGCTCACTCATATGAGCGTCGGCGCTCCACCAGCAGCCAACAGGATTTAAGACCAAGGCTGAATTCTTTTTCCTCTTACATCGGGGTCCACCTTCACCTCCCCATTTTCCCATGAGGTTGCCACACCTGCAGCCCCTCAGGATTGATGTTTGGGTCTCCCCTGCCTCCGCCCCCATTAGTTCTGTCAGTGACCAAACACTTGGGCTTTCCCTCAAAAGAATGGATCCTGTATTTATTGTTTCTTTTCTATTTCTGCCATTCTAGTCTAGCCCTATGTTCTTATTTATTGATTACCGAGAGGGTCTCCCAATAGTTCCATTCCAGGCCTTGCTCACACCTGTCCATTATTCCTTGCGCGACCACTTTATACTGTATTAGAGAAATCAACTGCTTTCCAAGGTAAAAAAGAGGATAGTACATTATTTTTCTTTTGTCCTTGATGGAAACAGAATAAGTTGCCAAAGATTCTTTGGCCACATAGATTGAGCTCTTATGGGCTCAGATTCCTTTAGCTGATTCCACAGTCTCTAAATTACAGCCCAACCCTGAAAACTCAGTTTCTCTAGGCTGTCCGACATCCTCCTGAACTGCGTCAGTGTATCTGTGTGGTTAGTTACGCTGGAGACCATAGCACTGTGCTCCTGAACTGTCATTCGCATAGAGGAACATTGAAACTCCACATAGTGGGCACGGTAAATGATAGTGCAGTCAGACTGGGGGTCTGTGCCATCTCTTAGGGCTGTTTTACTCTCCGCACTCTGCCCTGACTCCCAGGCAATAAACACAGAGCACAGGTAGCCGCTTAACTGCAACCTTCTTACCTTTGAGGCTTCGTGAAAACCTTTCTGAAGCCACGCAAATTCTTAAAAGGCTTCTGTTCGTATGAGCTAATAATGTATGCCAAATGTAAAGTAACTCAGTCTGGGATTCAAAGAGTCTAAGTTAAAAACCAGAAACTCTAGGTCCTAACACCAGCTCTTTAGTTTACTGGCTGTGTGACCTACAAGCCATGTCTCTCGTCCTCGGTGTTTCTGGTCTATGAGACGGGCATAGCAATGGTTGTGGCATCTGCTGGAGAGAATAGGTGTGTGCCAGAGGAGCTACTAGTGCATTGGATGCTACAGAGCCTAGTACTGAGGTGCATGAGGTTGCAACAGTGTAACTCTGTCTTCCAGTGACAGCTTGCCTTGCTTCTGTGCATTCCTTTTGGTTTAGTAATTGAGGCACAGTCACTAGATTATACATTCTTGGAAAAAGGAAAACAGGTCTTGTGTTTTTTCTTTCTGCCCATTTTTTTTATGTGATCACCTTATAATTCTGCTTCTAAACCATGCCAGGCTACATTTAGATTGTGAAGGGAGACAGGAAGAGACTTTTAAACTAAGATGCAGTGCAGGAAAGAGCTCAGAGTCAGCTCAAGTGGGCGAGCAAAGGATCCATTAACTTAGAAATGCTATATGGCCAAAGCAAGCCCTTTGCTGCCAGGGACCATCATGAGGCTTTCTGCAGAATAATACCTCACTTGGACACGACTTTCAAAAATCTGTTTCTGTGTATAAGAAAAGAAGCTGGGAGAAGTCATGCTCAGAACCAGCTGGAGGCAGCGAGGGCATGCCTTGGTTAAATCCTAAATATCTGGACACTGAGTTCGGAAAGTTGGCCTGGATTTTCTTGGACACCTTTTTCTCCCCCTACAACATGGAGGAGTAAGTCTCTTTCAGAACTCCTAGGTCCAAAGTAGTGCTCCTGGGTGGGGAAAGTTGAGGACGGAAGGCACTGAGCGTATGAGAAAGGAATTAACTCTCATCCCATGGTGTTCAGCTCAGAAGGGCAGCTCCAAGAACTGCCTAGGGAGTCGCATGTGACACCAAGTCATACTGTTAGAGAGGGCAGCATCTGAATCAGCCCTCCCAGTGAAGGGCCACACCTCAGCATGGCGTGGGGAGAGAGGTGTGTAGTGTCTTCAGAAGGGTCTAAGAGTTAGTCTTTGTGGACTTTGCAAAGAGCTAGTCACTCATGACTATAATAGTGCTGTGATTTCTTTTTCTCCCCTAAAGAAAACATGCCATAGGGGATTCCATTTCAGTACTCAAAATCTTATTGTAGGGCTTTGGCATAAACTGCAAGAACCAGTTAGAGCTTTAAAGATGTTATTAGGAGCAAGCCTTTCATACCAGATTTTGAACGCATTATAAAACTTATTAGCCCGGTGTGACTATTGCTCAAATATGGAGTTTAGAGAGTTTATTGCCTGCAAAACAAACAAATCCTTTGTATAAGTAGAGGTGTAAAGGGGAAAGTACTTGTTGTTCTAAAGCAACATTGAAAGGAAGATTAAACTATCCTTATTAAATCTTCTTAAGCATGAGTTGGCTTAGAGCAACATTCTTTAATTATATTAGATCATAGCATGGCTTCCTTCTGCCAGGAAAGTGTTTCTATTCTTAGGTTAAAGTGTCTGCCCCAAGTCATTTCTCTCTTGAGTCCTCTAGTTTTCTAACTGCAAAATAACAAGGTTGCCTTAGGACCTCAGAGTTAGGAAGAAGGGTCCTAAATGCGGCATTAAGTAATGCTATATACTTCCTGTGCACTTAAAATAGGGTTCTATGAGGGAACCCACTGGCTCTACCCAGCTGCTGAAACAGTTTATAGGATGTAAGAGAAAAGAACCCTTGTCTATTTCTGTGTAACTAATAGTATTTTCTTGCATGAAATAGTCAATTATTTATGCCTTGTCCTTCAACATAAGTTCAAAATCTTAACCTGACTCTCCAGTGCAGGTTCAAGGTAGCCTTTTCCGTTTTAGCTCCTTTTAATGCCTAAGAATTTTTAACATAGAAGCACAGATTCCTGATGAGACTATCTACTTATGCTCTGCAAGTAAAGATGAGCCCAAACTCAGAGCCTATTGTTCTTATGTCATGAGTTTATTTGAGGTAATATTTGTGTAGAAACTCAGACCTCCCTACAATATCCAATGTAACTTAGAAACGAATGTGTGTGGCTATTTTTTTCTTCTTTTTTTGAGGACAATCTTTGTACACCTGTATTTAACAACAAATATCACTACACGATGATATACAGCCAGTACACACTGTAACGTGTAATAATTCATTATTTTCAGTCTATACCTTTATGGTGGCACACCTCATTCTATGTCCCCATGGTTAGCTCCTGGCCCTATATTGTTTGGCTCTCCTATAATTGTATCTCTTATACATTTGATCCCTACCCCATCATACTTTTTTTCTTTTTGTTTCTTTGGTTTTACAAGACAGGGTTTCTGTGGGTAGCCTTGGCTATCCTGGACTCACTTTGTAGACCAGACTGTCCTTGAACTCACAGAGATCCACCTGCCTCTGCCTCCTGAGTGAAGGGGTTATAGGTGTGCATCACTGGGCCTGGCTACTTCTTTTTCTTAACAACCTGTTTTCCCCAGCTTTCCACTAGTAAACTCAGCTGTCTAGGTTTCTGACACACTCTGTTCACTGCAGACTGCCTTCATCTCCTGGGAGCCATGTGTAGCTATTCTTTTTACAGGCTCTCTAACCCCAAAATTCATCAAGTAATTTTCCCTTCTCTCATCCATAGCTTTCTGTTCACCAAGAGCAGACATAAGGAACTTTTCCCCAGCCCGTGTGTTAAGTTAGGTAATGAGGCTTTGACTAACTATGTTTGCTTCACACATTCAAGTGGAACAGCACACTGAAAACTGAGTGACCTGGGACACTGAATGACAGGAGACATTAGACCATATCTTCTTACATTGTCTGCCAACTCTGGAGCCCAGTATTGCCAGGAATATGCAGATTGAAAAGCCAAGAAGAGATGACTGAGGTAGAACATGGTAGAATTTCTTCCTTTGTTCATCCTGCAGGGGCATGTCATTCCTGGCAGGGGCCGGGGACTGGCCATTCAGGTGCGGATGGCAGAGACCACTGCAGTGAGTATGTACGTAATACAGTCTCAGGGGAGAATGGTGCTTGGCTGAAGTGGAGGCAAGAGTAGCAAAGCCAGTGAAGAAGGCTAAAAGGAAAGGCATCCTTGGGGAGGGCTGTTTTAGGGAGGGAGGTACAGAGGGTGATCCTGAGACTGTGATATTGGGGCAGGTTTTGTACAGTGAAAGTAGTGTGAGTATCTGGAAGAGGGTGGCTTTAGGCAGGGATAAATCATGGCAGGTCAAGGAGCCCTGAGGATGGACATAAGTATGAAAGATTAGGAGAATATAAAAAAAAAAGGCCCATTCATTGAGTCTGTATGACACAGTGCTAGAATCTGAATGGGATTTTCCCTGCCCTCAATCCCACCTCCATAGTATAGGAACTTGGACAAGTAAAGTTCAGTCTCTTCACATTTCCAGTTTTGCTAACCTGGGCACTGGGCTGGGAGAACCCACCTCCCTGTGTAATGACACAGCGAAAAGAAACAACTGTACAGTGAACCCTTTACTTGGTCTCTGGTGTATAAGGTGGACTCAGGGACAAGTGGTCTAGACATGAGGAGATCAGATACTGCCAGCACTGATGTCCCCAAGCCCTTACCACTCAGGGACTCACACACAGGAAGTGTCCCACAGCTTGCTATTGACTACGATGTCACTGACCTCTGTATTTCAGTTGGATTGCAATGATAGAAATGGACTCTGTAGCTTTGGGAAGTGTGGTTCAGTCTTAGGTAGCCAAGGTTCCCTAAGAATCCAGACAGGTTTTTACTAAAAACCGGGCCATGCTGGTGGTAATGAAAGGTGCAAATGCAGCTGAGAACCACGAGTGTTCACTTGTCTAAGATTGTGCTAATTCAGACTCTCAGTCTCTGTGGCCGTGGTGAGCCCTGTGCTGTGGGACTGACACCAGGTTTCCCGAGCTTGTGAATCAGCCCTGGCATCCAGGGAGGGCAGCAGGAGGACTGTGGCTAGCGTGGAGCCCCACATGCATCAGGCCAAAACTTCTCTTTCAGTAAATTACTCAGTTGAGGGTAAAAGCTTACGTTTAAAATTAAGGCTGCTTTCAGGGTGCCAGACAAAATGCTGATTTCCAAGGTTTTCCATTTTGTTCTTCAAGTACAAGACCTAGTTTCCCTTCTAAAAAGAAATTTGAGTTTAGTAGTGTTATGGACTAATAATTCCTACTTTAATTTATTGATTATTTACTTTATTTCTTCTTTTATTTCTTTAAATTACATGTGTGTGTGTCTCTCTGTGTGTGTTTGTGTGTGTGTGTATGGAGTGATGGTATATATGTGCCATTGTGAGGTCAGAGGACAACTTTTAGGAGTATTCCTTCTATCTATGGGTCCTGGGGATTGAACTCAGGCCCTCAGGCTTGGTGGCCAGCATCACTGAGCTATCCTTACTTTTACTTCTACTATGCCTGTACATAGACGATTCAATGTGTACATTTATGCATCTAATACTCTCCTTTATATACTTTGAGACTGGCTCTTACTTTGTAGCTTAAGCTGGCCTCAAATATATATTCTCCTCTCTCAGCTGTCCCGAGTGCTGAGATTAA
>CM053767.1:8777470-8853495 GCA_028658305.1 Pachyuromys duprasi
TGTAATGAAAGAGAGATCAAATCCTAGCCACAAGTAATTAAGGTATCAGTAACTGGAAAGGAGCTGCGGTTTTACCCACTTGAAGGTTAACAGGTTAGCTCGGTTGTTCATAAAAGATGTAAGACTCCTTGGTCGTAACACAGGGTCATTTATTATTCACAGAACATTGAAGATATCAGCACTTATGGTAGAAGCCCAGGCACCACAGGTCAACACGATTATATATAAAACATCTGCACAGAGAGAGGCCATCTGAGAGAGGAGCCCAGAGCTTGGGGAGCCCAAATCTTTAATAGGGTAGATGATAAGTCAACCTGCTTTCTTCCACAGAGGAAATGCATTTATTTAACAATAAGCAAAGCCGTCCCTTTCTTCATAGGCAGATAATGTAGCTGTGGTATCATAAGCAGCCTAAGTGGGCCTGTCGCTAAGATCTGTGAGAGTCCATTCTCATAAACCTGGAAGACTCAGATGGCCTTTTTCTGTTTCTCATGAGACAAAGAGCAAGTGGCCGAGAGTGTGAGTGAACTCCAGCCTTGGCTGCTGCTCTGTTTCACCTTCCAGAGCTGACCCAGCCCTGCGGAGGGTGGGTGTCAGTGGGAAGTAGGGGAGTCATCGGCCATAATGGCTGAACTTAGAGAGTGTATCCAGATACCTCTCCAAAACCACCCCCTCGAGCTGCTGACACAGCTACAGCTTACGATAGGCATGTGAACAGCAGGCTCTAATTTGGAGGTTTACTTGGCTGCTTCATTCTAAACCCATGCTGGGTCCAAGACAGAGGCTGACATTCCAGAGGTGCATCCTGTGTGTCATAAGAAATCTTGATCAGCTTTGCATTTCCTCCTGGGCCTCAGGCCCCTCTTATTCAGAACCGTCACCGTCAAGGGCTTTTGAAGTGTTCGTCTCCCTCCTACACTATGTTTGTTGGATAGAACACATTACAGATAGTATTTTAAAACAGAATTCTAACCTCAAAGGTAGGTGTTCTATGACAACATTCACATAGTGGGTGTGTTAACTGTTACTCCCATTAATAGCTTTAAAATAGTTTTTGTTTTCCTTTTCAGATATGACCCACATCTGCGCACTTGCCACAGTTCGTTTCTCCCCAGTTAATCTGACTGATTGCAGTGAGTTATTTGACCCTCTAGAGCTAGTCATCAAAGTGTATATGGATTATACCTGCGTAGTTCTACACTGACTGTGTTCAGATGCAGAGGCAAAGCTTAAAAAAACGTGGGCCTCTGGCCAACGAAATCCTCCTTCCTCTTTAGAGTTAGAAGTTGCAGTTGTGGTACTAACAAAACTAAAGAGCTCTCCATTGCATCTCTGCCTAGGAGCAGAACGGGGCACACAGAGGGATGGTGCCATCCATTCTGTGACTGTTGGCAGCTGCTCATACAAGACATGTTTAACTTCCAGACGGTGTTTCCAATGATCCTTTGTCCTGGAACACTGTAATGGATGTCACAGATGGTAAAGAAACAGGTTGTGGCTTTAACATTATCTCAATAGACATAGACATTCATTTGTTATTTAGCTGTTTTCCAGAACACAATGAGAATTGTTCCAAGGAGCATTTGGAGCAAAAAATAATTTCCTAATCCTAGCATCAATAATGAAAGTAGTAGAGTACAAAATATTATATTGATATAGAACAATACTTCAAATGCCATGTCACTCAAGCTCAATCTAGAAAAGAAAATTCCTTGCCAGTCATTTTTGTTTGTTTGTTTATTTGTTTGTTTACATCTTGAGTGTCGCTTTTTGGGGGGGGCATATACACATTATACTTTATGATGAAGATAAAGGAAATCACTTTCTAAAGATTCACCTTTGAAAACAACAACACATTTCTTAAATTTTTTTCCTCTCTAAGCCAGATATGGTGACACATGTTTGTAATCCCAACACTTGGGAATTGGAGGCAGAAGAATCAGGAGTTCAAGGTCATCATTGGCTATATACTGAGACTCTGTCTCAAAAATAATAAGCATAAAATAGGGCCTGGGAGATGGCTCCATGGGTAAGGAGGCTTGCCTGCCAACACAAGGCCCTGAGTTTGAGTCCACAGCATCCGTGTACAAAGCCAAGTATGACTGTACCAGCATCTGTAACCTTGGCACTGTGAGCAGAGAGTTAGATCCTGAGAGCTGACTAGCCAGCCAGGGAGAGACCCTGTGTTAAGGCACTTAAGCAGGGAAGGGTAGATGGAGACAGCCCACTCTGTGCTCGGGCCTCCACATGCATAACGTGTGTGTGTGCGTGTGTGTACCCACTCACATACAACACCCCCCATACAACACCATAAATTTAAATTGCCCCTTCCTATCTCTTCAGTTATAAACATCCTTCTAGTTAAAAGATATCTCATTTATTACTTTGTCAAAAATAGTACCCATGACAAATGATAAAAACTGAAAAACAGTAATTACAAAAAGACACTTGAAAATATTAACGTAGGTGTTGAGAAATGACTCAGATGACTACATAATAGTCCTTTCATTTCCAGTGATTTGCTTTCAGCAAGAAAATGAAGGATGACCTAATCAAGTCACCAGCTGACAGACCATCACAAATAATGTTTGTTGTTAAGTCAAAGGACTGGGTGACATTGCTAGTACTGAATTCCTTCACTCGCCACCTATTTTATTGAGAAATGGCAAATTTCATCTATTTCAAAAGTAGAAAAATAACAGATTACTCTATAAATAAGTGGCATTTGCCCACAGAAACATGATAAACAAAAATCTTTCATCTGTCTCATGAAGGTACTTGCCGTAATTGCTGAACACTGAAATGATTCTCTCATTTTGTCCTCTTTTGTACTAATTTTGGTGTTAATGCATCCAGGAAAAGATCTTAAACTATTTCAGAATATATAAAACTAAAGTTTCAGTTTCAGTTTGTACTTTTTCTACTGAGGTGTTTAAAGCTGTTAGTGAAAGGCTTTTGGGCTTAAGTGGCAGGCAGTAGGCTAAATCCTACGCTCAAGTGATAAAGAGAGTACCAAACAGGGACGGCATTATGTCCTGGAAACATGTAGGAGAATGACTGTTAGAAGCTAAACATGAAGGACACTCCCACCTCTGCCATTATGTAAATTTATGATGAAAATGTTAATGTAAATTATAAGTAACAAATATAGTTAAAACTTCAAGTGACTTCTTAGGCCACACAGGTGAGAAAGGTTGAAGCCCAGCCACACAGTTGTTCCCTATTCTGTTTTGGCACTGAGGTCTAGTTTTCAGCTGAGCGTGCTGGAGCACACCTTTAGTTCCAGCACTTGGGGGGCAGAGGTAGATGTCTCTCTGACAGTGTGAGACCAGTGTGGTCTGTGTAGTAAGAAGAGTTACAGGGTGAGACCCTGTCTGAAAAGGATGAGGGATTCATTTTTAGTTTAATTCTCTTTTAAGTTAAGGGTCACTCCTTTTATCTGGTTTCCGCTGACATGCTTTTGTGAACACCCATTCTGGTTGATTTTGACTAGGAATCCTTGATTGGGATACACTGATGCTTCATTGCATTGCCCATCTTGTCTTTTGATCTCAGCAACTCAAGATAGTATTTATGAATAAAGTATTTGTTTTTACAAAAGGCATAACTCAGGGAGACTAGAAAACAAAGAAATGAAGTCTCCATGTTCCTGTTAGAGCTGGTGGCCTATAGAGTCTGTTGCTTTGTAGTTGTTTTGTAATGCATGAGTGCTCTATTTGCATGTAGACCTGCATGCCAGAAGAGGGCATCAGGTTACATTATCTTGTGATTATATTATATTATGGTTGTGAGCCACCATGTGGTTGCTGGGAATTGAACTAAGGAGCTCTGGAAGTGCCCACAGAGCTCTGCCTGTTGTTAAAAGAACGTAAGTCTCAGGATCTCAGCATCTGGTTGGAAGGGTAGTTCATTTCAGCTCCTGTTCACATCTTAAGCTCCTCTTTGCAGGAGAGCGTGGTGCGCTGTATACTATTTGGAAAGGCAGTAAAACCATGGGATTTGGATCTCAGTCTGCCACGTGCAGGGCGTGGCTCCCTCGGCAAACCCAACTGTTGAGCTCTGGTCAGCCCAAGTGTGGAACTCCCTCCAAAGCTGCTGAGAGTTCTCTGGCAGGACTTTCAAGACCTCAGCAAGTCTTTCAGACTCTGGGTTCACACGCCAGGTGGTTTAGGAAAAACTCGTGCCAATTGGGACGTATGCCCAGAGAGCTACAGGGTTTCAGTCAGAAAGTGCACGGGGTTAAATGACAGGTTCTGTAGGAAAAACTGGGGCAGTGAGAATAAGTAAGAGGCAGGAAATACTCAGGGTGGCTTGCATGGGCTAGAACTGTTATTTCTATAGTCCTTCCTAATCCAAGGCTGTGTCCTCACAGTAACATCAACATCTTCCTCCTCCACGGTCCTTTTATGACACTGAGTGTGTGGACTGCCTCTGGATCTGGCAAGTTCTGTGGGGCCCTGATGATCTGATACTATGTGATGCAGGAGTTCCAGAGCTGTAATTACTGAGTCCAGTGTCCCACAAGTTAGGATTTCCACAGTCATTACAGCATAGAGCTGTCCACAGGGGCATTGCAGACTCTGGCATTTATAGGGGCACAAATTGCTGGGGTGGTCCTGTAATAGTAAGACATATCAAGGTGAGATGTTTTATTCCTGCTGAGTGGCGGTGGCAATGTATACAGTCCTGCTGTGTTGTATGTGTCGTGAGTACTCACAGGCAAATAGGGGCAGTGTACCTTCTGCTGGCCCATCATGGGGCTAGGGAAGAAGGATGCTCAAAGAGAGCCCCCATTTCTTCTTTGTGGCAGTGAAAGAGAACCCTTTCATGCAATAGTAGATTGATTTTTGTTGGGAAAAAATGGCCCATCCTGTTGAGGCTAAAAAAAAAATGTACTTGATATCTTAGACATGGCTGGGTGAAGCCCCTTGTTCATGTGGTCTTTCCCTATGTACTGAGGCTGAGCGCTTCTGTCCCTTCTGCTCGGGTCGTGCACAGCATCTTTCCAGAGAACACCACGACCCACAAGATTCTGGTTCTCTCTTGCTCCCCAGTCTGCCACAAGAAGCCATTCTTGCCACATGTTCAGAGTTTTGTTTCATTCTCCAAGGATCTGAAAGCTTGTGATTTTACAGTCCTGATGTCACTATGAAAATAATACTCTTCTTCTTACTTTAACTTAACAGGCTCTCTATCTGGATGGTTAAGCATTCATTAGACAATTGCTACAGCATCCAACTTTGTGAATATTGCATCTGTCAAGACACCAGCTCTTGAGTTCTTCCCATTAGATTTGAAGTGAAAGGGAAGCTTCAACAATGATGCATTTTCTTTTTGGAAATGTCAGGTGTCAGGCTTGACTGACAAGTTCCAACTTGAGGGAAGTCTATTTTGTTCATGTTCATTACTTGGGCTGGTTAAATTGCCCCAGGACTTGGTTCAGCTGCTTCCCTGTTTTCCTAGGGTAGACTTTCTGAGTGGTCTTTAGGTTTTTGAGACAAGACCCTGGCACTTCAGACTTGGCACTTGCCACCTACAACCAGTGTCCAAACACTTCCACCCCTTTGTTTTTCTTTTGAGACAGAGATGTTTTCATTCTGGGATGGCCTTGAACTCATTTGTAGCTGAGGATCACCTCAAACTTCTGATTCTCCTGCCCCCACCCAGAATTACAGAGACATGCCACCATGCTTGGTTTATGTGGTAGTGTGGATCAAAGCTAGGTACCCTGCATGCCAGGCAAGTACTCTGCCAGCCAAGCTATATCATGTCTCCATCCTATCTTGGTGGTATCCACCACTTTCTCTAATGCTGAATCAGCTCATCCTCAGAGACCAATGTGGTTCTGAGGAACTCAGCAACACTTCAGCACAGAATAATTCCATGAAGCCGCCGTGATGAGAAGTGGAGATGGAAGTGGATTGGACAAGTGTTGAGATAGGGCTGGAGGTTGAAGAATGAATATCTGAGCCAATTCCTCTAAAGTAAAATGAAGGGTGTGCCTTCCACCTCTTTCTGCCTTCTGAAGCACAAGGCCTCTGAGGTCCCTCAGCTCAACCCATAGCCCTGTGTAATACCCATGGTAAACAGTGGTATGGAAGGAGATTATTTAGCTTTAAGAACTGAAGTTAAGCCTAGCATGGTGACACATAGCTATAACCCAGGCACTCAGGATGCTTAACCAAAGTGCAATCAAACAAAATGATTCTAGATAAATGTATTTATCCATGGGCTGTATTTATGACAAAGGTTTCCCCCCTGTTGCTTTTATTATAAATATCTCTCAGGTCTTCAGGATTACCTGGTATAACTTAGAGTCTTACCAGTTCTTTCATATAATTCTTTAAGATGAGCAGCCCTTCCCCCCCACCCACCCATAGAGCACAATTGTGACAGGAGAGGCGAATTGCTCATTTGGAGACCTTGTTGACTGCTCAGTCCAGGGTCACTCCTGCCATTTAGCTTCTTCGAGGCTAGGATCATGTGGTTCGTAGCTACAGAAACAGCATCTTTCCTGTGGTTTTGCTAGAGCCAGGGCTGAGCACTTTCTCCTCAATCCTTCTTTATGTCTTGTCAGATCCTCTTATATTCACACTTCTTCACTATTCAACAGACATTTGTTGCGCCATTACCAGCAAAGCATACTGACTTAAAGAGTGAGTTCCAAAGACTAGTCAGGGTTCAGTGGCAACCCATCACTCAGGAGCTTTGTGACCTTGGCAAGTCATTAACTCCTAAAAGCTACATTCTCTTCCTCTATAAATTAAGAACAGTAGTGTCCCACTTGGCTAGGGTTGGCGAGGGTCAAATGAGAAAACATAGTGATGTCAAGTCAGCCCACAGTTAAAACACATCCCTGTTTGAGAAAATCAAACCTGTAAGCAGAAGGCAAGTTAATCTGACGTCTTCTGCCCTTGCCAATCTAACCAAGCAGAACCCATAATTTTCCCTGTCACTCTTGGATACTAAAAAGTCCTCTGATCAATTTTGATAGCAGGAAGAGTCTCCTTCCAAACATGTAGATGTCTAGTCTGGTACTACAATCAAATCTGGGAGTGATATTTAATTTGGGACTTCTCTATGCCCAGCTTCCCCCAGGCCATGGTGCCCAGTAGGAAAAGGGAGAGATGTGACCTTTCACCTTTCTAGCTCTATTTCCTACTGAGCCATTGGCTATGAGTTCAGAATTCTCCAAGGTGAAAAACAGGAAAGTGAGGGAAAGTTCACCTCTCGCTCAGGATCCACAAACGCTGGAAATTTGGACTTGAGGTTCCTATGCCAGATGGATAGCCAAATCTTGTTCGTGCTTCCTCCTCTTCTTTTTGACCCATTGTCAAGCTTATCACATGTTCATCCTGGAGCCTTTCCCTCTTCATGATAAGGAAGTGTGTCATCATCAGGGCTGTCCTGCTGAAGTGAGAGATGGCCTTAACATCCAACCACAAATCCCACTCTCACTTGGAGTGAGAGAGACTGTTGGTGTCAAAGCATCTTCTGCTAGTTTTGCTGTCTCATTGTCTCTCTCTCTCTCTCTCTCCTAGTGCCCTGGCTGTTGCTCAGTGAGATCTTTCCTGGTGGAATTAGAGGTCGAGCCATGGCCCTGACTTCCAGCATGAACTGGGGCATCAACCTCCTCATCTCTCTAACATTTCTGACCGTGACTGGTAAGAACTCTTTCCCATTAATGTCTTCATCATCTTCATAGAAGTGTTTATTGTGGAAAAATTTCAAATATGCCCCAAAGTAGAGAGACTGCAAATTTCTGTGAGTTCAAGGCCAGCTTGGTCTACAGAGTGAGCTCCAGGATAGTTAGGGCTATACTGAGAAACCCTGTCTCAAAACAAAACAAAAAAACCTCTCTCTCCTGAGTGCTGGGGATTAAAGATGTATGCCAAAACTGTCTAGCTATGTCACTATGTCAAGGAGCAGTGGAGAAGTATCTGGCTCTTTTTGTATTTTCAAAAATCAAAATTTCCATCATGGATTAGAATGATTTAAAATATGAGGCTTTTTACTTGGCAATAAGCCTTTGCATGCCAACATTTTAATGAAATGTCATCTGTATCAATATAAGCATACTGTTCTTGATAAACATTTTACAGTGGACATTGAGCTCAGTTCTGAGTACACTATTTTGAAAAAACTGGTTGGAAATTGCAGTACATGATAGACTGTGGTAATGCTACCTATAAACCCCAAACTGGAGAGCGGGGGTAGAAGGATGAAAGATGAGTTCAAGACCATCCTGGAAAACATAAATGACCTGATTTCAAAAGACAAACACACAAATAAAACCCCAAATCCCCAAACAAAAGCAAAAATGGCAATGCATCCACCAAGAGAGAATGGCCCAGATGACAAAAGCCTGGCACCTATGCTCTGTGGACAACAGGTGGGAGAGTTCTGGGTGTTTGATCTGGATCCAGGGACTTCCCAAAAGAGGGTGAAGATGCAGATATGTAGTGTCTATCACAAGGACAAGGAGGGGGCTCTGACCCACTGTGTACCATGCCCAGAGGCAAACAGAGCATCCCAAAAGACAGATTTAGAGTCTAAATAAGGCAGACAGTTGTGGCAGGGAGGTGCTTTTTGAAGTCATGATCTCTCTGTTACTGAAAGTATTTTAACGGAACAAGAAACAAGTTTAACAAGATAACCTTTTGGATTTATTTTAATTCCAACTAATTCTACAAGTATTTGATTAAGCAATCCACCTGGCAAATCCTGGCACTGGCCATAAGAAAAGCACAAAGACAAGACTGGTTAAACAATCAGAAGAATTGCCTTGGAGCTCAAGAGACAGCTCAGCACTTGCTGTCCAATTACGATGATCAGAGTTTTCATCCCAGCACCCACCTACCAAGCTGGGCATCTGGCACACACCTGTAACCCCAACTCTGAGCTGAGGGGAAACAGGAGCATCACTGGGCCTTGCTGTCTTCCATCCTACTTGAGAAAACATAGACCTCAGTTTTGGGAGAGACTCTGCCTCAAAGGAATATGCAGAGTAATAAAGGATGTGACTTGATGTTTTCAGATCTCTGTGTTCATACACACACACCCCTTTATAAAATGCCTTTTTCTTCCTTCCTCCTGTCCCTTCTCACCTCAACACAAGTCACCCACAGTGGTTACTGTGCTTAGATCCTTCCTGCAGTTATAAAAATGGCTTCAATACATAACCACCCAAGTCAGTTTTCCTCCTGACCAACTGTGATTAGTCACTGTAGCTGTTAAGAGTCATTTGCAAATCTTGCCTGCAATTGGTCTGAGCATGTGAAGAGCCAGATACTTCTCCACCATTCCTTGACATAGTGAACTTTTGCTGCTGGTCCAGGGGCCAGTACCATGTATACTTATATGCATCTGAATGTGGCCATGACTAGTGTAATGTACATTGAACTTGGTTAGTGATTAGAAAGTGATTTGGTCTTCTTTTAGAAGTGGTCAAGAGAGCTGGCAAGTGAAATCCATCAGCTTCTTGAGGATCTCTCTTCTTGTTCATGATGTCTTACCCAGCAGATTTCTTTCATTGGTCACATTTAAATTGTGATGGTTAAAGCTCAGCTTTGTATTTTATCTAAGAAAGTTGGGGTAGTATTGTAAGACAGAACAAAATGAACCTGGCCATCTTTTGAATTTGTGAATCTTGTTTCTGTGGAGACTGCCAACATGTACAAATATACAAAGGCTTCCTATAGGCTCTGAGAACTGATGTTCACAAATGCAGCATAGAATATATTTCTAACTGCTTTCTTTTGTCCCTTATAGACTTGATTGGCTTGTCATGGGTATGCTTCACATATACAATCATGAGCCTGGCCTCCCTGGCTTTTGTTGTTCTCTTTATACCGGAGACAAAGGGATGCTCTTTGGAGCAAATATCAGTGGAGCTGGCAAAAGCGTAAGTATTCGTGTCGTTGGTCTTTGGTTGAAGTGCTTTTATATATGATTAACTAACAACACTTGAAATTATTTTAGGATGTTCCCTTTGCTGTAAGGCTGCCTTACAAACCCTAGCATGTCAGAGACTGAGTTCAAGGCGACTCTTAGCTGCACGGTAATCTTTAGGCCAGCTTCCTGGGACCACATGTCAACCTTCCTCTCCCCTAAGGAAGAACATCGTCATTGCAGCTCCTCACCCAGGAGGCCGCCTTTGCTCAGGGGTCTAGGTTGGTCTGGGATATGATGCCTATCCTGGGCTAGGACCATGGGTGGCCCTTCAGCCCTTCATCTAAAACATGGGCCTTTTGATCCCAAACATTTAAGACTACATATAGTAGAAAAACTCTGTGCAGTCTATAGTTCCTTACAATGTGGCATTCAAGTTAATGCTACTAAAGGTGAGGTGTGTCTTACACGACCAGGCATTTAGAATTCTAGGAATTTATGTGAGTCGTTCATGGAGAGATGAGATAAATAGTTTAACTGACAAGTGGGCCATGAACAGCTTTCAGAGGCAGGGCACCAAGTTCTAACTGCTCATACTGATGGCCTGAGGGAAGTGGTGGCCAGGGCCTAGGAATAAAGAGAAACATGTTCTTCTGAGGATTACGTTGGAAATGGAGACATACTTACTTCTGGGTTTCCCTACAGAGGAGAAAACATGTATATATATATATATATATTTAAATATATATTTAATAATAGGTTATGTATATATATTTAAATATATGTTTAATAATGGGTTATATCTATTTAAATATATATATTTAATAATAGGTTGTGATTGTTCTTTTAAAAAATAATGTTCAAGCACTGGGGAGACATGCATGGTAGCAGCCACCACGGCAGTGACACCCTGGCTCCCAGCTGGCAGAAGCTCTAGGCTGATAGGGGAGCCGATGGTGGGAATATGCATGCAGATGTTCATAAAGGCCAGCCGTCCAGTCCCGTGTTAGCAGGGCCTACTGCCGGCAGACTCTTGGACAACATTCACTTTGTGTTTATCAACCTTAGTGTGGTTGAAATCGTTAAAACGGTTGACTCTGCCAAGCAAAACAAAACAAAACAAAACAAACAAACAAAAAAAAAACTTGTTCAATTCAAACCGTGAGTTGACTATCAAGTTTGAGGTTGCATTTCCCTGCAGATGAGGCCATTTTGAAAAAAATGAAAATGAGTAACTTATAATGAAACAAATGCAGTTGTCAGGAAGACTGACCGATTAGGTCACTGGCACTTGGAGACTAGGTAGAAGGATGTAGTGGCTGGACAGAATTGAGCAGATTTGCTTTTTAAGAGAGGTTCTCAGAACAGGCTGGTCTTGAGCTCTCAATCCTCTGGCTGCTACCTCTCAACACAGAGCAGGTTGAGGGTCACAAGGTGTAGCTGTGTCTGTAGTCTAACAGTCTACTCAGTGGGAGAGGGAGCATGAAGGATTCAGATAAATGAGACATCTGCTGGCCACCATCACTACTGCTTGGCTTGCTACTTCAGCTGTGAGTCAACTCTTCTTTCCTAGGCAACAGACAAGCAAGAGTCAAAGCCTGGCATGGTGGTGGACACCTTCAACCTCAGCACTTTGAGGCAGATCCAGTTAGTTCTCCGAGTTCTAGGTTGCCAACTCCCTCTCCCCCACCCCCACCCCCCCAAATAAAATACTGAACATTTAGGAAACAACAAGAAACTGTTTCTACTTTAGGCATCAAACAAGAAAGAAATCAGGTCATTGCAGAATACCGTGTTGGTTAGCACAAAGATAAATTACTCTTTTCGTTATGGAGTTTTATTGTATAAAATGTTTTCTCAAAGGAGAGAATACCCGGGGGACAGGGTAGAGTCATGCTCACTCACAGCTGTGCTACGAAGCTTACCATGCTTTTATGAGAGGAGCCCAGAACAAAGAGGAGTCAGGAAGGGTCTCTGTCTATCGTAGTAAAGAATTTAGACTTTCTCTTAAAGGCATTGGTGGTTATTGTTTGATTTCTTTTCTGCACGTGTGATGTGTGTGGAATATGCACACGTTTGAATGCTTGTGCCCATGAGTATATATGTGGAGGCCAGAGGCAGACTTTGGAACCTTCCTCTATTGCTCTCCACTGTATTCCTTTGAGCTAGGGTCTCTCATTGAACATGAGGTTCACTGTTTTGGCTAAGCTAGCTGGCCTGGATCTTCCCTACTCCGCCCATTAGTACTAGGGTTGTGGCCATGCTTAGCCAGGCCCAGCTTGTACAGGAGTGCTGAGTGTTTACACTCAAATCCCCATGTTTGTATAGAAAATGCTTTTATCCACTGAGCCACTCTCCCCCATCCCCAGCAGAAGTGTTTAAAATAAAAGGAGATGAATTGACCAGAGTGTAGAAGGAGCAATATGGAAAACAGGTAGAGTAGAAAAAGGCACTGAATGGAGGAGGTGTTTGAGGTGGCAGATGGGAGGAGAGGAAGCTGCACATGGTAGAGCAGCAGAGCCTGGGAAACTGGGACCTAGACAGGAAGGATGGATGAGGGGAAAGAGAGTTTTAGATTTGCTCTCAGGCTTCCAGAGTCAATCCCATATGCAACAGTGACATTCGGGGCAGCAAGATGTCGGGGAAGAAGGGCAGGTTTGGGAGCAGGTCTGGTGGAGTTGGGGTTAGCCCTCTGAGGTGCTTGAGACACGCATGCGGAAGGGAAGGAGTGCAAGCATGCACAGGGATCTGGGACTGAGGAGAAACATCTCTCAAGATATAGATCTAGTATTCAGTGTAGGGACACAAGTACTTGGTGTGTGTGCAGTGGAGGCTGAGAAAGAGTTTGCAGAGCCCAGACTTGAGCAGATCAGAGAATCAGGCTTACATTTCGTTGTGTTAGCGGTAGATCCAGGTTGTATCTATGCACACTGAATTACCCAACCCCTAACTCAACGCACAAAATGTGTTTTACAGACTTTCAAAGGTTCATTAAAAATTCTTGTGAGCAACAGTTAGACTGTTGGAGGGGGGCAGGGCCAAGGTGCCAAGTGAAGTATTGCCTTCACTCAGCAAACTGCACAAAACTGAGGGCTCACACCGTGTATCCTTCAAAAAGCACAACTTTTAAAACTTTTCCCACTTAGAGCTTTCAGGCAGGGGTGTCAAGTAAAGCAAACTGCAAACCGTAACAATTTGAAGACAAAATTAAGAAATACCCAGTCTTTCTGTTTAGTGGGATTCTAGCATTTTTTCTTAAGAGCATAGGATTTGGGTATCTAAAACCCAGAAGAACTTATTCAGCATTCTGGGCTGGGGGAGAATATTAAGTGAATACACTTCTGACTGATGGTGAGAACCACAACTGATACTTTTGAGTCATGCAGTTACTCAAAACCTTAATCCAGGCACTGTCTGAGACAGTCACGCGTGGACAGTCAGGGGAGGCTCACAGCCAAAGTGATTGTGACCCACCCCACACCAGTCCTGTGAGCGCAAGCAGATAAGGACACTGGGCCAGAGAAGTAGGAACACCAGAGCATGAGGGCCTGTGCCTTGAATTCAGGGCTAGCAATGGCGGTGCTACCTGTCACATGCTTGCTGCTGGGGGGAGACTGCGCTCTGAAAGGAAATCTTTTAACTCCTGATTACACAATGCTAAAAAGCTGAAAGCTTTTCTCTGCTTGGTGCAGTAGATTGAGAACTGCTTTTAAAAAGGAGTCCATGTAAGTAGCCTGAATTATGTAAGCTGACAAGAAGTGTTTGAAACATATGTTATGCAAGGTTCCCTGCAGAGAAATACCATAGACAAAAATTTTGCTGTCTGATCATGTGATCAAATTAACTAAGGAAATGCAGGACAGTGGAGAGCCCATGGAACTTGCTAGCACACAGAAACTGAAGTAAACTTGACCAAGGAAGACTACTGCTGAGCCGAGGGAGTCTTTTGGAATTTAGAAGTTAATAAAACAAAGGAATCAACTTTTGTCACCAAGGAAACCAGTCCCAATGTGTAAATCCCAACAGAGTTTTCCTAAGGAGTAAGAATGGAAACTATTTAAAATATCAAATTAATTTTAAATGCGATACTACCCGTTGCTTAATATTTCCTCTCTCCTATTTGGAGTTGGTTCCCACCCCAGCCCCAGGTTTTACAAAGCTGAAAAAACAAATATTCTTCCGAGGATGCTAAGTTCTTTATAAAGTAAATAGCGGCTCAGCTGAGAGGCAGGAAACACAGCTGCCGCCTTGTAACTTGAAAGGGTTTTGTTTTGAGTATCTGCCTCGACAACTACACGCCTCCCAACCCCAGTGGGATGCTTGCTGACATTCACTGTTTCCGACTGTGATTTTCCTTACTCTTTTCCCCAACTTCGGTGAAAGCAGACCCGTTGATTTATAGTTAGTTTGTTCTGAGGTCTTTTTTATTGTTCCTGTATGCAAATGAGCTGCTTCTAAATACTGGGAGATGGAAAAGTAAAGTGCCTGGAACTCAAACATGTTTGATTCCCCCACCCACCCCTCCCCATACATTTAAAAGTGGGGTGGCGGCAGTGAGCACCTGTAATCCCAGTATTGGGAAAGCAAGAACAGAAGATAGGATCCCTGAAGCCTGCTGTGGGGTATGTGCGTGTGTGCGCGTGTGTGCGTGCACCCAATGTTGACCTCTGCCTCCACATAAAAAACACAGTAAGTAATATATACTTATTGAGCATCAGACACTGGCATAGGTGCTAAAACCAAATTATCGACGAGAAAAACAAACAAAAATAGGAGAATGAAAATGTGCTGATTAATGTTTGGGGTGGAGCCAGCTTCAGAAGACTGTGCTAAGATAACCTTTCTGATACCATCTGGGTGAGGAGCCAACTCAGGAGGGGTGCGGGGAAGCGGGAACGCAGGCAGAGAACTGCTAGTCCAGAGGCTAATGCAGAAACAGGCTGGACCTGTTCCTGGAAGGGCAAGAACTTTTCAGAGGCCACAGCCACTGGGGCTGAGAAAGCTGGTTGAGTGAGGAGTTGGTCAGTTCTAACTGCAGTGGGAAAGGACCAAAGGTTTTAGCACGGACAGTGATGTGACATGATTGACATTTCAAGCCAGGAGGACCATGAGAATTTGCAAGCACTCAGCAACCTGGGGCTGGGGAGGCCCACAAGCATAGTACTTGTCTCAGATGGCCCATCATGACATGGCAGCAGCAGATCTAGTCCATTCAAGTCTGCTGTCCTAGCAACTGCCCGGCTTTGTACTCCCACCACTAGCCAAGTATCAACTGTATTACCATGACACCAAGCCCATCATATCCCTTCTCTTCTCCCCTTTCCAAGACTTCCTGTTTACGCCTTCGTTCTCTGTTATTTTATCTTTGTACTTGTTAACGATATGAATGGAAACATGCAAGCCCTTCCCCACCCCTCACCCCTTCTTTTGTAAAGACAGGGTTCTGTGAATCCCTGGCTGGTCTTGAACTCATTACATAGTTGACCCCCCACCCCAAGTGCAGTGATTACCAGTGTTTACCACATCTGGTTTATGCGGGGCTGGGGATTGAACTCAGGGCTTCCTATGTGCTAGGCAAATAATCTGCCAATTGAGCTACATACCGTTTCTCCCTGTCTTCTAAGTAGGAAATTTTGGTGCCATTTTCTTCCAAACTTGTCATTTCTTTATAGCAGAATTCTGTGCCAATTCTGCTCATTTTTCCCTCTCGTAAACCTGCTCCAATGTGACCTCTATGCCTGCCACTTCCTGGAAATAGTCCAATGCGGGGGCAGGGACAGTTCTCAGTGCCTTAGTGGAGTATGCAATACTTTCTGAAGTAATAGCTTCAACACATGTGGGGACCTACCTTTTCCTGTCTCCTCTTTCAGCAGACACCTGTCCTCATCTGGCTCCCTATCATCTCAGTGGTGAGCCTGGTCTTCTTCCTACTCTGTTCTGTCACATTCCTGGCTTCATCTGAGTCAGTGTCTGAACCATGGCCACCAGCAGCTAGAGTTAACCTGTTCTGCTGTCTCCTCAACTTGAGGTGTCTACTCAAGCCTTGCTTACACTTCTCTTCATGTGAAAAGATAAGCTAAGCGTGCTGAAAAACCCATCCCATTGGCTTCAGACCTAGTTTCCTCACTTGATGCCAACGTCTTCCTTTTCTTTGCTGCAGCCACAAATGCCAGTTGTTCCTGAAACTCTCCCCCTCACACCCAACCTTCAGCCTGGCGCCTATTTCCACAGGTATCCATTTCTTCATTACTGTAGTGGCCACCTACCTGGTCCCTACTTCCTTACTTGTCCCCCAACTCCCATCCTTCCTCTTAAAGGGTGACCATGGCATTCCTTTGTCCCAGTCCCCTAGGGGTTCATCACATAGAGGAATGGCCAATAGTTAATGCTTCCTACTACTCTCCCTTCACCCAGCCGCCCTGACCTCCTTAGAGGTCAGCAGGCATACCCAAGGCAGCAACTGTTTTTCATGTCCTTTGCAACGGTAGGTATCTGCCTCATAGTGCCACATCCCTCTGTTCCTGCCAACCTACTTTAAATCACTGACTCTGCATCTACTCTTAGTCCTTAACAAGAGCTGAAACATTTAGTTGGCTTATTAGCTTTCTCATTGGATTTGGTTTGAGAGTGGGGAATCTAAAATAAGGTGTTGTGCCCATACTGTGGATGTATATGTATCACAAATATGCTTAGTGCGTGCAGGGTTAGAAGAGGGCACCAGATTCTCCTGAACTGGAGTTAAGGACAGTTGTGAACGACCATGTATGTACTAGGAACCATGCCTAGGTTCCCTGCAAGAACTACAGATAATGGGTGAACCCCAAGAGGCAAGGATTTGTATTGTTTGCTGTTGTTTCTCATTACCTAGAACAATACCCAGGTTTGTAATGGATGCTCACTGATGAATGCATTAAATGAGCAAACAAACTCGATGTAGGAGTGAGGCATGGTCAGAATAGTATCTAAGCTTTTGAGGAACTGAAATGGGGCAGCCTGGAGGGGCCTAGGTTTCAGGATAGAGGGGTAGCTAGAATAGTTTCAGATGTATTAGGTTGGAGATGCCCATGAGGCACTAAAGACACATTTTAAGTAGGCAGTTGAATAAGTATGTAAGGCTGTCTTTATGGAGTTGGATGTGGGAGGCCATTGGCTTCATGAAACCAGATGAGATCATGCATCAGAAGCAGGAGAATGAGGTCCAAGACTGGACCAAGCCCTGGGATATGCCAATATTTAGAGATCAGAGGAAAGAGATCGCTAAGGACCAAGGAGCCAATGGTGAGGATGGAGGAAAGCCAAGAAAGCAAAATATTACTGAAGCCAAGAAGTGTTCCAGGATAGTGTGAGTTGGAGAAGACAGGGATGGAGAAGCTTGAGGTGCCAGGCGCCTGGGGGTGGGGGTGGGGGTAGGGACTCAAACTGGCTGAAGGGGAAACAAAGAGTAAAGACATCTTGTTTTGCTGTACAGGCTGACCCACTCACTATCACTGCACAACACCCAGGGACCCCTCTTCCCTTCTCTAGCTCAACAGATCTTCAGTCCTTTCCCAGGACTCTAAGGCCCCTGCGTGCCTGTCACCCACATCTTTGCCTTCCCTCTTGTCTTACATTCCTTCCTCCTTGACCCACCTCCACCCGTGATCCAGGAAGAGCTAACTCTGATTAGGACCTCTCAATCTATTTTAGCCCTAAATCTGAAGAGCAAAAGGAATTTGTCTCCTTTACGGTTAGGGATAGAACCCTAAAGCAGGACTTGGGAGGGACTGAGGGAGCTGGCGTTTGTTTCTGAGATACTTCACCACCACCTTCCAATCTCTGTGGCGACTCTCGGTAGAGGCCATCTGCGAAGATGCTTTCTGTATCGCTTAGAAGTACTGTCCCCGTGTATTCTGGGATTCTTCACAAGGATCCCCAACTTGAACCCCAATCCCTGCCTCAACTATTACTGTCTCCCTTTTAATTTTCTCCTCAACATTTTTGCACCCTCGAGAGATAGGCTTTTGCATTTATATCTACGAGAGCCTTGGAGGCCGGAGTCTTAACCAACTCCACTCACACTGCCTCCTGTGACTCGTTTTATTCCCTGTGGAAGAGAGAAAGGTTCAAAGGCACTTCCCCTTCTGTGAAGTAAGACGGTTAAGCATACTTTGAGCTGACAGAAATAATTTATGCTATAGAAAAGGGGAACAGAAGGCAGAATACAGGCATGATAGGGAGCTGGAGAAATCACTGTTACTTTTCTATTGGTAATATTAAATTACTCTTCAAGTCTTGGCTTGTGAAGAGGGATGCTGTGGCCATGTTGTGAGAACAGAGCTGGCCCAGTTTACTCTCTGCATGAGACTGACCAAAGGCCAAAGGCACATATCTAGAGTTCTCAACACACTAAAAACGTTCACAATAAAAACGTTTTTCCATGAACTAAACCATGACAATTCCAGGGTAATTTTAAAAATAATACACTGCAGATTTCCTTCACGTACTATTTAAATGAAGAATGACATTTTCATTAGCGCCTCTCTCTCTTTCAGGAACTATGTGAAAAACAACATTTGTTTTATGAGTCATCACCAAGAAGAATTAGTGCCAACACAGCTTCAAAAGAGAAAGCCCCGAGAGCAGCTCCCAGAGTGCAAAAAGCTGTGTGGAAGGGGACAGTCACAGCAGCCTTCCCAAGAGACTTGAGGGGCTCAAGTCCTTACATGTGGCACCGTGGTAGGATTTACAGGGGTCTCTGCCATGGTTTCTCCTCACTGTCATGGAGAAATTTTTCATGGACACCCTGAAATTAGAAAAACAACCATTAACTCTTCTTCCCCAAAACAGACCTTTGCCAAAAGGTAGGTGAGGCACCAATGCCCTGATGTATTAGGTAAAATGAAACAGAATATTGGCAGGTTCAAGACCTTCTGCAAGTGCAGCCTTTGAAGACCAAGTTCTAGTGATGAGGACAGCCTCTGCCTTAAGCTGTCTGTGCAGGATGCCGCCCACAGCTTAACACTTAGGCACAGTCGCATTCTGGACAGGCATTTGGCATTTGTGCCTCTGAAGTCACCCCTCGCTCCACTGTGTGGAGCACCAATGTTGTGCATTAGGATGATGTCCTGGATAAGACTTTAGTGGCAACTCAGGTCCACCAGTACAAAGACTATGCAGCTACTATATCACACATAATGAGATACTAGTTAATCAAAATATTCTTTTATAAGTTTTATGTCAGTTTTTAAAATGCTAAGATAAGCCATTTTCCATTTAAAAAAATGATTAGAAAGATCAATTTAAAAATCCTGGGACCATATTTATTTAGAAATAGCTATTAATAAATATTAGAAAAGGAGTCCAACATAAGGTTATTATTTATCCAGATCTCTAAGCAGTTAGGTTTAAGTTATAAAGTTAGATCTATAAAAATTGTCTCCTGGGAAGGCTTTGGTGGTAACCCATAGCAACCCACAGCTTTCTGCAATTCCTCCCACTCCTCAGGAATCTCTCTACCTCAGGCTATAGCGGACAGCTCTCATTGCTCACTCTCAGATAAATGCAGACAAAATGAATGACGCAGGCATCCGGACAGGTACCTATCTTCTGTGATGAGCAGTGATGATGGTAAGCCATACCAGCAAGGTGGGTTTCACCTACGTGATGCATTTATCTGGCCTTTATTTTTCCAGGTGAATTTTAAGACCTGATAAAGCATTTCACCAACATAGGATAGAAAAATCCATGATAAAGACCCTTGAACCATCTAATAAACAATGAAAGGTACACAAAAAACAATCCTTAAGGTACAACAACCTAACAAATAACCTGGAAAAACAAAAGAGCCCAAGCCCCTTAATTTGGGATTCTCTTCCTTTCACTATCGAGAGGTCCCAGTGTGACAGAGAGATGCATGGTTCACCACGTTCCCTCGTAGGAAGTACAGAGACAAGGCTAAGCAGCAGCCGTAGTGAGAGCAGCGCCTGAGCCTCAGGATCTGAGGGCAGGGCCTGGTGCTGAAACACAGCATCCAAATTAAAGGCAGCAAAAGAAGCCACAAGGGAAACAGGAGTCCCGATTACATCATAGTACATTTCTCGTCAGGTACGAATGTGGGCTGGTTTCTGTCTGCTGAGTGAAGAGGGCAAGGCACATTTTCTGAGGGATCACATTTATCATGAAACTCTGGAATGATAAGCCATGGTTTAAAAAACACTCAAGGCAGGTTATCAATATAGGCTTTTCCCCTACAAGTAGCAGAGTATGGTGTTTTAGAGACTGTTAAATGATTCAATTTTAAACACAAACGGACACACACACTTGGGTATTTTGTTTGCGTATTCCTTGTGAATGGGCAAAAAACAAAGGAGCTAGCTTCTTACTAATGATGACTTCAATGTAAGTATTGTAACCCTTTTGTTCTCCTATCATCCCAAGCATGGAACTCGACACTTTTGTTCTTCTGTTTTCTTAAGTTTTTAACCAGTATTAGCCCCACCCCGTGCCCAGCACATGGAGCTTTTGGTTTTCAAAAATAAAAAGGGGGAATACTTAAAATTTGTATGTATATATTCACAGTTTTTATTTATATAAAAATTTTACAGTACTTGTAGAAAACCAGGTGACGCGAGACTCCCTCACTCCTTCCCAGCTTTGTTCGGCGGGCTGCCCAGGAAGCTGCCAGAGAGTGCCCACACGGGGGAATCCGGACTCAGTCATGCCCTTTCCTTACGGCACCTCTGCCTGGCTTTCAAGTCACTGAACACTGAAAACACTGCAGCGTTTGGAGCTGCGTCTTCCCACACATGTTCCTGCCTCACATGTGTGTTTGTGAACACTTCAAAACAGGAGTTCCCTGTTTTGGAACAAGTGGGGAAACCTCAAGGTTTTAAAGCAATCTACCTCTGACTCAATGTTTCCTGGTATTTAAACTTTTGGATAATGATCTTAAAGCAAAGCAAATAAAAAACAAATGTAAAAACAATCTAAAAAATCTGAAGGCTTAAAAAAGGTCACAATTAACTATGGGAAAAGCAAGTATCAAGGCTAGCCTTTGCTCCTACTCTCTAAAGGACTGAGTGGCAGGCAGGAGAGGGTTTAAGAAGAACACGGGGTCCTATTATGCGCTGCTCAGTCAGGGCTTGCATTAGCCTTGCAAGAGTTTATAATACAAAATGTATTAAACATGGAGTTCAGATGTTACAAGCCTTTGCAAACATTCCAAAATATACCAGTAAGTCAGAGCTTCACAGGAAATAGTTTAGTTTATGCAGACAATGTAACTTTTGACTGCACCTAGCTTATTTGTAGCTAAAAAACCACTGCTAGCTATACTAAACACCTATCTGACCCCGCCTTTCTGTCCAGAGCCTGTGCATGGCGAGGGCCCTGTTTCATACAAGTGTTATAAGAGCAGCACTTTTACATACTCATCACCCTTCACGTCCATTTAATCCATCAAGGCGAGGACAGAGACTGGCTTGCCAATGGCTTCATGGTTCAAGCAGAGATCTAACTACACAGTGGCAGAGACACAGCTTGTGGGCATTTCTGTTTAAAACATATCACTATCAATTTCTGCCGGGATTTGTAGTGTAGCCTTGAGCACCAACCTAAGCTTAGTAAGAACCAGAACTGCATCCTAGTCTACAAGCGCATCTTTCCAGATTAACAGGTAGTATGGCTACCGCAGCTTTCTTCCTGCATCCACCTAGACAGGAAAAGGCCTCTCTTTAAAACTACAAGTTCTTAGCTTAAAAGTCATTTTACATTTTCTATCATATTAAATTAATAACACAAACATCGTTTATCTGGATTTCTACCCTAGTAATCTAGAGCTTATATACATGGTTTTTATTTCAAATCCGCAAGAAAAAAATTCTAATCGATGTTTGTGGTAACAGAGCACGAAATGGTACTATATACACATAGCATACACATGTATACAAACTCACTTCAAAAAGAAGCCACACTTTAGCCAAAGTCTAAGCCTGCATAGATTTTAAAAAATTATCAATACAGTTGTTTAAAAGAGAAAATGTTGAATAAAAGTTACAGAATGGATATGAAGAGAGATCTTTTCCAAACTTTTATTTGTGCACATTCAATTTAAAAAGATAACTTTTACAGGTTCTTTGGTGCCCATATTCAGCATACAAAAATGTAAAAGACTATTCACAAATAAAACACATTAGCTCAAACTGGAAAAATAATGACAACAATAAAACAATTTTAAGGTAGTGCACACTGACAGCTCTGCCTGTGGGACATGAAAATCACTGCGGAAATAAATAGAATGTCCTTCTGTAAAAGCAGCAATGTCATGTCTTGTAAACTTCCTTTTATGTTACAGCAAAGTGTGGAGTGAAATCCAAAGGGACTGGAGCTTCCGCTGTGGCCATGAGTCCAAGTCTCTCTCCTCAGTCCCTGTTGGTCCAGTTTTCCTTGTGTTTTGAGTCCAATGTGCAGCAGGTTTCAAAAGGTGCTCAGTTAAGAGAGACTCCAACCAACAACTTGTGAGTTATAAAATTTCCTTCCTGCTTTCAAACACAAATGGGTAAATTTGCTCCACAGCCGTGGCCACAGCCTTTACATTGGGCCCTGTAACAAGCAGACAAGGAAGGGTTGAGAGAGGAGACTTCTCGTGGTTCAATACTCTCACCTGGCTGGGAAGCTCAGGCCTCTTCAGAATACCACTGCACTATACAGTCATACCAAGAACCCAGAGAACGCTTTTCTTTCCTAGACAAATAAAACACAAACTTACGTGCTTAAGTTTTTTTGTCACTGTCATTAAACAAACAAGAAACCCAAAACTGTTCTGCCACAATGGACAGATGGCACTGCAATCCGTACAGGAGGGACAAGCACACTGGATACTCACCATCCTTTTGGCCACTGTCATCAGATTAGACTCATAGGCCATGGAGGAACCCAGGCAAGGGACACATTGCTGCTACCTAAGCACTGGTTCTTACACTGTGGGGTCTAAGGGAGCCCAGCCTCACAGTGCTACTGAAGTGGCTGCTGACCCTCATTGCTTATTTACTTCAGCAGGGTTATGAAGTATCAGGTGATGAGGCAAAGCTATGTAATAAACAGTCCACAGAACTCCACATCAGTTAAAAGCCCAAAGGACATGTTAAAAGGGAGAAACAGTTTCTTCAATTTCTGGACAAAACTATTTCACTAATAATTACCTCTTGAAAAGTCATGAAAACTCAGGTATCCACTGACTGTCAGCTTCACTGGGAATGCACATTCTAATCTGATCCATTCCTTTCTGCCTCACCCCACCAACTGTTTGTTATAGCATTCTCAGGAACTATACATCTCACAGAACATTTCACATGTATTCATGGCATAGTAACTAATCAGGTCACTGTCTTGAGTTGGTTACAGTGTTTAACCAGTTGTCTAAGCAAGTCAATAATTCTACTTTTTTTTTTTTTTTTTAATAATTGCACACAAGGTATAGTAATTAGCCAGGTCAATTTTCATAAGTTTGCTACGGTGTCTTGTTTATCAACTCAGTAAATACACTCAGGGGCAGGAGGGATGTGAAGGCAGCGCATCACAATATAGACCAGGCTGGCCTCATCATGATCTATCTGCCTAAGTGCAGGGATTAAAGGTATGAGCTATGACACATCTGGACATTTCTTTGCACTGTCTTACTCTATACTTAGAGACTTAACTATACTCTAGGGCCAGATAGAAATCAAAGCTCAAAAGTTTAGAAGTATCTGAAATCCAAGAACAATTAGATTATTCTTCATTGCCCCATTTTTAAAAAGATTTAGGCAGGAGCCTGGCAATCAGCATTGAAAGGCCCAAAAAAGATTGGAAAACACATGGCATGAGTTAAGCTGCGCTGATTTGTTGAGTCTTCATTCTCTTAAGAACTAAAAAACAAAATTTGAGAAGACTGAGGAATCTATGCTAGCTCATTTTTGTCCTTGGAGCCAGACTCCTAAAGCAATGTCCAAATATAATTTATTGTAATAGTTCATGTAATAATCAGCCTGAAGCTAATGCCTCCCTGAACATTCGTGCCCAGTGAAGCCACCCTTTCTAACTACTTACAGACTCAGAAGAGATAATGGGACATATGGGGAACGTAACAGACAACAATTAACTATATTTGAATATTTATCTCCAGAGCTTATAAAATGAGTTTCTCCTAGTAATTCAAATGTAATATATCATACATTAAAATAAACTATGAGGATTATAGTGGAATATTTTGACTCAAATGTGTGCAGAGTACAGTCATGCACGAGGTATGACGAGAGTAAAAGAAGTAGATATAACCGCATGGGACACGCATTAGCCTCAGTAGGAAGATAGCGAAGGCGGGCCAGCTGTGCCAGCGCAGCAGGGGGACACTACGCACAGGGCCCAAAGTCGCCCGACTGACTTCTCTGAGGGCAACAGAAGCAAGGGGGCAGCTTAGGCACTGTTCCTCTCAGTGAGTCACAGGACGGTGTGTCTCGTCTGTCAATCCAGAACAACTGGGGTTCGGTGTTGTAGGTTACCTGTCACCGTGATACTTCCTGTTGAAAATATCTGTAACGTAGCTCTTAGAGACTTTATCCGATAGCACACAGCGGGATGGAGTTCAGGTTCATAGCTGTGTAAAAACAATTATGTTTCATTATTTATATCAAGTGGCAGCTTCAACGGTTGTATGTTATCTTGGTTCTCTAAAGGCCTACCTGGCATGAGGTCTATTGTTCTTTGTGAATTCTGGCAAACGGATTTCAAAGGGCATGTTACAAACTGCCAAAACATTCACAACCTTAAAATCTGTAAAAATTACCTGTGGGAGAGAAGTAAACCTTCATAAATTATTTTGAATCACATACCAAAAAAAATGTTCTTTATGGCGACCTGTACTAATTAAAACCCTACATAACATCATTGTAAAACGGTATCTGTGTAACGGAAACTATATTTGTCTTTTACATATTATGTACAATGTAATCTTAATATTGAAAATGGATTTTTAAAACTGAGAAAAGAGCGGGAAAAAGAACGGAGTTAAGAAGGGGTTCAAGAACGAAGACGCTAAGGAGCTCAGTGCAGAGTGAAGGCCGGGCTCTTAAGCTCTAGCGAAGGTGTTTGTTTCTGTGGTCCTCCACACTGGTGAGCCGCTGCCATGGAGCGAAGCCTCAAGGCTGTAAGCAGCATGTTCTTAACATTAACAGCTCTTCCCACTAACATCTTTCTTTTTCGTCCCCCCTCCACCTGTGTATACGTGTGTGTACGTATGTGTATCTGTTAGTGGCGCTGGGGATAAACCCAGAGCCTTACACACTGCAGGCCAGTCTCTCCCACTGTGCTACATATGTACACACACAACCCGTGAACCATTCTTCCCTAACCACAGCTCTAGGTGGTAACTGTCCTCCAACCCGGGCCTGCAAAGGCAGTAGGGACAGAAATGCCACACCCTCACACGTGGTCCCCGCTCCCCAATGGCAACCCACTTCTGCTTCCTGCGGCCCTATCCTAGAGCGCCTCTTCAAGGACACCTCCTCTCTGTTTTACTCACTCACTGAATATGACCTACCACTGTAAGAGCAATTATTCCCATGCTGGCTGACTGTAACTAAAGAAGTTCACAAGCCAGTGAGTGGTGACCTTGCAGGTGAGAGGGCGCCCCTCCCCCTGCCTGTTCAGCAGGGCTCTAAAGCTCCTGAACCACTCTGTCCAGCTGCCGGGAACAAGCAAAAGGCATTTTCTGATGAGTGTGTGTGGTAGATGGAGGTGGAAAAACTTGAGTTCAAGGAGCATTAACCTGTAAGGAAACAAGTCTGCATGGTAAAACAATTTAGGCAAAAACCATCTTTTCCAAATCTCCACAAAGCCATAACTAGTTACCAAATTTCACACTCAAGGGCAGTATAAAGAATGCAGAAAAAGTCTGACATAGAAGTATTCTTGTGACTTGTTTCGTCTATTAAGGTTTTTTAACTTTATAAAACTACATCCTTGAACATGTGCTGTACCCATATTTTTAGAAAATGTTACCTGAAAACCTAGTTTCTGCAGACTACGGGCTAAACGTCTGGCACCAAATTTAGCTTCTTCTTCACTGTAGTAGAGGTGGGGAGAAAAAAAAAGCTTATTAGCGCCACAGAAAGTGCACTGTCCTGAAAGCATGGCAAGCTGTGCCTGTGACTTATGTCGGGACCGAGGCGCGGGCCGCGGAGCGCAGACCAGCAGCACTCACCTTGTCGCTCCAGTGCAAATGATTTTTCCTGAGGACCAAATTGTAGCTGTAATTCTAGGTTTTCTAAGCTTCATTAATACTTTCTGGAAGAAAAATTCAGTTATCTAATGAGCATTAATCTTCACAGACAGTTGTGTCCTATGTACCCACAGCAGTACCCACATGTGAAGCCAAGCTCAGGCAGGGCTGGGTTCACTATTAATCAAGTCACCATCTTGAGTTCAACTGACCACAGGGAAAGTCTGAAAAGTGAGTTACAGCTGTGCACACAGGCCTGAGAACAAGGTCTACACATCTCTCCCTGCACCTCACTTCCTGTGTTTTCTTTTTTTCTTAAGGGAAGATGATGTTACTAATACATTCAAAAGTCTTAGTTGGCCAGTGAGTTTTTTAGTTGAATTTATTGTTAGTTTCTAGTTCTAAAAACTGGAGATAATTTACCCAGGGTACAAAGGCATTCAGTGTTTAGAACTTAAATTGAGTCTTCAGATACTGTTCTAACTTAAAAATTAAAAATAAAAAAATAAAAAAACCATAACCCCTTGTGTGTGTTGTGTGTCTATGATACCTTATGTGTATGTTCTTGTGTATGTGTACAGGCATACACTATGGTGTGTGTTGGTTTCTGTTTCCACTGTCTCTCCTGTTGCTCACTGGCTGGCCTATGCACTCTTAGGGCTCCATCTCTGCCTCCCATCTCCCAAGAGGAGAACAACAAGCACACTACATCTGGCCTGATTGGGTTCTGGGCATTCCAATGCATCAAATTTGTACAGCAGGTGGTTTCCCACGGAGCAATCTCCCGAGCCTTCCACGGAAAGCTTGTGAGCAGTGCTGGGTTTCATAAGGCGACTGCTTCTAAGTGATCATTCTCTCACCATTTTCACCATCCGTGCCCTTTCTGTCTACTCTCACTTCAAACAGTCTTTCTTTCCCAGTCTTCCTTCTACTGGGCTATATATGTTACACATGTATGTAATATTTGTATGGTTTACCTACTAGAAAATCTAGGATCCATAAGTTAGAGAAAGTATGTGGTATTTGCTTTGCTGAGTCTGGCTCATTTCACTTAATAGGATGACCTTCATTGCATCTATTCTCCAAGAATGACACATCCCTGCCAGCTGCAGTGCTCTGACTGAGAATGGTCTCCACAGGCTCAGATGTTTTAACGCTTGGTCCTCAGCTGGTGGAACTGTCTGGGAATGATTAGATGTGGCTTTAGTGGAGGAGGTGTGTCTCTGGGGGCTGGCTTGGAATTTCAAGTCCATGCCTTTCTCAGTTCAGTCTCTCCATGATCCCCCAACTCTGCCTTCTGCCTTCTGATCAAGATGTGAGCTCTCTCAGCTGCTGTTCTTGCCCCATGCCTGCCTGCTGGCATGCTTCCCTCCAAAACCACCTGAAACTATAATCCCACAGTAAACTCTTCCTTCTATACATTGCCTCGTTCATGCTGTCTCATCGTAGCCATGGATAAGTGACTAAAGCACTTTATCTACTCTCTTTACTTTGAGGGCCGTTCTGATTAGGTGAGATGGAATTTTGGTGCCATACTACTTTGCATTTCTCTAATGCTTACTGGCTCCATTTTTCAACTTGTACCTTATCAAAGGCAAATGCACACCCACTGTCATTATAAAGCTGACATCAAATCACTCAGATTTTATTATTTATTAATAAAAATTGTTTTAAAATGTAATAGGTTTAACAAAAAATATTAAATCTAGATTAAAATATGAATCACTTTTTTAGTAATTTACTATTAAATATATCTTAGCTAACTAAAAAGGCAAAGAAAAATTTAGATACAAGACTAAATTAGGGCTTGTACTAGGGCATATTAGCCTCCACGACTCAAGCGACAGTTACTACTACTGCCTGCTACTCCATGAGAGGGACACATCTAACAGGGCTTCCTTGCATCAGCTACAACTAGTGTGTACAGGACATGTAGTACCACTCAAAGCATGGTCAGATCAGGTGAGACAGTACACATACTTACTCCAACATCACGCTTATAAATGACATTTGCTCCCTCTAAAGCAATCTTCCTTAAGTTCAAATGGCATCTTGTTCTAAAAACACAGACTACATTTGTAATTAAAATGTCCAATGCAACATCACTGTCTGCATCCATTGGGGTAGTTTCAAAACTTAGTTTCCCACCACGAAGATCACATCCTGGGAAATAAAACAAAATAAAGTTATTGAACTTATATGTTCTGCTAACTTGTTTTTCACAAATAAATCAAAATATAATACAGTTTTTCCTCTTCACTACAAAAAATGTCACAATAGATGCAACATAATTTTCTTTAAATAATTTTCAATCCTTAAAAATCAGTGACTTTTGCATGCAGGGATCATCTCCTAAGTTCCAGGAGCTACAGTTAACAGTAAGAAGCCATACACATCACACTCAAGGGATGGACCCTGTGGCGCCAATGTCTAGTCATCTGAGTCTCTGCAGGCACAGTACCACAACCTAGATTCTCACAAAAGGATTCAACTACCCGCATGACCCCTGCACTTTGGAGGCTAAAGCAGAAGGACTGCCCCCAGGTTAGGGTCAGCCTGGTCTACACAGTATGACCCTGTCTTAGAAAATTAAGAAATAAAAATTTCTAACAGTGATGCAACCATACAGTATTGGAGTCCATGTACCAACCATACCCTAACCTCACTGTATTTTTTGTTAATTTTTGGACTTTAATCTGCCTATCTTTCATTTTCTGTTCCATGTGTACATTTGAGCTCCCTTTAATCCTTTCCTTAGGGCTAATGTATCCACATTTGTAAGTGGAATTTCAATTGTTACATTCCACCAGTTCTTTTTCATACTGTCCTATCTAACTCATTAGCAAGGTTATGCCAGTCTCAGAAGAACTAGTCCAGTTCCTCTGTTTTAAAATTCTCCGCAAAACATAGAAAAGAGCTTACTTTCAAAATATTTGAACCTGTTATCTGCTTATGATTTTTGGAAAACTAATTCAGTATTGTTAATAAATGTTTTAGAACTGACGTGTTGTGTAGCAATTACAATTTCCACATCTACTTACAGGGCACACAAGTTTTCCTGGTTTCTACTGATCTTACAAACTTCAGCACAGGACAGTTTACCCATTACCCATTTGCATTCTGGCCTCACTCACCTGTGCCTTTTTGTTCTCACATCTTGCTGAAAGGTCTTTCTATTTTGGTTAAGTTGATCCTCTCTTTGGATTATTTTTGGTCTTTGCTTATTTCATCTCTTTTAGCTGGTTCACTTCATTTTCTAATTTCTTACCCTAAAAAATACTTCAGCTAAAATTCCTTCCCCCTGACCCTTTCTGAGTAAACATGGTAGGCCATTATAAGCTGGTGCTGTCGTGTTACTCTACTTGGGTCTATGCTTTTTTTGCCTGTCAATTCTAGTAACATTTAACATCCTGCTGGTTTTACTCAGATGAGTTATTTCAAGTTTATAATTTTATAAACATGCTGCTTTTAAACCTTAATAGTTAGTAACTGAGGAAGTGCTAACTTAAAAGGACGTGCTAACACATATCCTGGCCAATATCTAACAGTAATAGCTATTGTATAAATACAGCAGTATTCTCTTATAATTTGATATAGTAGCATTCTACAAAAGATACTGTGGTAGTAGGTTATGAAAATCTACAATATGTACACTCAGGGAATTATAATGATTGAGCTAAGCAAAAATAAGTAAGATTATACATAGAAACTGGTCATAACAGAGACATGCTATCTCTGTCTAAGGGGGACTGGTTTAAAACAGCATCACATGTACTATGAAATACTTTTATTGTTTATACACACGTATATGTATGTATGTATGTAAATATGTATCTATGTATACATATGTGTGTATACACACATATATATATATGCTTTATGTGTATGTGTGCCTCATGTGTACAGGAGCTCTCTAAGGCCAGAAGAGGCATCAGATGCCTTGGACCTGGAATTATAGATGGTTGTGAGCCACCATGTGGGTACTGGGATCTAACTCAGGTCCTTTGCAAGAGCAGTAAGTGCACTTAATCACTGAGCAATCTCTGCAGGCCCAAGATAAGACTTTTCTGAATAAAATATAAAAGCTTAATATAAAGTTATATAGAGATGGTTTAATGGTTACGCATACTTGCTGCTCTTCCAGAGGGCATGGGTTCCATTCCCAGCACCCACATCAGGAGGCTCACTAACTCCAGCTCCAGGGGAGCAATGAGTCTGGCCGCTGTGGGCACCTGCATGCACACACACTTTAACTAGTATGGAGGCCTGGTACGACTTTATTTTGGTTTGTATATCTAAATATATATTTAAATATATATGTATGTATCTGTCAAAATGTTATCTTCTCTATTCAGACAACTGGCACATTATAGTGATGTTTTTCTTCCTTTTTTTTTTTTTTTTGGTAGAATCTCAATCTTGTTTTTGTTTTTCGAGCCAGGCTTTCATGTAGCCTAGGCTGGCCTCAAACTATATACATCTGAGAATGAGGATGAACTTGTCATTTACCAAGTGAGCTATATTCCAGTCCTTAATCTGAATTCTTAAATCAACAAACACATACTAGGTATTACCAACTTGCATAGTCTCTGTCCAGGACTTATATTAAAAATTGGCTTGGTCAAGTGTTTTGTTTCATTTAAGTAAATGCCTGGTCTCAGTTTGATTTGTCAAATATCTCCAAATAAAATGATTAAAATCACAGCTGTCTTGTTTTCCTGAAGTGCACCGGGGAAGCGGACAGTGCCTCCCCCTTGCACAGTGAGTGTGGATAATACAGCATCTATATTTAGGTCTTTGGCTTTCTAGCCTAGTGGTTGGTATTCACTGCAAAGTCATTACCTCAGCAATTGTTAAATTTTTGCTTTGAAAATACTGCCACCTCCCGGTTCTGATGACAAACTTCATCAAAAGCAACCACACCACATTTTTCCATGAGGTTTAAATTGAGAGACCAGATAAACGCAGTCATAACAACAAAGCAAAAATAACCTTAATATCCAATGAAGGGTCAAAAAAGCTAACTAAATCAATCTGCTTCCACACAACTGAGGGTGTTGCAACTCTAAGAGATTGGTGTTGCAGCTGTAGATGTTGGAGGGGCCTCAAAGGCTTGACCACAAAGTTATCATCCATAATTGCAGAAGTGGCCAAAGCAGGGCAACAGACGAGTCACAGTGCACACTGGCCCACTCGTGAAGTCCGGAAGAGCTCTTTTTCTGAACGTTGGACAGATCAACACCGTTCCAAACTAACACTGTATTCTCTCCAAAGCTTCCAAACAGTAGACAGAAACAGCCACTTTGCATCCTGATCCTGTCACATTACCCAACAGTCAACACGCCTCTGACAGGCAGCATAAACCACAGAAGAGCTTTGCTATGGTGCTTGTACTTGCTTTGTGGCATTCATCAACTGCCTAACCTCCTCCGAGCCTGCAGTTTCTTTTCTGTAAACTGGTGGTATTATATGCATGGCCAAGGCAGGGTCAGACATTGTCATCAAGAACATAGCAAGTAGCATGGACCAAAATTGTAGGCGGATTTACAGTTACATACGGTAACTGAGCACCTCTGAACGAGTTGATACAAAACTTGAGTCATTTCATCAGCAACAGATGTGAAGAACCAGATCTTAACAGGTTAGGCAGGGGTTAACGCGCAACACTCACTGGGCCAGGACCTGAGTAGTGACAGTTTTACTGGAACTCAGCTATGTTCATGTTTTCATAGTGACCAGTGCTGACAAGACTATGTGCCTCTAAAAAGTTTGACTCCTTGGCCAATCCACAAGGTACAGCAACAAAACATTTAACACTGAAACACACCAATCCCACTTTAAAAACTAAAATTAATGAAAAGGGTCCTGAAACAAGTCTTTGACTGGACAAAGACTGGACTCCAGTTGAACAAACCGGTATAAGATATTTAAGGGCAGCACCAGTGAGTTCTGCAGCTGTAACTAGACCTGAGGACATTAGGAGAGACAACAGAGTGGTTATTCTGATACCTACTTTAGCTTTTAGAGATTTACATTAAATATTCAGGAAAGAATGTCATTATTTGATTAACTTTAAAATATAGGACTCCTTCCCTATCAGAACCCAGTAACAGATTTGTTGGGGTCCAGATGGTTCTCAAGGTCTGAAATCTTGCCACACAAATCTGAACAATCTATTCAAAGATAAGAGTACTTCATGGGAAAAGATGAAGACATATAATATAGACAAATCTGGGGATGAGTCACTAAATTTCTACCTTAATTCTAGAGCCACTGTCAGCCTAGACACATTCTCTTGAAGTTAAAGTTCCTATACCCCCTTTGTCCTGCTTCTTGTTCAGGGGAAGCAGAGGGATAAAGGCAGAGAATTATGGGCCTTGGCAGAGGATGGACTGGAAACCAGCTTGTCTGGCAGACGACACTAATCAGGAAGATGCTCCTGCACTTGCCTCAAGAGCTTATCCCGCAGGCTGCAGTCTTCAGGATTACATTTCCTTTGCTAGTACGCCTGTACTCACAAGGAGGCAAAGGGAAGGAGATGCCACCATATTACAGAAAACAATGGATAAATGCTGAAGCAAATTTGCCATATTAAAACTGATGTTCACCATACACATCTCTACCTACTATCTCTACAACTTATTCTAAGGATAAACCCCTCTACCTGTAAACCCAGCAACTAGAAGGCGGAGGCAAGAAACTGATAATGATCTCTTGGCAGGTTCAAGGCCAACCTGGGCTACCAAAAGTAAGACCTTCACAATCAAAACAAAACGAAAAACCAAATAGCCCGAAGACTTGCACTAAAATTACTATCATGTATAATTCCAGCACTCAGGGAGGTAGAGGCAGGCAGATCTCTGTGAGGTTAGACTGATCTACAAAGTAATTCCAGAACTCCCATGGCTACACAGAGAAACCCTGTCTCAGAAAAAACAAACAAGATTATCCTGATAAATCAATCAATCTACTCTACAGAGAAGGCCAGAAAGGGGTCAGTGGGTAAAGGCTTTTGCTTCCATCAAGCCTGACAACCTGAGTTCCATTCCTGGGACTCACATGGGTGGAATAAAAGAAGCCCAACAGGTTGTCTGCTCTTTGATGCCCACACACTTGATATAGCCATGTGAACATGCACAGAGAGAGGAATATAAATGAAAACAAATAAAATGTAGTAAAAGCTCTACAGAGAGCTATAAAGACTATTTCTTAATAAAAAATAATTCTCTGGACCTTGAGCCTGTTTGGAGGTTCTGGCAGGGGAGTGCAGCTACTTGCATACCCTTGACCTCAGACCAGTCTCCCGCCATTCGGGGAAGGTCATCCTGGTGTGCAGCTTCAGGAGGGACACTGGCAGACTGCAGGGAATCTTATGAAAGACCCGGAGGGGGCAGAAGTTCCACAAGGAGGCCAACAGAGCCAAAAAAAATCTGGGCCCAGGGGTCTGAGACTGATACTCCCACCAAGGACCATGCATGGAGATAACCTAGAACCCCTGCACAGATGTAGCCCATGGCAGCACATTCTCCAAATGGGCTCTCTACTAAGGGGAACAGGGGCAGTCTCTGACATGAACTCAGTGGCTGATTCTGATAACCTCCCACTTTGGGAGCGGCGTACAGCCTGGCCAGGCCACAGAGGAAGATGATGCAGCCAGTTGACACCTGATAGGCTAGGCTCAGATGGAAGGGGAAGAGGACCTCCCCTATCAGTGGACTAGGGAAGGGACATAGGAGGAGAAGAGGGAGGGAGGGTGGAACTGGGAGGAGATGAGAGAGGGGGACACAGCCAGGATACAAAGTGAAAATTGTAATAAGTAAATAATTCCCCTGGATTTGGGCAACTATATTGAAAATACACACAAAACAACATAGAAATAAGTGTACTTAATACTTCAGTCAATGATATCTTTAGGAAATGATGCCTAATTTAAATGCTGCTCACTTTCTGAATGTGAGCATGACCAGCAGACTCCCCTCTGGGTTGCATGACCGCCTGGGGTGGCGGCTTCTGCCTCAGGACTGCTGTAACCATTGCCAGCCAGGGAAAGACATTCAAACTTTGAGTATGCTTCTACTGAATACAGTTTTTATACCTTCATCAGGCGAATCACAGCAGACCAGGAGCCACACACATTTCACTAAATACAGATTTAAATTTGGGGTTTCAAACCTAAAGATATACCAGCTCCTTATTTTGCACAGATGACATTTATTTTAGATACATTTGTTACTATTTCAGGTAAGCTCTGCCATAGTTACTCTCAACTGTCAGCTGGATGGGAACTAGCATCGCCTAGAAGATGAACCTCTGGCTATGCTTGTGAAGGTTACCTTGATCAGGTTAACCAAGATGGAAAGAGCCACCACTGTGGGCAGCAACATTCCTGGGCTGGACTTGGGACTCCTCGCACAGGAAAGGAAGCTGAGTTCAAGCTTCATCATTCCCAGATTTTTGACAATGGCTGGGATGTGGCCAGCTGCCTAAGCTCCCGTACCTGTGTCTTCTCCATGGCAGACGGACTGTCATCTGACAGATGGACTGTAAGTTGCTTTCAGGGTATTCTGTCACAGCAACAGCAAAGGAAACTGAGACACTATGTATCTGGCCCCAATTCTCACTGTATGTATATATGTATTTAACTTCCTTTTGAGACAGAACCTCACTATGTAGCCCTGGCTGCCTGGAACAACTCATTTTGTAGCCCAGGCTGGCCTCAAACTCATAGGGATCCACCTGCCTCTGATTCCCAAGTGCTGGGATTAAAAGCCACTACATACCACAATACGTGATTTTTAAAAAGCATGACATTTCTGGTTGCATATGAAATATTCATAATCACCGTTAAGCTTTCCTAGGTTGTTGAACTCATATATTTATCTGGGCATATGAAACAAAATAATCATAAACAAGTGATATCTTGTAACATCACCAAAGGATTTTGTAAACATTCACTGACAAGAGAAGAGAGACAGCTCTGTGGTTAAGAGCACAGAGGAACCACACTCAATTCCCACACTCACATGGTGCTCACTTGCTCTCTCTCTCTCTCTCTCTGAGACAAGGTTTCTCTGTGTAGCCCTGGCTGTCCTGGACCTGATTTGTAGACCAGGCTGTCCTTGAACTCACAGATACCCACCTGTCCCTGACTCCCTGAGTGCTGGGATAACAGGTGTGCATTACTATGGCATCACAGCTGTCCTTAACTATAGCTCCAGGAGATCTGACACCATCTTCTGACCTCCATGGGCTCTAGGCAACATGTGTGATGCACAGACATACATGCAGGTAAAATATCCATCCACACAAAATAAAGTAATGATAATGATAAACTTCTGACCACTTGAGATACAAAAACAGCAACTCCAAATTTGTTGATTTTCCGGAGCCTTCATGATGGTCAACACTTTAAATACTGCTAACCAGTTACACTTCTTTTATAGCACTAGTTCATTTTCCTGATTCAGAAAGCTCCTTTTTATATTTTTATTAATTTATTTTTTATTAATTACAACTTATTCACTTTGTATCCCAACTGTAGCCCTCTCCCTCCTCCTCTCCCAGTCCTGCCCTCTCTCCCTCCCTCTTCTCAACTCATGCCCTTTCCAAAGTCCACTGATAGGAAAGGTCCTCCTCCCCTTCCATCTAACCCTAGCCTAACAGGTCTCATCAGGACTGTCTCCATTGTATCTTCCTCTGTGGCCTGGTAAGGCTGCTCCCTGCTCAGGGGGAGGTGATCTAAGAGCCAGCCATTGAGTTCATGTCAGAGATACCTGTTTCCCTTACAAGGGTACCCTCTTGGAGACTAAGCTGCCATGGGCTACATCTGTGCAGGGGTTCTAGGTTATCTCCATGAATGGTCTCTGGTTGGAGTCTCAGAAAAGACCCCTATGCCTAGATCATTTTTGGCTATGTTGCTCTCCTTGTGGAGCTCCTGTCCTCTCCAGGTCTTTCTATCTCCCCCTTCTTTTATAAGTGTCACTGCACTCTGCCCAAAGTTTGGCTATGAATCTTAGCATCTGCTTTGATATCTTGCTGGGTAGAGTTTTCAGAGGCCCTCTGTGGTTGGCTCCTGTCCTGTGCCTTGTTTTCTCCCTCTCTATCCTGTTTGTCTTTCTGAATGAGAATTGAGTATCTTACCCAGGGTCATCCTTCTTGCTTCACTTCTTTAGGTGTACAGATTTTAGTATGCTTATCCTATATTATATGTCTAATATACACTTATAAGTGAGTATATACCATGTGTGTCTTTCTGCTTCTGGGATATCACTCAGGATAATCTTTTCTAGTTCCTACCATTAGCCTGAAATTTTCATGATTTTCCTGTTTTTAATTGCTGAGTAGTATTCCAAGCAACAAGTAAAGTAATCCAATTAAAAAATGGGGTATGGAGCTAAACAGAGAATTCTCAATAGAGGAATATCAAATAGCAGAGAAACACTTAAAGAAATGCTCAACATCCTTAGTCATCAGGGAAATGCAAATCAAAACAACCCTGAGATTTCACCTAATACCCATCAGAATGGCTAAGATAAAAAACTCAAGTGATAATACATGCTGGAAAGGCTGTGGAGAAAGGGGAACCCTCCTCCATTGCTGGTGGGAATGTAAACTTGTACAACCACTTTGGAAATCTGGTACTTTTTCAGAAAACTAGGAATAGTGCTCCCTCAAGATCCAGCTATACATATACTCCTAGGCATATATCCAAAATATGCTCAAGTATACAACAAGGACATTTGCTCAACCATGTTCATAGCAGCTTTATTCACAATAGGCAGAATCTGGAAACAACCCAGATGTCCATCAAGAGAGGAATGGATACAGAAATTATGGTACATTTACACACATAAACCCCTTATATATAAATATTAGCCCGCTTAATCCATTCCTTCTGCTGATAATGAGTTCACTGTACATCAAATATGTGGCTTATGCCTCCTTGTTCTATAGCTCAGCATCACTTTTATTCAACCAATTCTGTAACAAAAAGCTAGAAACCTAAGCCTGAGCTCCATGCTAAGTAGAATACAGAAATTCAGCAGTGACTTGGTAGAAGGAGACACAAAGCGTTCTCAACTCTGAAAGGCAGGCCAGCATGGACAGTGGAAGAATTACAGGGAAAAAACTGGAAAAGAAGGGGTGTGTCAAATTGTTTCATCGTTGCCATATTAAGGGCTTTCGTATTTGCAACAGCTGCAGTGGTGGGCTAGAAGAGTGGGGGTGGGGACAGACATCACTTACATTTAAGATGTAAGTCATCCACTCAGCAAGGGGAGGACCCGGAAGCTGAGCTTGGTAAAGAAGCCATTAGCCCAGGTAGGTGTGGACCAGGCAGCACTGGGTGAAACGGGGGAAGTGGAAGGAGACCGTTGGTCTGTGGCGAGGCTGTCCCTGCTGACACTGAAAGAAGGCAACTTTGCGCAGGACAGGGAAATGGCTAACTCCAAAATGTGAGGCATCCAAGAGGAGATACAGAACACATAATCAATAAAGTGCCCATCTTTCAGGCAGGTCTTGGTCTGGGTTAAAAATGAAAATCTGGAAATGCTAATTGAAAAAAAAAAAAAGCCCAAAAACTGGAACTAAGAAGTCAGACACCCAAGCCAAAACCACAGTGTCCTTATTCTGAGTTCCGTTACCATGTCCCTGGGCATATCTTAGTCAAAGACACTTCCATGCTGTGAAGTCTGTCCTGTTTGAGTGTTCTTGGTAGGCAGGAGGCTGCTCAGAAACACCATCTAATTCTTTTCGCTGTACCCTGGCCTTGGCACAGCTCCCAGGGCACTATACACACGGTTCCTCAGGTACACACAGCTGCCTAAGGGCTCAGCAGACTGCTCAGCTAAAGCAATCTCCTATGAGCCGTATGACAGGACAGGGACTGAACAGTGCCTAAGTGCCCTCATGTGTAAACATGGTACACGACCTACTGGGGTGCTAGGACAGAGAATGAACTTCCACATGAAACGTTTGGCACTGTACTTGCACATGGTAAGAATCCAGATTTAGCTATTCTTACTGTTACTATTATTATCTCCTTTCTTCCTCTTCTATGAGCAGAGAAATGTTCAAAAATGGAAAAGGTTTCTGGTGATTCATTATAGCCCTCAAGCTTTGGAATAAGAATACTTCATGTGTCTTCAAGTTTAAAAGCAAGAAGAAAAGTAAAGCATACAATTTGATGTATCTGATCGATAAAATTAGTATGGCAGGAACCTAGGTTTAGCCACAAATTTAAAAATAACTCCATCCTTAAATAGAACTTGTTTAAATCAAAAACACATGGTGGCTACTGACTTTGGGACGGGTCTGGGTCTGGTCTGGATATCAAATGGTTGGTTGAGGAGCAGGTGTGGGGAAGGTGGGCAGGACCATCAAAGACTGACCAGGTACTACATATTACAAAAGAATTATTTTGCTAAATTGTAGTTAGGTCCTTACAAGAAGCCACAAAACTATATAAACTATAGGTTTAGACATTCAATTTGAAAATTAAGCTGAAAATGCTCTCTCCATTTTAAGGTCTTTCCTGTGTCCCTGTCCTCACTGACTACTTTCCCTATTTCAAAAGACTACTGTTTGAAACCCTGAGAAGGGACATGTGGCTCATCCAGTAACAGAAGGCTGAAACCAGAGGGTTGCTTGGAGTTGAAGCTAGCCTGGGCTACAAGGTGAGTTCCAAGTCATCCTGGGTTGACGCTGGAAAACTACATAGACAAACCTCTCTGTGTGCTTAAGGAGGCTGTTTTCTTCATACTTTAAGAAAACAAGTCAAAACCTTAGTCCTCCTGGAGCTCTCTGGGCTTCAGGTGCCATCTGTGAACGTTACGGCTGGCTCCTATGTCAACCCTGACCTGTGAGAGACTTACTCCCACATTCCCAACTACCTCCTAGGTACATCTACTGAATGAATCCAACTCAGCCAAGCAGAACTCATCAATCCCCCAGGAACACTCGAGTGCTAGTGTAGGAGTGGAATCACCATCCACTCATCTTAGCTAAAAATGTCTAAATCTTAGACACGTTCACTCACATGTATTATCCCAGCACTCTGGAGGCTGAGGCAGGGGAACTGCTATTGGTTTGGGGCTAGCCTGAGCTACACACAGGGTCCAGATTAGCCTGGGCTCGAGAGAGACGCTGGCTGAAACCCAAAACCCTGACCACAAAACTTCAGAACCCTCCTTGGTCTATCATTTTTCTCTTATGCTCAGTTAACTTCAAATCTGCGTTCAAAGCAACAATTTTATTTTAGTCTTTCTTGCACATCATTATGGCAAGAGCCTCCTACTAGAACTTTTCTGTTTGTAGTCTCCAACATTTAGCCATCTACCAAACAACTACCAGAATACTCTAATTGTGCCGCATCCCTTCTTAAAACAAAGAAACAAACACAAACCCAACCTCTTGACTCTCTCAGGCAAACAAAATTAGGATCTAATGTGCTAGTCTTGGAATTCTCTGTGCTTCCTACCTCCAATTTTCCTTTTATAGATGAATCTACTTAAAACATATCCTCACACCCTCTACTTTAGAGCATGCTGCCTGCAATGGCAGATCCCTTTTTGCCTGCTCCCAGTCCTTCAACTAGCAAGCTTTTACTCTAGCTACAGCTGCCCCTTAGCATGTAACTAACTGGAGTCAGCCCAGCCCTGGGGGTGGAGGGGGAAGGAACCTCTCAGCAGTTACGGTCTAATGGTAAAAGCAGAAAACAAATAGGCCAGCAATGAAATGATAAGAAAGTATGACCTAGGAAATAAAGCAGATGCTGAGATACTTAAGGAGGATGATCCAGGGAAGTAATTTCAAATACCTTTAGAAATGAGATGCCAATCTTAAAAGCGAGGAGCCAGTCCACAGAACAGGAAGACATCCTAGCAGAGTACTCAGCAAAGGAAGGGGTCTGTCCGTGTTCTGTTTACTAGATGGCACATACCAAGATCTCTCAAGAAACAGCTCCACTTAAATGTCTTCAGATCCTGGATCAGCAACTCGGTTGCTGAGTTAAATGAATACTTTTGGAACAAATCAAGAAACTGCAGGATGAGGCAAGCGGAAAGAATATTTTATTCAAGGTGGCAATAAGTACCATAGAAATGGAGATTTAGACTTATTTAAAACAAATAGCAAACCAAGAGGCATGTATTCTATTGATATATAGCACTGTTTACATCATTTTCCTTTCCCCCCAAATTACCCCGTCTTTATGTCACCCGATGATCCCAAGTCAAGCAACTCTTCAAACTATTCGATGATAACAGTCAGCACAGAATGGCTAACCTTCCAGTCTACTTCAGTGTACTTTTCAGTTCACAGAGAATGTTCTTATTCCTCTTTTCACAAAGGGAGGCAAAAAACCAACACAAGACAAAGAACACAGCTGCACAGGTAGGCAAGGTAGCACTCAATTATGATCTCAGGAATTGGGGAGCCAGAGGATCAACAGGTCAAAGACAGGAATACAAAGCAAGATCCCACCTTACCTCACCTCAAGACAGGCAGGCAGGCAGACAAACAAACACTGGTTTCACAATCTGAAGCTCTTCTAAATTAACAAGCAAAACCTCCAAAATCTAAAGCAGGGATGCACATGTTTGAAACAAACAGAACTAAACACTCACTGGCTGCTTCTCCTCTCTTGCTGCTTCTTGGAGGTATGTTCTGAGACACAGCCTGGCTGTGTGGTGCAGCCTGCCATGCCTAGGCCTACAAATGTGATATGCAGTGTGACTCCTACCCTGCATTTTAGAGGCAACGGCAACACAATAGTGACGGTTTGTGCATCTAAACATACCTAAACATAAAAAAGGTACAGTAAAAATGCAGGTGACAGCAAGTATTCATTTCTATTATGCCGACATCACCATCACAAATGTGGTCCAGTGACCAAACCTTCATAGGAAACATAAAAAACTGCCCAAGTAGGTCTGCACTGCAGTGGACTTGAAATTACTGCCAAGCTTTAATCTGCCATATTGTAACTCATGCTTGAATATGTGCTTAAGAAGGTGAGAGAGTTACTCATATGGACTTTGTTTTAAACACATGTTCTGACGCTAGCTCACTGTGTGGCTAAGGATGGCCTTATACTCCTAACCCTCCTGCCTCCGCCTCCCCAGTGCCATGGTTATAGGCACGAACTGTCATGCCTGGCTTACCCAATATTCTCTAATCTGCCATGCCATGTCAGATATTTTTCCTTGAACCACCCTAAGACCAAATAACAGACAGCACCTTTTGGACAGCACGGCACATTTGCGGAGTGACTATAAACCAGTGTCCATTTCAACATGGCCATGCTTCCATGACCTCCCTAAGCATGACCAGCAAGGATCCGGGATGCGGCCAAGCCATGATCAATTCAAGGCTGCTTAGGACTGACTTCACTCAGCAGTCTGGACAGACAGACGAGGAGACACAACAGTCACACGCAATGAGGGAAAACCGTTGTGGCTCCACAGAAGTGTCTGGCAAGTCACACAGACTGGAGCGGTCTCGTTCCACAAGAGCTTCAGGTCCACCGTGAGCTATCTGAGGTTGAGACACACCACAAGTCATCTTTATATCTCCACCCTGGGTTATAGATTAGCTTCAGATCTCTGTATCCGCCTGCAAATAGTACAGTGGAAAAACACCGGGGAGACACCTGACCATGCAGCAGAACTGTCTCCACATAGGCAAGCTCTACTATAAAGAGTAGTTCTGACGTACTGGGGGGGGGGGAGGATGTCAGTCACTCAGAGTCGGTCTCTCCCACCACTCAGCACAAGGTCTCAATATGTAGCCCTAGACAGCCTGGAACTTAATATGTAGACGAGGCTGTCCCCAAACTCTGGATCCACTGGCCTCTATCTCTACCACACTGAGATCAAAGCCAGGAGCCACCACCACAGGCTCAGGCCCTGCTTTCCTAAAACTATTCCAACACTGTCAGGGTATCTAAACTTAAAGAACCTATAAACATTATAAACATATATGGTTTGAAAAGACAGCAGAAAAGCTAGGATCAATTCTTCTCCCATCTCTCTCTCTCTTTTGTTGTTGTTTTTGAAGATATGGGATCCATGTGGCTATGAAAAAAAAGGTTTAACACAATTTGATCAATACAGAATGGATTATGACTGATTTAGCTGTTCAACAAAAATCAATAAGGATCAATCAGACGTCAATTTCTTTAATCAGGAAAACAAAGTCTTACCTCTGAATACAAACATACTTGCTAATCTCATGTGTGAAATGCAACAGAAACTTGGAAAAAGAAATTACAGAACTTTATCTCTACATCATACTCCTTACTTTTTTGTTACTTTTGTCTGAGTCAAATCCTCAAATACACTGTAAAAGATGACATAATGCATATTTTATAAAAATACTATTCCAACATGAAAACAAGACTTAGATATTAGACAAAATAGAAGAAAACAGGTTGAAATCCCTCTTGTTTAAGCAAAAACTTTCTTTTTGATACAGGGTCTTACTCTGACTGACCTCTGGCTGGTCTAGCACTCACAGGGATCTTCCTGTCAAGACTTCTAGGCACTGAGATTATAGCAAACTTTTTTTTTAAAGTCTTTTCAGACATTCAATTACACTAAAAGACTTAGATTTAACTTTAAGTTAGCTAATTTGGTCATTAACTAGAATTATCAAGTTATTTCCCTAATTAGGTAGTCTCAATATTTGTATTGAGCCTTACCACAATTAAAAACAAAGTTTTTTTCAGCCCTAAAGTCCTCAGTGGTAAGTTGCTCAGTGGTACAGAGCAACAGCTTTAGCTACTTCTAAAATTCTAAGAAAGCTACTATTTGTTTTACAACAAAGATAGTGACGTGGAAAACTCAAATCAAATGACTGATACGGGCACTAACAAATGTCAAGTTTATAATCAATTAAGGCAACAAGTAACAAGAGACTGACTGAGCCCTCAGACAGACCAGCTCTGCCAGAGGAACCAACGGGGCCCATTTTATTCACAAGTACCACACAGCCAAGCAGTGGAGTCCACAGGGAAACAGCGTTTCAAGAGCTGTAACCGGGAGCCCTAGCAGGCTTTGTTGGTTTTCCTTTTCTCAGAAACATAGATGTCTGGCTTTACTTAGCCCATCTGCCATAAGTGATAACCAGATGCTCCTGTGACAATTAGAAAATCTAAAAAAGTACTCCCCTGCACTAAAACCTGACAGCAGAGATGAGCTCAATAGACTGGGATCAAAAGGAACATCAACAATGTAACAGAAAGTCTGGGAACAAAAGAAAGGAATCAGTGATCTGATGGCTCCTTCAGCACACTTGGAGGACTGCTGCTCACAGCACGCTCAAGGCATTCTTAGCTCTCACTCTTCCTCTTCACAGCAACCCTTTGAGTAGTGCAGACACGCACTCTGTAGACACTGGAGCCGATGCTGAACACAGGCGGCTGCTGGGCAGCCACAGACCATTCTTTTTCAATACACCAACTCTAACACCAAGAAAGCACAGCCAGTCCTGACCCAGCTACTGCCTTATCACTAAGAGCTTCCAGTTTAGGAGTAGAAGGCAGGTTGACACCACTGAAACCCATGGTTCACTTAATGAGTAAACTAACCCCACCCACGTCAATCTACACACAAAGCTGCCTTTCTTCCTAGGCCCCGTTAGTACTAACAAGTCATGACAAAATGCTGTCCTTAGCACGCTCATTTCCAGTTCTCTTTTTCTAATCTTCTGTGTGTACACAAACAGGTCTGTGCTTCTGTGTGTGTGCTATAGCACAGACATCAGGATACCTTTGACCTTACTGAAGACAGGAAACTCTCTTCTGGTCCACTGCTGCTTATGCCAGGCTAGCTAGCCCAGGCTTTGGGGGAAGTCTTCAGTCTCTGCAGCCCTTCTAGCCACAAGATCACAAGGACTACAGCCATCTGACTTTGTGGGTTCTGGGATCCAAACCCAGGTCCTCACACTTGCATGCCGAGAGCTGTACCCACTGAGCCATCTCCCTGGGCCTCAGCATTCTGAGTGAACTATCTGGTTAAAATAAGCTACAACCAAACTTTTTGTTGTGCATGGGGGGGGGGTGCAAAATTTTAAAGTTTTGGTGAACCCCATGTGTCTACATTGCCCAGGAACACACTATGATGTAGTATTTAAACATTAGTAAGATTCCTGGTGATGTGTCTCCCTGCACAAACCCAGTCACTTAAGACAAATCATCTTCCGTGTCACATTCAGTCACAAGTAAAGCCAGGTGAGCAAAATTTCCACCATGACCTTACTGCTTACCACTAATGACACACTTCTGGAATCTTGCCTTTTCACAACCACATAAACAACAGAACACATACTCCACATCCCTTCTGAAGACGGACTGCATCATAATACAAAAATGACACCTGCCTAGATGTCTTGAAAGATCCCAGGTTTGTCTCAACTTCTAGAACTCTCCCACAGCAATACCCCTAAGATGCAAACCATATCCAGCCGAGGCAGTTAGCCCAGTCGTATCTCTGGTATTTTGGGCGCTTATAACTTGCAGAGAGAATAAGAAGTCACACAGGAAAAAACTAGCTTTTTAAGAAGTTTTCTGGGTTCCTGGCCCCAGCACTATGTGAAAAAACAAAAACAAAAAACAAAAAACCCAACCAACCAACCAAACAAACAAAAACAGGCTCTCCTTCATGTACTACAGAAGCCCCAAAGTACAATAAAAATAAACATGTTAGCTCCATCTAGTAAACAAGTTAATCTTCAAAATACACATAAAGGGTATGAACACACAATGTGACGACTCAAGAGTGCTGACCTGCCTAGAAGATTCTGTACTATCAGGCAGAATGACATCCACACACTGACAATCACAGAGCCAGGAGGAATACAATAGCTAAAACTCAAATTCACATCAGTCGTGTCAAGATACCCATGTTTGTTACTTCTCTGGCATCTACATGAACACAAAAGTACACTGCAAGCAGCAGTCACAAAAGAGGTGAAATTAAAAAAAAAAAACCAGAAATTTCAGGAAAATTTTATAGTTCAAACGTCAGGTAAAAATCTCAAGACACTAATGGTTTTCATTTGGAAACATGATGAAATCGTTCTACTCTAAACTCTTCCAAATCAATTTAAACTTTATTTTTCATAGTAATAATTTCATCACATGGCTGATGACGCAACAGAAAGAAATAAATTACCTAGTTACTAAGTGGCCTCCTTTGTTTAAGATGTCCTCATGCCCACTCAACTACATCATAGAGAATTTGCTAGCTTTTAAATAATGTCACATTTCTGATGAGAAATGACACGTTTCCAAATGTTCAGTTATGTTCCACGACCTGTTGTACATTATACCAAATTCTGCACATTCTACTCATAGATTAACCATGAAAATCTTTCCCACCTGAAGAAAAAAAACAAGTGGAAACAACCTCTGTGCTTCCCTCAAAATTGCAAAATGTAATTTTAGTCAAGTATTCAGATGCAAAATGGAAAGGTTGGTAAAAATAGTTTAGACTAAGAATTTCAAAATCTTCGATTCAATTGATAACACACAAGGGTGTTTAATAGTTCTTTATCCTGAGAAAAAGGGACTGTCTAGTAACAGTAGCACAACATGGGCTTCTTGTTCTCAAGCACCTTTATGATGAGGAGCTCAAATATTTTCCCACGCTTTATTTCAATACAATCTTTTGAGGCAGAATGCATTTGCATAGCAGTTATTCTGAAAGAATATAGAACATCTGAAATGCCCACTCCAATTCTCCAAATAAAAGGATTCTTATGAAAACGCAACAAAGTGCCATTAATGGAAAACATACACAAGCCCAGGGCATGCGCCAAAAACTCCCCGTGAAGCAGAAAAATACAGAAAGTAGAAAAAAGCATGTCTACAAGAAAGAGAGGAAGACCACGGAACGCTGGGGCCAACACTGTGGAAAGCCGAAACCGGATGAAGAGCTAGGCTTGACCTGCGTTCAGGGTCCACAGGAGATGGAGGTCTCAGAAAACAGTCCAGGTGAACGGCGTGCAGAGAGCAGCTCTGAGGTGCAGGGAGCTCCCTGTGAGAGATCCGGCACTCACCCCCACCACCGCCAGTGGGGCAGTCCCCAAACAGCCTCCACACAACAGCCACATGAACACAGGCAGCAGCGTCTCACCCAGCCTCGAAAACACTGACTTTTTCATCCCAAGAGTTTTAGAGCCTAATCTGTTTTCCACTGTTCAAATTTCCAGTCCTTTTAAAGGGAAGCTGCTCATCTCCTTGTAAACCTGGAAATTCTTCAACTAACAGCACTGTACCCAAAAGTCCCAGTTAGAAGCTTAAAATGAAGCCTACAACTGAAAAAGTGTACCCTGCCTGGCTCCTGGTCCAGAAAGCACACAGATCATTACAAGTTCTGGTACTCATTTTGGGGAGCACAGAGAACCCAAGAGGATTGGGAGTAATGATGGCATCCTTTTACTTAGGGGAAGCCAGGCTTAGCAACTGAACCTGTGGTTCACAGTTGCCCTGATAATTATCAATGCTGTTTTCATCATTAATCTTCAACGTTGTATGAAGAACCTTGTTTCTACTGGCCATAGAAATATTATTGCTGTAGACTGTGACCTTTCCTGGACCACACAGAAACATCACTTATTGATGGGAAATTCAGTTTTGTTTTCTGATATGCATGCGCTTATGCTCGTGCACAGGCGCGCGCGCACACACACACACACACAAACACACATACACATCTCAGGAAGACCTGAAACTTATTATGTACCCCAAGTGAGCCTTAGACTCAGATCCTCTTGCCTCAGCCTCCCAAATGCTGGGATCACAGCATCCAACCTAATATGGTTTAGTAAAGTATAAAACAAGCGGTTTGTGATGCAAGGCTGAAGAACACAAACTGATGGATATTTAATTGGGCATATCCAAACCCTAAATAATTCCTTCCACCAGACAGTGCTAAAAATCACTTTTTCATCTGAATGGGCTCCTACTTTCTCAAAAATCGTAAAGAGACTGCAAATTATGATCAGAAGACTGAATTCCCTCCTTACACTTTCCTTTTTAAGGTAGCTTGGGGATTCTGTTATGGCTTTGCACAAGTCACAATTCAAAGGCATAAACACACAAGTTCGTACTAGTCACTGTCAGTGTTGCTCTGCAGGTGACAGATGCAGCCACAGATCTCACAGATGTGGACTGGCCGCAGCTTGACTCTTCCATTCAACGTGCACACTGGCAGAGCCTGAAGATGCACAGCTCGGCAAGAAAAAAAAAATTAAGAAAGAAAAAGCAAAGAAAAAGGAGCGTTCTCTATTTCAGTCGCTTCCTATTTCATTTACTTCTGGGACCCGTCCTCCGGGCGACTGCGAAGCGATTATCCAGGCCCCCTCCGCTCGCATCCCTAGCTCAGCCCTATTCATCGCTTCCCGCGTTCCAGATCCTTCTTCCCCGAAGCCTAATTCGGCTACTACTATTATTATAAAGCGGGGCTCCCGACAAGTGCCAGAAGCAAGAGGCGCCCGCGCCGCTATATAGGGTGAACCTTCCCACAGCTGCACTGGGAAAGGGGGGGAGGGGTCGCCGCAAGTTTTCCGACAAGCCGCGGACCCCTCGCTCAGTGGCACGGTCCCTCTTCGCCCTACGGCTTGGACCAACCCTGCCGGTCTCCCGCGGCGAGGGAGGCAGGGGCGCCCCACCCCCACCCCGTTATCCCTATCGGGATGCCCAAGTCGTCCGTCCGTCCCCGGCACCAGCCAGTGGCCCGCGGCACTCCCCCACTCTCCAATCAGGTCCCCGCCCCGCAGCGCACACCGCAGCCCGGGCCGGCGAGCAGATGCCCCGCCGCCGCTCGCCCCGGGCCCGCCTCCCCCTCCCGGGACCGCCCGACGGGGTTACCGTGGGAAGACGGGGCGGTCGCAGAGGACGCGGCGGCAGCGCTGCTGCCGGTTGCGTCGGACACGGAGGAAGAGCTGGAGGACAAGGATGAAGATGAGGCGGGTCCGCTCCCCAGTCTCCATGGAACTCCCGCCCCGGCCCGTTGCTAGGAGCCCCCGAGGCTCGGGCTCCGTTTCTCGCTTTGTTGTTCCGGGTACAGGGCGGCCGCCGCTTCCCCCGCGACAATAAATAGACTAGGCGCGGGGGAGCATAGAGACGGCACTCGGCGGCTAGAGCGCCGCCGAACCCCGACGCTCCAGGGAGCCTCGCTAGCCACCCACTTCCGGCTCTCGCTGCTCCCGCGCTCTCAGCCCCAGACCCAAGCTCCGGTTCTGTTTCCTGTTTCCTGAAGTTGTTGGGAAGGCCTTCCCGCTGGTGGGCGGGGGGAGGCGGAAGTAGCCGGAGGGTGCAGGGAGCCGGGACTGCGCCTCGCGTCGCCTGCAGTGGTCTTGAAACCCTTTGCTAGTTTACAGCTGAATGCTTGCCGACTGCATGGCGCACATGTGTTTTAAGCCAGAACTTCGTCACGGACCCGTCCGCTATGGCTAACAGTCACTGGGCCCCAGTCCCGACCCGGGGGGAGGGGGCGGGCATCCCCGGCCTTACTCAGCGAGGGCCCGGCGGGGCGGGAGCAGCGGGGCTGGCAGGACGCTGGCGACGCACACTCGCCGGTTTGAACGGCCGCGCCGGGCCGAGTGCTACCTCGGGGCCCCTCGGGGCGGCGTGAGGCGAGCTCCGCGCGGAGAAGCCTCGTAACGGCCCCGGAGCGCCGCCGCCGCCGCGCGGCCCGGCCCTCTACCCCTCCGGCGAGCCTCTGGCGGTGGAGGAGGTCCCCCGGGCAGCCTGAACCGGGTTCCTCAGGTGGTCTGGCCGCTGACGGGCTCCACTTGGCCTTTTGAAAGTGATCAGGGCTGACTTCTGAGGGTCTGGGAGGTACACAACCACTTGGGGATTTACCTATTTGAGAAGTAGCCAAGGATGTGTGTTTATCTCTTTTGCCTACTCCCTAAGTGTGAAAACACCCCCACACAGCCCTTGGACGTTTTAAAGCTCTGTAGGACAGATTTGCTTCAGTTCTCGTGTCTAGTCTTTGAGCAACATTAGCTGTACCTTCTGTGGGATAGAATGACAAGAAGCTGGGTGAGACCAGTGCTGAACGAGTCTGACAGATCTGAAAGGGATGGCCCTGAGACGTAAGGGAAAGGGGTTGCTGAGGTCTGGCAACGCGGGCGGTTAACAGGAATAGGGCACAGTGAACACAGCGAGGAAAAAGTGACCAGAGAAAGTTGGAGGGGAACTAAGTGCTGAAACTGTCAGTGCCTTGCAGACAGGATTTTGCATTTTCTTCTAAACTTTAGGGAAAGTGAGGGTTAGTGCTGGCGAGCAATAGGGTATGATTTACCAAGAAAATGGTACCAGAAAATGCTCTTATTTCCAAGAGCTACTGTTCATGCTTAGGAGGCAATTTCCCAACAATGGTGACTGATTGTAAGGTCTTTATGAGATACCTTCCTTCAAGGAGCCCAGCAGGATACCTGCTACTTTGGAGTGCCTTTTGTTATAGCTTAAGGGATGCCTCTTTGTAGAATTGTATATTGGCTCCCTGCAGTTTCCCTTAGCTGTGGTGCTGTTTTTGATTGCTGGCCCGATTAATGGATTGCTCTCTTCATAGATTCATTACAGGATGACTGCATTATTAGATGGTCATGAAAGGGAGGTGAGGCCTGCTGGGAGCAAGCCGCTCATGGGTGTGTCTTCAGGTGAAGTCTCTTGCCCTGCTTCCCCACTCCCCATCCCTTTTCTTCCTGGAAGGATGTTGGGAACTCTACCACTCTGCACTCCTGGTCATGATGGACCAACACCTATGAAACCATCTTTCTTCCCCTTTGGTTTTACTCCCAGACAAAAGTGACTGATTTGGCCACTTCCCGTTAATAACCAGAATACTCTAGTATCGTCCTACCCCACAGATTTTGTCCCTCTCATCTAGTGACAGAAGTAGGAAATACTGTCACTGCACTTAGAATCTGCCATTATCTGATGTGCCCAGAAGACTTGTGACACTGCAATCTGCACTGACACCAAAGGAGGCAGAGTACAGTTGGTTTAAGTTAAAAGCAGTGCTTCTCAATCTCCCTAATTCCTTTACCATAGTTCTTCATGATGTGCTGACCTCCAACCACAGAATTATTTTCATTGCTACCTCATAACTAATTTTGCTACTGTTATGAATCTTAATGTAAATATTTTTGGAGACAGGTTTTCCAAAGGGGTCATAGCCTTCAGGTTGAGAACACCGCTGCTGTAAAGTTAAGGACTGGTGCACAGTGACACCATATTCATCCCAGAGCAGAGAAACTACGGAGCTCTACTGGTAAGATTACTGCAACTGCAAATGTCCCATACAGTCCATGCTAGTAGTATTGCCTGTCAGCTTGATAAGGTTGAGAGTCACCTAGGAGTGAGATAGCTGCATGCCTGTGAGAGAGTATCTAGACTTGGTTAACTGAGGTGGGGCAGTAAATGTGTGTTGACTCCAGTCTACACACTGGGGACCCAGGCTGAATAAAAGGGAGAAAACTGGCTGGGTTCCAGTGTTCATCTTTCTCTGTTCCCGACTGTGGACTTAATGTGCCTGGCTGCCTCAGGTATTTTGTTGCAGCCTTGAGAAGAGACATGGAGAAATCACTACAAGTTGTTCCAGGGAGCAGTGAAATAAGGACTGAAGTATAAAGGGACATGTTGAAATGTTTAATAATTTAATGTCACAATTTTATGTATAAAAGCACTTAAAGACAGTGTTTTAGTAACTAAAACTACAAAAATAGTATCCTTTACTACAGACGTTTCAAGACAACAGTTGGCTGTCGTGTTCAGTCAGTCTGGCTTTAAGACAGCAGATGTTAAAATGAGCCTACTGGAATGTGCTGCTGTAGCCCGCTGTAGTCTTGCAAGAGATGGGCAAGAGTGTCATTACATCGCGTCATTAGGTATAGTTCCTTCTACCAGTGGCTAGTTACCTTGTACTGGCGAGGATTTACTGTGTCATGTAGAGCAACCAGGCTTTTGTCTCACAATAAGTTAATGCAAGCAGTATGCATACAGAGACCAGGGAGCCTCCGGGATTGGAGCTGCCTCATTCCTCAGGAGTCCTCCTCGAAGTGTTCTGACATGTCCCCTTATTATAAAGACAGTCCTCCCACTACCCCAGCTTAGACAGGATGCTGTATCCCAGCTTCACCATACCAGCCTGTCCCCTCCCTTATTCCAGAGTCAGTGACAAGAGCCGCTGAGACCTCAGGACTGATAAGAGTAGGTAGGCTGGTTTCCAGGTGATAGAAATTGAAAGGGGAAGGTTCATACTCAAAATCTGTGTGTCTGAGATTTCCCAACAATAAGCCAATGGAGTTCCCCAAACGATATTAACTGACAGCCAAGGAAAATTTTAAGGCATTTCAGTCCTGGAACAAAGATGAGTTAGGTTGCTTTCTTACTGTACTTTCGAGGCAGAATCTGGTCCAAGGGAAAACTTGAATGTCCAGAGATCTTGCTTCTTGCTGTAGAAATGCAGCCTTTACTCTTTCTCTTGTTGACCCAACATAGTGGGTGCTCACCACCATCTTCTGTTGCTGCCCTTTTTTCCTGTTATTTTTCATACTGTTATAGACTGAGCATCATCAGTTCTCATTTGGCCACAACCGCAGCTGATCAAAATGGACCTGTTGAAAGACTACTGAATTTGAGGTTAACTTTAGTAAGTGAATGATTTTCTACTGCTGAGGATGGATTGTATGTTTGTGGTGGCATGTGGGATTGCATGTTGACATTAAGTAGTACTACACTGATGAGTGAGTGCACACACACACACACAACTGAGTATGCTCATACATACACACCCCTCTTGTCACAGCATACAGTGTGAGGACATCGTGTGTCAGGTCTTTCCTTCTACCATGTGGGTCCTCGGGATTGAATTCAGGTTGTTGGGTTTGGCAATAAGTCCCTTTACCCACAAGAGCATCCAACTAGCCCAGGAAGGTGTTTTTATTAGAACTTTATTTTTTGTTTTGTAGAACTCTTATACTGGGAAGAAAGCTCTTCTCACTTTTGAGGAACTCCTTTCTCACTTCTGATCCCCAATCTAACAAACAATCAAACAAGAACTCCTCTAATTGACAGAGAAGTGGTATTTAGACTTGAGCTGGTCAACTAGATAGAAACTGTGTAGCCCCGACTGTTCTGGAACTCACTGTGTAGACCTGGCTGCCCTGGAACTCATGTATAGACCAGGCTGGCCTCAAACTCAAAGATCTACCTGCCTCTGCCTCTCAAGTGCTGGGATTAAAGGTGTGCACTACCACTGTGCACCCTCTCAATTCTAAATTTATTTTAATACCTACTTGGTGAAGATGGATATAGAAAATTATCACAAGGTTATATTTCTGTTAGTTCAGAATGCCAAATATGCTGGGATAAAGTTTCCTTCTTACAGTATGTTCCCCCATAAACTCCTGTCTCACAGAAGGCCTTGTTAGAATTACCACCTTCTGTAGCACAGGTGGCTTTCCCAGTCCTCTGCAGGAGTCTGGTGTACAGTGAAGTCTCCAGGTTAACCAAACTGAAACAGTGTTTGTTTGGTGCAGCATGCCAGAAGTGAGAGATAAAGCTGGCATGAGGACATGAATCTGTCATCATCCAAAACAGGAGAATCACCTGAGTTCAGGAGTCGGGGCTACACTGAGTAACATAGCAGAACCTTGTCTAGAAAAGCAAACAAACAAAAATAGGACTGATAGATAACTGGAATGAGCTAAAACCAGTTGCTAATGGTTTGTCTAAAGGGCCAACACTTTGGAAGGAATGAGGAAGGGTTGGAAAACATGATGAGGAAGCCTATGAAAGAGGTATATGGGAGTTTTCTGAATGGGTACACACTGTAAAAATATTTTCTAGCTGAATACACACAATACCTGCTGCAGAGGGGACTGTTAATAATCAGGCAGACACACACCAGAGCACACTCGACAGTTGATGCTCGGTGTCTTTGTCCAGCATCTCCCTGCTGAATTAATGGACCTTTAAGCCAAATGGCCATGGGAGTCAGGAAGGAGGCTATACATGTGCTCAGCAATGTGGACTTTCCCTTAGCAGGGGTCACCTTGGCAACAGCACTGCCAAGGGCTTAATCTGTCAAGAGCAGAGAACAGTATTGAGTCTCTACCATGGCACCATTCCCAGGGGCGACGAGCTAGCCATCTGGTGGCAGGTTGATTATACTGGATCTCTTCCATCATGGAAGGAACAAAGATTCACCGCTATTGCAATGATCACATATTCTGGAAACAGTTTTGCTTTTACTGCTCATGAGGTCTCTGCCAGCTCCACTAACTGAACTCACAAAATGACTTATCTACCATCATCATGTTCTAGTCAACATCACCTCTGATCAGAGAACTCATTTCATAGCAAGGGAATTAATTGGGTTGGCCACACACACCACTGAGAAGCAGCTGGCTTAAATGGATGGTGAAATGACTTATGAGAAACTTAACATGGTCCCAGCTGGAGACAGTACCTTGGAAAAATGGGATTCTGGTTTCAGGACATATCATACTATCTCTCTCATTAAAAAAAAAAAAAAATCCAGTGTTTGAGTCAAGATGTGGTAGTGGCTGGCTTTTCTTATAGTGTCATCCAATAAGCTCTTAATTTTCTTCTTTGCTTGGGAACTTTGACTGCTGTGGGTTCAGAAAATAGGCCTGGGGGGAGAATGCTTCTATCAGCTGATGCAACATTGATTACGTGAAGACAGCCAGAATGCCACCTGGCTATTTTAGGTTCTTTACACAATGGACGTAAAAGAAAAATCAGGAACTAATGTACCAGATGATGTGGTTTATCCCAGTTTCAAAGAGGAAGTTTTCTCGGTTCTATGTGGCAAAGGCATAGAGGATTCAAAGGACAGTCTGTATCCAGGATGTCACATTACTGCCATCAGTGTTAGTCAGTGAAAAATGACAACAACCTAAGGTGAAAATCTGAGGACCTTGCCCTTTCACAACTGATTTGGGACACATTACCAGGAAAAGGATGCTTAGCAGCTGAAGTTCTGGTGGAGGGCAGGGAAACAAAGACTGATTGGAAGAAAAACCATGAATATAAATGGCCTCCCATGGCCATAGCTCTAGAAACAAAGGCCTCAGTGTCTTTGTTAATCTGCTATTGGTTTTCTTTGTCTGTCTGCATGTCTTTCACCTCTATGTTCAAGTTGCTCATTGTACTAGTTTTGCTAAAGTTGCAATAATGTGTCACACAGTCAGTGACTTAGAAAACAATGTTCTCTCTCCTAATTCTGTAAGCCAGAATCTGAAATCAAGGTGGCAGCTGGGTTGGCCCCTTTCCGAAGGCTTGGGAGAAAATACGTTACATGTCTTTCTTCTGGATTCCGTTGGCCACCTGGCAATCCTTGGCATTTCTTGGTTTATGATATACCATTCTTAACTCGTCCTTCCCCCATCTCTGCCTCTTTTTTTCTCATTCCCCTCTTCCCAGAATGCTTTATGGAAAAGACAGCAGTCATTGGCTTAAGCACCAACTTGTTACTCCAGGGTCATCTCACCTCCTCACCTCAAGATTTCATTCCAGTCTCAGCGTTCCTAAATAAGGTTCTCTGGGTTAAGACGTCAATATATTTGTTTAAAAGCTTTATTTGTTTATGGAGGCACCATTCATATCTGATCTAAGCATGGTTGGTGTGGGTTTGTTCAGAAATGAGTGCAAACATTACCACAATTAGCTCTTTTGTGTTTTCTGGGACATAGACTTAGTGTAGCTCAGGCTGACCTCACATTCACTATGTAAATCAGAGTTAGCGAGACTTCCAAACCCTCCTATCTCTGCCTCCTAGTGCTGTGGTCATACCTGACTTAATCTTTGTTTTTATTGATTGTTAATTTGATTGGATTTCAGAAGGACAAGGGGGTAAATGCTTGTTGCTAAGCCAAAAAATGCAGTTGAATATTTTTACAAATAACATTAAAATATAAAGTAGTAGCCTAGCTGTATTAACTTCATACAAAGATCATAAAAATGAGAAATTAAAAAATGAATATCAGAGTAGATAGGCCAGTAGTTTTCTCTGAATAAAATCTAGTGAAAAAGTTAATTTATTTATTTAAAAAGTCTGAGATTTTCTGAATTAATCCCACTTAAGAAGCTAGGGAAAGAAAGGGAAAAAAAACCCTAGAAAGAAGAAAAATATGAACCAAAGATAAATTCATGAAATAGTAAAACAGAATGAAGATTTTGTTGATTTTTTTGATAAAAAGCAATAAAACAGTCAATGCCTGAGAGAGGCTGACCAAGAAAAACAAGAGATAAAACCCAAGTAAAGCCAATTAAGGATGAAAAAGGAGGCCCTGCTAACTTCAGATATGACAAGGACTAAACAGATAAAAAGGAACACTGTGAACAACTTCATGCCAATAAATGTGAACATTTTGATGAAATAGTAAAGAATAAGATAGCAAATGTGGTTATGAAAGGAGGGAATGGAACTCTGGATTCTTATAGCTGACCACTAAGTGCACTATTGACAACTTCTAAAATGCTGAGGGCAGGAGACAGAATCTTTTTAAAAAAACAAATACTAAAGAGAGAATAGGGAACTGTAAGGAAAACTAAGAAAAGAACCATGAAAAGTAATGAGGACTGGAAAGCACTCATACTCTGCCAGTATCAGCTAGCCTGGAGATTTCAAACCCTCATTTTGATTTCCTCCTTAAATGCAATTGTCCAGAGATTGCACAAAGCAGGAAGATGAACTGAAGGGCTTCCTGACACTAGCTGGGACATAAAAGGGGCTGTATCTTGAAGTAAGATCAACTGGAAGTGAGCAAACTCCTGGTGCTTGTTTCTCGAACTCTGGAGGGCAGGGAATCTCTTTCAACTTAGAGTAACGTGGCTTCAGATCTCTAAAGGAAGGTAAGTTTCTATTAGGCTTCAGATGTCTCCTATGAAGGCATTTTCAAGTGTTGCTGTTGATGTATAATCAGATTTTCAACAGATAGTTGAGGATACACAACAATTTGAGGCAGAACCAATCGAAATGCCAAATAAGGGCAAGGAAGATGGCTTGTGAGCAAAGTGCTTGCCACACAAGAATGAAGACCTGTGTTTGGGTCTGCAGCATCTACCTTAAAAGACTGAGAGCATTGACACACAATTGCAGTTCGTAGAGGCTCAAGATAGGTAGATCCCTGAGACTTGATGCCCAGAAAGTCTAGTAGAGACAGAAAGGTCTGGTTACCCTGAGAGACTCTGTCTCAAAGAAGCTGGAGAGTGATAAAGGAAACATCTGACATCAAACTCCAGCCTCCACATACACTTGCAAAAATGAGTACACTTGTACATACACAAAGGCACAGGCCAGAACACCTCACTCATATGCGTGTGCATGGGTGGGCACACACATGCACAAACACACCAACCAACAGACAACAGAAGTGTTTAATGGACAGGTGAAAGAAAAGCATACCCAGAAGCAAGAAAAGTTTATGAATTTAATGCTGTCGTTAAAAGTGAAGTGAATTAAATTAAGAAAATCAAAACAAGGAAAAGCCCAACTATATGCAGTTTACATGACATACGTAAAGCATAAAGACACAAAGATGGAAAGTAGAAGCATGAAGCACTAGGGCACTCATAATTACCAAATTAGCGTAGTTAAGTGAGACAGTTCCTAGGGCAAAGAAAGTCGCTTCAGAACAGTGAAATAGCAGTTTGCCAGTTCGCCACAGAGAAATTAGTAGGGCCCAAAGTTGCTTTAATAACTATTAAATTTACAAGCACAGATCATTGGAGAAAACCACAACTATCTTAATGCAAAGATACATCAACCACACAACCCTTGCTCTCAGAGTTTGGGAATGATGTGGAAGAGAGGGCAGAAAGACTGTAAGAGCCAGAGATCTGGGAAGTCTGCTGTGAGGCCAAGTGTCCCGAAAATGATAACCTCAACAGTACATGTGGGTAAGCATGACCTGAACAGAGATACCAACAGACATCCTAACACAGAAGGGGGAATCTCACAGGACCCACTCGTAGAGAGAACCACTACAACTGATGACTACAAGTCTCTCCCAAGGACAAACCCACTAATTTGGTTATCTAATGCAAAGCGTTCAGCCCTGAAGTACTACATACTCCAAGCTAAACATACTCAGAAGCTTGGGTTTATATATTTATGCATATACAATATATATAATAGAAATAAGTGCAAAAGAGTCCATAATTTGAGAGGGAGTGGAGAGGACATGGAGGGAGAAAAGGGAAGAGGGTGAGTTATGTAATTATGTTTCAGTTTAAACATTTTTAATATAACTAGTACATTTATAACTCAACTGAGATTAATTGACCAAAAGACTTAAGAATACACACATGATTACTATCACGATAATGCAGTCATTACAAATAAAAATGTCATAAACATTCCTATATCCCAACCACTTAAAAATATAGCACATAAGGACAAATTCCTAGGAAATGTCTCCTCATAACTAAGATAATAAATCACTGCTCAAAACTTTTTCTACAAACAAAATTCCAGGTTCAGATGGCACTTGTGAGCAGTTTTATCAGTTACTCAAAGAAGAAAAATAATTGCAACCTATATTTTATGTTCTAAAGAGTAGAAAAATGAAGAATACTTAGAGATTCATTTTATGAACCTAAAACTATTTACTGCTATCATGCACCAGAGGGGGTGAGAGACATGAAAATCACCAGCCAGTTGTGATTCATACCCAAGACTCCTGAAGTAAACAGCGAAGTCATAATTCTATTATGAATAGGCTCTGGAAGTAAATGCTGGCCAAAGTCAAAACAAAACAAACGAAAACCAAAGAAACCACCAAAACCCTAGCAACAAAACTGATTTTTAATCCATGCCTTATGTTATACATAAAATTAATTCAGGATTGATTCTAAAAACTTCTAGGAGAAGACTTATCAAATTAGGCAAATTCCTCTCATGCCAAAATAATATTTTCTAGACTAAAGTATGACATGCCATAAAAGTTAGGCATGTCTGCTGTTTGAAAAAACAATGAGATAAGGCACAGATTTGTAGAAAATATTTGCAATGCCTATATCTAATGGGGACTTCTCAGAGCTAATTATAAGGAAGTACCTCAAAACAATGAAGGAAAGTTGTGATGGACACTTTACTGAATACACACAAAGGAAAAGTATCACTAGAAAAGGCAATCAGTCATTAGTAAAGAAATACTAATACGACCAAAGGAGAACTACTGTACCCTTCCAACGTGTTTAAAATGCACCATACAAGGCACCAGCACTGATGGGAAAGGCTAAATCTCCCATACCGTGCAGAGGGAATGTAAAGAGCTAGAAAGTGGCTATCTGTGTAGTTGAACAAATGTGACTGTGTTGTTCTACTCTTAGACATGAGAGCATCGTACTTCAAATGTGTGCAGTTTTAGTTTGTAACAGCTTAAATTTAAGAAACAGCCCAAATGGTTACCACCAGGTGAGTGGGTATTCAAAAATGGCTGTCCCCATAAATGAACTCCTCTTCAGGAATTAAAAGGACTAGGCTCTTGATAAAAGCAACAACAGTGGCAAATCTCAAGATAATTCTGATTATGAGAAAAATATCAGGCAAAACTCAGAACCCAGTACATGATAGCATGTACATAAAGTTCCAAGAAATTAAAATAATTTATGGTGACAGAAAACAGACTAGGAATTCCTTGGGAATGACAGACAAGGACAGGGTCTGTGTAGCTCTGGCTGTCCTGGAATTTAACTCTGTAGACCAGGCCAGCCTCAAACTCAAGAGATCAGCCTGCCTCTGCCTCCCAACTGCTGGGATCAAATGTGTGTTTTACCAACACCTGACAACTGATTATCTTAATTTTAGTGAAGGTTCATTGGTATACACATCAAAATTCATGCAGAAAGGAAACTTGCAGTTAAATTTGGATTTTCTTCCAACCAGCTCTTTATGAGAGTATTATTCATGCCCAGGATGGAATGAAAACTGATCAAAGATAGGACTTAAAAAAATATTGACAGAAGACATGGTCATGTATATAGAATATTCAAAATAAGTTACCTTTATTTACTTATATTAGCTTCGAGGAGATAAAAAGCACATTAACTTTTAAGCAGGGACATTTAATAGAGGAGGCTTAATGCTCATCAAATCATCAGATGAGTTGGGTTTCTTAGTGTGGAATTCTTGAGAAAAACAGCAACTCTCCAGAAATCCTCACAGAGGAAGTTTGAGAAACAGAAATCTGTCATTATCATTCAATAATATCGACTGTTATTTGTGCAGTATGGTGTGCACACACACATAATCTTAGCATTCCAAACACTGAGACAGAATCAAGAGATCAGTGATAGCTGAGCAGCACAACCCAGGCCTACCTTGAGCAAGTAAATGAGTCAATATAAAAATATCCATTTCAGCCCATCAGAGTTGCTGTAACAAAATGCAACATCCTTCCTGTGACCATAAAAATGTGTTTCTCACAGTTTTAGTGTCTGGGAAGCCCAAAATTAAGTCTCTGGCAGAATTGGTGCCTGGTAAGGGCCTACTAGACAGTTCACACAGCTATCCATGGAAAGGGACAAGGCAGCTCTCTTTTAGGTCAGAGGTCAGCTTTGAGTAGGCATCTCCCTCTGTTGCTCTGACATTGGCCCCTGACTCAGTTTCTCTAGCCTGTTTGTCTGATCATGCAGCTTTGTAAAAAGCCCTGCTCAGTGCCCAGCCTAGCTCTGCAGGAGTGCTTGAGTTTCTCTTAAAGTCTCATTGGAATCCAATCATTATATCTGTACATCAGTCTAGGCAGTGGGTAAAAATGACCTCTCTTAGGCAACTGAACCTAACCTATCTAATGAAGCAGTGTGCCTTTGAATTTATGCACATTTTTTGACAGTTTCTCCGGGAACCTAAAGGTTGTTACTTGGCTGGGCTGGCTGTCCAGCTGGGCAAGCTCTCAGGATGAGCTTGCCTCCATACCCCCAGGGCTGGCACTATGGTGCTGTCACATGAGGGTTCTAACCTTGTGACCTATTCATTTCCCCAAAATGCTGCCTCCTACCAGCATCACATGGTGGTTAGATTTCAGCATGTCGCTGAGTGGTAGTGGGTTGGGTCTGAGGAGTACAAAGGAGCATGCATGTCACAGTTTTCAGCAAAGTTGTAGTTTGGGACTCCTGTGCTTAAGCTCCATCCTTCCAGCATCTACATGCACTAGCACCCTGTCTTTCAAGGCACACTTCCATGCACATGCCTGTGCTTGCCCACAGGCGCCTGCACACGTGCCCTCGACCTTCCTCCCTTAGTTTCAGCTGAAACACCAACATCCACTCGAACTGGTGGACCTCTCTCATCTTCCTGAAGAATGCTCCAGACACCAGAGACAGACAGACCCAGTCTGAAGTACAGACTCCAGGAACAAGCAGCAAAGGTTACAGATAAACAGATGACTAATGGTCAGCGAAAGAACACATCCAAAAAAATCAGGATATCATGGCTTCACCAGCCACCTCCAAAGTCAATGAATATTCTAATTCATTGGAAACGCAAGAAAATTATCTCATGTCTATGCTTATCCAATTATTAGAGGCACATAAAGAGGAAATGAACAAAGCTCTCAAAGAAATATAGGCAAATACATCCAAACAAGTAGAGGCACAAGTAGTGGCATATAGAGAGGAAATGAACAAAAAATAGAGACCATCATGGAAAGACAGGAGTCCACATTCAAACTGATGAAGGAAATGATGCAAGACATGAGAACAGATTTAGAATCAATAGAGAAAACCCAGGAGCTGGAGAACTTAGAGAAAAGATCAGGAACCAGAAAGGTAAGCATCACCAACAGAAAACAAGAGATGGAAGAGAGAATCTCATGCGCTGAAGATACAATTGCAGAAATTGATACTTCTCTCAAAGAAAAAGTAAAAAAAGTTCCAAACACAAAACATCCAAGAAATCAAGGACACTATGAAAAGACAAAATCTAAGAATAATAGGAATAGACAAAAAGGAAGATTCCAGGTGCCATGGTCCAGAAAACATTTTCAAGAAAATCTTCTCAACTTAAAGAGATGTCCATTAACATACAATTGGCCTACAGAACACCAAATAGACTAGACCAGAAAAAAAAAAACTCCTGTCATATAATAGTCAAAACACTAAATCTACAGAAAAAAATATTAAAAGCAGCAAGGGAAAAAGGCCAAGTAACATAAAGGTAGACATATCAGAATCATACCAGACTTCTCAACAGAAACTATGAAATCCAGGAGGGCCTGGGCAGATGTCATGCAGACTATAAAAGACCACAGATGCCAACCCATATTACTACATCCAGCAAAGCTTTCAATCAGCATAGATGGATAAAAGAAAAATTTCCAGGACAAAACTAAACTTCAAACAATATCTACACAGCAACCTAGCCCTAAAGAAGATACTAGAAGGAAAACTCCAATCCAACAACAACAACACCCAAGAAAACACAGCATATAGATAACTACACAACAAAAAATAAAAAATAATAAGTAAAAAAACCCCACAGTAACACCACTAACTCGACAATAAAAGGAACTAACATTTATAGGTCACTATTATCTATTAACCTCAACAGACTCAACTCTCCAATAAAAAGACACAGATTAACAGAATAGTTGATGAAGCAGGGTCCAACATTCTGCTGCATCCAAGAAACACACCTCTGCAACAAAGATAAACACTACCTCAGAGTAAAAGGCTGGAAAAAAATGTATTTTAAGCAAACAAACCCAGAAAACAAGCTGGGGTAGCTATCCTAATATCTAATAAAATAGAATTTCAACCAAAATTAATCAAAAAAAGATGAGGAGAACTTCATTCTCATCAAAGGAAAAATCCACCAGGAGAACATCACAATTCTGAACATCTATGCCCCCAATACAAGAGCACCTGCATTTGTAGATGATCATTATTGAAGCTTTAATCACACATCAATCCCAACACTTTAATAGTGGGAGACTTCAACATTCCACTCTCACCAAGGGACAGATCATCTCAACTGAAGCTAACTAGGGAAATAATGACACTTAAAGAGGTCCTAAATCAAATGGACCTAATAGATGTCTACAGAACTTTTCACCCAAACTCAAAAGAGTTCACTTTCTTTTCAGCATGTCATGAGACTGTCTCAAAAGTTGACCATATAGTTGGGTACAAAGCAAGCTTCAACAGATACAAGAAGATCTAAATAATCCCTTGTAACCTATCAGACCACCATGGCCTAAAACTAGAACTCAACAATAACAGAAAAAACAAAAAGCCCACGTACACATGGAAACTACACAACTCTCTACTCAATGACAGCTTGGTCAGGGAAGAAATGAAAATAGAAATTAGAGACTTCCTAAAATTCACTGAAAATGAAGGCACATTTTACTGAAACTTATGGGACACAATGAAAGCAGTGCTAAGAGGAAAAAGTTCATAGCACTAAGTGCCCCCAGAAAGAAGTTTGAGACATCTCTACAGGTAACTTAATGGCACACCTAAAAGCCCTAGAAAAGAAGCAGACACACTCAAAAGGAGTAGAAGATTGGAAATAATCAAACTCAGAGCTAAAATCAATAAATTGGAAACAAAGAAAATAATTCAAAGAATGAGACCAAGAGTTGCTTCTTTGAGAAAGACAAGATAGACAAACCCTTAGCCAAACTAAACAAAAGGCAAACTATCTAAATCAGCAAAATCAGAAATGAAAAGGGGATGTAACTACAGACACTGAGGAAATCCAAACGATCATTAGGTCTTACTACAAAAGCCACAAAATTTGAAAATCTAAATGAAATCGACAATTTTCTTGATTCCATTTACCAAAATTAAATCAAGATCAGGTAAATAGATTAAATAGTCTTATATCCCCCAAGGAAATAGAAGCAGTCATCAAAAGAAAGTCTCCCCTCAAAACAAACAAACAAACAAACAAACAAAAAACAAAACAAAACCAGGGCCAAATGGTTTCAGCATAGAATTCTACCAGACCTTCAAAGAAGAGTTAACTCCATTTCCCTTCAAACTATTCCACAAAATAGAAACAGAAGGAACATTTCCAAACTCATTCAATGAAGCCACAGTTACCTTGATACCTACACCACAAAAAGACCCAACAAAAAAAGAACTTCAGACCTATCTCTCTTATGAACATTGATACCAAAATAATAAAATGCTTGTGAACCAAATCCAAGAATACATAAAAGACATCATCCACAATGACCAAAGTAGGCTTCATCCCAGGCATGCAGGGATGGTTCAATATATGGAAATCCATCAGTGTAATCCACCATATAAACGAAGTGAAGGAGAAAAACCACATGATCATCTCCTTAGATGCTGAAAAATCATTTGACAAAATCCAACACCCATTTATATTTAAAGTATTGGAGAGATCAGGGATACAAGGCACATACGTAAACATAGTAAAAACAATATACAGCAAGCTTATAGCTAACATCAAACTAACCAGACAGAAACTTAAAACAATCCCACTGAAATCAGGGACAAGGCAAGGTTGTCCACTCCGTATCTCTTAAATGTAGTATTTGAAGTCCTAGCTAGAGGAATAAGACAAAGGAGATAAAGGGGATAAAAATCAGAAAGGAAGAAGTCAAAGCATTATTTGCAGATGATGTGATGGTATATATGAGTGATCCCAAAAATTCAACCAGAGAACTCCTTCAGCTGATAAATACCTTCAGCAAAGTGGCTGAACACAAAATTAACTGAAAAAAAAATCGGAAGCCCTCCTGTATGCTAAAGACAAAAGGGCTGAGAAAGAAATTAGGGAAACAATACCCTTCACAATAGCCACAAAGGACATAAACTACCTTGGTGTGACTCAAACCAAGGAAGTGAAAGACCTGTTTGAAAAAAAGTTCAAGTCTCTGAAGAAAGAAATTGAAGAAGATGTCAGAAGATAGAAAGATCTTCCCATGCTCATGGATCGGTAGTATTAACACAGTGAAAATGACCATCCTGCCAAAAGCAATCTACAGATTCAGTGCAATACCCATCAAAACACCAACACAATTCTTTACAGAACTTCAAAGAACAATTCTCAATTTCATATGGAAAAACAAAAAACCCAGAATTGCTAAAACAATCCTGTACAACAATAGACCATCTGGAGGTATCTCCATGCCTGATTTCAAGCTGTACTACAGAGCAATAGTAATAAAACTGCATGGTACTGGCATAGAAACAGAATGGTGGATCAATGGAATCAAAAAAGAAGACCCAGAAATGAACCCACACACCTATGTATACTTGATTTTTGACAAAGAAACCCTAAGTATATAATGGAAAAAAGACAGCATCTTCAACAAATGATACTGATCTAACTAGTTGTCTACATGTAGAAAAATGCAAATCCATCCATATTTATCACCCTGCACAAAACTAAAGTCTAAGTGCATCAAAGACCTTAACATAAAACCAGACACACTAAACTTGTTAGAAGAAAGTGGGGAAGAGCCTTGAACTCATTGGCACAGGAGACAACTTCCTGAACAGAACACCAACAGCACAGGCTCTAAGATTGAAAATTAATAGATGGGACCCCATGAAACAGAAAAGCTCTGTAAAGCAAAGGGCACTGTCATCAGAACAAAATGACAGCTTACAGATTGGGAAAGGATCTTCACCAACCCTATATCTGACAGAGGGCTAATATCCAGAATTTATAAAGAACTCAAGAAGTTAAAAAGGAACAAGTAATCCAATTTTAAAATGCGATAAACAGAATTCTCAACAGAGGAATATCGAATAGCAGAGAAATACTTAAAGAAATGCTCAACGTCCTTAGTCATTAGGAAAACACAAATCAAAATGACCCTGAGATTTCACCTTACACCCATCAAAGTGGCTAAGATGAAAAATTCAAGTGACAATACATGCTGGAGAGGATTTGGAGAAAAGTGAACCCTCCTCCACTGCTGGTGGGAATGTAAACTGGTACAACCACTTTGGAAATCAATCTGGTGCTTTCTCAGTAAATTAGGAATAGTGCTACCCAAGATCCAGCTATATCACTCCTAGGCATATATCCAAAAGATGCTTAAGATGCTTAAGTATACAACAAGGACATTTGCTCAACCCTGTTTGTAGCAGCTTTATTTGTAATAGCCAGAATCTGGAAACAACCTAGATGTCTGTCAATGGAGGAATGGATACAGAAATTGTGGTACATCTATACAATACAATCCTACTCAGCAATTAAAAACAAGGAGATCATGAAATTTGTAGGCAAATGGTGGGAACTAGAAAATATCATCCTGAGTGAGGTATCCTAGAAGCAGAATGACACACAGGGTATATACTCAGTTACAAGTGGTTATTAGATATATAGTATAGGATAAACATACTAAAATCTGTACACCTAAAGAAGCTAAGCAATAAGGGGGACCCTGGGTAAGATGATCAATCCTCACTCAAAAAGGCAAATGGGATGGATGTCAGAAGAGAGAGAAAACAGGACAGGAGCATACCACAGAGGGCCTCTGAAAGACTCTACCTAGCAGTATATCAAAGCAGATGCTGAGGCTCATAGCCAAACTTTGGACAGAGTACAAGGACTCTTATGAAAGAAGGGGGAGATAGAAAGACCTGGAGGAGACAGGAGCTCCACTGGCGGGATGACCCTGGGCTGAGGGGCCCTGGCTGCTTTTTATGCAAGACAAGGGTTCTAGTCCCACCTCCAAGTCCGGTTTCAGGGAATCTGTTGTCCTCTTCTGGCTGCTGCAGGGACTACATGAACATTGAACATAACCGTGCTGGCCAAGCACCCACACAAATAATACCAATATTTTTAAAAATTATTTTTATTTTTATTAATTATAGTTTATTCACTTTGTATCTCCCCTGTAGCTCCCTCCCTCCTCCCCCCCAACCGAACCCTTCCTCCCTCTTCCCCAGCCCCTCCCCTCCCCCAGTCCACTGATAGGGGAGGTCCTTCTCCTTTCCCTCTGATTCTAGTCTATCAGGTCTCATCAGGAGTGGCTGCATTATCTTCCTCTGTGGCCTGGAAAGGCTGCTTCCCCCTCATGGGGAGGCGATCAAAGAGCAGGCCAATCAGTTCCTGTCAGAGACAGTCCCTTACCCCATTACTATGAACCCATTTGGACACTAAACTGCCAAGGGCTACATCTGTGCAGGGATTCCAGGCCATCTCCGTTAGTGGTCCTTAGTTGGAGTATCAGTCTCAGAAAAGACCCCTGTGCCCAGACTTTTTGGATCTGTCACTGTCCTTGTGGAGCTCCTGTCCTCTCCGGGTCTTTCTATCTCCCCCTTCTGTCATAAGATCCCCTGCACTCTGCCCAAAGTTTGGCTATGAGTCTCAACATCTGCCTCAATACCCTACAGGGTAGAGCCTTTCAGAGGCCCTCAGTGGTAGGCTCCTGTCCTGATTCCTGTTTTCTCCTTCTTCTGATGTCCATCCTCTTTACCTTTCTGAATGAGGATTGAGCATCTTAGCCAGAGTCGTCCTTGATTAGCTTCCTTAGGTGTACAGATTTTAGTATGTTTATCCTATCTTATAGGTCTAGTATCCACTTATGAGTGAGTATATGCCATGTGTGTCTTTCTGCTCCTGGGATACCTCACTCAGGATGATCTTTTCCAGTTCCCACCATTTGCCTGAAAATTACATGATTTCCTTTTTTTTTTTTTTCTGAGTAATACTCTATTGTGTAGATATACCACAATTTTTGTATCTATTCCTCAACTGAGGGGTATCTGGCCTGTTTCCAGCTTCTAGCTATTACAGACAAAGCTGCTACAAGCATGGTTAAGCAGCTGTCCTTGTTGCATACTTGAGCGTCTTTTGGATATATGCCTAGGAGTGGTATAGCTCGATCTTGGGGAAGGACTATTCCTAATTTACTGAGAAAGCACCAGATTGATTTCCAAAGTGGTTGTACCAGTTTACATTCCCATCAGCAATGGAGGAGGGTTCCCCCTTTCTCCACATCCTCTCCAGCATGTGTTGTCACTTGAGTTTTTCATCTTAGCCATTCTGATGGGTAAGTAATACCAATTTTTAAAAACGAGCGAAACCGATAAAAACACCAGTGAAAGAATGAATTCTTGGTAGTAATATCTTCCAGTTGTTATTGGCTTTGTGCCGGAAACACTGCCCAGCACTTTACATCTCTGTTAAGCTCTGGAACTTTGGGTGACAGGACCAGGGTGGCAGCTCATTTTGTCTGACTCACATCTCATGCCCATAAACACTGTTAGCGTGCCTCCAGACACATGACTTGCATTTTCTCTAAAACAAAGCTGATCAGTGACCTGGGAAGTTGTCCAGGGAAAACATCGGCTTCCTTTGGTGCGCATCCATCACCTGTCTTATTTGTAGGTACACGTACTTCAGATGGATCAAATATATACAAGCACTGTGAATCGGAGTCTGCATCCTGCACAAGTCTGCAGAAGACAGAAGGCAGCCATCTTTGGGGCTGGGGAAATGGCTCTGTGGTGAAGCATGCTGACTTCCAGGGTCAGTTGCACAGCTGCTCACACCCTGTAACTCCAATTTCGGGGTCCCAGCACCTTCTTCTCACCTCCGTGGGTGCTGCACTCAGCAGGCAGAATCCCCATACACATAAAAGTACATCTATTTTTAAAAACTATCTTTAAAAATTCATCTTTCATCTCATCTTTCTTTTTAAACACCATTTAGACCTTCCTGTCAATATTATTCAGTTACAGTATAATTGTAATTAATAATTGAAACTCTGCCTTGATTAGATGGGTATTGTCTTTAGTTAGGGTTTCTATTGCTGTGAAGAGACAGCATGACCACAGCAACTCTTTATAAAGGAAAGCATTTCATTGGGGCTGGCTTCCGGTGCAGAGGTGCCGTCCGTTATTGTCCATGATTGCACGGCCGTGTGCAAACAGCATGGTGCTGGAGAGTAGCTGAGAGTTCTGCATCTTGTTCCACAGCGGGAGACTGTGTGCCACTCTAGGCCTAGCTTGAACGTAGGAGACCTCTGAGCCTGCCTCCGCAAGACACACTTCTTCTAGCAAAGCCACACCCACCCAGCGAGGCCACACCTCCTAGTGGTGCCATGCCCTTTGAGTTTATGGGGTCCGTTTTCTTTCAAACCCCCACTTCCAAGAAGCTGTTAGGCACTGGTTCTGTCTCTGTTCCTCTCAGGTGGTAGTTGAATACATAGGAATTTTGAGCCATCTCTCAGGGTGTGGACACTGAATGCTAGTGTGTTCTGGTTCATTTGTAACTGTCATAAATGTTTGCTGAACTTAACGGTTTTCACTCCCTGCACTTGGAAAATGCTGGGAACAGCCTCCTTCTCTCAGGCCCACCTCTCCCTGTCCTATCTCATTACTCTGGAGTGTGCTGGGTGAGTTGGGGTGTCCGGAGGCTCCATTTCGTAACCACGAATGAGAAGAGAAGAGACTTCAGAGGCCAAGGAGCCCACACTGCTTTCGTAGGACCTCCTTCCGGAATGTTGCCCTTTTTCTTCTAAGTCCGAAGCTGAGTAACCATAGACTCCCACAGCAGAACAGCAGAACTCGAGGAACAAGGCTGCCCCCGTGTGGTGTGAGATGTGAACAGAGGAGGGATTTACACAGAGAAGTGTGAGAAATAGGAAAATTGTAAAAGGTGAACTTCCATTAACTGTAATGGTAACTTTCAGGTTACTGGTAATTGGTATCAGGCCATAACAATTTTCAAAAACGCAAAACAAAAATTCTATTCAGGAACTCGGGCCACACCTATGAGGTAACTATAGGGTAGGTAGCGTAAGTCCTAGCTTCAATTATCACGGACAGGTGTTTTAGATCTACAGAAACCCCTTCCCCATGTGGTCTTATCTTAAAACAGGCATAGACACACACAGTTTTGTTTTGCTACGTAAAACACTGTTATAGGATATATAATTCTTGAAATTCATGTTTTTGTTTCTTTTTCAGAAATAACACAGTATGCAGGCACAGCTGAGTGAAGCACATGAAAGTATTAGGTACTCACACAGACCTTGCTCTCAGTAGCTGTGTGGGTTCCACTCGAGTTTTAGTTAGCAGAACTGTGAGCTGAGGCCTACTTTTGTTTGCCTTTACATTTTGAGACACAGTCTCACTATGTGGCCCAGGTTGGTGTTAGACTTGAGAGTTACCTGGACCTCCTGAGAACGGGGATTACACATGTGCATTGTCATGCCGGGCTTACTTTTTAGTTAAGTAAGTGGAGGCAAGAAAAAAATCAATTTCATGAAGCTACATCCCGGGCATTAATGGTTCTAGCAAATTGACTCAGGGTAAGAAACACACACACACACACACACACACACACACACACATGTCCACCTTTATTGGAATTTGTGAGGACAGGTAGGGATCGTCACACCAGTGGTAGCTCTCTGGTAAGTGAAAGGTTACCGGTAAGCTTCCCTGTTACACAGTTTAGCATCGCTAAAGGATCCCAATACCTCCGTTAAGAAAAACAACAACAAACCACAGCTAGAAAATAGATGCTCCTCATTTTAGGTTTAAATATAAAATAGTCAAAATTAAGAAAGTTGGTGCCACAAACAAGGAAAAAGGGTAACTGGTGAATGTCTGGCCTCCCGGCACGATCAAGAAATTACATAAGCCCCTGGTCTCTGACCTATTTGGATTTGCAACCTATTGCTACCGCTTAGGCAATCACCTTGGTTGTGTTATTTAATGGCCCCAACCTTCAGTTTCTAACCCTGAACATGAATAACCCCTAAGTCGTGGCAAGGATTTTATCAAGGGACACACATGGCAATTAGCACTTGCCTAGCTCTCACTCAGAGATCCATAATTATTAGGCTGACGGAGTCACCCAGGACCCAGGAGCGGTAGAGACGTGTTCACACTTAGTCTTGGTGTGCCCACTATCAAATTCACTATGAAAAAACAGCTCCCTTGCATTTTAAAGGCATTTTCAGGAGAAACGCTATCTAACACACACTCGTCACTTACAGGCAGTTCCTTAGCGGAGGTGTCTGGGACTTAGACCACCGCAAAACCTAACTCTCAGGATGAGAAACCCAGCCTGAGGTCGCCAATAGTGTGCCTGCCGGTTTTCTGGTCACGTGGATCCAAGCGTCGCTCTCAGCACCACTTCCTAAGTAGATGTCTTTGAACCTCAGTTTCCCTACACAAGAATAATAGCTACTTCTCACACACTGCTTACAAATATGTCACATTAATTATGGTACCAACGATGTGATATACGTTAATACCTATGTTAGATAAAACATCAATCGATGCTATTTGCTTTCTTGAAATCCTTTGAAGACGGTGGTGATGGCAACGAAAATGTTCAGAGAAATCCTGAGATTTAGGACGCTGATAGTGGCTTTATAAGGCCACTTAGTCTTCTGAAGTAGGTGTGGCGGTGGTTCAGTTTGATACTCCTCAACTCCAAACCTTCCCTTCTTGCCTGATAAGCTGCAAATCCCCTAAGGGGACAGTAGGGTCCCGCAGCTCCGTGCTACACTTTGTCAGTAGAGGGCGCCAGAGGGACAGTGCAAGAGAGAGCTGCTTCGTAACCTGCCTGCCTGCCTGCTTGCTTGCTTGCTTGCCAGCCCATGCAGAAGATGGGGCTGGGCACAGTAGCCATTAGCAGTTAGAACACGGCAGCCAGCCATCTCCCCAGGAAGCTTTACCAGAGAGTCTAAGCGTGGTGCAGGTGGCTTTTCATACTTTGCAGCAGCTGGCTTTCCCAGGCTTCTGCCCACACCCAGAGAGGCTTCTCCTGTGTACCAATTCTAGCTGAAATCCCTAGGGTACCACTTTCTGCATGGGTCAACTCTGACCATACACGGACCTTCTTCTTTGTCCAAATGAACTCCGGAGAAGTCTGGACTCGAGGCTTTGCGGAGACAGAATCCCTTCCAAGGTTGTTCCCGCCAAACCTACACCCTTCCAGCCCTACAATACTCTCTTGTTCACACTGTTCTCTGGTGGGACACTAGACCATGAAAACCCAGTCTATTCTACTGAAGAATCCTTCCCATGACCATATTTCCCTCGCTCCCTGCATCATCCTGCGATACTCTGAGTGCCTACTGAAGACGCATGCTCCTTTATATGAATCACATCTTTGCTACCAAGAAAGTTACTCCAGTAGCCAGCATCCGAGGAAATCTGAACCTGCTATTGAAACACGGGAAGGGGAAGTGGAAAGAGAAGATAGGTACATGAAAACAATGCAAAGGAACACTGTTAGATCCCAAATGGGCAGCTATGAGAGGGGGTCCTGCTAGAGTCGGGTATGCAGCTTGTGTGTGGAGGTCATGGGGGAAAGTATTAATGTTGACTGTTCAGACTGGGTGGAATGTACTAGGAAGAATACAAAGTTCTGGACTGGCAAGATGGCTCAGCAGGTAAAAGTGCTTGCCAACAAGCCCAATGACCTGTTTTTGACCCCAGAACCATATGGTAAGAGGAGAGGACAGACTCTGAAAGCTGTGTCTGTGCACACATACAGATGCTGTGGGATGAATAGACAAGTGGGGAGGGATTTAAAATAGAGAATAATTTGCAGTGAATAGGAATCGCATGCTGATATAATCCAAGCACTCTTTACTTCCTGTCATCTGCTTCAGAAGGGTTCAGAAGGGGAGTCTGTCCTTAATCCCCTAAATGAATGTTTGCAGGACCTCTGAGTTTCATGCTAAACCTGAGACAGCAGGCAGCTCTCTGAGCCATGTTGTAGTAACTCGGTCCTGAGAAAGCCTAATGCTGGGTAGAGGTGGATAATAGTCTGCACCACACTGCCTGCTAAACCTCTGCTCCCAGCCCGGACCTCCTGGAAGTGGACCATAACTGGCTTTCTTGTTTTTCTCTTCCATTTACCTTTTCCTTTACTCTTATGCTTACCAGTTGAACTAGGAAGGGAGGGAGCAATAGTGTGATCATCGGATCTGCAGACACCCAGAGCCATTTTATCTCAGTGAAGTACTGTTATGTCCCAGACAGATTCATTTTATCTCAGTGAAGTACTGTTATGTCCCTCTGGGAGGCCACTTTAGTCCTTGGAATGAGCCCGCAGTGACGCCATGCCATCTACCTCTAAGGTGGCAGGCACCTCACATCTCCCACACTTCCCTATCTTTCTATATTATGGATTTGAGAGGTCTGAAAGGGTTCAACCAGTTTGGGGACAACTTCTTTGTAATAGTTCTCAAGGGACTCTGCTTTGAGTCTGGCATCTGTCATCACTGTCCCAGCAGAAACCTCAGTGTGAACATTCTCCAACACAAAGACAACTTTCAGTGATAAACTTACAGAATGCTTTGATAAAGCACAAAGGAAGTCAATGCTATAAATGCTTAATTAAACTTACATGTGTAAATGTACACTATTGTGTAAAGTTATATATTTAAATACTTTGAACTACATAAAGTTATGAACTACGTGTTTTTATTCTAGAATTTTTGTTTTGTTTTTTTGAGAGAGAGAGTTTCTCTGTGTAGCCTTAGCTGTCCTAGAACTTACTCTGTAGACCAGGCAGGCTTGGAATTCAGAGATCTACCTGCCTCTGCCTCCTGTGTGTTGGGATTAAAGGCACACATCACAATACCTGGCCAATTCTAAGATCTTAAAACAGCCTTCTTCAGAGATTTGCTATATTGATTTCCTACTGCTACTAAAACAAACTTAGCTGCTTAGATGGACATAAACACATTCTCTGCAGTTCCAGAGACTGTACTAATGGTCTTAGGGGCAACCCTCCTTCTGGCAGCTCTAGAGAAGGGCTTGTTTCATCTTCTGAAGCTGAAGGCTGCCAGCATCAGTCTGAGTGTTCTGTCTGTATTCCTCCATGGAACTTCTTTTGTACCTTTCAGTGGCTGGTTGCATGAGTCATTCTCATAGTCATTTTGAAAGGCTCCTGTCTGCCCTCTTCTGCAAGGAAGGACCTTTGCTACTTCATTGGTTTCACCTGGATATGTTAAAGTTAGATGTAGCTGATGAGTAGACTTAATTCTCTTGCATTGCATATATTAGTTCAGGGTCAACCAGAGATGCAAAACCAGTAGGAGGCATGTATTGAGAGATTTGCTTTGGAAAACTGGTTGACATGGCTGTCAGAAAGTGTGAGAAGGACACGAAGTGTCAGCTTCCACGGCCATCTGAGGACAGACACAGGGAGGAGGACAATGCAAGTTGACTTTGGGTAGATTTGCAACTGAGGTTGCCTGCACCTTGTCCTCTCTGCCTGGTCCTCACAGAGGCATGGCTGGAGGATGGAGGCAGTAGCGGCCAACACACCTAAGGGCAAGCTAGTGCTCCAACTGTGGAGCTCAGGAATAGGGTCTGAACCCCAGTTCTGGCAGCGGATAGGGTGCCAGGTAAGACATTTAACACTCTTTTTTTGTCTCCATCTATTCCTTTCTTTCTTCCTCTCCCTTTCCCCCTCCCCACCTCTTTTTCCCTCCCTTCTTTTCTTGAGAGGGTCTCACGTAGGCCTCGAACTCTGAATCTGTTAGGTAGCTGAGGATAACTCTGCCCTCCTTATCTTGCTATGTTCACCTCTATAGTTCTGGGATTAACAAGCATGTCAACATCATTACTGTTGTTTGCTTGTTTGAGACAGGGTTTCACTGTGTAGCTCTGGCTGTCCTAGAACTCACTCTGTAGACCAGGCTGGCCTCCGACCCAGAGATCCACCCACCTCTGCCTCCTGAAGATCTTCAGTGGGATCTTCAGTGTGTGCCACTTCTGCCTGGCTCATTTTCACTTTTGTAAACCAAAAAAAGTAACTTATTGGGATGACCAAAAAAAGTAACTTATTGGGATGACTTGTTTTCCAGATTTAAAATTGAAATTTATTTTGGGTGTATATTTTGTTGAGATCTTATACAGTTCCACGTAGAAGCATTGGTTCTATATTTGCAAATGCAGTCTTCACAGCTCCATTAGAGAACATAATCACCCAAGTTACAAGAACGAGCTGTGCTAGCCATACCATGGAACATCTCTCTTTGTGTTCATGCTTGATAGCAACCCAGTTTTCCTTGGGAATCTGGACAAAGCACTTCTGCTAACACAAGAACCCCTCCCCACCTTGCCTGTTAATGCCATGTAATCAGAAATTGGAATGGTGCATTCTGCATTCTTTGTTCTTTTGCACATAGCCTATTTCATTACAGACTCTTCATGGTTGCTACATGTATTAGTAATCCACTCTCTATTTTTGCTACTAAATAAAACTGTAAAATATATGGACCTGGCAGAACCTGCTCTACCATTACTCATTAGTTAATAGATGTCCAAGTTGTTTCTACTTTGAGGTTAAAATGGATAAGTTGTTGCAGACATTCAGGTGTGGTATGTATGTGCGTGTCCCTCTGTGTGTGGTGTGTGTCTGTGTATGGTGTGTCGACAGTGTGCAAGTATGTGTTTGAGTATAAATACAAGAGTTTTTTTTCCCTCAAAAGCCGGAAAATGTGTAATGGTTGTGTGTTTTAGTTTTAAGTAATGATCAAGCTGTTTCTCAGAGTAGCTGGATCATTTTACATTTCTTTCAGAAGGTATAAATGATCCCACCTGTCTGTATTTGATATTCAGTCGTTCATTTTGCTTTACTTCTTCTGAGAAATATGTAGTGATAGGTCATTGTGGTTAATACTCTGCACAATCCAAACGGCTAGCAATGTTTAACTTCCCTCTGTGTGATTATTTGCCACTTCTTTGGTTGAATGTCTTCTCATGCATGTTCACTGTGTTATTTACTGTCTAGCTGTGTGCACACATGTGTATTTGTTCATGTGTGTGTGTGCATGTGGAAAACAGAAATCTATTTCTCACAGATCTAGATTCTGCCAGACATCAAGGCTCTGGCAGGGCTGGCATCTGGTGAGGGGACACTTTCTGGTTTGCAGACGGTAGTCTGCTCTCTGAAAGTGTCTTGGTTAACTTTAGTTGTCATCTTGACTGAGGGCCTAGCCCACTCTGTGTGATGCCATTCCTGAGCATGTGGACTGGAACAGCAGATGAACATAAGTCTGGGGGAAATCAGAATTCCTTCACAGTTTCTGCTTCAGTTCTCCCTTCAGGTCTGACCTTGAGCTCCTGCCCTGGCTCCCCTCAATGACAGGCTGAAATAAACCCTTTACTCCCCAAGTTGTGTTTGGTCATGATGTTTTTCAAAGCAACAGGAAGCAAACTAATCCCACCCAAGGGGGACTCTGTCCCTGTGACCTCCTTGGGTCCCCCAATCTATACCTGGAAACACTGCCACAGTGGGCGTTAGTTCCAACATCCAGCTTTCAAGGGCCAGAAATATTTGGCATATAGAAAATATCAAGTCTAAAAATTCTTTGTGCAAAACGAGGGCTCACAGGCTTTTTCCTATGTTTTGTCTTCTAAAAGTCTTACATCTTGTAGGTAAGTCCATCATTCATGTTGAACTTATTTTTGTATAAGAGCACCATCCACTGGAAGAAAGAAAGAAAGAAAGAAAGAAAGAAAGAAAGAAAGAAAGAAAGAAAGAAAGAAAAAACACGTTTGCTCATTCACTAGATTGCATTTGAGATTTTATGTACTGATAGAAACTAGTAACTGATATTCCTGTGAGTTTACTTCAGGGTCTATATTCTTTTCCGTTGACCTGTGCACCTTTTTGCTAGTTCACACTCTCTGGGTCACTGTCACATGTGTAAGTTGTTTTTACTCTCTGGGTTACTGTCACCCGTGTTAGTTGTTTACACTCTCTGGGTCACTGTCATGTATGTAAGTTGTTCACATTCTCTGGGTTGCTGTCATGTATTTAAATTGCTCACATTCCTTGGGTTGCTGTCACAATAACAGGTAAAAGAAAGGCTTGTATGACTCATTTATATTAGTCTTTATGCTCTTGGAAGAAATCAAGAAAGTATCAGAAAAAAA
>CM053767.1:8853995-8911414 GCA_028658305.1 Pachyuromys duprasi
AACTGAGCCAGGCTAGAGTCCAGAATTGGGAGCTCCCCCCCCCCCCAATGTTCTCTCCCTTAACCTTTAACACTTTTTGTTTCCCTAATTAGACGTCTCAAATCCTGGTTCTTAATATGTCCCCAGAACAGGAACAGAAGCATCACATAGAAACTTGTGACACCAATTCTAGGACCCACCCCAGACGCCCAGAATCAGACTCACAAAAGTAGCACCAGCTTCAAAGCTGCCCTGGGTAGTATTCAGGAGGATTGGATGTGTATGTATGTATCTATATAAAATCAGCTGATCCCCAGAACTCTGCTTATTACTGCTTTTTGGAGTAAGTCTTTGCTTTGACTTCCGGCACACCTGCTAAAAGCACACTGAATTGCTTGTAAAATCTGTGAGTCCTACAAGCGATGGCAGAGAGAGGGAGGGAGGGAGAAAAGGAGGGTAGGGAAAAGTGGCATTGGCTGCCACATTATGAAACTGTGTCTGAGAACTCAAACTTTTGGAAACACTTCATTTTCCTTCCCCGTGGCTATAGTAATTTGGCTATTTGTTTGCTCCTTTTGAAAGCGCTTTCTCTAAGATACTTTTTATAGCTTAAAGGTCACCTAGCACTCCTCATCCCTCACTCTCAGATCCACTGGCTTGAGACAAAGGTGTCTACCACTTCTGCTTTGCAACAGCATGTTAAACGGTGGCACTGGAACCTAGCCTGGGTCCCGGGCAGACAGGGAGTGGCACACTTTGGGGAAGATGTGAGAACTAGACCAACAGGGAAACAGTATGGTAAAGGTGGGCACTGTCTGGTATAGAAGGGCTAGTGGCGGGGAAGTTCAGGCTGTGGGTGAATCAGAGGGGAGAGGGAGGGAGGGAGGGAGTGGGAGAGAGACAGACCCAGGGAGTTCTTTGAGTGCTAATCCCACTTATCCGCCCTCACCCCGTCCAGTTGTCTCCCCCCTTCCAGTTTATAGCTATAGGGACACAAGTTAGACCCAGAGCTCTGCTGAGCCCCTCATAGGAAAGTTGGCCCCCATCGCCAGACGCCTCATCTTGAGCTCCTCCTTTGCTGGATGAATTTTTGTGGATTTTTCGTTCTGTAGAGGTCATTTCTAAAGCCAGCTTTAGAGCAGAGAACACTGCAGAGAGGTGAAAAAGTAAGAGGGGCCACCACTGCTTTGAAGAGACTCATTCTAGTATGTGCAATCAAAGAACCGTCGCCAGCGAGTTCAAAACACACCCTTTGAGCTTCCTTCCGTGTGGGGATAGAGAGCCACCTGCAGACTCATACAAATACTGGATATTCATTTATTTGCTGGACCCCGTATTTCACACAGGAGTCACACATATTTCATTGAGCTGTATTAACGCCTGAGGAAAACACAAGTCTAACTGTTCTTAGCATAATCATCATCTTTACTTGCAAGGAAGAGAAAAGAGGGACTCCCTGTGGGGAGCTAGGGCTTTGGTTTTTCATAACTTTTCTTCTGAAGGCAAGGCTTCATATTATAAGTAGGAGGAACAAATACTAAAAACAAAACAAAAAAACGTGACTAGAGATTTTTTTTTGGGGGGGGTTGCTGGGCTAACGGCAAACTGATCCACGTTGGTGACATCAACCATCCTTCCCTCATAATCTCCGGATAGGTCCTGGCGAGGGCCCCACGCCTTAGGCTGTAGGGAAGGCTTATGTGGCTATGGCGTGAGGCAGGTGGCATGGCCTAGAGTTGGAACTGAGCTCTTCAAAGTCAAGTTGGGTGGGTCAGAGGCGTCGGGGGGGGGGGCGCCTTGACAAGTCATCCAACGCAAGTGAAGCCCGGGGCGAGGAGTAAATAGAGGTTGGAGCTTTTGCACCTTGGGCGCGGTGGTTTCCCACCCTGGGCAAGCCCCGGGGATGGTTTTTAGGAAGACCTGGCCGAAGGCTCCGCGCCCGCGTGGTCTCTAAGGTTGGCGCAGAAGTTATCTTAGCCAGGTACCAAAACCAGCTAAGAAATAAAGGGAGGTGGGCGTGGGGGCGTCGAAAAGACAGAGCAAGCGAAGCGGAAGTTTCAAGGCCTCGGAGAGGGATAGCAGTATAAATAACCGAGGGCGTCTTGTAAACACTGCGGTCATAACCCCGAACATTAAACAGCCGCGGTGGCATCTGGCGCTTCGCCGCGGCGGGCCGCGCTGGGGCGGCGGCTGCAGGGTCCCAGGCTCCTCCGCCCAGCCTCTCTGTTTATCTCAACTTAATCTTCCCCTCTGAGCTCTTCCTCAGCCTGGGGGTTGTTTAAGTTAAGACCCGGCCCCGCCGGAAGTCTCGGCCGGAGCTTAGCGCACGCGGGTAACCGCACCCGAAAACCAGGCCTGCACGTTTAGTGTGGCAATTAATTAATTATTAGTAACAAGCAAAATCTCTTGCTGCATTTAGAATTCACAGGTGGCTCCAGTCCCTTCGTCGCTGTTTTGCCAGCGGCGGTTTTTTGTTTGTTTGTTTGTTTGTTTTGCTGTCTTTAAAATCACAGCAACATATGGAAAGTTATAAAACTTTCGTCGTTTGCTTTCCGGATGCTCAGAACAGCCATACTGTAAAACAGTGGAGAATCAGATTTTCTTTCTTTCTTTCTTTCTTTCTTTCTTTCTTTCTTTCTTTCTTTCTTTCTTTCTTTCTTTCTTTCTTTCTTTCTTTCTTTCTTTCTTTCTTTTGATGTCCTTGGGTCTGTCTGACTGGATAACTGTGATTTTTCTGATTCCCTACTTACAGTTCTAATCTTTTTTTTAATGGACTTAAAATAACCGGGAAGAACTCTTAAAGTTTTCTGTGGAAAACACGCCTTGCCTTTTCCTAGTTGGAATCAAAGTTAATCTTTTATTAGAATTTTGGATTAAATGTTAAAACAACTTTTTGTTTTTAGTGTTGAGCATCCCCATAGTCTCCACTGTTAGTCATAGATGTTAAAAGAAATCACACCAATGCCCATGCTTTTTAGCAATATAAAGAAAGATTTATTTTCGGAAGTAGCAAAACCTGTTTGAAAAAAATATATTTCTTTGGGTGACTTATTTTATAAATGTGACTGTCAAAGTCAGCTATTCTATGATCTACATTTTACAACATATTGTACAAAAGATACACATTGATAGGCTCTTATCTATTTATATATATAATATATAATTACATATTGCACTTGGACCAGCCAGGCTCGCAGTCAGTCATGGCAGAAGTTAATCAAGTTAAATAGATGGGAATCCGTTAAGTACAGTTGGTCGTTTTTGGTTTTTGTTTGTTTGTTTGTTTGATTTTTGTTTGGAAACAAATCTCCTCGTCGCAGTAAGTGTTCTCGCAGGGTGGGATGGGGGAGAGGAGCGTTGCAAGGTAGCGGCGGCAGAGACAGGGAGGGGAGGGCAGGGTCGTCACCCTCGCCGGCCCACTGCCCCCCGGAGCGCACGGTTCCCAGACTCGCAGCTCCAAGGTCAGGATGCCGTGGTTCCACACAAGCGGCTCGCGGTCACCACTTCCTTCAGGTCACTCTCGGGCTTGCCGGCCACCATAAAGGGCCAGGTCTGCAAGGGAGAAGAGCGTGGAGGAGGTGAGCGGGCTTGGGTAGGGGGAGTGGTCCAGTTACACGGGGCATGTAGGGCACGCGGGCTAGGGGCAGAAGGGCCCGGGGTTCTGTAGTTTACTGGGTGCCTTGGTGCCTAGGAGGATAGCGCAAAGGGCTCCAGGTGGAGGTGATGGTGGGCTTTTAGGACAAGAGCAAAAGCAGATTGCACTCTGGGCTCTAAGTGGAGCCCTAAAAATAAGCCTCTGAAGAGCCTGGAGGCACCGGCTCTAAGGGTCTGAGTAGGGCCCTGACTACCCGATGTGTCTACTGAGGCCCAGTGTCCTTCGGGGCCTTTACTGACTTCCATTTTTCTCCCAGTGTCATTGGAGATGTGAACACAATTTTAAGTTAGTAGTGTCCCCGAAGGGGTGTGTGTAATAAAAGGCACAGGGACATTTTATTTAAGATCCCTGTACTAGTGAGAAAGCAAAGGTGGCCTTGTTCCTTTCTTCCTTTCCCTGGGCTGTTAGAGAATAAAACACATTTAAGGTGTGTGTGTGTGTGTGTGTGTGTGTGTGTTTAATATTTAAAGATGAAGGTAGCACCAATTGTAAATGTTCTAGTCGGTAATCTCATTCTATTTTTAGATAGTAAAAAAATGTTGCTTATCACACTAAAAAATAAACTTTTATTTGGGAGGATTTTTTTTTTTGAGTAAAATGTGTTTTAGCGCTTCCTCCCCCAATTCCTGAGACCAGCTGAGGAAGAAGACAATTCTAGCCTCTGTGTAAGTGCTGGCTAGAGGGATAGCTAATTCTTATCATATGAAAACAAAGTCCTAGTAAGGTGGTCTTTTTCTTCAGAGCCTGAACGATTTAAAGTGAAATCAAACGAAAAAGGAAGTTAAAACAGAAACTTAAACAGTAAAACTCTCTGCGAAAATCGGTTCAGTAATCAGTATTTGCTTTTCAAAAATTAGGCTGGGTGGCAGGAATCAGTCTCTTTTCATTGCGGACTGGTTGGACCTGCGGCTGTGACATTATCCAGTACTGTAAGACCTGAGCGGATTTACTGATTACGTGGACAGTGGCTGGAATTTCTGGGATTTAAAAATGGTTATCTACTTAGCCAAGCACGGAATATCTAGGTAGCCGGCGGGGGTGCGGTGGGGGTGGGGGTGGGGGGATTTGCATGGACAGTTATAGAGGTGGAAGAATATAAATATGTCTGTATTTAATAGTCCTAAATATACCTGGGGACAGAACGGAGTTGGATGTTTAGCTCTTAGCTAAAGGAGGTACAGTGAGACGTCTTCTGGGTGCCCCGTCTCTTGTCAGTTTCGCGACAGCGGAAATGGCGCTGGCACCTTACGCGGGGGGGGGGGTCCCTCGTCTTTGTAAACCGAATACCCTCGGAAATCCCTTAATGGGGTGCCACGTCAAACCCTGGCACAAATCACTGGCGGGCTCGAGGCGCTCAGTGCAGAGAGCCAGGGCGCGGCGTGGAGCCGACGCAGAGGTCCGCAGAGGTGCTAGGCCGGCGGTGGCCAAGGTGTCACGCGCCAAGCCAGCGGCGCGGGAGGACTCACCAGGTTGACTGGGTGAATGTAGCCGTTCTCGTACTTGTCGTTGGCCAGGATCTGCCTCAAGTGAGCGATGTAGCTGGAAGCCAGCCGAAGCGTGTCTAGCTTGGAGAGCTTGGTGTCCGGGGGCACCCAGGGCAGGGTGGTCTTGAGCCTGGAGAAGGCCTTGCTCAGGACTCGCATGCGGGCCCGCTCGCGCGCATTTGCCGCGTTGCGCTGGACCTGCTTCCCCTCCTGGCTGACCCCGCTCAGTGGGCTCTTCTTGGTGGGCGCCTTCCTCCTCTTGCCCAGGCCGCCGCGCCCCTTCTGTGGAGACCCGTTCTCGCAGTTCGAGCCCTCTTCATTGCTCTCGTTGGAAGTCACAAACTCCTTGCTGGAGTCCACCTTCAGGGTGTCACATTCCAGCATCTCTACCTCCTGAAGGTCTTCTACATCGCTGAGGGAGCCAGTGGACATGTTCAGAGGCGGGGTGGAGGGAGGGAGGGAGAGAGGCGCTGAAACTAAAGGGTCTCTAAAGTTAGAGAGCTGTTGGGGCTTCGAGTTGGGATCTGGCAGCTTGCTTTCACAGGTTCCCCTTCGCAGAGCTGTGGAAACGACCTCAAGATACGGTGCGACAGGGAAACCAGGGCTCTGTTCCCCCACCCCCGGAGTTCTGGCCTTAATGGAGAGCGAGAAAGCGCTGAGGAATTTGGTGGACACTAGGAATTTATCTGGGGAATAGAGAGGCGGATCCAGGCAGCCCAGGGGAGGGGCCTGCTAGGCCCAGCACACTTCCTTAGACCCCTTTCAGAAGCGCTGGACACTCTCAGGCACAGACCCGGGTTTCCAGCAATCCATTGCAACAAGCTTGTACCGGTTTTCCTTCTTCCACTCTGGCCCAGGCCAAGGAGGAGCAAGCCCTACTCAAAGAGCCCTTGTCTCTGTTCATCTCCTAAGGCCACCTTTCCTCCCAGGGAATCCCAACTGATTGTCACTGAGAATCTCCGAGAAATGGCCAGACCCTTTGCTCTCAGTGGACCTTTCCGCTAAAGCATCTCCACGTCTCTTCTCCTACCAAGAAATAACAATCAAAACCCAGAGGCCCCTGGTTAATTCCGCAGAAGACCACGGGGATTTAGCAAGACTAACTTACCTTGTACTGGGTGATTTCCCCAGTCTTATCTGTCAGCACGGAAGAGAGTCTTACTTTAATGAACCTAAGGTTTGAAAAGCAAATGCTGATCACTGAGACTTTTTTGTTTCTTTCTTTTTCTTTCTTTCTTTCTTTCTTTCTTTCTTTCTTTCTTTCTTTCTTTCTTTCTTTCTTTCTTTCCTTCCTTCCTTCCTTCCTTCCTTCCTTCCTTCCTTCCTTCCTTCCTTCCTTCCTTCCTTCCTTCCTTCCTTCTTTCTTTCTTTCTTTCTTTCTTTCTTTCTTTCTTTCTTTCTTTCTTTCTTTCTTACCCTAGATGCGTTTTACTGCTAAAAATTTGCTTGAGATTGGGAAAGAACGTGTTTTATAAAATCTTTGTGGTGCTGAAGAGAAATTATGGGAGGGAGGGAAGGAAGGAAGGAAGGAATGGAAAATAAAAAAAAGAAAATCCATTAATATCCAGTCACTTTGAAAGTGCCAGGGAACTGCTAATGTACAGGAGCACACTGGACCATTGAGCATAGGTATGAGTACGCAAGCGCGTGCGCGCGTGTGCGCGCGCGCGCGCACACACACACACACACACACAAGCACACACACACAAACACACAGTTGACTGGGGATAGGCAGAGGTTGAGAGAGGTCATATGAATCTGTGGAACATATTTTGCTAGCTGAGAATCATTTCCCACTGAGATGAAAACCTTCATGTAAGTTCTTGTCAGAAATTCATTCCCCAAGTCTTTAAAAGTCTGCAGCTCCCAGACATCTCTTTGCCTGACACCTTTTGTTAAAAAAGATAATAATAATGGCAGGTTTCTTTTTCGTGCTGCTGTCTTTCTCTTCTCCCGCCCTCTTGGCTACTAGGGCTCCTCACGGAAAGCTGGCTTAGTAAAACATGCAACAGAGCCACTGCTTCTTGAAAGGGCCTTTTCTTTCCTTAACTCCAACTAGGACTGTGTTTCCTAGGGAGTGTGATAATCTTCTGTAGGGTAAGAAGAAAAGCTGAAGGGAAAAGGAACCCAAGGACAGAATAAAATGCATGCAAAGAAACCAGGGAGACAAAGAGATGGGGTCTTTATTTTTTTTTTTGCCAGTCAGATTTTCTTGCCTTACAATTAGACACCGAGGATGGAGGCAGCAGCAAGACATAAGAGTAACTCTCAGCTCTCAGTGTCTGCTTCAGAGTCTAAGCCTGTCTGCTACACACAGACATGGGTCTCTAATCCAGGCTCCGCTGGGAATTCACTAACCTCTAACGTTTTGTTTTGTTAGCAGAGATCTGTTTGCTTTCGCCCTATGCTGTAAACTAAACAGATTGTCAGCAAATCAGTCCTTATTAATGAATTAGTGAACTGTCTTCCCTCCCCCATAATATCTTTCCTGAGGATCCAAAATTTGTTAATCACCAGTGTAGAGATTTATGAGCTCTTATTTTCTGTTGTTTGTGCAGGTGGAGATTTAAGTGACCATATCCACTCTCAAGATTTATTGCAAGACTGACTGATGTTATAAACCGGGAAAGGACTCTTCCCACCGCAGGGATGACAGAAATATCAAGTTGAAGTTGCCTTTGTCTTTGTGCAGAAATGAGCCCGGACCACAACACAGCACCTAGAGAGAACACCCAACATGCTTGGGAGAAAGCTTCTCTGCTGATTTCCAAAGTAACCTTTGATTCGCCTAGTTACCCTCTGTTCTCAGTTTCACCAACACAGAAGTTAGTAACTTTTAGACTAAAGAGCTATATGAGCATGGGCCAGCATTTTGTGGTGTGTGTGTGTGTGTGTGTGTGTGTATGTAACAACTGAGACATTTGCAAAATGGCCACAAGTCTTTATTTGCATAATGAGGTGATGAATAAGAATATTGATCACGGACCTATTAATACCAGATTGCTAAACTGTGGCAATTTTAATTTTAATTTTATTTTATTTATTTTTTGCTGGTGGTGGGGGTAGTGACAATATCAGAAGCAGGTTCCTCTGAAGACTGCTGCTGTTTTTTTCTGTGTTGTTTTTCTCAATGTTGGAAACTTAAAACGAACAGTTTCTGGAAGGGAGCACAGCTAGTCTTTTATCAGAACCCAGTTTTTATGGCTGCAATTAATTTTCCTTTATAGCAATGTAAGCAATAATTAAGTTTCTTGCCCATTCGTCTCCTGGTGATGTATCTATGCTGGGAAGGGCTGAAGGACTGATAATGAGGTTTGAGAGATTTCTGAAGTTTTGCAAGACATGGCCACCAGTTTGGAAATGCGATGGGAAGAAGGCTGCCGTTTAGGTATCTTGATGCCCAATTCTGAAGAAAGAAAATTTATAATACTTTTTTACTCTTGAACTTTGCATCTATCTCTGCTAGTAAACATTAAGGGACAAATTTGTGGAGAAAAGTGACTGACGGTTGGATTCCACTGAACAAATCAGTCAGGCTGTAACTGAAGCTCTGCCAAATTCTCCCCAAATATAAACTATATTCTGGGAGAAGAAAAGCACTTTTGGGAAGCTAATTAACCCTTACAACAACTGGAGAATTGCTTTGGATGTAGCCATTTCACAGAAGTACATAGAAGACTCATGTTTGAACACAGGAGAGATAGATCCATCCTTCTTTTGCTTTTGAATCACAGCCCATGTCTTCTCAGGAGGCATCTGGCCAGTTTATGGTACACATCTAACAAATAGTTTTGCTAGAAAGGCTGTCTTTGAAAGATCTTAGTGCTAAGGAAAATTTATCTCCAGAAGTTGTAAAATGAAGATTAGGCATGGAATGTATCCTTGAACTTCAATCCTGCTTTATCAGCTGATGCATTTTCAGGAAGTTCATATTGGATTCAGTTGCACTTGGCGATTTGCTTCCTTTTTTATGGGAAGGAAAATATCACAGGCTTCTTTTGAACTGAATCCTATGCCAACGCTTTATGTTCTGGGGGTGGGGGTGGGGAAAATCTTCCTTTAAATTAAAGTTTTCATCCTTTTCTTTCACTCCTAGCACAGGGCTAGAAGGCATCTTGGAGAGCAAATCACCAAAATGGTGCTAACTATCCGGGTCCCCCTTTTCCATATCATCAGTGAATTGTATGTAGATTGGTTGCCACAGCGCTAAGATCTGTGGCTGACAAACAGCAATAATAATAACTAGAGAAAGATTCTTCAGATCTCAGTGTTAATCTTGAACCTCACACTTTGTATTCTGTATGATTTGTAATGTAGAGGTTCTTCCTACCACTCACCTGGGCTCTGTGCTGCTTAGACTCTCCTGAAGCACCCAATGTATCCCAGGCTGTATTCTGCCTCTGCGGAACTGGGATCAAAGGCCTGAGCAACCTCTGCTCCTTACTGCAGCTGAAGGTCTGGGTTTATTCTAGGGAGCAAATAACTGAATGAAAATCAGATACTGGGAGGCAAACACTTTAAACAGCCAGATACTATCGTGCTTTCTAATACTAAAATAATTTTTATTACATCTGCTTAACATTAGGAAAGAGTACCAAAACCGTGGAAGGACTTTCAGGCTATGTACCACACAGGGTACTTTGTTTTCATTCTTTCAATTTTTAAGAAATATTCCCTTTTTTTGTTGGATATTATTAGAGAAAAAAGCTACTACAGAAAATGAAAATATTTATTAAAATGTGTTTCAGAAGGTTTTCTGGGTAGCAACAAAGTGTGGAGAAGTGGACTGTGGTGACGGTCCTGCTGCATCCTAGAGCTTGAGAGAGAAATGTTCTTGTTTCCCTGAGAATGAATCTCGTGGCTCATACAGAGATATCTCTACTCTCCTTGTACGCTAAATGCACTAAATGCTTAGTGGACATGAGAAGAAACAGACTGACTTGTGGGTGGGATTCTTTTTGTCAGGTTAGGAGGTGTCCTGAGCAGGCTCTTCCAAGCCTTGAGGAACAGAGGGCAAAGTTGGAAACCCAGGACAATCTGGAAAATTTCGAGACGTCAGAAACATGAAGTATTTCCAGGTACTATCACATTTAAAAAATTATTTCTTTTTATTTTATGTGCATTGGTGTTTGGCTTGCACGTACATCTGTGTAAAGATGTTAGATTCCCTTGGAACTGGAATTATAGAGAGTTGAGAGCTACCATGTGGTGCTGGGAATTGAATCTGGATCCTCTGGAAGAGCAGCCAGTGCTCTTAACTGCTGAGCCATCATTCTAGCCCTACACTATCCAATAGAGACATATAGTAATGTATGATTTGAATTGGACTGGCCAAAGGCCAAAGAAGACTCACACGATCAAGAATTCTGTCCCCATGAGGTGTCTATGCCAGGACTGCCACTGAGCATGTCTCCCTGTTGGCCTTGCCTCTCTTTCCACAAAGCCATGATGCTTTCGATGTATTCTTTTGAATAACTGTAGAATAACTATGAGGAAGTTTGCACTGTTATATGCTCTTTCTTTCTTTTTTAAATTTAAATTTAAAAATTTTAATATTTATTACAGTTTATTCACTTTGTATCCTAGCTGTAGCCCTCTCTCTCATTCCCTCCCAATCTCACCCTCGCTCCCTCTTCTCCTCCCATGCCCCTCCCCCAGTCCACTGATAGGGAAGGTCTTCCTCCCCTTCCCTCTAACCCTAGCCTATCAGGTCTCATCAGGACTGGCTGCAATGTCTTCCTCTGTGGACTGGTAAGGCTGACACCCCTCAGGGGGAGGTGATCAAAGAGCCAGCCACTGAGTTAATGTCAGAGACAGTCCCTGTTCCCCTTACTAGGACACCTACTTGGACACTGATCTGCCATGGGCTACGTCTGTGCAGGGGTTCTAGGTTATCTCCATGAATGGTCCTTGGTTGGAGAATCAGTCTCAGAAAAGACCCCTGGGCCCAGATTTTTTGATTCTGTTGCTCTCCTTAGGGAGCTCCATTCCCCTCCAGGGCTTTCTATCTCCCCCTTCTTTCATAAGATTCCCTGCACTCTGCCCAAAGTTTGGTTATGAGACTCAGCATCTGCTTTGATACACTGTGGGAGGAGTGTTTCAGAGGCCCTCTGTGGTGGCCCCTGTCCTGTTCCCTGTTTTCTCCCTCTTCCCATGTCCATCCTGTTTGCCTTCCTGAGTGAGGATTGATCATCTTACCCAGGGTTCTCCTTCTTGCTTAGCTTCTTTAGGTGTACATTCAGATTTTAGTATGTTTATCCTATATTATATGTCTGATATCCACTTATAAGTGAATATATACCATGTGTGTCTTTCTGCTTCTGGGATACCTTACTCAGGATGATCTTTTCTAGTTCCACCATTTGCCTGCAGACTTCATGATATCTTTGTTTTTAATTGCTGACTAGTATTCTATTGTGTAAATGAACCACAATTTCTGTATCCATTCTTCAGTTGAGGGACATCTGGGTTGTTTCCGGGTTCTGGCTATTACGAATAAAGCTGCTACTAACATGGTTGAGCAAATGTCTTTGTTGTATACTTGAGCATATTTTGGACATATGTATAGGATTGGTATAGCTGTATCTTGAGGTAGCACTATTCCTAATTGTCTGAGAAAGCTCCAGATTGATTTCCAAAGTGGTTGTACAAGTTCACATTCCCACCAGCAATGGAGGAGGGTTCCCCTTTCTCCACATCCTTTTCAGCATGTATTGTCACTTGAATATTCTGTCTTAGACATTCTGATGGGTGTAAGGTGAAATCTCAGGGTTGTTTTGATTTGCATTTCCCTGATGACTAAGGATATTGAGCACTTAAGTGTTTCTCTGCCGTTCTACATTCTTCTACAGAGATTTCTCTGTTTAGCTCTGAACTCCATTTTAAATTGGCTTACTTGATTTGTTGCTTTTTAACTTCTTGAGTTCTTTATTTATTATGGATATCAGCCCTCTGTCAGATATAGGGTTGGTGAAGATCCTTTCCCAGTCTGCAGGCTGTCATTTTGTTCTGATGACAGTGTCCTTTGCTTTACAGAAGCTTTTCTGTTTCATGAGGTCCCATTTATTAGTTTTCAATCTTAGAGCCTGTGTTGTTGGTGTTCCATTCAGGAAGTTGTCTCCTGTGCCAATGAGTTCAAGGCTCTTCTCCACTTTTTCTTCTAACAGGTTTAGTGTGTCTGGTTTTATGTTGAGGTCTTTGATGCACTTAGACTTTAGTTTTGTGCAGGGTGATAAATACAGAACTATTTGCATTTTCTACATGTAGCCATCCAGGTAGACTAGCACCATTTGTTGAAAATGCTGTTTTTTTCCTGCTGTATGGTTTTGGCTTCTTTGTCAAAATTCAAGTATCTGTAGGTGCGTGGGTTTATTTCTGTGTCTTCTATTCAATTTTATTGATCCACCCTAATGTTTCTATGCCAGTACCATGCAGTTTTTATTACTATTGCTCTGTAGTACAGCTTGAGATCAGGGATGGAGATATCTCCAGATGATCTGTTGTTGTATAGGATCATTTTGGCAATTCTGGGATTTTTGTTTTTCCATATGAAGTTGAAAAATTTTCCCTTAAGGTCTGTAAAGAATTGTGTTGGTATTTTGATGGGTATTGCATTGAATCTGTAAATTGCTTTTGGCAGCATGGCCATTTTCGCTATGTTAATCCGATCATTCCATGAGCACTGGAGATCTTTCCATCTTCTGATATCTTCTTCAATTTCTTTCTTCAGAGACTTGAACTTTTTTTCAAACTGGTCTTTCACTTGCTTGGTTCGAGTCACACCAAGGTACTTTATGTTATTAGTGGCTATTGTGAAGGGTGATATTTCCCTAATTTCTTTCTCAGCCCTTTTGTCTTTCATATACAAGAGGGCTTCTGATTTTTTTGAGTTAATTTTGTATCCAGCCACTTGCTGAAGGTGTTTATCAGCTGAAGTAGTTTTCTGGTTGAATTTTTGTGGTCACTCATGTATACTATCATATCATCTGCAAATAGTGATGCTTTGACTTCTTCCTTTCTGATTTGTATCCTCTTGGTCTCCTTTAGTTGTGTTATTGCTCTAGCTAGGACTTCAAGTACTATGCTGAAGAGATAAGGAGAGAGTGTATGTCCTGTTTCTTAACAAGAACAGGTAATAATTTAACCCCGACTTACGGAAGGTGAGAGAGACACGGGCTTTCCAGGTGAATGAATCTTAGAGACCTGTTTAAAATGGTTCAGTAACATCTATGCCAGAAGGACTTTGTTAAAGGAAGGTGTTCTCCACCAAGGGTGCTGGGTGAGCAACCCAAGGTCCTTTCATTCAAGAGCCTGTACGGACTGTACTGACACCCTGCACTGGCTCTCTCTTCAGGTAAGCTTTTTTCTACACTCAGGCGGAAGTCACGACCCAGAATTCATTTCTATAAATGATCACCATAGTCTTTAACATATATATATGATAAGCTCTCACGCAGCCCTGTAGCTAGGTCCTCCTGCCTCTGCCTTCTAGCTGTTGTGATTAAGGATGACCCTGATGCCTGGGAATGGAGTCAGAGCTTCACCTGTGCTGGAGGGGTACTCTACTGACCAAGTCACAGTTCCAGCTGCACAGAAAGGCATCTCTCTCCTTTTTGAATTATTGTTCTATTTCAGTGAGTGTTTTGCTTGCACACAGTATGCCTTTGCAACACATGACTAGGGCCTGGTGCCTACAGAGAGGCTAGATCCCCTGGAACCAGAGTAAAGAAAGTTTGTGAGTCACCACGTAGGTGCTGGGAACTGAACCTGGGTCCTCTGCATTCAACCACTGAGCTGTCTTTCCAGTCCCTGCAACACTCTCCTGAAGTGACTTTTTGTCCATGTTCTTGTCCTCTTCAAATCCATTTCCAGCAGAGATGTTCAAGTCATGCTTTTGATTAGAATCTCTCAAAGTTGCCAACCGTGTCTGACAAGGAATCCAAGTTCCTGTGTGGTGTGCGTGTTTGTGTGTGTGCGTGATTGTGTGTGTGTGTGTGTGTGTGTGTGTGTATCCATGCTATGGAGGTCAGAAGACAACTTTGGGGAGCTTGCTCTTTTCTTCTACTTTAACTTGGGTTCTGGCCTTAGAACTCAGATTTCTAGGCTTTCCCAACAAACACTTTTACCCACAGGCAATCTCCCTCGCCCATCATTCCATTTTATGGATTAACAACAAAGGACAGTAGCTGACATCTGCTGAGCTGCTGCCACAGCCCCAGACCCAGCTGCAGCACTTTCTAGATTCTCTCATTTAGTTCTCATCCCAACTTCCCAACTTCAGAATATTTGAAACTAAGAGATGAGAATAGCAGGGCACAGAGAAGAAAAAACTTACAGTTTACTGAGTTTGTCTTCCAGACATCTGTCTCTGGGTCATAACCTGAATCAGTGATGTAAGTTGCTCTTTATTTCTCTTGTTACTGTGGGTGGACAGGGAGCAGCTGTGTGCTTCTCTCCCAGGGCTGGACACAGTACCAGAGCCATGTGGGGCCCTGATCCCCTGAAGGATCCATTGGGCCAAGGCTGGATGTTGAAGCAAGCTCTTCATTTACTCCTGCAGACTGTAGCTGGTGCACAGAATAACTAGGGTCTGGCTTGCTTCTTTGTTCACTCAATCAGTCTACAGGGCAGGGCCAGGGGCTGCCATCTTGTCAGACAGTTTGTTTCAGGCAGTTTTTCAGAAGATCCAAGTGGAGGTCATTCCAATGGATGGAAAAAAGTCAAGGGTATGTTCTATGAGGGCAGGAACACCCAGAGGCCAAATTCCGTGTGAAGAAGTGCACCCTTCAAGGCAGTTACTACAGTGGCCAAATGCCAGTGCATGGATTTCAACAGCTAGTGTAACTGACTAGTGAGCTAGTTCTATCATTGTCCCTGGGAATGGTCATTGTTGACTTTTGGAAAGCCATGCTTCTTCCTAGTGGCAAAGTTATCACCCAACTTTTCAACTTCTTTCAGAGGAAATTTCCACCTGCTGAAACACATTGCAGTGGGCTTGAATTACACACCCTCTCTTTCTTTTCCAAAGGTACATGCAGCAGCACACAGCAGGGAAGAGACCACCTTCCACCCCTGCCAAGCACCTTTCCACTTTGAAAGCTCAAATCAGAATACCTGAATGGCTATCTCCAGTAACTTACTGGGACATGGGTTTGAGTCCCACCATCCACCATAAAATGAGAATGTAAAAGCATCAGCACATAAACCTGGAAAGTGGAGTCAAGTCTTCTTTAATGCCCAGAAGACCAATGGTGTGGGTTTTCTAGGAATATTCCAACCATGTTTTAACCTGACTTTAACTTAGTGATGTACTATATATTTTTTTTAAATTTTGCTTTGTTAGTCTGTCTCTGTTTTCTCTTCAACCTGTGCCCTGACTATCTTAACTATTCCACAAACTCAGACACTTGGCCTGTTAAGCTTATTTGAGTCTTCAGATCCTAATGCCTCTACAACACATGCTTAACAAGGATTCCTAAATGAAAGAAGGAGCGAATGGATGAGTGTTTTAGACTATACCCTTTTTCATTTCTCTCCTACATCACACCTTGGAAGGGTCACATGTGTGTGAACTTAGCTTTGTCCCATTAGTCCCCAGGCATTGCTAAAGAAAGAGGGTAAGGAAGACAGGTTCCTGTAGAAATGCAATCTGGAAGTAATGCAAATAAGTTCTGTTCCTATTTGTTGGCCTCTTTGGCTGCAAGCTAAAAAATATTGTCTCAAAGAACATTCTTTGAGGAATGTACTTTAATGGAGACATAGGGTTAGGGGACCTATTGGTAAAAAGAAGAGGAGCCAATTAAAAGGTCCAGCTAGTGTATGTATAGAATAAAATAAACAGTTAACTCATATCAAGGCTTGACTAATGGGCTGAACATGGCAGGAAATTAATTCACTTTATGAATAAGTCAGGGCCATTGATGACATGCTGCCACTAGTTCTCGGTGAATTTATGATAACTAGTTTACATCAAGTTCTGGGGGCGTTTAGCTCTTAACTGGAGCTCAGAACCAGCGGAGAGGTCTTTAATAACTTACCCTTGGCTACACGGCTGAGAGCACTATCCTGAATAAGCTATCCCAAATACTGTTACACTACCTGACCTACCTTCAGTAGAAAATGCTTTATACAATTAGTTTTTGAGGGTAGAGCAACACAAATGTGTGAGTTACTGCGCTGGTTTAATAAAAGCCACTGGCATTAACTAAATATCTCCACATTACTGTTTAACTTAATATCAATATACTCATGCATTGGGGCTGGAGATCTGGCTCAGCAGTTAAGAGCCCTGGCTGCTCTTCCAGAGGACCTGGGTTCAATTCCTAGCATCCACATGACAGCACATAATTGTCTGTAGCTCTTGTTCTAAGGGATCTGACTTCCTCACACAGACACACATGCAAGGCCAAACACTGATGCTCATATATTCATTATCAGGTATACTACGAGATAAAAGTAGGTGGAAATGTTTTTGACAGAGTTTTAATATTTTAAAGTCTGATAGAAGTTTACTGCTTTACTAAGACCAAGGTTAGTACAAAATGATGGTTTTATTTTCTCATAATTCTGGAGGCTGCAAGTCTAAGAGCAGAATACCAGCATGGTTGGTTCTGGCCAGGGCTTTCTTCCTGACTTGCAGATGGTCACATGTGTAACCTGTCCCGTTAATGCTCTTTATTCAGAATGCATACACCAAGAGACAAGATACAGGAAGACCACCAGGAGAGTGGGAAGGACACACCCTTTTGACCTTACATAATTAAATTAATTAAGCTTAATTACTTCCTAAAAAATTTCCCTCCAAATATAGCCAGATTAGAAGTCAAGGCTTCAGCAAATTAGTTTCAGGAATTTAGTCTCTATAATTTACCATTAGAAATTAGAAGTTCTCCATGAACTCAGTGACCTGCTCTTTGATCACCCCTCCCTGGCAAGGTTACCTAACTAGGCCACAGAGAAAGAGGATCCAGACAGTTCCTGTCAGATCCAGACAGGATAAGACCTGATAGTCTAGGGTCAGATAGTAGGGAAAAAGGGCCTCCCCTATCAGTGGACTAGGGGAGGGGCATAGTGGGGAAGGGGGGAGGGTAGGATTGGGAAGAGATGACGGAGTGGGCTACAGCCAGGATACAAAATGAATAAATTGTAATGAATAATAATAAATTAATTAATAAGAAAGAAATTAGGAGTCCTGAAATGGTTTTTATTGTTTCTAGCTCACAACCAATTAAACATCAAGATAAGATTATGACTTTTCTGTAGCTTTTCTACCACTGACAATGAAACAGGAGCAACTACAGGCCTCAGGCTGTGTGTCCCTTGGCTTTCTCTTGTGAGGAATCTTTGAGATGGAGAACTGTGTACATACATAAGACTCATGGTCATGGTCTATGATGAGGAGGACCTCCTGGACTCCCGTTCTTGAAATCTGCAGAGAGAGAGAGGAGGACTATTCTCTAGTTAAGAGTTTAAATCCATTTTAAAGAACCATTAGTGGAAGAATTTAGGAATGCTTTGTCAGTACGTTTGAGACCACCACACAGGCCGTACAGGGACATAGACATGGGTTAGATCAGTTTAGTCATAAAACATGCCAACAAGTGTTGGGGGGTTGCTCCTTAGACACAGCAGTTGATTGTTGGCTGGGGGCTCCTTAGCTTGTCACTCTGACATATGCTAGATACAATCAGCATGGTTTTAAGCTAAAATGTTCTGCAGATGCTAAACTTCTTCTCTTCACATCAATAAATAAGATCATTCTTTTTTTTTTTTAAGCCGGATTGCAAAGATGACCATGGTGAAACAATTTGCATGGGAAAGGTCCACTGCTTCTCAAACGAACTTGAGCAGAAAGTTGAGCTAAATGTTGGGTGGAAGAGGCGAGCCTCATACCCACCCTTTCTAAAAAGTCATTAACAGAAGCACAATCTTTGTTTGTTTTACTTTTATCTCTTAAATTAGTCTGTCTTTGTCCTAACAGTCCTGAGCTGAATGACAAGGAAGAGTGTTCAGATCCTGTCGACATACTTATCTGGTTGTGCGGACTTGAACCTGGACACATCTTTTCCCTGGATCCCTGTGTCTTCCTCCTCAATGTGGTGACTCCAGGATGGGTCCTATGGTATTAATTATGGTGAGTGTCTGACTTATAGTCAACAGTTCTGATATTGGTGATTGTGATGGCCCCTGCTACTGTGATCCTTGTATAAAAGTTCTCATTTTTGTTTAGTTCCATGTTGGGCTAGTGGTAAGGTTATATAGAGTCAAAGACTCTCAGCCACAGCAACAAATGAAAATCTCAGAGAGGGCTCAGGATATAGCTCACTTGGTAGAGGACTTTGTTCAGCATGTACAAAACCTGGGCTAGATTACCAGAACTGTCTGAAACTGGACTTGGAGACAATGCTTACAATGCAGAGGTAGAGTCAGAAGGGTTCAATATACACAGTGAGTACAAGGCAAGCCAGGGCTATATGAATTCCTGTGTTAAACCAAAACCAAAAGCTGAACACTTCCTAAACAGTATGGAGATAGCTCCTAGAAACTTCCCCAATATTATCCAGGTTAGGAGAATTTAAGGTTTTAAAAGTGTGCGATAAATTCTTTCCTTGTAGAAGCTCACTGTGACTCCTGGCTAGACAGAAATCTGTTCAGTTCCCCCCCCCTCCTTTTGGGCCTTTTCAGCTTACCCCATTTCTTCTATCAGATAATGGTGAGGAGGTATATATTCTCGTTTGAAGTTAGAGAAACTTTAAAAGACAATGTGAATATGGTGTGGTCAGTTCAGATATGTTCTCTATTGACATTCAAAAATAAATAACTCACATCTTGGGTAGTGAAAGTGCTATTATCCGTACCACATGGAACTCCCTAAAAGAATGTTATCTCCAAACTTCTTTTTTGTCTTTGATCTACAAAAATGCATTCATCAATAAATCACTTAAAATATATTTTTTCTCTTCCTAGTATACTCATACTTTTAATAAAACAAGTAAATGGTGTCTTTTTTAAAACAGCATGTTTTGTAAAATATAAGAAAGGCACAGTGTGTGTGTATTTGCTAGATGGCACCACACTTAGTCATCTCTGAAGTCTATAGAGAGGGTGTTGAGAATGATCATGGCTTTGTTTGTGAGTGATTGTTTCTGCAGATGTGAGCTACGTCAGCATATTTCATTTACATTGCCTTTGTAATGAGAAAGCCATCATAAACTTTCTTCATCAGGATAAACCTGGAAAACTTTCTTCAGAAATGACAGACAAATGAGTATTTGGGGGAAGAACTTAAATTGTTTATGTTTCTTCTTTGTTCCATAAAGCTCACTGTAAGTTTTCAAACTGTGTTGAAATATTCTGTATTTATTTTCTGATAATACAGCATTACATCTGGGTCATATTGACACAAAATGCTCTCTTTCATCTAAAATTATATCTCAAAAAGCCAGTTTTGAAGATATGTACAACGGCTTACTTCAATTATCACCTATGTCTTTGTCAACCGAACCTGAATGATAGTTGCGGATTTCTGGGAAAAGGTATTGCAAATGCCCCTGACAGAACAGAAGAAGCATTCCAAAAGAGAAGGTAGGACGAAGGCTGTCACGAGGATGGAGGTAATTGTATAGTGCAAATAGCTATGGACCTGTCCACCGAATTCCCGAAACCTCTGCCCAAGTGCCAGGAAGGAAAATAAAGTGTGAGGTGTTTCCTGTAACCCTCCCTCATCCTGACATAAGATCCTTTGCGACCTCGCTGCCATTTCAGCAACTCTGCTCCCGTGTGGCTGGTGCTGGCAGTCCAGTGCGGGATCCTACACCCCCTAAGAAGTCATTCCATTTCCCAACATAATATTTTTATTGATTATTGGGGAATTTCACATCATTCACCCTGAACACACTTTCCAGTCCAGTTCACCTCACCCCACTGCCTTGTGACCTCTGCAAAAAGAAGAGGAAGAGGAAGAGGAAGAAGAGGAGGAGGAGGGAGGAGGAGGAGGAGGAGGAGGAGCAACAACAACAGCAAGAGAAAAAGAAAAAAAAGCACGTTCAGTTTCTGCTGCCAGCACATTCACTGGATCATGTCTAGACACCCAGTGGCCAGCCCCTTAACGAAAACTGAGTCCTTCTTGCCATCAGCATCTTTTCTCAGGTTGCTGTATTTTTCTCACCTAATTTACCTTAAAACCGGCACATAGCTTATGTAAGCATTAAAACTTAGTAGACTGTGGTTTTTAAATTTTTATTTATTTATTTTTCTTTTTCAAAAGTAGCGTCACAAGTTTTCACTCCTGGTACTTGGGTAGCAGAGGCAGGTGGGTCTCTGTGAGCACAAGGTCATCCTGGTCTCCACAGCAAGTTTCAGGTCAGCTGGAGCTACATAGTGAGACTCTGTCTTAAAAAAATAAAAGCAGCTATGGTGGGTATTAATAGAAGTAAAAATGAGGCAGACTAATTTGCACACAATAAAATCCATCCTACAATTTAATTTTTTTGGGAATTTATACCACTGTGTAACGACTGTTAACAGCAACTCAATGCTGACTCTTGGTACCATTTGCCCTTCACTCCCACTCCTGTTTCTAGGGTTTGGCCATCGGTCTAGAGCTTGTCTGTAGATTTGGCCGTATAGTACGCAATTTGTGGTATATGTTATATGTATTATAAAGTAGGTGATCATCAAGTATGTGACTTTCCTTCTTTCACTTACATGTTTTTGAGGTTCACTGATATTTTGGCTTATATAAATGCCTCTTAGTTTGACTGATATTGCAGTTTTAATAAGCTGCTTGGCAGAGCATAGGACCCCAGACCCACCTAAGAGCCAACATTTAGAAGCTTTTAAATATTTATTTATTTATTTATTTATTTATTTATTTATTGTGTGTGTATGTACATGCACATGTGATGATGTGCATGTGGAAGTCAGAGGACAACTTAGGAGAATCAGCTCTTTTTCCAACATGTGGAACTTGGGATTAAATTCGGGTTGTTGGCCTTTTTTTTTCTGTAACTTATATTTTTTAGTTTTTTGAGAATTTCACATATGGGTACTATTTGTACGTAATTTCTAGCTCATCCATCTCATTTCAACTTTTTCCATATTCAAATTCATGGTATCTTCTATAACTATTATTGTTATTATACATACAACTCAAACAAACAAACAAATAACCCCACAAACAAAAAAAAAACCCTTTTATGAAATTGAGTGTTATTTGGTGTACGCGTGTTTAGTGTTTGATGACTTGAAGCTGAATGAGAAAACTGGTTCTTCCTTTTTCAATACCCATTGCTTGCTCAGAGCCTTCACCTACAGATGGCATCTTGTGAAACTTCTATCCATGTTGGCACATCAGCTGCTGCTGTCACAATAAAAGTCTTGTTTAGCTGCCATACCGTTGAGATTTCATGGGTGTAGCATGTCTCTTGTGTCGCAAAGACCCACAGGTATGTGTAGCATCTAACCTTCCCCAAATAAGCTGCCTTTTTCAACAGGCAGAAACTACTGCAGAGTCCTACAACTGGTTAAAATGCAGAGAATCAGTGACCCTGAGGTGCCCAACCCCAGTTAATATAGCTATAATACAACCACTCTACCTAAGGCTCAGGAGAAGTCAGGGAAGAGACTAGAAGCCCCAGGACACCTGCTGGATGACGTGTGCTGAGCCATAACCCCAGCCCAAGGTCAGCATTTCTGTGTTTAATCTTAGCAGCCCTATGTTATCCAAGTGTTCTAAAGAGAAAGCAAGCAGATTCTGCCCTTTCTGTGTTTGTGGTGAGCACCACAGTGGTGTGTGATGACTCATTGCTCACAGGCTCCATTGTCGGCAGCACCAAAGGAGTCGCTGGCCTTTTCTCTCTGCCATTGGTTTCTGAGAAGGAAATGATAGTATTAGTGCAATATTGTTTAGTATAAAGATGTAGAAAACAATTTTTAGATTATATGTGTGCATGTGTTTCTGTGGGGGGTTGCGTGCATGTGGGTGCAGTTGCATGCAGAAGCCAGAAGAGGGTATCAGGTCCCTGGAGCCAGAGTTACATGTGCTTGTGAGCCACCTGTGGGTGCTGTGAACAAAATTGCGTTCTCTGTAAGCAGTACGCACTCCTGACTGCCAACTTTCATATAGACTCTGTGATATATTTTGTTTTCACCTAAATCCCCAGTATACTAGTTGCTTTTTGTTTGTTTGTTTCTGTGATAAAATTACCTGACAACAGCTACTGAAGGTTTGAAAGGGTTTATTTAGTTAGAAATTCGATTCGATTCCATTGATCCACCATTCTGTTTCTATGCCAGTACCATGCAGTTTTTATTACTATTGCTCTGTAATACAGAAGTTCTTTTATTGTACAGGATGGCTTTAGTTATTCTGTTGTTTCTTTTTTTTTCCCATGTGATGAAGAGAATTGTTCTTTCAAGGTCTGTAAAGAATTGTGTTGGTATTTTGATGGAAATTGCATTGAATCTGCAGATTGTTTTTGGCAGGATGGCCATTTTTACTATGCTAATCTTACCAATCCGTGAGCATGGGATATCTTTCCATCTTCTGATATCTTCTTCAGTTTCTTTCTTCAGAGACTTGAAGTCTGTCGTGAGGGAAGACAGGGTGATTGGCTGAGCCGTGGAATGTGCCCTACCATTACGATGGACCTTCCCACTTCAACTACCCTAATTTAGGCACTCTTTCATGATATGCCCAGATGCTTGTCACCTAGATGGATCTGGCTCCTGCCAAGTTAGAAATCAGTGTGAGTCACACAGGCACAAAGAGCAACAAAATGAGAAATAGAAGATGGACAAATAACAGCTTCATATTAGACAGCAGAGAGAATTATGTGAACTCAACCTGCATTCAACAACAGGGGTAAATCACTGAACATATTAAGTTATAGGGATGTTGAACAAAAATTTAAGCCATAGAAATGTGGTTCATTATCTAAGCACATACACACACACAAACAAACACACAAAAACATAGGTACAGAAATTCTGGGGCACAAAGTACAACGTAGAGTTTTTTTTTTTTTAGCTTGGGAAAATATAAAGTAGAGGAATATAATTAGGGGAGCACAAATGTAGAATCATTGGTTATGGTGTTGAAGTTCTTATTTTGAATCACTGGTTGTAGGGGTTTTAAATTACTAGTACATTAGTTCATCTCACGCTGTGACAGACTACAACCTAAGGCAGGGCTTATGAAGGTTTATTCTGTCTTGAGGGTTGAAAGGGCACAGTCCACCTGCCAGCGGGAAGTAGGGTGTGAGGGGAGCATGAGGTGGCTGGGCACATTGTGTCTGTAACTAGGACCTAGAGAGAGGTGAAGGTGGATGCTCCCTCCCTCTCTCCTTCCCCACTTTATTCAGTCTGGGGCCCCAGCCAATATTGCAGTCTCTTTCAAATTCAGGCTGGGTGTCTCCCCCTCAGTTCAGCCTCTCTTGAAACTCTCACACAGTTATGCCCACAGGTGTGTCTTCTAAGCAGTTCTAAATCCAGTCAACAATGAAAATTAACTGTCACACTGTGCTTCATAATGTCCAAATCATGGAACTGCGTACATTTCATTACTGTAGATAAAATATTAGTCATATAATGATCTGATATAAAAATATGAAACAAACCCAACCCAATTCCATATGTTTTAGGGAGTTAATAACATCTTCTCCATCACTGTGGAAATATTTATATTTTTAAAATTAATAGTACTGAATACTTCACAGCTTTAAAAAGAAAGCCCGCTTTTTCACTTCAACAATAGGCTAGACAGATTAACTGTTGAAAGCAAAAACTGCATTAGTCTTTGGGAACTGACCATCAGCAATTTTTCTCTTTCACCTTTTAAGACTTTTCACTACTCATTAAGCAAAGGAGGGGAAGTGAAATTCAAAACGCTTAATGTTATTTCAGGGTTGCTTAGCAAGCTGTGCTGCTAGGGGTTGCAGAACCGACATGAAAATTAATACCCCAAATAAATTTTTTGGAAGAACTGAAATTCAATTTTAAATGTTTTCTGTTACATTATGTAGATAAAGTCTCAATTAAAAAATAGTTTCAAATGGAGTTTGTATCAAATGGTAGAAAACCCAACCCGATCTTATGAAGACAGGGATGGTTTTTGCTTATAGGTAAAAAGCCTAAAGTCACAGCTGGCTCATACAGAGAGGTTAGTGCTGAATTGTTCGATTGGCCCACTCGTATCTCTGACTTCTCTCTGCTGGTTTGACTTCTGGGTGTTCTGCTCGAAGTGTGCCTGAATCAAATATGGAGTCTCATTCCTTTCTCTGTGTCCCCTCTCTCCTCCATGTGGTGGTCCATCTTAGAGTTTATCAAAACATTTTCTGTGATCTAACTATCATCTACCTACCTATCTGTCTGTCTGTCTAGCTACCTACTTGCCTATCTATCTATGTTTATCTAGCTACCTATCATCCATTTTCATCATCTTCACCATCATCAACATCATTGTTTATTTCTTATTAATATACACATGTGTAGATGTCTAATTTAAATGATAATTGTATCTGACTTATTTCAAACTTATCCAAATAGTAGATATTTTGTAGCTAAAGCTTAGCACCCCCTTCCCTCCATTCTTTCCTCCCTCTTTTTCCTTCAGCTTCTTTTCAGTGCTGACCTGGCAAGCCCCCTGCCACTGACTTGCACGGTGTGATAGTGTGTGCAGGTGATCTGCAATCTAATAGTTGTATTATATTCTATGATTCTTTTCACTATAACTCAACTACTGAGTGACTGACAGGCATTTTGAGTTACTAGAAGCCTTTTCCTATTATTTCATATAGTGATAAATCATTTCAGTTGTTTTCTTTGCTTGTATCCTGCAACATTTCAAATCTGATGATTTCAAATTGTCATTGATCATAGTGCTTTGAAGTAATCTCTTCTTACACAGCTGTATAAATGTGGGCCTTACTAAGGCTTTGTTATTCATTTTCTCTCATTTAGTGACCACAACCATTTTGTTGTTGTCGTTTTGTTTATTGAAACAGGGTTTCTCTCTGTGTAACCTTGTTTTGGAACTCAGCAGACCAGGCAGACTTCAACTCAGAGATCCATCTGCCTCTGCCTCCCTAGTCCTGGGATTAAAAGTATGTGCCACCACCAGGCAGGTTTCAATTTTACTGAGCATATTCTGTGCAAATAGTTCTACAGTTAGTTCCTGCTGTGGGTTTAGTCTGCAAAGATCAGGAATGAGTGTTCATTCGTTTGTGAGCACTTCCATGCTCACAAAAAAGTTGTTATTTTCCTTTCTATAAGAGATCCTGGGTCAAACAATGACTGTTGATGAGGAAAAAACAAAACAAAACAAAATAAAACAAAACACCCAACAAAACTTGAAGAAATGGGCCAGCCTTTTCAGATTCTGAAACCAGTTCAGGCCCAAGACAACCAAAGTGTGGTTATATAATGACGGTAAAGCAAAACGAAATGGAAAACAGATATCATGAAATAGAAAAATCAATAAGGTTTTATGATACCAAAAATTGCAAGATTTGTCAAGACCTTGTGTTGGTTTTGAAATGTTTATGGTGGACAAATGTACCCACCCAAAGGGATTTTTCATCATTTCCTCTTTCCTCATCCTCCTTTTCCTCAGTGCCAGAATCAAACCCACAGCTTGCGCATGCTAGACAAGTCCTGTATCATTGAGTTTTAGCTCCAGCCCATGTGAGGTTCAGTCCCATCACTTTTTGGTCAAAGCTTAAGTCACATTAGTTGGTGTAAACAGGTACTGGTCCCAAACATGGATAAGTAGTTTAATAACTCAAATAAACCTTGGATAGTCTGAAAAAGTAATCTTTCTTCTTTGAGTATTTTAGTATTACTGTAAAAATACAGGACAGTTAAACATTGAAATAATTTTCTTTTAGGTGGATGAACACCTAACGTTGTCATGGTCTTCTTAATGTTCCAGTTGTCCTAGAGTTAGCTAGAACTATTGAGGGAGTAAGGGAGCTGGAAGCAGAGCTCAGAGGTTTGCTTCTGTATATTCGGCATTCAGTACTTGGTGGCTAAATATTTTACATACTTTCTGTCCAGAATTTAGAACTATTGGAGAAATAAAAATAAGTACAAGGATGTTGAAAAGATGGTTTAAAATTCAAAATATAAATATACTTTAATCTATGGGGTTATGGTGGGAAGTTTAAACTTGCTATGATTTGTGTGAATTGCTTGGAACATTTAACTATGTTTAATGCTTGTGAGAGTTTTCACTAAATACATTTGATATCATTACTGTCATACTTGAACAATTCTGTGAACTTGAAGGTTTTGATGTATAGTATAAGTAGTCCTTGCATTTAATTGAAAAACAAAACCACTAAGTTGATATATATAAAGTCAATATAAAAAGCACAATTAAATATAAGTAAAATAGTGCTATCAATAGCTCTGATGGCTAATGTCTGATTTTCTGTTCCCTGGAGTCATTTTTCACCAAACACTTCATTTCATTTACTAGAACCTTCCATATATGAGGTAATTTGTAACTGTGCGGATTTTGTCATGTGCGTGTCTTTGGCTCACCTTCATTTCTACTTGTTTTCCAGGCTGGAATAGAATGTGTCAGCTGTGATCTCTTATGAAGCAGCAGGCTGTCCCTGCAAACACAAAGCAACAGATATGATGCTAGACTCAGGTTTTCCTCCTTTCATTTAACACATACTTTGAACTAACCTTTCTTCTTTTTTTTTCTATCAGTAGATGTTTTTAGCATTTTTCTTTTTTTATTAAATTCTTTATTAATTACACTTTATTTACCTTATATACCCCTGTAGTTCCCTCCCTCCTCCCTTCCCAACCCCTTCCTTCCTCCCCACTTCCTGCACCCATGTCCCTCCCCAAGACCACTGATAAGGGAGGTCCTCCTTTCCTTCCCTCCAATCCCAGTCCATCTGAACTAACCTTTCCCTGTCTTAGGCTGTTGTGTAGATTTAAATCTGGGCTCCAAATAAAGGACTCCTCCTTGTTGGCTTCAATGTAGCCAGTCTAAGGCAGAAGGAGATTGGCTCTTAGCCTACGGGGACTCTCTCTTCTTCAATTAATTGCCTGGAGAGAAATGGGTACATAGGAAACTAGCAGTCAGGTTTGGAGTCAGCCAGATGGATGTTTCCAGCTGAGCTTCTTTCTTTCTGCTGGAACTGGGGCAGAGTTATAGCTGATCCCCTTAAGGTCCTGTGCTTCTTTTACAGATGAAGTGAGATCCATACAGGGGTGCCCAGGCATGCACATTTGTGCACACACCCCAACAAGCACACGGTGACTGAGTTAGCTAAGTGCTAAATCTTGTCACCACATGCTCTGCTCTGTATTTCTTATATGCTTCGGGCCATGGGTTTCTTTGTTTTGTTTTGTTTTGCTCTGTTTGTCTGTTGTGGTCTTAAGGTAAAATATATAGTTTTCTGATTGTTTAGACATATATCTGAATCCAGTGCTTCAAGAGCAGTTAATCATTATGCTCTGTGAGGTGTGAATTCTTAGTGAGTTATCAGCTGTCAATCCGAATTCCGTGGACTTAGTCAACCCCATAATTGTGAAAATTTTCTGTACTAGCTAACAAAATGATTTTAAACCCTATGGACTATCTATATTTTAATAAATAACAACCAAACTGCAGATTTCAAGACAATTAAAATATTTGAGATTCTTAGATACTTAAGGTTTTGTGTGTGTGTGGCGGGGTTGGGAGAATGTTCCAAATAGGGTTTCTCTGTATAGCCCTGACTGTTCTGGAACTCACTCTGCAGACCAGGCTGGCCTCAAACTCACAGAGATCAGCCTGTCTCTGCCTCCTGAGTGCTGGGATCAAAGGTGTGCGCCACCACTGCTTAGTGATACTTAAGATTTTAATATAAAAGAATGAGGTCCGGGCTGGAGAGATGGCTCAGAGGTTAAGAACACTTGCTGTTCTTCCAAAGGTCCTGAGATCAATTCCCAGCAACCACATGGTGGCTCACAACCATCTATAGTAAGATCTGGTGTGCAGGCAGAATGTTACTGTATGAATAATAAAAAATAAATATTAAAAAAAAAGAATGAGGTCCACTTGAGGTCTGTTTTAGTAGAATTAGGACGTTGTGTTTTATATGTTAACAGATATTTTTTCTACCAAATGAAATTTAAGAAATTTCAAAGAAGGAACACAGACAGAAAAGCTAAGTCTATTAAAAGGCCATACTCTAGCCTGATAAAATTGCATTTTATAATTCCTCAACAAATGTGATCATTTTATACTTTGTAAAAATATAATTTATGGTAGCAATTACTGATGTGTTGTATATAAAATGCTCATAAAATTATAAATTTGCTTTCACAGTGCTAGCCTCCAAAGCACTGTTTTTTAATTTAAAATGATTTCTATCCAGCTGTGAAGGAGTAGACAGTGTGTTCTTAGGAGGACCTTGTGAACTGCGGGCAAATTTGTTGATATCTCAAGTCTCCTTAAGCCTAAAGGGCAAGGGAACTGTAGTACAGCAGGAGGATTGAAGCTGGGCACAGCACCATTTTCAATCCTTACAACCCTGCTGCCCTGTAGGAGTGCTGGGTTTTTTACAGATAGAAAGCCACCCTTTTTGTGGGGCCATGGTATGCCCATGCTCACTCAGCCAAGTCAGCAAGAGGTGGATGGATCCAGGTATTTCTGATGGATATGGTCCCATTGTTTCACATTGTCTTTTAATCACCCTTGGGGTCGGAGAGATTTCCAAATAGAATTTTTTAAAATCAAATAAACTGGTGTTTTCTAAGAGATATTTTTCAATTTTTTAAAGTAATAATCCAAACTATTTTAGGGACATGCTCTTGCATCTTTGCAATACATGTAGACACTTATTTGCATACATGTGTATACTAGCTAATTAGTTATGTCCATATGTCCATGAATCGCAAAACTGACGTAGGACAGAGAAAGCTTACTTCATTATTTGGGAACAGTTCCATTGCAGAAATCAGAAACCAGAAGCTCAGGGCTGATTAGGAAACTCTCCTCCCTTTGCACCTTCCATGTAGGATAATCCATCACCACTCTGTGACTCTACTCCCTAGAAATCTTTGGAATTCGCCTACTGCTTCTGTCTTCCCAGGCATCATTAGTGTGGAAGTGGCCCTCCTCCTCCTGACTAGTCTTTTTAGGATTTCTTCAAAGTAGTCTGTTGGCATCTTTTGTTCTACCCACTTTCTCCACTTTTGCCATACAGCCAGAATGACCTTTGTACACAAAGCTATGCAAGCCCATCTTCTGTTTCTATTCCATTTAGGTTGAAGCCTGCCTCCATTGGCTTGAGCTACCATATCAAAACATCAGAGAGCAGGTAACTTACAAATAATCAACATTTATTGCTCACAGTTTTGGAGTACTAGATACCATCTCATAACAGTCAAAGACAAAGGCTATATTATCTTTGCTAAATATGGTTCTGGGGGTCTTAACTAAGGCAATTAAACAAGAGAGAAATTAATGAATAAAACATTACCAGTGAAGTAATACTTTCAGATGTCAAAACTGCATTCCAGCATCATTAGAAGACTTACAAGAGCGGTAATTGAAAAGCTATGAAAAGAATAAGAGCGTAAATGAATATGATAAATTGATGTTGAAAGTAACATTTTTCTTAACTCAAGTAATAATCTTCCAGACACTTGAAAACAAAAAAGAGAAGGTTCCATGACAAGACAAAGTATCCAAGCACCTCAAGGTTCAGGTCCTAATGAGAGAAACACCATTGAGAAGCTACTGTTGCCCAACACTATCTCAGGTGCTTAAAAAGGAGCTTCTCCCTTAATTCTGTCAACATCTTCCTGAGGGAGGAGCCGCTGGTTTTTCTTTATCTGGTACAGAATGTGCCTGCAGTCTGCGTGGGGAGAACTCAAGCTTTTACTTAGACACTATGATTTCTCTTGTGTAGCATTTACTTTACAGAGAAACATTAAAAGCACTGGGCGGGGGTATATTTCATCTTACAAATATAGTCACCCTTGACTCTGAGCTCTCAATACTTTGAAGATGTTACTCCTTATTTAAGCTAGTAAATTTAACACAATATTTGTAAAAATGTAGAAAACCTCTAATAAGCTTGGTTTCTTGGTTTGCATATTACCATGACATTTGAAAGTACAAGTAATAAAGTTGTGAGGGAGAATGGTACCATTTCTCAGCACTCACCAGTCTTAGGAATATACACTGATTTAAGTAATTGTTTCTTGGCACCTAAGTAAACAGACACATTTAAAAAAATTTAAATAATGAGCCCTTAAATCCAAATACAAGTGCAAACTTACAAAGTAAGTGAAATTTTAGATTAATGAAAACTTGTATTTGTTAATTAAAAAAAAAGTTAACTAAGCCAGATATGGCAACACATGCTTGTAATCCCGACCCTTGGGAGTTTGAGTCAGGAGGATTGCCATGAGTCTGAAGCCAGCCTAGACTTCATAATGAGTTCCAGATCAGCCTGGGCTACACAGTGAGACCCTGTCTCAGAAAACAAATAAAGAAGAAACACACACACACACGGAGCAAAACACAAAGAATGACAAAAGTAACTTGACGCATCCATGTCCTTTTGTGGCATAACCGAGTAAGCCGTTTTCATCTTGCACAGATTTATTTCCAGGTTTTAAAAAAGTGCTTATTTCTTAGGTAAAGCAGTTGTTCAGATCCTTCATTCTTCCTAGCAAATAAATTTCTCTGAACAGAGCTTAAGTCTTGCTCTGTAGCTCAGGATGGCCTTAAGCTTACTAATTAGCCCAGGGTGGCCCGAAGCTCATTGTTTAGCCCATGCTGGCTGTCTTTGAATTCTTGGCAATCCTTTTGCCTGTTCTACCTGGAATGGCTGGGATGCCAGGAAATGAGCACCACGCCTGGCTTTGTTTGAATACTACAGAATTCAAACAATTGGGATTAGATTTTATTATACATATATATGTATACATCTGTATAATATGTACAAATATACATATACATATGTATAATATATACATATATGTATATATGTATAATGTATACTGTATAATATACATATATACATACATATGTATACACATATTGATTTTTTTTGTATTTTTCTTAGGTATCTGTAGAAGAGATCAATGTTGTGTCCATTTTGGCTAAAATAACTAGCTGGACTAGAACAAAAGTGATTTGATTTTTTTAATTTCCATGATGCCTAAAGCAAATATTTTTGCAGCCAGTTTTGAAATGGGTCCCTCAGCTCTATACTAGCTATTGTAATAGGGGTCCTGGCTGAGGGAAGGCCTGCTGGGAGCTCACTGAACATGGGGACTTCTTTGGTGCTCTTGCTGAGGGCTCTAGCACGCTTAGAGAAGCCCCTAGTTTATTGCCATTCCTTACACAATAGAAGGGAGACTTTAGCACCTACCCTTCAATTGGTTCTATTTTCAGCAGCCAATGATGCAAACACCTCCATGGAGCAATGTCAAATTAAGCCACCCTGCAGGGTGGAGGGGAGAGCCGGCCTGGTGATAAATGAGCAGTCAGTTCATTGTTTTCTTTCCAAGAGAAATCACAGCCAGATTCCACCTTATCTCGCCCTGACTTTTAGCAAGATAGATAGCCACACAAAATTTTCAGGTTCAAATAGTTTCCATCAAAAGGGCTTAAAGAACTTCGCATTCTGGCCACACCAACCTTCATCTTTTTAACTGAAGGGATTTGATTTCTTTTACTGTATAAAGAGGAGTTTGGTTCAGATAGCTTCCCCCAGCTTAGGTCATTAACCAGAACAAAAGCAAAGAAATAAACCTTGTTGTTTGAAGCACCGCGGAAGCATCGAAAGAATGTTTTGCTTCCGACCTTCAAAGCAGTTTTTACTCAGAATTATGTATTTTAGATTCACTGCATACTTGTAGTCTCCTTAAAGCGGAGGCAAACGTGCTGGTAAACTGATTGCATTGCACTTACTTTATCCATCCATTTAGCGAATCGAACAAATGTATTTTAAACGGATTTTAACGTAGCAGTTAATCTGCAGATAAATTAAGTACGTAAAGATGTGAATCTTGAAGCGCGAGGGAGCGAAGGTTTCAATCAGCTGGGGAAATCTATGATGGGGGGAGAGGGAGAGGTGGGTGGTTATCTCCAGTTAAGAACCCCAGAACCCAAAGACACCGGAGGCTGCCAACCCAAGGGACTTTTCCCCAGGTGGGCCCTTTTGGGTGCGTGGTCACCAGTAGGACAGGAACCTGCTGAGAAAGGGTCTAGAGACAAGGAACTGGTCCTCACCCCCAGGCCCTGGAGGCAGCCGCTAACTCCCTCAAGCAGGGAAGGGGCCCTCGGGGCCGCAAGAAGAAGTGTGAGCACAGCAGGCCGTGCTACTTCTGCACGTGCCCCTGAGGGACCGGCGGTGTGCGGGTGGCTCCTGCCTTCTGCTCTGGCGTCTCCCGGGGTCACCTGGGACCGAACTCTTCCATTGTTCAGTTTGTCAAAGTCTTGCACGGCATGCATCGAATCGATAGCGGGCTCTCCAGACTTTTACGACGGCTGATTCAGAGAAATAGCATTTGCTGTGCGCTTCAGCCCATCTCCTGCTTTGAAAAGTTCTGCCTTTACTACCTCCTGGGAGGGCTCTGCGGAAATGGCAACATCCTTACGGGCCCCTCGGCCTCTGTTCACCCTCCTGGGTTCCCGGGAACCCTGGCAGATGTCCCAAACACTCTCGAGTGCTCAGCAGCTTGGAGTGCCCTCTCTGGTCCCCGGGGTAAAGAACACAGGTAAACGTCACAAAGCCACTCTCCTCTTTGTCAGGGGGAGTTGGGGCTTGTCTGCCTCGACCTCTCCCCGGGGGTCTTGGTTATTCCTAGACCATCCCCATTCCCGCTGTACTAAGCCTAGGAAATCAGAAGTGTCGTCTTCGTCCGAAAGCCCTTTGGCCAAGCAATCCGGATCTTCCAATTTCCTCTGAAATCTTTAAAGCTTTGATCCCATATTTGCAGCTCGGTTTCCCCCTACCCCATTCTGCCCCTCTGGGACCCCTCTGGTTCCTTGCTTCAAAATACCTGCTGGCGCCAGAGGAAATTCGCTTGTAACGGATACCCCGGGAGTGTAAAAGCAACACCCTGTTTGCAGGGTCACGTTCCTCCCCCGTCCTCGGGCCCATCAACGTGTCGCTTAGCGAGCGCCAACACCCGGATCTTGTGGATCCAGAGTGCGTGCTGGACGATTGGGGGCCCTGTTAATAGAATTGATGATTGCTATCTTGCAGGTGGCTTCCCCTGCACTCTGGTTTCGTCGTCCCCAGCAGCGCAGGGCAAGCGGAGCCTCTGAAATAAACCTGTGATCAGAGCTGATCCTCAGGTACAATGAGGGAAATACTACGTTTCTAAAACTGTTATTGAAATGGAAAACAGAAAGCAAATACACACACACACACACACACACACACACACACACACACACACACACACTCCGGACTATACAAATCTCACTCACAAACTACTGCAAAGACTTAGCAGGTGATTTCATCTTTCAATTTGTTTACCCTGGTCTTTTCGCGGTTTCTCATGTACAGTGAGCCGGCTGTGAATAAAATCCGTCTTACATGAATGCAAATGGCCAACACATTGAGAGAAATTGGCTAATGTGGGGAGACCCCTTTCTCTCTTTAAATATTTGTGTCAAGTGGGTTTTATTTCACTATTATCAAATAAAATAAAACAATAACATTGCTTTTTTTTTTTTTGCAAAGATGCAAAACAGGCCAGTCCTGTAGTAAGATCATTTTGACAATTACGCTCTTTTCCCTTTGTGATATAATCTTGCTTAGTAGCATAGGTGTTGGGTCCAGGGATTCCAGGCAGGCACCACCACGTTCAACGTCTTACTCACTTTTCTTGCCTAGTACCTGGTCCCTTTCAACTGTACACCTCACAGACACTAGACATGAATCTGACTATTGTAAAAACCCTCAGGCTTTAAATAATACTGAAAAGAAAGCAGGTATCTTGTTAGCATTCGTAGACATCTGAATTTCAGTGAGATAGTTCTAGGTAATTTATTTGAAAATTCTCCTGGCAGTTGGATTTCCAAAGAGAAGTTGGGGCCCTGGGGCTGTTTGCTTGTCTTTAAGGCCCTGTGTACTGCTGAGCAGAGATCTTAAGTTCCCAGTTAAGCCATCTTGTTGGACAGCCAGGACTGTGTACGTGCCTGCACACCCACCTCATCTCCAAGGTTACTTACTGCAGCTCCAGCTTGGTCCAGCTCTCTTGGTGTCAACATCCATGATTCTCTGTGTTCTACTGTTTTCTGCAGCATCAAAGCTTTATGGTCATCCAGTTCTGAGTCTCTCCTGAGTAAAGAATTTTCATATTTAAGAATCAGTGTATAGGTCATGCCTGTTTTGTTCAAGATGGCATCTCCACAGTGGTTAAAGGTAAAGTATGGATATACACAGGGTGCTAATAAGATCTTCCTTCCAGGGAAAGATCTGCCTCATTTCAGAGATGGTGGAACTAAGAGCTAGAGTGTGTGTGGGGGCAACTTGAGGTATTTCCCATCTTGTTTTTTGCTGAATGGAGATGCAGAGAGTGCCATCATATAAACATGGCGACTAGAAGACAGTATCTTCTTGATCCCAGGAAAGCTAAGACTATTTAAGGCTACCAGAGACAGCATAAAAAATACCATCTCCAGCTAGGATATTAGTGTTGTAATTGCTGTTTCTTGGACCTTTTAGGGAAAATGAGGGAGGCCCAGGGAGGGAGCTCCCCAGGGTTATCAATTTAGATTGCTAAGCTGTCCATTATAGAATTTATTTGACAGTTAAACTGTGTAAGGTCAGCTAAACTGATTGAAAATTTTCTTTCTTCAGGGTATTTTGATGGGTGACAGAGTACAATAGTGTTGTTTTAGATAATATTAACTTATCCTGAAAATAAATCAGTTTTTGATAACACCCAAAGTGAATGGTTAGCTTCAGGTTAGTGCTGACATACAGAAAAGTCAGGCTTTATCTGGGCTTAGCTGAAACAAATTACTGTAGCCTTAGAGAAGAAAAACAGCAGCAACAAATGAAGTAAATAGGGATAAAATACTGAGATCTCAACAATAACGATGTCAAAGTAAGGAGGTTACTTTTGAGTGTCTTCATTTAACACAATTTAAAATATTCTACTTTGTGCCTTAGATTTTTAAAGGAAGAAATTTTAAAGCCTTTTTAAATTTTAAAGGAAGAAATTTTATTCCACAGAGCTGAAGTGCTATTAAATTTTGAATAATTTTAGTTATATAGAAAATGAAATAGAAAGTTGTGCCTCCAAAGAAATCTAATTCCAAATAATCATTTCAAATGGTTTTGCTCAAAACAAAACAACAACAACAACAACAAAACCAGGTTTACTGTGCAAATTACCCAAGATGTGAACTTGAAGGATTTTTATAGAATATTTGTTGAACTGAACAGTTGTTACAACAACCTATTTTTAAATGTTTTCGTTACCCTTTCTCCCAGAAAGCTGTTCCATTGACAGTTTCTTTCTTCCTTCCACAAACACTAATCTGCCTTATCATGTATGTGTTGTTTCTGAAATTTCATATGAATGGAATAACCCAATATATACATTTTTAGGATTGACTTTTTTTCACTTATGTTTATGAGGTTCGTATTTGGTTTGTTTTACTGAGGAATAGCGTTCCACCTCATGGATGTCTTACATGTCATCTATCCACCCATCAGTTGACAAGAAGTTTTTCATTTTGACATAATTTGATAAATGACATCGCAACATTCATGTGCAAGTGCTTTGTTAGGTTCTGGTTTGGCTAGGTAGATAGTGCCAAACCCTGCTTATTCTATACTTCCTTGTGAAATAAAGAAAATATGTCTTCTGCTATTAAAGAAACCATTTTGTTGGCTGAGTTTTCTATGTTATGAACTGTTTTTCTGTGGTATCTGCCCACAACTTATTTCTAAGGGATCCTGTAGAAATGTCTGGAAAATAGAAAACATGTTTAGGTTGACGAAAGGTGAATTAATAAAGTGAACCAAAGTAAGCAACATTCAAACATTAGAAAGTATTTGCTTATGGATTTTCAGATTAAGATTTATTTATTTATTCCTGCTGAGGCTCAAACCCAGGGCTTTGTGCATCATGGGTGCTGGCCCTCCATCGCTGAGCTGCAGTCTCAAGTCCTCTGATCATGGACTTCTGATCCAGTCCAGTTGAGATGGCTACGTTTAGCTCTGTCACCTCCCAACGCTTGCTGGCTCCTGTGACTCCCACATTTCCATGGAACGACTGTTTTTTCATGGTAGATGTTGTTCTGCTCCATTTGATAAGGAAGAGTCTCTCTACCGTTTTGCTTTTCCCCATCACTGATTATATGATTTCTGTGGCTTCAAGGGATTGGTAGAACATGTTAGGGTGGAATAGCCTGTAACAACATGTAGTTCTGAACGTTTATCATTTCCAGAGTAACTCCCTGGAGACAGCAGGGTTCATGTTAGACAGGAAGCTACTAGCTCTTGTGTGTGTTCTCTGAAGAAAGGAAACATACGCGGAACAGACCCATACTTATTGATTGCCTTCAACATAGAGTTGATGCTGTTGAGAGTTTCCTTTATTTTTCTGATAGAGTTAAGAATTTGTATTATTCTTATTAAAATACACAAAATTCTGCTCAAGTTTGAACCAGGGTATGGAGAGAAGTCTAACTTGTTTTTATGTTAAAATATAAACGGAAAACATGTAAAATACAGAAGCCTTTCTGCTTTAGGATTTTATAACACTTCTACTTTTTATATAGATCCACTTTTAGAATACCTAGCACCTCTCAGGAACTCAAACTAATCTTTTAAAAAAATAATTTATTTTTTATTTATTACAGTTTATTCATTTTGTATCCCAGCTGTAGCCCCCTCACTTGTCCCCTCCCAATCCCACCCTTCCTCCCTCATCTCCTCCCTGCCTCTCTCCTAGTCCACTGATAGGGGTGGTCCTTCTCCCCTTCCATCTGACCCTAGCTTATCAAGTCTCATGAGGGTTGGCTGCATTGTCTTCCTCTGTGGCCTGGTAAGGCTGCACCTCTCCCACCCATCAGGGGGAGGTGACCAAAAAGCCAGCCACTGAGTTCATGTCAGAGACAGTCCCTGTTCCCCTTACTAGGGAACCCACTTAGAGACTGAGCTGCCATGGGCTACATCTGTGCAGGGGTTCTAGGTTATCTCCACACTTGGTCCTTGGTTCGACTACCAGTCTTAGAAAAGACCCTTGTGCCCTGAATTTTTGGAGTGGAACACAATCTTTATTACACAACCACTTGACACTTTTGAAACAACTAACTTAATTTTCACAGAATTAAAGTTTACATTACATGGTCTGAATCCCCAAGCTGGTGATAATAGTTAATAGATCACTAATGAATATTCAGAAAAATAAAATTCACCTTGGCAGCATCAGTAGCAACATTGCAAACAATTCAATCTGTGTGCTGTTTCACAGGAAATAGATTTCTTCCAGTTCCCAGGTGCAAATTTTAAGGGGACAGATTTTGATTGTTCATCCACTGTAGTACCTGTTCAAGCCTCATACTTTCAGAATCTCAGAAGTCCAAGTTCAGGGTTAGGTTTCAGTTCAAAGAAAACACAGTCATTCCCAAGCTGCTCGAGATTCAACCAGACTTTCGGGCTTTTCCTTTTCGTCTCTTATGTGTCATCCTAAACCTAGACACACACTATCTCTGTTATCTTGAAGTCTCTTTCAAAATTCGGTGAGCTCAGTGGTGTGAGAACGGCATTTCAAACATGGCAGCACAGTAGCTAGCATATGGGGTTCAAATGAAAGTGCTACAATAAGTCGACTTTCTTATCAAAGTTCTATCCAAGTTCTTCCCTTCATGAAGCACATGTGATGAGATGTGAACACGTCCCTGAACTTTGGGAAGCTTGGCTCCGAGTACACCCCTGCCACACATGTGGTACACACAGTATACACACATTACAATGAAGCATCCTGGAACTGTTTGCCAGTGTGCATGCAGTTCTTCAATGTGTAATGATTCTCTAGTAATTTCCTTTGCAAGGAAAGAAAAATGAGAACCTGACTAACTTTTGTGGATTTAAATAAAGTGATCCCTTCTGGTAGCCATGCTCATTTATCCATTGAAGTACCCCAGGATTTATAACTACATGTTATTTACATATTATAGCACACACTATACAGATTTATAGCTTTGTTGTACTCCAAAAAGCTGCCTTCGGAATAAGACACAGTGGTTAATTTTACTATGAGGGAATTGATGTCAGAAGCACAAAAGCTCTATCTGCCTGCCTGTCCTTGGGGAATATGAAAGTAAATAAGATTGAGGAGCAGTGAAGAGGGAAAAGTGTTCACGAACTGTGGTCTCTAGTCCTGTGACTGGCATTTCCTTTCATTCTAAGGATACAGTGTGTCTTTCCTTATCTCCTTGCCCTACAGTATTAGCTTTAGTTTTTGTGAACTGCACAGTTACATAGTTTGCCCTTACCGTATATATATATATATATATATATATATATATATATATATAAATATAAAATATATACATATATAAATGTATATGCACACATATATGAATATTTACATAAATATACATATTTTTATATATATACATAAATATATACATATTTATGTAAATATTCATATTTATAGTTAGGTTCATGTTTTGGGGATAAGGAGTTACTCCTTATTGGAAAATAAGTTTGTGTCTTGTTTGGAGTTTGAAACTACTTTGTTGCTGTGGTTTGTTTGTTTCTTGTTTTGTTTCAAAGGCAGGGTTTCTCAGTGTAGCCCTGGCTGACCTGGAACTTACTATGTAGACCTGACTGGTCTGGAACTCAGAGCTCTACCTGCCTCTGCCTCCTGAATTCTGACATTAAAGGCCTGCACCACCACCCGCTGAATTAAGACTGTTTTATGTAAGTCTTTCAGAGATTCATGATGGATGGAAACTGGATGTAGATAAATACAGAGAAGGCAAAGACAGGCGTGTTCAACAAGAATCTTCATGCTGTGAGAAGCAGAGCTCTGACTATTCACAGCAGGTCCTGAGGTAACGCAAACATCTAGTCTGTAACTGTGAGTTAAGGCATCACAGAGAGGGGTTATCTGCATTGCTTATCATCATCAGTACTGAGTAAAAGGCCAGCGATTTATTGAAAAATTACTACTGGCTGCGCGTGCGCATGTATGTGTGTGTGCGCGCGCGCGCATGTGCCAGAGCACTTGTTATGAGCAGAGAAGATGTAAAAGAATTTGAAAGTTGAGCATGGTGTCACACTCTAGCAATTCTAGCACTAGGTAAAAATTGCTACAGTGTGGAATGCGGCCCCGGGGCTAGACAAACAAAGAAAAACAAATTAAGAAAAGAAGAGTTTGAATTTGTTCCTCTCTGAAAATCCACAGAACCCGAGGTATGACTGCCAGGGCACCTGTTGGTTTCTTGTTTAGAACTGCCAGCTGCAAATAAGAAGAGAAAGCCATTGAGCATTCGCTCTGCAGTGCCAGCAGCAGACCGTTTTCACAGATACTTCTTTAGCAGAAATGACTTCCGAATATCAACTGAAAACCAGTTATGTATTTATTTTTTCTTTTTCAAGAATTGGGATACAGCTCTTGTTTGTTTGTTTACCACTTCTGGGTTTTTGGTGCTTTTAGGTAATGTAAGGACTAGAAAATTGGTTAAGAAATCCTAAGAATTTAACAACAAAAAAAGGTAATTTTAACTTTTAATTATTTTGAAAATTAGGTGTACAGGCAGGAGAGATAGCTCAGTGGTTAAGAGCACATACCACTCTTACAGAGGACTCAGGTTCTGCTCCTCATGCCCATGTGAGATGGCTCACAGCTGTATGTAACTCCATGTCCATGGGATCTTACACCCTCTTCTGGCCTCCAAGAGCACTGGGCTCATGTGCACACACTTCTTTATACACACAATTTAAAGTAAATATAGCCCTCCTTCTGATGCGAAGGTCAGAATCAGGCACACAGGGTTATCATTCAAGGCTACACAGTGAGTTTGAGGACAGCACAGGTTACATAATGTCGTGTCCCCCCAACCCCTATCCCAGTGGAGGAACATTTGTTAAACTTGGTAAAAAACCATATAAAATATAGAATGTAGAAACCATATAAAATAATTATTTAATTCTTGTGTCAGGGAGATGGCTCGCTGGGTAAAATACCTGTCAGGCAAGTGTGAGGATGTGGGTTCAAATCCCCACAATGCCAAGTCAAGCATCTAGTGTATCTGTAATCCCGGTGCTCCCACAGTGAGATGGGAGAAGGTGATGGAGAACCTTTAAAGCAGGAAGGCCAGTTGTCCTGTGGTATGCATCAATAAACAACAAAAAAAGAAACCTTGTCTAAACCATGATGGAAGGCCAGTACCAATAGCAAAGGTTGTCCTTGATCTCCCGACATATATGTGTGCTAATGCCCACATTCACACACACGAACATGCATACGGAGATTAGAATGACAGCTAATTATTGACTCATTTCTCAAGATTAAGTATATATGTACATATGCATATATACATGCACACAAGCATACTTACACTCTTCCATATCCTGGTGAGCATGTAACCTTCTGTCTGTTACACACAGGAGGGGATATTACAGACATCCATGCTAGTGCAAGTGTGCAAACCAGTGCTTCCAAAGATCTTTACACCTTGCCCAGGAAAACCAAATTGATCTTACAAGACATATAACACACAAACACCGGCTTCCTTTTATCTTCCATTCTCAAATTGAGAATTTACACAGACATTGTTAAGGATTATATGTTGTTTTATTCTAGAGGAAATGACTTTAAATAATTATATGCTCCTCTTGGCTTTAAAAGTTTCAAAATATGCGCCACAGCAAGAAGTAATGAATTATTGTTGTTCATAATTCTTTCATTCTCAGAAAAAAAATACTGTGGAAAGATGAAGAACTATTTGTTCTACATAGTTGAATATTTCTTGCAAAACAAGAATATATTATGCCAAGAAATTGTATTTTCTCTATTTTTTTGTAACCCAAAAGTGCAAAGCCTAAGCCCAGTCTATACCGTTAAAGCTTACTGAGAGGAAAATGTATGCTGCGGCTTTTAGATTTTAGCAAAGACTATTGTGCATGCTTTGTAATTTCTTTTAAGTCAGAGTTTTAAAATGTGTCATTGAATGCTAACTGAACAATTAAGAGCAGAAGGGTTTTTAAAAATCATTTTTTAAATTGATACTTACAAAAACTTCTAAAAATCATTGAAATGCCTTTATTTGTTTTTTTCTGCCACCGACTCTTAGGATGTACTAAAGGAAGATGGATCAGCAGTCTGCAGATAAGAGATCCTGAAAGAGAGTGAGTGTGAGGAATTTCTCTTCTCATCAGGAATCAAAGCATGCTAATGGAGGGTGCCTGGGGCCTGGGAGGTGTACTAGTTAGTAGGTTTGAAGTCATGCACAGGAAGAAAGTGAATGTGGATTCTCGTGTCTTTACATTGTGGAAGAAAAGAACATTGGTAAACATTGGAAATTTCATAAGATGTGATTGTCAAAGCATGAGATACAGTGTATAGCAAAATATTTATCCCAGTTGTTAAAGGATCAGACTTAACTGTACAGTGCTTGAGAAAATGAATGAGAGCAACTTGGCTTTAGGAGCCTTTAGACGGCGGCTCTGAAGCGCTTTAAGTCTCCCTGATCCCAGAAGACTGTTTATAGCTCCATGTTGCTTGGTACAAACAACGTTGGTCAGAGGTTTTAAATTTTTCTCATTAAATTTTTATACGAATATTGGGTTGGGAAAAGGAAGTGGCCGCACTGCGGAAGGTGCCATATCATTGATTTATCCCAGGAATGGAGAGCACTGTGCCTTGCTGGAAAGTTTCTCAGTGACTTGTATACATGACGCCTATGACAACATGGGAAGTCACATCAACATTCAACAGACCTCATAAATATTTAAATGTGGGGGTGAATCAGTGACCTAACATCTACAGAGTTTTTTTTTTCCTTGCTGGCCTTGTGTGTGTGTGTGTGTGTTATGTCAGATTAATAAAGCTCATTAGTCCACGTAAGTTTGAACAGGTCGCACTCATTAATAAATGTTTTCCCCAAAAGTTTTACTTTGAAAATGATCAGAATTTATTTAAGATAGATCCATCACAATCTGGTTTGGAAGTAAAGTTTGTACTTCTTTTTGTTCAATGCTCAGCATACTTTGGCTAGGCTTTTTGTGATAGCTAGCTCTGATCACGAGACAGCAGAGCAGGACCTGGGCTGCAGCTCAGAGGTACAGGGCTTGCTGAGCATTCTAGAAGCCATGAGCCCTGTCCCCAGGCAGGGAATGGGAGGAAACACACTCACCACCTTGCCTGATGTTGCTCTCTTCCTTCTCACTGTGAGTGATCTGCTGGCCATTTACTTGTACTAATTAGAGCTCTCCAGGAAAATGTGATTGCTAATCTAAAACGAAAGGTTAATGTCAAAGTTATCTTTTACCAGTAAGAGGCTCAGTAGAGGAGACATTATAGAAACTTGGCACTTGCCTTATTAAATTATCATATCATTATTTGAGACAGGGGCTAACTGTGTACCCTAGCGGGGCTGCGACTTGTTCTGTAGACCAGGATGGCCTTTGCCTCACAAAGATCCATCACTTCTGCCTTCTGAGTGCTAGCTTTAGAAAGATTGCCACCGTACCCAGCCCTATTTTTATTATTACTAATATACTTGTTATATGCTGTGTTTACTTATTATAGACATGTACACACACACACACACACACACACACACACACACACATATATATATATATATATATATATATCACATTTGTTTTTGAGACAGGGTTTCTCTGTGTCCCCTTGGCTATCTTGGAACTTGCTCTGTAGACAAGGCTGTCTCGAACTCAGAGATCCACCTGTCTCTGCCTCTGCCTCCTTAGTGCTGGGATTAAAGGCGTGTACCATCACTGACTGGCCATATTTACTATATTTTAATTTACAAGAATTATATTATTCTTTTTCTCCTTTTCTGAGTTGGGTATGGACAGTCTTCTATCTACCCCTGCCCTCAACATTCCTTCTGTAGTCATTATTCCAAGTGTTAACTCTTTATATCTTTAATACCTTGTTTTATCAGATAAATGACATCCTCCATTACATAATAAATATATCTCCATAAGTTTCCATGGTAGGTGTTTAGTTTATTATTACAAGGTAATAATTCTAGATTCATTAATGTTTTCGGAATCCCACTGTGGGATGAAGACGATGGAGATGATGATGATGACGATGATGTTGATGGTGATGTTGATGGTGATGATGATGGTGATGATGATGGTGATGATGGTGATGATGATGATGATGATGATGGTGATGATGGTGATGATGGTGGTGATGATGATGTTGATGATGGTGATGATGATGTTGATGATGGTGATGATGATGTTGATGATGGTGATGATGGTGATGGTGATGACGCTATGATGACTGGGTAATTTGAGGAGGGCTGTATCTGTGGGGAAAGATTAAATTTTTTGACTCACAGCACTCTATTCTGGAAGGATTTGTGATGCTGTTGAGTAAGGTGAAGTAAAGGTGATTTTATTGTAAATGTGCTTGTTCTCCTTTAGGAATCTGATGTCTATCAAGTGAATGTGTGTTTAAGAAGACTACTAAAAAGCACTTTGGGATATGCTGACATTATTTGAAAAACAACATATTGAATCAATCTCAAGACTTTGAGAAGAGGCACATTGTAAAGATACCTGTTTATAAAATTTCCACATTAAATCTATACAACTTATTTATGATTTTTTATGTGGTGTGTGTGTGTGTGTAGTTCAGAAGTCAGTTCTCAACCTCCGCAGAGGCTTATGGGCCATCAGGCTTGTGTGGCAAATATTTTACACATAGAGCCATCTTGGTGCCATGGAGAGTCTTAGTTCATTTTCTGAGAACCAAGTTCTTCCATTTTGTTTTGTTTTTTTCTTTTTCTGAGGCAAGATCTTACCTTGTCACTGAGCCTGTCCTTGAACTTGCAACACTCCTGTATCAGCCTGCTAAACACTGGGGTTCTAGGTGAGCACCATGGCTCCTGATTCTGAACATGATTTGTCTATCACGGGAAGTTTATGTTGAGATGCATGTCACCCTCTTTCAGTGGTTATCCCAGGGCTATGCCCTTATCTGAGAACTAGAGTTGGCTGGGGGAGGATGGTTGTAACTCGGAATCCACGGATGTGTGCTTATCTTGCAGAGCACCCCTGAGACCATTACTAGGGTGGTTTTCTCATCTGTGTATGAGATCACTGGCCTCTGGCTATTAGATCACATGTCCATTTTCCCATGGCCATGCACCAAGCTGGTTTTAAGAAGCTCTTGTCCCAGAGGTCACTGGCTTTTGTTACATTTGCTTCTGTAGAAGCCTTGAAAGTCTACACAGTATTATATGAATTGAGGTAATGTCTGCATTTTAGAATCTGGAATTCATAAAAATATTTAGCTACTTATGCTATCTAGAGAAAAGCCTTGCAAGCCCACACCTGATGTCCTTTTCAGGAGGGTTTGTAGAGTAAGACAAAGGCTGCCCACTTTATGAGGGACACATACATTCTTCTCTGTCTCTTCATGTGGACCAGCTCACTGTGCTGGCCTTTGAGTCTGAAACTTCCGTGACTGGCTTCAAGTAATTTAAAATAATTTAAGGACATTAAGTAAGAGGATTTATACACAGCAATAAGGATCACGAAAGGGTGATTTTAGAATGCTGCAGCTTTCCTTCCTCATTTTAAATGTCACTGGGGGATGGTGCAGAGCCAATGAGCCTAAACCTAAGCTTGGTGCATTTAGCGTCACACAGCGCTAGGAAGCACAGATTGATAGCGTGTTTTATCAACCTTGTGACATGTGGGCAGTCAGGGAAAAGAAGCAGCAGAGGCAATGGCCTTGGCTCATTGGGCTTTCTTGAGACCTGTTTTATTTATTTGTTTATTTCTGTATTCCTGTGAATGGAACCCAGAGCCTCATGAATCATTCAGGCTTGACACACACTTCCCCTCCACCCCTCCCCTAGCACATGGGAAATTTTGGGTAGCAGAAGGTGATGTTTCTCCCAGACAGTTGTCTTCTCTGAACTCACTTACTATCACATCAACTGTGATTCTGATAGAAAACTCTGAGGTGAAACTCATAATTACTATGAAAAATGAATTGCTGAATTTCAGGTGAAGTTTAAGGCTGATGTGTTTAGTTATGACATCATTTGCAGACACCTCCCCCCCTCTCAGCCTTCTGGAAATACATAGTCCACATTTGTGAAGGGTTAAATATGAAATGTTCCCTACAGACTCACGTGTTTGGGAACTTTGTTCCAAGATGATGGCATGATTTGGGAAGGCCATGGATTCTTTGAAAGCTAGAGCCTTGCTAGAGTGAGTGGGTCCGTGGGATAGTCTGAAGTTTCTTTTTTTTTTAAAAAAAAACTTTTTTAAAGTATTTATTTATTATGTATACACAACATCTCATTATGCACCAGATCTCCTTATAGGTGTCTGTGAGCTACCATGTGGTTGCTGGGAATCGAACTCAGGACCTTTGGAAGAACAGCCAGTGCTCTTAACCTCTGAGCCATCTCTCCAGCCCCCTGAAGTTTCTATCATCCTGTTTCACTTCCTGATCACGTTCTGCTCCCTGGTTGCACATACCGGGTGGTCGGCTACTGCACACTTGTGCCTCTGTCCTTCCTCTGCCACGACGTACGTGTTCTCTGGAACTGTGAGCCAACATACATCCTCCCTCCCTTAACTTGCTCTTTGTCAGTATTTGATGACAGCAGTGAGACAATGCAGTACACTCACCTACCTGTACATATTAAATAACCACTTTCCAGGGGCGAAGTGGACTCCAGGGGGGGAATATTAGTGTCATAACTGACGGTGAGTGCCAAACGCTTTATTCAGAGGCCAAAGAAAGCCACGTGTGGCTTACATAAAACACCAGATAAGGTTATTTGCATTCCCCATGGCATGCTGACAAATCTTTAGGATATTGCAATATTGGATTTGTCTTGATGTGCCACTGCCCATTGTCATGTAGTCAATTGTGTGTGTGTGTGTGTGTGTGTGTGCGCACAGTGGTTGGCTTTTCGCAAGTAGTTTTAGTGAACTGTTTTTTTAGAATTATCATAATGTGGCACTAAATGACAGAACGGCTTACTTACCGAAGTACATTTATCTCAGGGCTGCAGTATTTGCTCGGGATTGGTTTTACTTGCAGGGAAAGGTTATTCTAGGGAGGCACATCCAGAACTGTGTGTGGACTCTTTTAGCACATGTTTGCTTCAAGGACTTTGCCCACACCGACTTGCCAGCATCCCTTCAGCACCATTTTCTCATTGCACATTCAAGCAGAGTTCCCTGTAGTTCTGCATGACTGTCCATGGATTTTGTTGAGATTTTTCTGTTATTTCATGAGCACGTGTCTATGTACACATAGGTGGTATTTATGTGTACACAAGCATGTGATGACAAGAGGTGGGCTTCTGCCATCGTATTTACTTGTGATAGGGTCCTTCACCAAGCCTGCATCTCACTGGTTTGCCTAGGATGGTTGTTCATCAAGCCCCATGGATCCTTCCCCCCCACACCAATTACTTAAAATTTTAAGCTGTCATGGATGGTTAACCCAAAGGGTATACAGAAAGCGTAGCACTGTAACCACGTTTTTACTGAGTTCACTTATAATTTAATAATAAAAAAATGAACTAATTTTTAAGTGGCTACTAGCATAAAAGCATAGATTCTCTCTTTCTTTTATTTTGTTCTGCCTTCCTTTCTTTCTGGTGCTTTTTTTCTTCACATCATGTTCAGATACAATGTTTGGCTGACAGCTATGCCTTTCATGTCATTTGCGAATGCTTGCAAATAAAAAAAAATGTGCAGAGTTGCATTTATCTTTTTGGCTTCAGACGAAGGAGGAAAGCTGTTTCTAAGCCGCTGACTTTAAGCAAGCTCTGTAAAGAATGATAACGCTACTTAAATTTAAACAAGTCGAGGGTCTCAAGCAAGGCTGTGTTATGTTACTCCATCTGCTTTCCCTTTGCATTAAGAACGATTGGCTCCAATGTTCTGCAATTCTCACAGTGTGGACATCCCAAACGTCAGTAACACAACTGTGTCCTAAAAGGATCCCCAAAGGGAAGACAACACACAGAGTGAAGCATCACCCCGAAACCCACTTTTTTCTCAGCAATGGATACTTTTTCACATTTACTTCTTTATGTGTGTGTGTTTGTGAAGTGTGGAGGTCAAGGGACACTTGTTGGAGCAGGTTCTCACCTTCTACTGTGCAGGTTCTGGGGCTGGAACTCAGGTCACCAGGCTTGCAGCCAAGTGCCTCTGGAGCCATCTTGACAATCCTGCAACTCTGTTTGTTTGTTTGTTTGTTTTTGTTTTTTGCATTCATTTTTCTGAGAATCAAATGAAAGCTATGGATCACTTTCCAGAGAAATGTACACGCATTAGAAAGATCTGAGTATTCCACAAGGCCCATCACACCTCTAGGTTCATGGATTATTAATTAAAAGCCCAGTGAAAAATTGAAATCTTATATTAAATAGGTATAGGTACAAACATATGTATGCATACATATATACATATATTATGAGATATATGTATATTTAATTGTTAAAAACATTTCCTTCTAACATGTGGGCAAAGACGAGCTAGTATGTGATTATTTATTTTTGATAGGCTTATCTGGAGAGTTCTGAATTTTTTTTTTTTTTTGTTATTTAAAAATTTTGACTTTCCCCCGGAAGTCATGAAGAAACAAGGAATTGTCGGAAAAAAATTATTCAATGAAAGGAAATTGTGTTAAAGGATGTATGTGGAGGGTAGGGTCAGAAACGAATGATTCTTCATTTTCTTCCAAATGCTTCCTTTTTACTCCATTTTTAAAGCTTTCCTACAGGTGTACAGTGTAATGCCAAACGTGTTCCCCTCCTGGTCTCTGCTCGCCCTTCCCTTGATCCCCTGGTCCTGCTGGTGCCTTTGCCCCGTAGACACTTTACTTCTACTTTCATGTTGCATATGTAGGAACACACCTATACGCACATATGCGGATTCCCAGGGTTCTGTACATGTCTGTAGAATCTGGGCACCAAACACTATACTCCCAACGTGGCAGTAAATATTTGTCAGCTGCGCTACCAGATCTGGGTCACATTCAAGTAAAAGAACACACAGATAGAAGCAGTCATCCAAATCTCAACCCAACTCGTTTATCAGTCTGTCGCTGGGCCAAGTGCTGGCTGGGACTCTGTAGCTTGGAGGATCCAGCAGGCCTGGCCTCCAGGTGTTGTCTGTGCCGAGCACAGGCCTTGTAACACTGGCCAGACAGACCACTAAAGCTCACAGGTGTAATGCTTCGGAAGCAGGCAGTTAATGCTGCCTTTTTGGCTAAGTTTCCTCTCCCTGCTCCTGGCCCTTCTTGATGGATCCCTGCGGGCTAAGGAGGAAGTGAGTCCTAGCCAGAGAGCAACAGAAAAGAAGTTCCCTGCCTTTGTTCCATTGACAAAGGAGATGAGCAGATGCAGGAAGCAAGGACCTAGGGCATCTTACTGTATCCCTGAGACCTAGCACAGGGTCCCTGATGGAGCTATTTTAATTTCATGACATTTTTGTACTGCTTGAGAGACGATCTGGGGAGTGGAGATGAGGGTAGCTAAGAGCAGGCTCCCCTGGGGAGCTCCTGGCACCTGTCATAGAGGCTGAGGCCTGGTTAGGCACCAAGAAGAGCAGCTCCCACACAGCCCCGACTTAAGAGGTTAAGCACATAAGCAGAAATGGGGGGGGCAAAGCCAGCAGAGCGGCTTGGGGGAACAGCCACCTCCCTCCCCACCCCAGCTCTTTCCCAGCCATATTGGACCTAGTAAGCCGCTCACTTGAGGCCCTGTAGAAATGTCGCCCTCTGTAGGAGGAGAGCCATCGGGTGGGAAGAAACTAATTCCAAGTAGGTGGCAGAGGAAGCTTGAAGCTTAAGAGGAGGCATACCTGTTCTCTCTGAAGTATCCCTCCTACTATTCTACAGGGTAGAGGTGATCTTGGCAAAAAAGAGAAGACAGGCTTCTTTTCCTTGCCAGTGTTGCTAAATCAGCGAGGACAAACACTTAGGAGTTCTGCCCCCATGCGTTCTTTTTTTTTCTGGTTTCCAGGAGTCTCCATGGGCAATGGCCAACCCTCTCCATGCAACAAAACAGAACTATACTAAGAATACATTATCCCTAAAGTTAAACTCTCTAACCGGGCACGGAGATGAATACTTTATACGGCTCTACCTCAATGTCTTTGTGATTTAAATGTTATTAACCTATTCACACAATGTTGTTGAATTTTCCTCAAAATATTTATTTGTTTTTAATTATTTTAAATGAGGTGTATGGGTGTATGTCTGTATGGAGGGGTGCACACAGGGACATACGGAGGCCAGAGGCATCGTGTCCTTTGGCAGCTGTGGCTATTAAGAAGCAAACTTAGTCTCTGCAAGAGCAGGGTGTGCTCTGAACCACTGAGTGCTCTTTCCAGCGCCAAGGGTGTATCTGACTTGTGCCAGAGGGTACCTTCACAGCAGCACTGCAGAGCACTCACTCTGGAGAGACAGGGTTAGGACTGCAACCCTCAAGCAGAAGGGATAACATTTCAGGCTACACTTGGGCAGGACACCAGAGGAGAAGGCATGAGAGGAACAAGTAGACAATAGGGAATCAGCAGGTCTAACAAGCTGTAGTAACTCCATGTGTCTAACTTCTGTGCTGTTTAACAGGTGCAATCATGTGTAGAGTTTGGCCTTATTTATTTATTTTTTAATTGCATATGAAAGCATCTCAGCAGTTTTGATTAATGTGCCTCTGAAAGTATTGCTGGGTCCTGGGAACAAGAACACCTTTTGTCCATCCTTCCTTCCTTCCTGCCTTCCTTCCTTCCTTCCTTCCTTCCTTCCTTCCTTCCTTAGAATTTTTAAAAGTGAAGAGAGGGCAAGGATAACTTCCCACCTGACATGCCTGCATTTTATTGGGTAAGTTGAGAATAGAAACGTTAAATATTGTCTGTTCCCCGAGAAAGGAAAGCGCCAGGACCCACTGGTTGAGCAGAAGGTTACAGGTGTATTGATCCCCATTCCCTTTCTTCTTCTGTGGTGGCTGCCGAAGCCACCTTAGGAAATGTGAGTTTCCAAGCATCTGTTTGGAGGACCGTGCGTGAGTACGTGTGTGTGTGTGTGTGTGCGCGCGCGCGCTATACAAGGGAAATGAACACTCAGACTAAGGTAGCCCAGGTCCAAGAAAAAGAATGAGGCATGAACTGTGCAACATTAGAGCAAGGAAGCAAGGCTGTTAAAAACCTAAACCTCCCCCTAAAACTCTTGCCTGCAGCTAGAGGTGTAGTACCACTTTTATGGGAAAAGAACAAATTCCGGACTTGGAGTGTGATCAATGAGTTGAGATTCCCATTTCTTTCTTTCAAGAGACTAATAGTATGGCAGTCTTCAGGATCAAGATGGACTTGCCCAGGTCAATGCTGATTCTTAAAAAAAAGTAATGCAGTTAGGCGGCAGTGAAGGGAGGGTTGCTCTGCACAGTTGCCTGCCTGATAGTAGTTACCTTGCTCTGCACCACTGCCTGCTAGTAACTATCAAATCTCCTTTTTACAATTAAATTTTTTTCATTTTCTGTGAGTGGGAGTTTTGCTTCATGCATGTCTGTGCACCACAGATTTCCCTGGAACTGGAGCTGCAGACCCTTGTCAGCCACCGTTGGGTGCTGGGAATTGAAGCTGAGTCTTCTGACAGAGTATCCAGAGCTCTTAACCAGTGATCGCTCTTTCCAGGCCCAATCTCGGTGAGTGTGCCTGTAGTTCACTGTATACTGAGTATCTCCACTGAACCCCCTGCTGCTGCTTGGCAATGCTCATTATTCTTTGGAGAATTGCTCTGCCTTTATTTTATTTTATTTTATTTATTTAAGTCAACAACACCAGTTCTTATCTGTACCCCCAACAGGGCTCAGCAACACACAGAGAAACTTTTTTCAACACGTTTTCTAAAAAATAAATAAATAAGGAAAGAAAGAAAGAAAGAAAGACAAAAGGGACTCAGGGCTGGTGGTGCATGGCTGAAATTCCTGCTATTTGGGATTGTGATCTCTCTAATTTACCCAAGCTGGACTTGAACTCATTCTGCAGCCCAGGCAGGCTTTGGACTTTTGATCTTCTTGGCTCTAAACAAACAGAGAGGCATGATTTAATGCACTTGCTAGTGTGTGTGAGTCCCTGAATCCAGCCCTCATTATCAACACCCCTACCCACATGTAAGGCATGTGCTCACATGTGAGGGTGTGTCTATATGAAATGAAACGCATCCTCTCTCCTCTCTCCAACCCAAGTACACATGTTAATGCCACAGAGAATGCTGCAGAGCTGAGGTCAATCAATCCTTCCTCAATCCCCAGACCTGGTAATAACTTGTGAACTCTTGCTGCTCTGACTCTTTCCAGGTGATGTATGAACTTTTGAAATGACCCAGGTTACTCTGAAGCAACCTTTGGGTAAGGACTAATGTCTGTAAACAACAGCAGGTGACACCCATGAGTGCTCCCCGGTGTCACCCAGCACAACAGCCACCATGCTCACAGTCTCCCTGATTTCACTAGCCTGGCAAAGTCAGCATGTTTTGGATGATTCTGTGAGCTGGGCACCCAGCTGAGCACCTTGACACACACAGCTTCTCTTTTGAACAACACCAAAAATAGGAACTTGTGGTTCTACTTTAGAGACAGATTTTTTTTTAAATGAAGAAACTGAGGCTGAGGGGTGAAATTAATGGATGAAATTAATGAGCTGCTGGGAAGCAGTGTCGCTGGGATTCAAGCTGGCCAGTCTTTATCATCTTTCATTGTTGCTGAGCAGATCTTTTCCCTCTAGCTAGGTTTCATTTGAACTCACATCTGCCCTACCTCTACCTTCCAAGTGCAGGGTTCATAGGTGTGTGTGTGTGTGTGTGTGTGTGTGTGTGCGTGCATGTGTGTGTGTTTGACTCCACTTTCAGTTAATGGAGGAGTTAGTTGAGGTTTTTCAGTGGGAAATCCAATCACATTGCTCTTGTACTCAATACTAGCTATTGACTTCCCATTCCAGTCAAAGCACAAGCCACTTCCAAATCCTTCTCTGTGGTGTTGCTCTGTTCCTCTGACGTTACTGGATATCCTCTCTGGCTCCCACACCAATCACAGCTACACTTACTTACCCAGTGCTCCCTGCAAAGCACACCCGCCTCGGGGGCTTTATACTGCGGCTTCCTCTGTTGGAAATGTTTTTCTTTGCCCCAGTTGTCTACACGGCTTTTGTTTCTGATTCCTCATATCTGGTTAAGCATCTTATCAGGTGATTCCTTAGTGTTTTATTTTGAGTTCCCTTCCTCCCTCCTACTCTTAAATCTCTGACACTGCACCCCATTCCCTTTCTTCATCCTTGATGCTGTTTATTGATTGTCAATATTTTTAAATTTATGTACTAATTAATAGCTACCCCTCCCCTCTAAAATATAAGCTTTATCAAGGGCAAGTATTTTTATTTACTAATTTATTTAAGTTATAGCACCAGCATTTATGACAGAACATAGATCAATGGGCTAGTTAATAGTAGATAATAACATAGCAGATTAACTGGTAAGAAGCTGGGTGAGTGGGTCACCTAAGGTCAATCAGTAACAGGTAAGGTGAACACAGTTACAGACCCAGCATTGAGTTCAAGCACACATCAAACACACACACTAACTTTAAGGGATCATCTCCCCAGTTCCCTGGTCTTTAATTCCAACATGCTCAGCAAAAGAGAATAAACAAACCAAACAGGAAAAAGGAAGCATTTGTTACTGTCTCTTAAAGTGGGATCCTTTAAAGTGAGATGGAATCAGAGGCCAGGTCAGAGAAAGGGGACACTGGTCTTTAACAGAAAGGGAGTTGACAAGTGATGAAGTCAGGAATGTGCTGATGTCTTGGGGCTTTGTGAAGGGGCAAAGTGTGGGAAGGTCCTGGGTGAGGTTGGTGTTGGGTTAATTAATTAGGGTGGGATGCCTGCACATTAAGGGGAGGAAGGAACTGAAGCATTGACTGGAGTGGAATGGAGTCTCGAGCAGCGGTTACAAAGGAGCCTACCAGCAGAGGAAGGATGGGAGAAGTGTTGGGTCCAGCTCCATTTGGCCAATGGCCAAGGAAACATGTCAGATATTAGCACAAACAAGCCACAGCTGCTGCACTTTACAAGCTCAATGGCAGCCCTTCACTTAGCCCTTCTTCAGCCCCCCTGTGATCCCCCTTCCTGGAATGGTTATTTTCTTACTAAGGCAGCACTCATACATAACTCAGCTCTCACTTGAGGATGTACAGGAAGGCAAGTGCTCAGGCCTTGCTGCTAATGGAAAAGGGTTCATTGCCCTAACGAAGACTCAATTTCTCCTGAAATAGGGTTTCAACATCAGTGTCCTGAAATCCAAACCTTTTTTGTTCCCAGCATAGTTTTTAAAGTTGTGCTTAATTTTCTTTTATCTCTTAATATCTATGCTTGCCATTTCTAAGTCTTCTGAACTGTATAAAAGTGTCTTTTCTCTCTCCTTTAAAATGATCTGTGCATATTTTGTATATGTGTATTTCTTATTCCAAGGAACAAGATCTAGATTCCCCCAAGTAAAATTTATGAATATATGTATTCATGTGCCTGTATGTCTACATAAGTCCGTATATAATATATATACATATATTACTTTGGAAAGCTTAAATGTAGAAAGGACAAAAACAACAAATAACATATTGTTACTGAGTAGCAAAGTTTGGCTAAAATGATTCTCCTTTCTCCGGACCCTGTGTCTTTCCTGCACAAAGCCTAGGCAGAGGCTGGATTCCTGTGTAGACCTGAAAGCACAGAGATGGCTGGATCAGGCTCTGCCACTCTCAGCTGTGCCTGAAGCTTCAGCTATCAACTCTTTGTTTATGTTTTGCTGCCCTGCAAATTGAGGCCCCAAATAATAGTTCACTGAAAAGGCTTTGGCGAATTTTAATGGACTCTGTGTTTGTGTATATGAGTGTGTTACATATTTAGAACAATGCTAAATTAGCTAGGCATTGTACAATTATTTATAAGTACTATAAACTCTTGAATAATTTTTCTGTGGTTTTGTCATTTGGGAGCCTTGTGTTGGTTGCTTATTGTATTTTGAGGCCCAAGGGCAGAGGAAGATGGTCTTTAGCTTCTGTTAGATAGCACTTAGGAAAGAACCTGGAGAGAAGCGTTTCAATACCTAATATTGTGAGGAAATGACAAATATAAATTTTATACCTATATTTATATATGTATATATTTCCAGCTAATGTTTCTTGTTTTTTTAAAAATAATTTACTTAATTTTATTTTACGTGCATTGGTGTGAGGGTGTCAGATCCCTTGGAACTGGAGTTACAGACAGTTGTTAACTGCCATGTGAGGGCTTGGAATTGAACCTGGAAGAGCAGACAGTGCTCTTAACCACTGAGCCATCTCTCCAGCACCCATGTTTCTTGTTTTTGATGCAAAGTATAAATGTATTTGGAAAACTTTTATTTAGGGAACTGAAAGTCAATACGAAACAAGTGTGGGTTCAAATTACGTTAAATTTCCCCATTTTCACCTTTCTGTTGGACGCTGCTCAACTGCTGTGTGAGGCCTCTATTTGAACAACATGCATCTTATTATATGCTGAGATGGAGTGACTTCCATGACTTCCAGGAACTATATGCTGTTTCATATTGGGGAATGAAGGTTTGTCAATTACACCTGCTAAAAATGAAGATTTTACTCTTAAGTCATTTTCTCAGATTTCTTCTAAGCTGAGTTAGGACTAAGCTCATGAGGACATCAGATAGTGTGGATAAAGACTAAAAAACATTGAAACGGAACTATATTCTATAGAAGTTGCCAATGAGTAAATTTATCTGCAGTTATTTGGGGGCACTTTAGTGTTTAGCCATTTATTTTGTTGGAACTTGGCTATTTACGTCAAACATTTAAAATTCCCCCTTAAAACAATGGCAGGTGCTCTCGAGGGAGCTTGATCTGGGGAGTAGGACAGGATGAAACCCTGACTTCAGTGCTGCCCGGCCCCACTGCTGTGCAGGTGTCAGGCTGACCGTAGGAGTGCAGACAGATGACCAGAGGGTATTCAAAAGAGAAGGGTTAATCCTCGTGGAAGTGTGGGCTGTGGGTGGTCTCCAATGATGAACACAGGGAACAGAGTTTTCACCTAGGGAGCAGCTGGACACTACCCTGCCAGAGAGCACTCCGAATTTCAGAATTTGGTCTAGGCGAACAGGCTGTTAAGGAAGTATGTTGACTGGTAGTGACAGGCATGATACATAGTTAAATAAAGGACAAAGCCCCAGACACAGCAATGCCAATTAAAATGGCCTGGAAACCGTTTATTTCATAAACGTCTTTTTTTTTTTTGAGGTATGATTGACAAGACCTGGTCACTAATGGGTGTGAGGTTTGGTGAGGAAGAAACTGGAGACGCTGTGACTTGAGGTTCTGACATTAGCTGAGATAAGGAAGACATCACTGGCTGACTTCTGCTTTATGCCTTGTGTTTTTTAGGGAAGGGCAGACGGAGATAGTTTGGGTTTGAATATTTTGTCAGCATGCATTCAAACCTCTGTTTGCTCTACCCTCTCTGGAGACCATGTGCTTGTAGCATTCTGATCTTGCTGCTTCTCTTCCTGCTCTACTTTCTCCTATCCCACAGAATGTTCCATCTCTGCTGTAGATGCTGTGGATTTTACCTCCCATGACAAGGACTGGAAGTGACAGCAAGTGTCATTGGACTTGCACAGGACACCATGTAGACGAGGTCATGTACCTCCTTGGTCACACCATTCCAGGTGACCATCTAGCCCTTGCAGATGTCCAGAGCTCTAACTGGGCAAGAGAATCAGCAAAGGGAAGTGAACAGTTTGTGGGAACTCAGAAGGAAACTTCTTTCAGCTCAGAGCTGCATTCCCTGGCCTGAGAGTTCAGACTCAAATATTAACAGCCGGAAATACAACTAAATAAAGCCGAGGCTTTAAGATCACTGACGAATATGCACGTTAAGCCACTTGGCAGGACTAAAGCTTCCTTTTGCTCTAGTTCTTAATATAGTTTCTTTAAAAATCAGCTTTGGAAGATGAACAAAGATTATGTCTTAACAGATAATTGAGAACGTGTGCATATTCATAGTTTTCCTCTTAAACCAAAAGCTTCAATTCACATTATTGGCAGGTGAGTTGTGGGTTTTTTTCTATTTAAAAATGCTTTTGAATTTATATCACAAAATGTAAATGCATTTCAAGATTTTTTTTGGAAACAGATGAAGGTAAAATTGCTTTGGTTTGTCAATTTGCTGGGATGTCAGTGTGGCTTCAAAGCCTACGTAATGACAATTTGTATCTCCAGATACCAGTCAAAAGATCCGTGGCCGTTCAACTACTTCTACTGTTTGCTTTTGGTCCTGCTGTGATTTATTTGCATGTTTTTAAGGGATGAAGATAGAAATGTAATCAATTCTTCTATTTCAGTCCCTAGTCCAAAAGTTGGTGGGGCAGAAAAAATCTAAATGGCTGTGTTCCACAAGTTGTAGAAGTATTTTTAATAGCATACGTATTTGGATCTGCTAATGTCGAAGCTACTGTGAATAACTGAAAAGATGAACCTGCATATCTTAATGTTAGAATGGCTTCACTGGAGTGTGAGGAATGAATAATTGAATCATGTGATAACCTGCTTTCTTTCTAAGTAGCTAAAATTTACTTATTTAAAAATCACCAATATTTTTAGTCATCTGAAATACTGTGTGTTTGTAATTGAGCAATGTGAGCTCACACGGTAAAGGTTTATTTATTGCATTTTTACATTAGATCTAAAATTTTTAAATTGGCTCGAAAAAGTCACTTCAAAGAATTATGAAGAATTTAAGATTTTATAAAAAGTTTTATTATTTGAGGAGTTCATTTGATAAGGTGAGTTTAAGTAATTTCAGGTCTGGGTGATATTTTCATGGCTGAATTCTGTTAGTTTTGAATTCTTTCATTTTAAATTAAAAAATATAAAGAACTCAAGAAGTTAAAAAGCAAGAAACCAAATAATCCAATTAAAAAATGGGGTATGGAGCTAAAAAGAGAACTGACCGTAGAGGATTATAGAATGGCAGAAAAACACTTAAAGAAATGCTCAACGTCCTTAGCCA
>CM053767.1:8911914-8937451 GCA_028658305.1 Pachyuromys duprasi
GAGGGTAGGAGGGAATGAGGGAGGGGGCTACGCCTGGGATTCAAAGTACCTAACCTGTGATTGAGATAAAAATAAATAAATTTAAAAAAAATATGAAAAAATGGTAGTACAAAGATCAATAGCAGTAGGAAGTCATTTGACTTTAGTTAAAAGTACCATATTTTTTTAAATTGATCATTTCACTTCTTGTGGAGGTGGCCATCCAGAATCAATCCTGAGCAGACTGTTGTTGACTGTTGGAACTTTTCCTCCAAGGCTGTCCTTGTCTGACCACTGCAACAGTGTGGATGGTCTCCAGAAACCGAGAGTATTCTCTACTGCTTCCTGCCTGCGTTCTCCAGTTTCCTTTCATTTTCCCTGTTGAAACTGACATCTTTCCTCCTGGACTCAAACAGTAGACAATTACAACGTTAATGGCCTGCACGCCTTAGGAACCTTTACTTTCCAGGTCACATCTGTCTACACTGCCCTGCAGAAGAGCGTTTAGGGTAAAGCTAGGGAGATTTCTTTGTAACAGAAGCCTTGCCAAGAGTTGCCTGGATCCTACAGTTAAGGATCCGCTTGGCTATTTCGAAACAGTATCTCTGTGGTAATCCCAGTGTCCATTTTATCCCAGAGGTTTCTCGGGAGTGCTCAGCGCCCAGGCACAGCCATCCTCTAGCGTGATAAGGGTGATAACTGTGGTCCAGGCCGCACGCATCTAATAATATCTGGGACACTCCTTGGTTGTCACAGCAGGGGAGGTGTCACTAGCACTTGGAGGACACAGGACAGGGATGCTACTCATCAGCTCAGGATTCAAGACAGCCTCTCATGACAGTGTTTACCCAGCCCCAGTGCAAACGGTGCTGAGGTGGAGAAAGCCTCCTCCGAAGTCCTGTCCACCTAGGATGTAGAGAATCAGTGAGGGCACAAGGCTGTCTTCTTTTAATCTGGAAGCAAAGCTGGAGCAGATCTTACCAAATGTGACACAGAAACTTGTGAAATGGCGTGATAATTTACATGTGTATATACATACATACATATATACATATGAAAAATATATGTCAAATATATGTATCACTTTCAAATTTAGATTAAAGTTTGTCCTAATATTATTGATTTAAAACTGATACATGTAATGATATTTTAGTGTTATTTTCCTCACTCACTGTTTTTATTTTCTTTAATTTGAAACAATTCAGCAATAGCATCGACTTTCGTGAATGCTTGATGTTATTGTTTTCCCCATATCTTCAAACCCTTTCATATTCGTTTTTACTCACTGGCTTACGTATTGAATAAGAGTTTATTGGGAATGAGTGACATAAACACTGCAATAATTAGATAGAAAATGATCTGCTTAATTAATAGACGGACATTCTGATAGTGAGAGATACAAAACCAGATGAGAACGAGGTCCGAGTGCAGGGGAACGATGTAAGCAGGAGAGGAGAGGTGTCAGGTGAGGAGTGGGATTGAGACTATAAATAGGTTCTTGTGAAAATGACCTTTATACAAACACCTGAAGAAGAGTGAGCGAGCTACGCGATCTGGCAGAACCATGAAGAGGAGACGTGAGTGCACATGGCCCCAAGCTGGGATGTGCTTTGTATAAAACAAGACAGCAAAGGGCTCCCTGTGCTTGGACGAGGTGAGTGGGAGATGGAGAAGAGACAGAGAGGCGGCAAGTGAGAAGACAATTAGACATCTACAAGGCTGTTGAATGATGGTGGCTTTTACTTGCATGAACGTGGAACCATTTGGGTGTTTGGGGTAGAAGCATGTTTGAATCTGATGTGTTTTTGAACTATCACTTTTAGATACTTCCTGGAGGAGAGACTAGAAAGACAAACAGGGGAATCTGAGAGAATCATTTCTGAGGGTCTGGAATAGCTTGGAGCACAGAGAAGTAGCTACATCTATTGATGGACTATATTGTTTTTTCTTTTTCATTCATTTATTAATAACTTGACATCCTGACTGTAGCTTCCCCTCCCTCTTTTTCTCTGAGTCCCTTCTTCTTCCCTCCTGTTTCCCCCTCTGTCTCCCTTTTTCCTCAGAGAAGGAGAGTCCTGGCATGTTTATCAAAGCCAAGCTAAAGTAGCACTAGGCTCATTTTCTTCTATTGAGGCTAGACATGGCTGCCCAGTTAGGGGAAAAGGATCCAAAGGCAGGCAATAGAGTCAGAGGCAGTCCCTGCTTCTGCTGTTACAGGTCCCACATGAAAACCAAGCTACACTTCTGTTAAATATGTGTAGAGGGCCTAGGTCTGTCCCACTCATGCTTTTTGGTTGGTGGCAGTCTCTGTGAGCCCAGGTTAGTTGATTCTGTAGGTGCACTCGGTGCCCTTGACCTCTATGGCTGCTTCAACCTTCCTGCCGTTCTCCCACAAGATTCCATAAGCTCCATCTATTGATTGGGCTGTGGGTCTCTGCATCCATTTTCATCAGTTGCTGGGTGAAGCCTCTCTGAGGACAGTTATGCTAGGCTCCTCTTCAAGTATAGCAGAATAGCATTAATAGTGTCAGGGGTTGGCTCTCTCTCATAAGATGAGTCTCAATTTGGGCCAGCCATTGGTTAGACCTTCCTTAAATTTCTGCTCCATCTTTATCCCTCTACATCTTGTAGGCCAGACAAATTTTGAGTTGAAGGTTTTCTGGGTGGGTTGCTATTTCCACCCTCCATTGGAAGTGTTTCCTGGTTACAGGAGGTGGCCATTTCAGGTTCCATATCCCCTGTTGCTAGGAGTCTCGGCTAGGATCACTCTCATAGATTCCAGGGAGTTTCCCTTGTTCTAGGTTTCTGGCTTGTTCCTAGAGCATGTCCCCCACCTTTCCATGAATTCCAGTTCTCTCTGAGAGTTCTCTTTCTCAGTCCTCCCCACACTTGGCACCTTTTTCCTCCCCATAACTTCTCCCACCTAGTTCCCCCACTCCAGATGGACAAGATTTTTAAACATCGAGGAGCTAAGCACTTCAGCTAGAGCAACTGGAGAACTGAGAAGGCTGTGTTTCCATTCACCAAATATTTTAGTTTTCTTCAATGGAGGGTCCTGACCTGACATTCCTGGTCTCTTAAGGAAGCCGAGTGACTTGATTATCAGACAGAAGTGGTGCACACTTTATCTGACAGTGTACACTTTGATTTTTTTATTTGTTTGTTTTGATCCTTCTGCCATGTACCCAATGAGTTTCAGAGAAAGGCTGCTCTCTCCTTCTGGCTCCTAGAGCAAAGCAGAGATGGATACATCTTAAGGAGACATAGACATGCTACAAAACAGAAGCTGGTTCGGTGTTCAGCTTGTTCATCATTGCAGCAAACCCAGGTTAACCTGATTATTGTTAATGATGTTTGTATTAACCAAGCTGGAAATACCCTTCTAGATCTATTGGTTTCAGATGAAGAGCATCTAGGAGTTCAACTTAGGCATGTGAGATATAAGTTCCTACTAGACAACTAGCTGACTTTAACAGATTGGAGTCAGGGTATATATTTGGGACTCATTAATGTAAGAATGAACAAAGCAGCATAAGTAGATATGTAAGAGGTCCAGGAGAAGAGCTCTGGGGAATCCCAAATAATAAACAAAATTGAGAATTAGTGGATATTATGTCAGAATAGATATTAACATCCACTGATGGATATTAAGGTAGGAGGGAAGTTTGTTCACCTGGAAGCTGAGTGAAGCGAATCTCAAGGACAGTCATTCCATCAGAGGGTATCAGTCAGTCAAGTGGAATCCCGACTGAGAATTGACCTTGGGATGAAGCAATGCTGGAGCTACCGTTGGCCTTGGCAGGAGCAGTGTGAATAGTCTGTCGAGAGTCTGAATGAAATGGGTTCAAGAGTGAGGGTAGGAGAAGAGACTGCAAACATAGACAGTTCAGAAACAGAACAGGAAAAGGGTCAGTGGAGTGATTTGTCTTTTGGGTCATATTGGTGAACGAATAGTGTGTTGGATAGTTAATGGAATGCTCCAACATAGAAAGGGACAATTGATGAGTGAGAAGAGGATGGGGAAGGTCATAGGAGAAATGTCATTGAATAGGACAGACAGGGTGGGCTGTGGAAATGTTGCCTTTTTACTAGACCTACATCTGACTTACTTGTGGGGCCTGCACTCGCTGGTAGGGATGCAGAGCTTATAAAATTTCTATTCGCTTCTGTTTTTCTCGTTGAAACTGGATCCATCACTGGGCAGGTGGGCAGAAGGGTGGGGAGATTTAGCAGTTTGACATAATGCATTTTTCTCCAGCATTCACATGGAGAGGGTAGGGATGCAATGATGAGGGAATTAGTTTAATCATGGTTGGTGGTTTTCCTTATAAACCCAGCAAGACAAAACAGGGTGACATTAAGACTTCATTGTCCATGCCTGATTTCACCTAGATCAGAGATGTGTTCAGGTTGGAAAATTTGGAAGTTCTTCCCATGTGTACTCTTTAAAGATAGTGTTCATGTTTTGTTTTTCTCTCTCACTAGTTTGCTGGAACGCATGTGTGATGTCTGAAGCATCTGTACTGATGCTCGCTGGTAAGATGAAGGCTGCTAGCAGTTAGTGACACTATGCTTTGCAGAGAAGGGCCAGAGATGCTTGTGTTGCTGAATCCACTACATTAGCCTTAGTTGCTGAATGTCAGTTTTCTTGGCAGAATAAAATCTGATTTATGTCACTCTCCATTTTCCTAGGGTCTCGGCTGCAACAACCTTCAATTCCTAACAGATAAAGAAAGAAGGATAGTGAAGGTATGGCCAGTCTTATGAGAAGTCTCCATTGTGACAGGACTAGTATACATCTGTACGAGCAATGAATAAAGGCTGCACACATCTTCTATACGATCCAGCTATATCATCCTGGGTATTAACCCAAAGGTCCCCAAGTCAACTTATCTCAGAGATTCTTATACACCAATATTTATTATCAAACAATTCAGAATAGCTAAATTATGGAACCAAACTAGATACCCAACAACAGAGGAATGGATAACAAAAATGTAGCGTTACATACATAACAGATTTTTTTTTTCAGCAACAAAGAACAAAGTCATGTCATTTGAATGGAAATGCATGTAGCTGGAGATAATTGTATTAGCGAATTAAGGCAATGTCAGAGGATAAATAACGTTTTCTCTTTTTTCTTTCTTATATTTTATATAGACAGATTCATGTGAATATATTTGTATAATACCATGTGTATATTGTTTATGTATATACAAGACGTGAAAGTAGAAGTAAAGCTTTTTATGATTTCACTTATGTATTTAGGAATACATATGCATGTGTACATATATGTACGTAACTGCAATTAACGGAAAAGGAGGCCATGAGTGTGAAGAAAAGAAAGAGGAGCATATGGAAGCGTTTGGAGGGAGGAAAGGGACAGGGGTGAGGAGAATGATGTAATTTTATATTGTAATCTCAAAATTAAACAAATAAAAATAAAAATCGATCTATGGTGGCAAAGACGTGTATGTCTGTTGAAGTAATTTCCTTTCTTTGATTAGTTCTTTTTTTTTTTTATGACCATCCATTCCTCCTTTGTAACTGCCTAGGAGAAGGAAAGCTATCCCAGTTTTATTCGCTGGCTCTTCCGCAGGAGAGCAGTTTGCTCTCACACTATGAGGTAACAGCTCAGCAGTGGTTCTGAGCAAGGATTAGGGTGGAGGAGTTACCGCCTCAGCTTGGGGAGTTTTCCAAACTACACATTCTTAGTTCCGTTATCTGCAAGAAGGCTCTGAGTTTTTTCCTACCAACTCCCATTTGAGAGTCAGTTATCTGCAGCACATCCGCAAGTTTCTGCTTGCTTCCAGTTGGCAAAATTTAAGCTAATAGTTAAAAACTAATGAGGAATTTTGTTAAGTGAAAATATGTCTAGAGCATTAGAAGAGATTAGAGAATTTTTTTTCATGTTTTGAAATCCATTTAGACCTAGACAATCTTTTTATTTAAACATATTTAGAAACTCAGTTGGAAAACTTCAGTCATCATCCCTAAATGACTATATATTTTTATCATTTTCCCCCTCCGCATCTTCCTAGCATTATTCTTTCAGGACTATGGGGGCAGGGCAGTGGAGAAAGTCCCTCTGTCTTATGGATGTCTATTTTTCTCTTTTCAATCATGTTTTCAATATTTAGCACACATATGGCTTGTGTGCTGCTGTGTGAAGCACTATTTGTACTCGGCAATGGCAAAGCTCACTGTCTCCTGCTTTCTCTGAAAGCTCACCCAGTTCTCTGTGGGCTGACCCAGCGTCTTCTTTTCCACTTGCTCGGTGGGTGGCCTGCTGATGGGAGCGCAGACTGCTCAGCATGTACTCATTTGGCCAGGCTTTAATTAGACCAAGATTGTGGCATGTTTTGCTTTGTCTGCAAGGAGTCTTAGTAATAGAGAGGAGACAAAGACCCCATCTCGTGCACCTGACCTATTTTATGGAGACAGTAAAACTATAAAAATGAAACCCACAAAAGCAGAAAACAAACATGCCTTGGCACACCAACACGCCTGAAAGAAGTACATTAGAGATGCATGTAACAAGAAAACCACTCTTTGTTTGTCACCTAGCAGCAGAAGAGCAGATTTTACAACTGTGTGATAGAGTGCGTATCACCTTGTTTTGTTGACTCTCTAGCACAGAGGGCACTGAGGGCAGTGGAAGCGTCCTACACCCTGCTTAAGGGGTGTTGTGTGCTGAGAACGTGTCCTGGAAACGACCATTCTTCACGAGGGGGCAGAACACACAGGACCATGGTGGAGTGTGTACTTAGGCCCTGGTAGATTCAGTCCCTGCCCTCTCACCGACACCAGTAGATCTGTCAGCTTTCACAATGCCTCCGATTTGTATGAGACTCATGAGTTGTCTGCCGCACTTAGGAGCAGACAATGCCTTTGGGTTTTTAATTTTTTTCAGTGTAACATATTTGCTGTCTACAGTCTCACTATCTTTCCTAATTATTATGAGGTTTTTAATGTCAGGGTTTAATGGGACATTTGGAGTGCTTAGCTTTGTGTGTGTTGTTTTCCCTTATGTTTGGAGGAAGCAGCTGTGGCATTGGTGACTTCCCCAGGTCTAGTCCCTCTTCTGTTTTATAACCAGGCAACTAACCCCCAGCTCCCACCTCTTCTCCTCTCTCAGCATTTCAATGAATTACTTGTGTCATGGAAGACAGGGCTTCTGAGAATGGTCCTTTCTGTTCTTCAGCTTCTGTCAATTGCATGGAGACGGTGCTGCATGGAGACGGTGGTGCGTGGAGACGATGGTGCTTTGAGATGGTGCTGCATGGGGATGGTGCTGCATGGGGGTGGTGCTGCACAGAGATGGTGCTGCACGGAGATGGTGCTTCATTTATCGAGGTTGCAGAGATTTGCTGATGGAAGGATCCAATTCTGAGACTGTGGCATAAACAAGAAATGAATTTCCATGGCTTTTAGCTTAGGAGAGTTTCCATCTCTGTTTGCTACAGTAGTTTAGCATCTGTTAACCCACACCTTTTCAAATGTAGGTGTTCATTTAGTGATAACAAAATAAACACCCAGCATTCAGAATACTAGTACACACTTAGACTTTCAGAAGCAGGCGTGTGCTAGGTTAATGTGTAAGGAAGAGAGAATAGCGGTTAGGATAGGTGCTCTTGTGGTGGGCAGAAAAGTACAGAAAAATGGGATGTGGGGTCAAACACACACACAAAATGGGGTGCATCTTGAGGGAAGGCTTGGATTTCTGACTGCTTCACGTGACCTAAGCCCTAGCTGTGAATTTGTTCTCATGTCACTCTTCGATGCCTGAGTCTGGTTCTCATCGGGTGGATCAGGCTAGACCACTGCAATTTTCAAAGAGGCTGACTGACTTCTGATGAAAGTATTGCTGTAGTTTTTGGGCCAGACTTTGAATGTATTTATTTATTTATTTACCTTAGAAATTATCAATAGTTCTGTCCGTTATAACTTGCCACTGTTGCTATGTACTATGGCCAGGTTTTATGACTTGGGAGTGGAAATTCAGGGCACAATCTTAAAAGTAGGAAACAAGCAAAAAGTAACTACTTGGCTGTCTTGCATCATCTTGCTTATGTATTACTCTTCAATTTACAAAATTAAGAACAAAACACATAACATTTATTTGTATAGTTAATGGCATAATGAGTACACATAGTTTATATGTAATAGTATATCAGATATGCTTACTACTTTTGTAACACTGAAAAAATATTTTTAATGCCTGGGTCTAGGTCATGATGAATAATTTGGATTACAGGCTCTCAGATTCTTTTGTAAGATCTGGGATGCAATCTCTGAGAGATATTTTTGTCCAAGTGCCTTGTAGGAGAAGCACAGGCATGAAAGAGGTGGACAGGCTCCAAGAAGGCTCTCAGACAGCTGTGGGCTGTGTGTTTTCGCTTTCACAAGGATGCGTTCTCAGTTGGGGCAATAGAGATTGGATTCATCTTTATTCGGGGTTCTCTCTGCAGCCATGTTCTGCTGATACTCTCATTCTGATTTTAGTGCCCTCCTGTTGCAGGATATTTGATCACACTGTGAATCCCAAGATAGTGTTGTTTACTGAGAAAACCTGTTTCTAACTGTGGTGTGGCTCATCCCTAGCACACACCTTTAATCTAAGACCTTTTTGTTGATTAGGCTTAAATAAAGCCAACTACAGAGCAAGAGGTGGGAGCAAGCAACCGGTTGACAGGGAGTGAACATAGGAAAAAACCCACAGAAACTCAGAAGGACAGACAGAGAGACACACAAGAAGCAGAAGCAAGGGACATTCAGTTTGAGGGTTTTTTTGAGACTGGGTGGGGGCGAAGCACGTTTTCTTCTAGGACGTTGGCTGAGAGGGCAGGTCAACTGGGTGCTTTCTCTGCCTCTCTGAGCTAGCAGGCTTTCACCCCAGTATTTGGCTTCCAAGTCTTTATTGGTAAAATTGAACATTTGAGATTTTGTTAAAAAAATACCTATCTCTTGGAAAATCTTTATTTCTCCATGCAGGTAAGTTTTGACATGGTTCAATGGGCTAAGTACAAAGCAGGAAGTATTCCAGCAGGGGCACTGGCCATACTATATTTGGTTAACCTAAAATTCCAGTTGAAAATACTGTTGAAGTTATGTAATAAATTATTTCTGTAAGCAGTCACCCCTTAAATTCCTCCCTTCCTTCTTCTCTCCCTCCCTTTCTTCCTCTCTCTCTCTTCTTATTGAGGCAGTATTTAATTCTGAATACTTGAGATGACCTGGAGATCACTATGTAGCCCAGGCTGGCCTTGAACTTACCTCATACCTCCTCCTGCCACCTTCCAAGTGCTTTAAATTACAGGTTTTAACACTGTTCCACTAGTAAATAGATTTAGGGTTCTGAGTTCCAAGTAGAGAACAAAGCCTTCATTTTAATATATAGACCTTAGCAAATAAGGTTTCCAACCCTGAGGAGACAAAGCCATGTTCACCTAAGGACATGGTTTTGCCCTAATCTTTTGGTTGGGCTTTGCCAGTCCACATCTATCTTTGCCTATTTTTGAAAAGGGTATACAGATGTTCTGTATTCTGTGTGAACCACTTTCCTTTCTCAGGTTTGCTGCAAGAGGGACTCTCAGACACTACAAAGGCATTAGTCACAGTGCAAGAAGCGTCTGGAGTTCCTTTCCCTCCCCTCATTTAAATGTAGACAGTGGGTTGCACAGGTATCCAAGGCTCATTAAATACACAATAAAACACTGGGAAGGAGGGAAAAGGGGTCAAAATCCATCCAGGACCCTCCCTGGGAAACTAAAAGGCAAAACGGTCAAAGTCTCCCTGCATGTGTTTAAATTGTTTTAAGTGAAAGAAGACACTGTTTTTTATGGTCTGTGTTAACAGGAAGAGAAACATGCTGTGTTCACATTCTCTGGTAACCTTGAACTGAGCATGTTGGAGTTTTTGCCTTTCTGTTTCCTTGCATCCCACAAAGAGGTTAGCCCACATTCACTTGGCAATACTCAGACAAGCTATTTCCTAATCCTCAAAATAGCTTTTGTTTTAAGTGTTTCCCAAAAGTCTTAAAATATGTTCATGAGCTGTATATATATTTCATTTGCTAAAACTATTGGGCTGAAAAAAATCCTTAAAGGAAAAACAAATCTTGCAGAGCAAAGATTTTTAAATATTGTAAAATCTAGATAAATGGAAAAGCACTTTAAAACATCACATCTTTTAACAAGTAGAGCACACATAGACATTTTTATCCAGACTAGAAACTCAACAGGAATAAGAAGCTTAATCCTTATTGTTTCTGTTGTGATCCATACATATTTGCTGATATTAAATATAGAATATTTGTACTTAGAATGAAATTATTCATTGAGTAGTAAACAAGAATCAGTATGTGAAGAGATTAAAAATTAACAGTTTTTTCCCAAGCATTTCACATGGATGTTCCTCCAGGGATGTACACTCTTATTTACTGAAATGGTAAGCTCATTAAGAAAATATTTCTTTGGGCTTGGGACCCACCCCATGGAACAGGGCCAAACTCTGTCAAAGGTATTGATGATGCTCTGCTTTGCTTGCAAACAGGACCCTAGCATGTCTATCTTCTGGGAGGCTTTACCCAGCAGCTGATGGAGACAGATGCAGAGACCTACAGCCAAACAGTGAGCCAAGCTCTGGGAGTCTCGTGGAAGAGTGGGAGGAAGATGGAGGGAACATGAGGGGTCAAGGACACTACAAGATGACCTACAGAGTAAGCTAACCTGGGCCCATGAGGGATCACAGAGACTGAACTGCTAACCAAAGCGCATGCTTGGGCCAGATCTAGGCTCCTACATAACTGTAGCAGATGTGTAGCCTGGTCAACATGTGGACCCCCTAACAATGGGAAGTAGGGGCTGTCTCTGACTCTGTTGCCTGCCTTTGGACCTTTCCCCCTAGCTGGGATGCCTTGCCAGGCCTCAGTGGGAGACGATTGTTAGGTCCTGCTGTGACTTGAGATGACTTGGGTTGGTGCTCCTTCGGGGCCTCCCCTTCTCTGACAGAAGGGAGAGGGAGGGTACAGTGAGGAGATGTGGGTGTGGGACTAGGAGGAGAGGCGGGAGGGGGGCTGGGATCAGGCTATAATGTGATTAAATGAATAAATAAAGAAAAGCAATAAAAGAAAAATTATTGTTTAAAAAGGAAAATATTTATTGAATGTCTGTTACTAACAATGGTGATACGGTGGTGGGGTAGGCAGTAACCCAACAATCACAAACACAATTATCATCAAAGACCATATGAAGAGGGAGAAAGGTTTGAGTTGGTCTAGGAACCACTGAGGTGCCACCAGGATAGGAGGATGCAGAACAACACTAACCGTTTCGAGATGAGAAGGCCCACAGCCCCTGCGAAGGTCTGAAGAGGCTGAGGACTCAGAAGGTGAGAGAGAAACAGTCTCCAGGTCAGCGGGTCAGGACTTTACTTATGACTTTGATCTTGGTGCCCAAACAGCCAAAAGTAGGTTTTTAAAAGCACTTTAATCCAAAGGGCATCAAGACTGAGCATAGATGCACATCTCAAAAGCAGTGCTGTTTAACTGTGGACTCTACGTCAGTGTGAGGGAGAGGCATAGACGAGAGGAGGGCAGGATCCCTCTAAGCAGTCCAGGAAGCGTGGATGGCAGTGTTGGAGAGATGGGGAAAGAGAGAGGTTCGTGAGATTTTCAGAAAATGAAATGAACTAAAAGTCCCTAGAGTTCTTTCCCCAGTGAACCTTGAAAGACGGGCAAAGCATAGGCTGTAAGGCACCCATCATCTTCATGCTGAGGCTCCGTGACATTTGTGCGATGTCCTCAGTGGTGACTGGTGAAGAACGTAGACAGTGATAGGCCATAATGTGGCAAATATCTCAGTCAGAATCAGGAGAGCTCACGTTAGGTAGCAGCCCAGCTGAGGTCAACAGCAGTGGCTGGGCTCTCTCTCTCTCTCCAGAAGGCTCATCATGCTCTTCATCACTGGGTATACATGTGCTGACTCACGATTCCCAGGCAGGCTCCTGCCTCAGTGTACCCTCAAAGGTTAACTGACCAATCACCTGGTTTCTTTGTGTGGCTGTTCAGCACCCTGTAGAAATAGCTCTCTCTCTCCTGCTGTGACAGGGGCCAAGCCTCCCTGGCATCCTTCCATCAGTTGCCGGAGACTGAAACTATAGACTAAAATTCAGGCCATTCAGAGAGGCCATCATCAGTCTCAGTTTGTTTGTTTGCTCTGCTTTTTTTTTTTTTTTTTTAATGCTGAGAATCAAACTCAGGGCCTTGAGTAATCTAGAAAAATGCTCTGCATTGAGCTACACCCCTAGCTGAAATATCTCTTTCTCTAACCGTTATTGCAAAGTTTCATATTTTTCTCTTTTTTCTTCTTTATTTTCTTCCTTTACTTTGAGACAAGGTCTCACTGTAGCTCTGGCTGGTCTGGAACTCATTATGTAAACCTCAGGTTTCCCTTGAGCTCACAGAGTTCTGCCTGCTCTGCCCCGTGGGTGCTGGGATTAGAGGGTAATGTCTCTTCCTTTTGCTTCACCCACAGCTTCAGCTCTGCCTCTATTTGGCCAACACCACATACTTGCCAGGCGCAGACAGTAACACCATCTGAGCGGTGTCTTGTCTGTCCTCCCGTTCTTGACCCTGAGAGCAGGATAGATGTACTTCAGAGAGCACTGTTCACCAGAATTTACACTTTTTGCCTCTTAGCTATGTGCTGGATGACAAATCTCGGGCTTTTGTACTATCACGGTGTGATCCACGGATATAATGTAAGCATGGGCGAAATGTGTGTCATTTCCAGGCCAAGATTTTTAAGACGCGGGTGTACTTCCTTTGTATTCTTTTTGTTTCTTTTACTGATGGATAGAGATGATAATGACATACCCCAGGAGAAAGGGGGTGTGATTTGAATGTGATATGCTCCCCCTCCCCCAGAGGCTCATGTGTTTGAACACTTGGTCCCCATCTGGTGTTGGGCCTTCAGGTGTGGTCTAGCTAGAGGGAAGGAAGTCACTGTGGAGTGAACAGTCCAGGTTTCTTAGCCCCTGCCTCACTTCCTGTCCTCTCCCTGGATGTACTGTTGCCTTATTCTCCTACCGCCTTGCTTTCCCCACCATGGCAAGCGTTATGAGCTGTGACCCGCCCCCCCCCCACACCAAACCCTTACAACCCCAAACTGCTTTCTGTCAGGGTGTTTTGTCACAGATCCAAGAAGGGCAACTAATATAATCGCCAAAGCCATGACAGTTCTCAGACTCCTGATGCAGAACCCGAAGGTTCTGCCCAGGAGGACAGACTTGCACCGTTTCCTGAGTCATCACAAATCTCATTTCTATTCTGCATCACTGGAAATGTTTACGTTCATTTGCTCCTGCAACCAGACACCCCTCCTGCTTCTGCAGTTTCTCGCGCCCTGTTTTGCTACAGTTAGTAGCCCGTAGACGTTGCCTTTATGGTGTCAGGTCGCCTCAGCCTCCAAATGTGTCACAGCACTTACACTTTCAAAACCCTTTTCTGACCTGGTACTGGCACCAGCGTTGCAGATTACCCAGGCTTCGTTCAGAGGAGTCAGCTCAACTCTCTCTCCCTCCCTTCTCCCCCCCCGCCCCCCCCGTCTCCTCCCAGCCTCACCGATCTCTGAACCTCTTTTTTCCTCAGCGTGACCTCTTCTTTCCATTTCTTCCTATGCCAGCGGTGTTACCGCCAAAGTGGTCTCTCTTACGAGACAGAGGGGCTAGAGCTCAGCCATGTACCCCGCTCAGCTCACCTGGAGAGAGGGAGACTTCTGCAGTTTGGGTAAAGGGGATAGTAAATGATTCCCGTGTGATTTTGCCGCAGGCTACAGAAAGTCCGGTGACTGACGCCAACGTCTGCCTCCGGGTTCTTCTTGTGAGTGGCGAGCTCGGAGCTCAGTGCTCCTCATGGTCAGTCCATCTCCCTCGCCGCTGTTTTGCTAATCTTCCAGAAGCATCGGCGTGGCTGCCTGTTTCAGCCGGTCAGCAGCTCTTTCCCCACCCCCCAGGATATAACCCTCAAGCATTTCTCTTATTTTAAGAAAATGTTTTAATTGAAATAATTATGACCCTTTTCCCTCCCTTTTCCTCCCTCCAGTTACCTTTCCTTGAACCCCCCTCAAGCTCCCACTCTCTTTTTTCCCATTAGATTATCATTGTTACATATACTTGTTAGAGATATATGCGTGTGTATGCAAAAATATACTTAAATGGAACCTGCTGAGCCCATTTTTTGTTCTTGTTGTTGCATGTGTGTTTATGGTTTCACGGCTGACAGCTCTGCAAGTAGACAACCTATAAAGCGGCTCATCGCTCAGAGTACCCTCCTCCCAGCAGTCCATAGCTGCCTGTCACTCTTTGCCTAGGAGTAGGATCCCTAGAAATTTCCTCCTTCCCACGCCCACTTGTCCATTGATATTTCTGTTGTTCCTGTCTTGTTTATGCGTCCATTTCTTTTTTTTAATGATAATTTATTTTGAATGTTTTATTCAATAGAAATTCTTCATTGGTAGGAATTTTCTATGTGCGTCCATTTCTAAGAAAGACTTTCACACCAGACTTCCCTGCGTTCTGACAGAACGGGTCCCATAGCCTTGTGCTCTAAGCTTACAGGCAGCCTCTAATGTCTCCAACTCTCCCATCATCCTTCCTTTGGCTTCTCGGTCAAAACAGTAATGGAAGCTTGAGGGGAAAAGCCATCAGCTCTGCCCTGATGCTTCCAGAATGACACAGCACTTAGCCACATGGAGTCTACACACTAAATGTCAAGACATTATAACAATAGTATTTATATGCACAGTTTTCACAGAGGAGGACTGTGTCTGGCTGAGAACAAAAAGGGCGTGTGTTCATTATGTCTGCCTCACTCTGCCAATATTTATTTTACATTTTTTATCAGGTGTGGGGTGTGTGTGTGTGTGTGTGCCAAAATGTGGATGTCAAAAGACAAAGTTCAGGAGTTACTTCTCTTCCTTCACATAGGATCCAGGAATGGATCTCAGGCCCTTAGGTTTTTACCATAAGTACTGTTGCCTGCTGAGCCATCTCATCTGTATAATTGCTTTAGCTACCCACAAGTCAGTTCTCTAAACTGCTTTTATAGATGGGAAGATGTTGGCTCAGGGAAATGAGAAGACTTTTACCCAAGAGTCAACAGCTTTTGGAAGAAAAGAGAGCTGCTCCCAATGAAAGCACGAGTGTCTATGTTAACGCATGCACTATATGCTACACTCTAGTATATTTTATTTTATCTTGATTTTACTCATTTTGTTTTTTCTACTTGAAAGACTTCCCTGTTGGGTTTACATGAAGAAAAAAATTACAATGCGTAAAATAAGGACCAACTATAGGCACAGTTAATGAGAAATATTAGAAGGGATAAAAGGTTAAGTATCTAATCTTTAAAATCAGTACAAAGTTTTGCTTTTTTAAAGGCTGACTAAGGGATTTGACTGAAAATCCAGGCTACAATGATCCCTTTTGGGTTTGCATGGGGCTGGTATTCATTGGATGGATTCGCTTTGAACTTTCACGCTGCTTATATTTGTTCAGAGCCTAAGAGAGTACCAACGCACACAGCAGGCTTTCCTTCATGGTATCTAGTAAACTTCTGCATGAACTGGGTTGACTAGATACAGTGAAGAGAAAAAAAATGAGGCAACTTCTTTTTGTTTTGTTTTGGAGACAGACTCTCACTGTGTAGCTCTGGCTGGCCTAGAAGTTGTTATGAGAACCAGGCTGGTCTAGAACTCACTGAGATTCACTCTTTTTCTCTGCCTCCCAAGTGCTGGGAATCAAAGGTGTGATTCACCGTGTTGGACATGAGACTATTGCTATTATGATCCTTCTTTCCAGGAAGTCACTGAACCTTTAAAATACCTTCTTATAACTCTGAAAAATTGTTATTCAGCTATTTTTCTTCCAACCATCCATCCACCCATTTATCCATCTGTTTTTCCATACTTTCACTTATACATCATCTCTGTGCCTATCTGTCTATTCATCTCTCTTTATTATAAAACGAGCTGGATCTATAATGAGTAACAAGTCATGTTTTCAGATGGAAGGAGAAGCGGAGAGGATTCCAGAGGTATTGGGATAAATGAAACTGTAATCAGGACATATTGAGTAAAACTATGTTTTCAATAAAAGAAAAATAAAAAAGAGTTCACACTTCTCTACCCCTTCCAAGAATATCAAAATAAAGGGAGGCAGAAATGTAGCCGATGAGCACAGTCATTGAGACAGCTACAGAGACATGGATGGCATTTAAAGCCATCTTTGGTCTTTGGGCCTTTGATTCAATTGAGGATTATTTGTAGTGTTTAAAGGAATTCTTAGAAAGAATATTGCTTTGCTAAATATTGAGGAGTAAGTGATTAAAACAAGGTAGGTGGATTATACTTGTACAGTCTTGGATTTAGTTGAAAATAATAAAACCCTGGTGGCTCTGGCCTACACAGCAGAAGGATACATTGTGGGGATAAGGGTATTTCATGAGGTTAACACCCTCAAATCCTATATGCTCACCTCTGTTTTCTTCCATCCCAGAACTCACTCACTTAACAGTTTAACATAGGTTTAAGTTCATTAGAGGAGACACTAGTCATTTCTCTTTTCGTCTCCTTGCAAATTTCTCTCAGGAGCAGCCTGATGGGTTCAGGTTAGAGGAGCCCTTTAGCCCTGGACTAATCAGCTATGACAGGCAGAGTAGGACCCAGGTTGCTGGGGAAACACTCAGGAAGGATCCTGCTGGATGCTGACTACAGCAATCCATGTGTACAGCAAGGCAGATCAGTTCTGAGTGTCATGTAGAGAGACAGGTTCATGCGTAGTTTAAATGCAGGATAGAAAACACTATGGACAAACTGCTTTTCCCTTTTTACTGTTTTTAAGATATTGTTCAGCTTTTTTTTTTTAATTTGGGTACATGTTTATGCTATCACACTGTGTCAGGATATGTATCAACATGACAAAGACATGGTATTTAGATACAGAAGAACCAAAACCAAGGCTCACAATATGACTAAATTAGCTATTTTCTTATATTCTCTGTCACCTTATTAACTAAACAGGAGAATTTTCATTCATGAGGGTATAGTAACTAACTAATGAGATCATGTAGGGAAAAGCATTTCCTAAAATGCTGAGCACACAATAATTAACTGTTATGATAACTTTTAGATAAATTTAAAGATTTCATATTTTGGGCAAGTGAGCAAATAGGTATTAAATTAGTTTAATACTTTCAATCTTGAAATGTTCATGGGACCAAGTACAGAGATTCACTTTAAAACAAACAAACAAATGAAAACAACAGCTTTTCTTGGGGAGTTATACAAGTTTTAACCAAAGTGCCCACTAAATGAGACAGCTTACTGTTGTTGCTAAACACATGTGATTAAGGATGATGCAACATATTTCTACATTTCTTCAGATTCTTCAATTAAATTTTTAGGAGCTCATAGTTTGTAAAGAATTTTGTTTTTTTTTTCTCACCTTAGGAAGAAGAAAAGATATATAATATCATGCTTGAGCAATTTGTACTGCTACATTAAAATGTTTTGTTCTACATTTTTAGTGTGTGTCATTGTGTGTGTGTGTGTGTGTTTATGTGTGTGTGTGTATGGCATGTGTGTGCACAGTGTGTGTGTGCTTGTTACGTGTATGCATGTGCACTGTGTGTGTTATCTGTAGTATGTGCAGATGTGCACACATGTGTCTGTACATGTACATGCAACTGAAGGAGGATTTTGGACATCCCTCTATTGCTTGTCACCTTATGTTTTGAAGTTCATGTTTCTGCTAAGTTTGCCTGTCACCAAGCTCTGAGAATCCACTTGTTTCTGCCAGTGAATGCTGGGATTACCTGCATGTGCAGCCATGCTGGACTTTTATGTGGATGTTGGGTATTTGAATTCAGATCCCTTTGCTTGAGTAGCAAACGCTCTTACCACCAATCAGGACTACTTGTTTTTAATGTGTTGGAGAACTTATTTACAAGCACTACCTAAAGGTGCTTGTATTAAATATAATGAGCACATTTTATTCCACCTTCTTGTCTATAGTGCTTTAACAGTGACTATGAACATTGCCTCTGTCTATGAAAGAGTGTCCTGTCTTCCTCGAGCATCTTCTTCGAGTGACAACTCCAAGATCCTCCTTGAGCTTTCTCCACAGTTCGCTAGGCCTGCCTGGTTCCCTGTTGCCCCAGAGATAGACCGGACAGCTTAGGAGTTTTATGCCCATGGTTCCTGGGTTGCTGATGTTTTGGGTTTTCTAGTTGTATTCTTCATTGCCTACTCAGGAAAACTTCTCCTATGATGGAGAAACACAGCTGCTAACATCAGCAGAAACAGGCTTGTTCTTGGTGTAAGGTCGAGGCTGGAAGTTTATTTTCCTAGATGCTCTCACCTGCTCTTGTTCACACAGCATTTTGTTCCCTCTTGCTTAGACCCACCGGGTCCAGAGAGCTGGTTATGGAAGGGTTTCCAGCCTCAGTGACTTGTTGCTCCATGTCATCCCCACACCACACCAGGGAGGGTGACACTTCATATAGAGAAAGTTCCATTTGTTGCAAAGAGATGTAGAAAACTTACTCTTCATTTCTCAAAAATGCTAAACAAAAATATCCTTCACAAAGGCTTATGCATAGTGTGGTTTAAAGCTAAAGTAATAACTGCTTTAATTTGTTTATAATGAACTAAATGAAGTCATGCTTTATTAATGGCTGTTGCAAGTGTGACCATTCAATGCTTGGGAAAACTTAGTCACATGAAGACAATGAGTTCAGTGAAGAAACTCAAGTGGAAAACTGACAGATAAAATGCACAAGTTTATCATATTTCCAAAGGAATGACATGAGGTTTTTGCCATGCGTAGATGTGTAAAACAGTTTCCAGGACTTTCTGGCATTTTCCCACTCTCCACTGCTAAGTCACAGAGGGGCCAGGCAAGTAAGAAAATACCAGCAAACAACTCAGAGGACATTTAAGGCTTTTGGTGTTTCACCCCATCTTCACAACTGGACATTTGTTTTCTTTCCCTCCCTCCCTCATTAGGTCACTGCATCTTTTCCCTCCTTCCTCCCTCAGTACTTCTGATCTCCTTCTTCTTCTTTCTTTCTATAGTCTTGAATATCAGAGCCTAGCTTAGGGTAGGTAGGTAAAGCCCTGAGCTTCATTCCCTTTATCTCCTTTCATAAAAATTTCTTGTCTGTTTATTATTTAAACCAGGAAGGTTCCTCTGAAAACTATATTCTTACATAGCTAACGAAATAATGGACACCAGTTTATATCAAAGTTTCCAGAATTTGGCACAAATAAACTAATGAAAAGGATATCAATATTATTATTTTCTGCTTTTTATATTTGTTTACATGACTGGCTCTATGTGTAAGATCTAATTTTGATTTTAAGTAAGTATGATGTGCTAAGTGCTGCCAAAACCCTTTGAGGGATGCCAAAGCTTTCAAATTCTAGTATGTATGGTGGGGCTGCTCTTTATAGAGCTGCTTAAATAGTTTCAAATGCATCTTTTCTTTTTGGACAATCAAGCCAACGCTGGACATTGAGACATGCCTACTCATCATAGTTCTCAGATACAACTGAAAGAAGACACCTGAAAGACTAAAATTCAAGGCATTGGGGCTGCTACAATGGGCATGTTGTCTCCCTTCATATTTCTGGTCAGTTCCACACAGAAAGAGATATCCCTTGTACCCGCTGGTTTTATGTGTCAACTTGATACAAGTTAGTCATCAGAGACGAAGGAGCTTCAGTTGAGAAAATGCCTCCATGAAATCCATCTGTAGGACATTTTCTCAATCAGTGATCAATGGGCGAAGGCTCAGCCCACGGTGGGTGCTGCCATCCCTGTTCTAGTGGTTCTGGGTTCTGTAAGAAAGCAGGCTGAGCAAGACATAGAGAGCAAGCAAGTAAGTAGCAGCCCTCCATGGTCTCTGCATCAGCTCCTGCCTCCAGCTTCCTGTTCTGTTTGAGATCCTGTCTTGACCTTCCTCAGTGATGAGCAGCAATGTGAAAGTGTAAGCTGAAGAAACCCTTTACTCCACATCTTGATTTTTGGTCATGTTGTTTTGTTGCAGTGATAGAAACCCTGACTAAGACACTCCTCCGAAAGAAGAATGTTGGCTGATGATACCTCACCATGGAAATAGAGCATCAGATTCTCTTTTCCTTGGAGTTTGCATTCATTTCTTGGAATATCAGTGTGACGTTACTCCAAACTAGGAAAAATTAAATGTTCATTGTACATGATGCAAAACACATTTCAACTCTGAACATCTGTAGGTGCTCTAAAGACTGGGAAGGTTTGTGGCCAGGAAAGGCCATAAGCCACTGAATGAAGGGAGGGAATGGTAATTAGGTTCACTGAGTTGCCCTGGTGCATTTGCTTCCCTCATCTCTGGGAAGGCAAGACTTTATCATCCCCTCTGTCACCAAACATCTCACTCCACTTTCCATTCTTCACTATCAGCTGCTGACCTCACTTATTATTCTCTTGAGGAATCAGCAGCTTTCCGAAATGATGACTTCATCTTGGCGCCAGCAGATTTGTCAGCCTCTCTGGTGAGGCCCTACGAGTCAGTTCCTTCATTTACAACTGTCATCTTCTCCAGTGTCATTATTTCACCTATTTTCAACTAGAACACTCGGGCATTACAGCCGGTGCCTTAAATCAAATACCTCTCACCCATCTCTCATCTATTCTTTATGTTTAGTAAACTCATGGGATGATTTTTATACATTTAATATATTTTAATGTTCCTCCTTCATTTACAGGGTTTTCCTAGAAATATTTGATAAGAATAAAGGTATCCATGGCATTCTTTCACACTAAGCTTCAAATCTCAAATTAATGCTTTATACTTTCTATTTCATAATAAAGTTTTAAAAGTGCAGCATGTATCATAATAGCAATAGATACACCTTATAACACAGAGATTAGAATGCTTGCAGATCAGGAGATCATATTCTTCTTGTCCTGGAAAGCACATCCAGAGGCATCCTGTGGAATTATAGCCACGGTGGTAAATGCTTGGAAACCGCAGTCCCAGATGAATGTCCTTTCATTTTCTTTCAACCATTCATTATCTAGCATCTCATGAATTACAAAATCCAATGTAGTTGGTGTCCATTGGCCAAATGATTTTCCAGTAAGACAGACAGTAAGGAGGGGTAGGTATAAAATATCTCCATGATTTGCACCTTGGTTGATACAACCACTGATTACAAACATCAATAAATAATGTTTTTTTAAAATTGTGGGCACCCTTTAAGAATTGTATGAAATCTTTTGAATTTCTTGAGGAAACTTTCTTTTTAAGCTGGGCCTGGTGGTGCATGCCTTTAATCCCAGCACTCATAGAGACAGAGGCAGGCAGATCGCTGTGAGTTTGAGGCTAGCCTGGAGTCTAGGACAGCCAGGGCTACACAGAGAAACCCTTCTTGAAAAACACACAAACAGCAACAACAAAAAAGAAGTATCAGTGTCTTCTCTAGGAATTCAGTTCATCCAAAGATGATGGTGGACTTACAAGGCCATGCTTCCCTACCAAATTTCATGAAGACTTTCCTTAGCCAATCTGCCACAAAGCATTTATCCCAGTTAATAACATGCATCTTCTAAGACACAGCCACCATGCATAACCTCCACTTCAGAGCTTTCACACCTTTACATGTTTTAACCAGTTAAGGAGAGTGAAGGTCTTGTAATATAATAGATGCTAAGTTGTGAAACTATGCAGAAATAGAGACCTCTGCTTCTGAGTTTTGACTCTGATGAGAGTAAGCCATGTGCTTCCTGTAAGGTTCAGGGACTAGCCATGATCTTCACCAACTTTCAGACTGCTACTGTTCTGGAGATTGTTCACACTGGACAGAAATTGGCTGCTGAGTGATTTGCTGAAGGACATACTATTATGTGTTCATATGGCAGGAGGTTAGAGTAAGTATTTCCAGCTGGAGTTGCTGGTAGAATCAAAGGCATGATAAAGAAATACCTCACTGAATGAAAGTGCTGTAAAAGGGAGGCCATTTAGTAAGGATAAGGTTCCTCTTTTCCCTTTGGAGGCATTTAAATGACATGGCTAGTAGATAGGAAAAAAGTTCCTAAATGTCTGTTGTGTAACTATTTCCTTTGAATCAAAACATTCTTTCCTGGAAAAAAGGCCTATTAAATAACAGAATAGAAAACAAACTTACAAGTCTAGGGAAACAAACAAAATCCACAAGTTTTAGGAAGTTCCTGAAACCTGCAAGATCCATAAGGGTCCCTGCTTAAGATTTTATATAAGTGATAACAATTGCTGTAGAAAAAAAAGACTCTCTTTTATGCCGAGTTGTCTGCAATTCCTGCATGGAGCTGCAGAGACACAACTCTTGTTATTCTTCATCCATGCTGGGATGCGCTTTCGGTGATGTAGCGTCCTTTGAATCATGCATGGTTCTGTAACTAATCCTTCACCGTTGCTCAATAGGTAACCCCATTAAGATCACTGCTTCACTAGGCTAGCAGAATCGTTTTTCCATCTATTCTTGGGGCTGTGCCTGGGATCAATAGATATTTGTTCACATACTCCTGAGGAAAAGACCCATAACATAGTGAAGCTATTGGTGAACCACATGAGAGATGGACTGGGACAGAAATCAAGGACAATGCCTACGATCTCTTGTAGGTGGCTACTTTGCCTCAGCCTACCCTGCTGCAGTAGTAAATCCTCTTGTTTAACCAGTGGTGTGCTTTCCTAATTTGCTTCAGGGCAGCATTCCTTCACTCAATCAGGTTGACAAAATTAACTTATGATGGGTAAGGAGTAATTCTCAAAAGAAAGGAATGTGAAATGTCCATCACAAAACACATTTAGCAATTAAAATTAGAGAATAGGTATGTTTAGTTTTTCAGTGAAATGTTTTCTTCAAGAAAGTATAACTCAAAAACTAAGAGGACTTACTCTGTGATAGATATAGGCAATTACTGAGGTTGGGGGCTGGATGCTTCAGTGTGGATCAAAAGTCATCTAGAATTTGGGGTACCTACTTGGTGGTCATGTCCTGGGTTTTATAACAACTTATTTTCAAGGAGATAGACACAAGAATGTTTTCCAAATTTAAGTGCTTACCCCCTACTTATGATAAGCTATGTCTTGCTTCCAGGTGTATTGACAGAATTTCTTAGCCCACCGAAAAATGAAAACGTCAACATTCATTGCCAGGGAATACCTGTGCAAACACCCTTGAGACTTGCATTGGTATCCAAAGCATTCTGTCCTTCCTATATTTATGCCCAAGACTTGCCTAAGGTGAGGGCAGCAGTAATTGCTGAGCAGTCAGGCATATAAGCAACTGATAATTTGCTATGAGATAGCGGGATGTCTGGAGATTCTCTGTTCTGAGAGGAGGTGTTAACCACTAGTTCATCCCCCATTGTCTACTTAGATGAGACCTAGAAAGCACATATCCAAAGGTAACATTTTGGAGACCATCATGGTGGCTCCATCACTGAGCATTATAGGATGGGTGTGCCCTAAGTTGGCCCTTATCCTCTCTTTAGAAAGTTGCTCTTCTGATCACATCCACAGTACCAACAGTTTTTCCTTACCGGGAAATCACTCTGCAGTACTCTAGTAAGGTCTTCAATGTGTTAGTTATAAAAATCTCATGAAGAGGTGTTTGCGAGTGAAGATTTCTAGGTACACTGTGGCCATCTCTGCCAGCTACCTCACTCTCCTTTATCTTTCCATGTTTGTTGAACATACACTCGGTTCAAAGCTTCGTGGAAAGTTTTATGAACAGGTTAGAGAGGATGCCATTCAGCATCCCTGTCTTTGTGGGCTGTACAGGACCTGCTGGCTGGAGGAGTGTTAAGGTTTGAGTGTGAGATGCCCTGCACTGGCTCTTGCAGTTGATCACTTGGTCTACAGCTCATGGTGCTATTCACAAAGATTACAACCCTATGGGAGGTGGAGACTGGCTGAAGGAATGAGCTGCTGTGGGGTGTGTGGGTAGGGATGGCTGTGAGGGTTACATGAGGGTTATGCCATAATCATAGCATGAACCCTCTGCTTCATGGTGTGCCTTGTACAAAAAGCAGCTGCTACAGGCTCCTGCCTCCATGAACTAAGCCCTTACCTGCCCTCCCTGCCATGATGAACTCTGAACACCTGGAACTGTGAGCCAGAGTAAATCATCCACACTTAAGTTGCTTCTTTTAGGTAGTTTGTGACATCTAGGAGGTAATGAATACAAGGGCATAGGCCTAAAAGAAATAAGCCAACAAAACTTCCACACAGAGAGAGTGGAAGTGTGGTGGTGGAGGAACTAGGGAGGGCCAGCCTGGGGTGGATGATGGGTGATACCGAAAGGCTGGAGTGAGATTCATTTCTGATTATTTACCCAAACTCTTCCAAGATTCTGATGGTTTGAGATCAACTAAATTTTGACTTTTCTTTTACTCTCAAAGCCAAAAGGGACTTGATGAATATTCCTCCTTTACATGTATCACAAAAGCAAAGGAAAATTAAACATGGCATACTAACGAGTGTACCTTTTTCATGTGGTCAGTGTTGCTTAGATACTTTTCTGTCCCAGCTCTTGTGTGAGAATCTGCAATTCCATTGATTTTCCATATAAGGATGACTACATTTCATAGGCACCAAAAGGCTCATTATTAGTTCAAGCAAAGCTGTAATGTGACAGAAACATGACCTAAAAAACCCATCTTTTAATTCTCAGCTGTGAAGGACCATGCCATTATATGTCCCTGACAATGTCAAGCATGAAGTATTTTTTGTCTCCTTCATAGAATCACGTGAAGATGATCATGAATGTAGAAAATGAGTCAGTTTGAGGGAAATGATTTTTTTCTTTGGGTTATGCAGAAAAGCTGTAGGAATAAGTGTAGGTGTCTAATGTGCCAAAAAAAAGTTCTATTGATCTCTCCATTACTTGAGAAGGACTCAAGAGCCATCAGATCTATAAGCCTACAGTAAAGATCTAGGGACGGTAGCCTGGCTTATCTACGTAAAAGTCCAGGACATTTTAGAATCAGAACCAGTTTTCCACCCATTATTTTTTAGCGTTGCTTAGTCTTGGCACTCGAATAAAAAGTCATCTTAGTTTACATATTCAGAGTCTCCTGGTTTGTTTTTCTATTGCTGTGATTGAACTCTGACCAATTGCAAGTCAGGGACACAAGGATTTATTTGGTTTACTACTTACAAGGTATCATCAAAGGAGCCAAAGCAGAAACTTAATGCAGAAACCTGGTGGCAGGAACTGAAACAGAAAGTATAAAAGAATTCTGCCTACTGGCTTTATCTCCACAAATTTCTTAGTTTGCTTTCTTAATGCATCCCAGAGCTACCTTCCCAGGGGTCAACAACCACACTGGGCTAGGCCCTCCCACATCAACCATTCAACAGGGACATGGCTCAGACATGCGGATATAGTAGAAGAAAATCTTCAGTTGAGGCTCTCTCTTTTCAAGTGACTTCAGTTTGTGCCAGGTTGACCAAAACCAACAAGCACACACA
>CM053767.1:8951750-8968406 GCA_028658305.1 Pachyuromys duprasi
TTTTTTTTTTGTTTTCCTGACGCTTGTGTTTTGCACCCTGCTGTGAAGAAATGCCCCTTTTCCAATGTTAGTGACTTTGGGGTTTTGCCTCCAGTAGAGCACACAGCCGGATCTACATAGGTACTCCACAGCAGATCTGACTCTCATTTTGCTCGGGTTTATTAGGACAGTGTGCCTCAACCTGAGCTCCCCTGTGCTTCTATCAATATATGATCCTACCCAATGTTCATTAATTTATCGTTCTAATATGGACCAGCCACGGAGGCATTGTAGCTTGAGTGAGATTGAAGATTCAAGCCAACACACTAAGCTTCTTCCACATTTGGAGGATCAGACTCAAGTTGTTAGCTTGGCACTGCTCAGCCATATGAAGGCTGTAGCCAGAGTTAATTGACATAAGACATAGTGGTTTCCCGTGAACTGTTTGACTTCTCATATAGAAACCCTGTCTCATAAGCTTAGCCATTCCACGTTGGAATGGCTTTTTTTTTATTTTTTTGGTGAGAAATTCTATCTTTGCCTATTATTTGCCAGGAAAAGTTTATCTATATAAAGGTACTCCAGATTTTGCCTCCGTCCTGAAGCTGTCTGCAGATCCCACAAAAAGGAATGAGCCCTGCATTATTTTGTGTCGCTATGATGTAAACTCCAGACAAAGGCAATTCAAGGGAGCAATGGCTTGTTTTGTCTCACATTTCCCAAGGGACACAGCTCTTCACGGCAGATAGGACACGGCAGTGGGCATGCAAGATACGGTGATTAGAGCAGGAGGCCAGCTGGCAACATTGCATGCATGTACAGGAAGTGAGACTTGACAGTAAAGACCGGCTCCCAGTGACATACTTCCTGCTGTGAGGTTCTACCTCCCAAAGATTCCCCAAGCTTTGCAAAGAGCACCCACTAGCTGGAGATAAAGCGTTTGAGCACTTGACCCCACGGGGACTTTTCATGTTCCGACCACAGCAATCCCCATCTGATCTTCTATATCACCTGTGCATGGCTCCATCGCAGAACTCACCAGAACTCACTGCCTGTTGTCGCGTCTATTCCCTTCCCCAGCCTTTCCACTGGCTCACCACCCTAGCACAGCTATCTCTTTGATGGCAGAAATTAGTATCTGTGTTGTCATGAAGGGAAAGGCTTGCATGTGTTAAATCTTCACTATGAGGTTAGTGAAAAATAAAGAGCTGCCATGTTTTCTTTACAAATTTGTTTCCATGTGCAGCTCCCTCAAGACCAACTTTTACTTCTGTTCACTAGTCAGCTTTACTGGCGTGTATTGGGAAATGCTATGTTCCATGAAAATGAGCTGCACGCAATGGTGAGCATACTAATTCTAATAGCACGTACAGAGGTGCAGACGTGGAGTTGGTTGTGACATCTAAAATGAATTATTTCATTTTTTTACTCTGAACTATTAAGAGCTTTCTAAATCTGTCTAACAATTTAAAATGGTGACAATTACTAGTGTATTAACTTATTGCAAGGATTGAGAAAAACGCCTTCGATGTACTTAGCAAAATGTCTATAACACAGTAAAAATGCCCAATAAATACAACCTATTAATCTCCAACATCCCCATAATTAAAATACATACATTTTTCATTTCTTTAAACGTTATAGCCTGATCCCAGCCCCTCACTCTTCTCCTCCCAGCCCTCATGCCTCCTTCCCCTCCTTCCCCTCCTTCCCTTCCTTCCCCTCCTTCCCCTCCTTCCCTTCCTTCCCCTCCTTCCCCTCCTTCCCCTCCTTCCCCTCCTTCCCCTCTCTGTCCCTCGTCCTTCTGCACTGAGGCTTGACAAGACATGCCAGCTAGGGGAAAAGGATCCAAAGGCAGGCAACAGAGTCAGAGACAGCTCCTAAGCTGCACATCTGCTACATATGTGGAGGGGTCTAGGTCTGGCTCATTAACGCTCTTTGGTTGGTGGTTCAGTCTCTGTGAGCCCCCACGGGCCCAGGTTAGTTGACTCTGTAGGTCTTCTTGTGCTGTCCTTGACCCCTCAGGCTTCCTTTCACTCTTTCACAAAACTCCTGAGCTTGGTCTATTGTTTGGCTGGGAGTCTCTGCATCTGTTTCAAAATGCAATGGATTTTATAATTTCTGTTTTTCAACTTTTATAGACTCTGTGTGTGTGTGTGCATTTTGCACTTGGCAAATTAATTTCTCAATAAATCAGTGAACATTAAATACATTCCACTCAGTCAGGAAAGCTCCTGATTTCTGTGTCTGTTCCTGGCAACAACCTTGTGAAGTCTGTTGTTTTTGCTGTTAACTTATGTAAATTTTCTTCTGTTTCTTTTTCTGCTGCAGCAGGACTCATATCTGCTGTCTGTTGATCCCCACAGCACCAAGCACCATGTTTTGTGCTTATTAGGCAGTCAGTAAACATCTGAACAACTCTAGCCTTGCTCTCTTGACCTGGAAACATGGGAGAAACTGTCTAATCTTTCTAGTTATGTCTGGAAAGAGCCCTGGGCCTCTGGAGGAGAGAGAAGGAGGTCAAGAATGGTCATTTCCCATTAGCTCAGAATGCTTTGAGTCCTCTCATCCTGTTTTCCAAAGTTGCAGGGAGTTCTTCATGCTCTTACAGTGTTCATTCCAAAGTGAATTTAAAAAAAGAAAGAAAGAAAAGAAAAAGTAAGGGAAGGCAAAGGCTGCTGCAAGGTTCTCCTAACACCCGTAGTGTCAGCATTCAGAGATCCAACATCTGTGTTCAAAAGTGATGTAGAACTTCAGTGAAGCCCAGGGTTAAAGACCCTGGGTTATGTCTAACCACACAACCCCAAACACTATAAAATGGCTTACCATATCCTTTCATTCTTCCTCCTCTATTTTTTCTCCCCTCCCTTTCTCCCTGTTTCTTTACCCTATCCCTTCCTTTCTACTCCTTACTGCTTTTTTTTTTCTGCTTAGAAATTCTTTGTAAAAGTTATGAGTGCTTATTCCAAATACTTCAGGTGGTATAGTGAGGTAATATATATATTTTTTCCCATAGAGAGACTTCAGAATTTCACCAAATCACCTCTTGGGGATTGGGACGTAGGCCTTTGTTACTGTGGTCCACTTAGGCCATCACAATGGCACTACCGCAGGCAAAGTGTTCAAGCTGGCTTCAGAGACTTCTCTGTACAATAGCATGGTGTGTACTGGATCTCCAAGATGCTCTTTTGGGGAAAGGTTTGTAGGGTCAGACTTTATTAATTTAACCATTCATTGGAACAGCTTAATTTAAAGTGTAAGATGATGGACCTATGCTATTTACCCACACGGTGGGCTGAATTGGCTGCTCTTGGATTTCTTTCTGTAGCCAGTGTACTTCTCACCACCCTCAAGTTGGTGTTTGGCAAGACCTTTCTGGATGGAGCCCTTGTTGTCATTCCAACATATATGAGGGGCTGTCCTCTCTCTGAATGAAGTTTTAAGCTGCCTTCCAAAACCAGCACAAAGCATGAAAGAGCTGTATGTTTCTATAGAAACCATTTTCCCTTTCCTTTAGAATGTGTGTGCATGTTGAATTCAGAAAAACAGCCTTCAAGTTTAAATACTCTTAGATTTTGGCTCTCAAAACCCTACTCAGTGTTGTTTCTTTGTGAGGACTGTGTCCTTACCACACACTGCCAGACAGATGCTGTGGAAGTTGCCTTTGATTATCAGTCTCATTTCATTCAGTATGTATTGATATCCAGTGTGCTCACAAAATAAACACTGTTGCTGAGTATGAGAGCCAGGTTATCACTGACCTCTTTAGAAAATGGATGGCTTTGGTGGCACTGTTTGTAGATAATCTTCATATAAGACATTGTGAAGACCAGAAAGGTCACTCTACATTGGAATGACAACCAGGGTGCACCCAGGAAGGTCTTATCCAATACAAATTTAAAGGTAGGGACAAGCATATATGGTATAGAGGCAGGAAGACCAAGACTAGCCAGCTCAATGCAGAGGATCAGTAAATACACCCATTACGTCATACCTGAGTAAGTTTTTTTTCAATAAATGATATTTTTGTGAACCCTTGATAATTTGTTTTGCAATGAAGACACTATCAAGGGGACATTAGAAATGGTCTGGACTCTCTTAGAAGCATTTCTTCATAACTTGGCTGTTCTATTTGAATCTCCATTTTCCATGTGCCTTGTTGCCCATCTATTTCTTGGTACCACCCAAAGAATTGCCTCTTTGTGCTTCTGCATTCATCATTGGCCTGCCTAGCAATGAGAGGCTGAGAGGTACACACCCACACATTGAGTGTTTGTTGGCTCCTGTGGCCTGCACAGTCATGGATCCTAGAGTTGAGTCTGATCTTGTAAAGTGTTTCACAAGATGAGAATTAAGTAAGACACTGTGTTGAGAAAACTTTGTTCAGTTTATTCTCTGACATTGCACCGTACAACAGATCAGGTGCCCTGATACATACAGGGAAGTGGGCAAGTGAGATGGACATGATTGTTATACCCACCGCTCTGAGAGTCAGGGTGGAAGGGTAGAGAGAAAAGACAATAATACAAGGAAATATTTCCCTTCTTTTTCTTCTGTTTTCCTTTTCATTTATTAACCTTTCTCCATTCTTTTCTCCCTTTGTCCATTCTTCCTCCACCTCCCCTTCTTTCTCATCTCCCTTCTTTTCTTTGTGCTGAAGTTTGAACAGACCACCTCACTCATGGTAGGCTACTGGTCTACCCCTGAGATATACCCCTAGCTTTTCCTTGAACTGCAGGTTTGAAAACAAGATGAGGACATGCACACTTCTGGAAAAAGGTATGGGAACCAATACATTCATCATCACCATCATCATTAATATTATTATTACATAGTGTCTAATAATCATCAGTATTAAGCCTCTGAAGCCAAAGCCAGGCAGGCACATTCTGAAAACCATTCATCATAAAACACTCCAATTTCAGACACTTTTTCTTTTCTCTAAAAGCAACGTGCAAAAGAGATATTTTTAGAAATGATTCGCCCATTTCACAGATTGAAATATGATTTTTGGAAACATTCCCAGCTTTTACAGAGAGAGCCCGTGGCAGATAAAAGCTAGAAACTTGGGAATTTATGTCCTCACCCTACACTGAACCAATTGGAGACACGCTGTCTCCAGACTGTATTTTCTTTTTAATAGCTATAAAGTGAATGAACTCAAAAGAAAGTCTAGTGTCTCGCTGCGATTGATATGAAAAAGGACAAGGCAAGAAAAGATTCCTCATTAATGGATGTGTATTCTGGTGATAGGACGAAGGGGGTAGAAAGGTCGTTTTGAAAAGTAAAGTGAAATATGGAGTATGCACAAAAATTATCTTGTTATCTGACTCAGAGACACCGGGCTGCATGCTATCCTGTGTTCGTTTATTTTTTCTCCTGGTTTTCCTTTTATTTTTAGATAAATGTGAGCCAGACAGATGAGACAAGCAATTTTTAGAAGCTCTCTCTTTCTTTTTGAAAGCTTGTGGGAGCACAGTTTTGCTCTTACATATTCTGATTAAAAGTGCCATTTGACAATTGAGGGACAGAATGTAGGAGCTTGAAATTGAGTCAAGAATCTTGGGGAAGGCTGACTGAAGAAAACGCCCTGTAAAGAGTGAAATTTCCTGCTTATTAAGTGTGTCCCATAATAATCGGACGAAAATGAGGTAAAGAGTGAAATTGAAACTCTTTCCACGTTTTTTTTTTGAGGGGGGAAAAAAAAGAAGAAAGGCAGAAGGGGAAAAGCGGAGATAAGAGGGTGGAAAGAGAAGGCGGAAGGAAGGAGGGAGGGAAGGGCGGACAGAGGAGAAATAACTGAGGCACTTTAGTTAAACAGAAGCATGAGTTTAGAAAAGGTTTAGGTAATCCCATGAAAGATACTTTGTATTATACACAACTTCATTTACATTTCAAGTACTTGACCAGGAATGTTTTCTTAAAAAAAAAAAAGTCAGTGAGGACTTTAGGTGCTGTATGCAGTGTCTGAGGTTCAAATCCTGCTTTGTGACTGTGCAGCTGTCTGCTCCTCTGCCCACCCAGAAGTCCTGCCAATATCTCCTAGGTTCTAGTATTAGGAATATAGAAAGGGTCATCTCATCTCCTTATCATCACATCCAAGTGTCTCCAGGAGTGAGACACAGACTGCAATTTAAGACACAGAAGACAGTTCTAACACAAAGGAGTGAAAAGGCCAGTAGTGTTACCTTTGAGGTGAAACAGGACAGCCAGGCTATCATGAAGGGGAAAGAAAGGCAGTTTGGATGAATCTTCCTGTCCAGAGGACATCGTAGGTAATCTGAGATGGTCAGGGAGACCTGGATAAAAAGGCTTGAAGCAGCACTCAGGGTCTCTGTGGGAGAACACAGAGTTGAACTTCAGATAAACGACGCCCACAGTGTAAGAGCTTAGGCAAGCTTTGAAATATGCATCTAGTAACTCATTGCTTGTTGCTTATTGACAATTCAAATATAGCTGGATATTCAGTGGGTGACTTGTTCTCTGGGCTGTACTGTGTGTTTGGGCATGTTGGAGTGTAGCATTTCAGACTGGGAGAACCAGTAGGCAGGAGGAGAACATGAGGCCGAAGCTTACGCTTTGAAGGCCCTGTTTTGTCCACGTGTGCATAACCAGGATTAAAAACATGATTCCTCCAGACATGATCTAGTGGGCACCATTTATGCCATTCATCAATTAAAACCAGCAAGCAGCTTGAACATAGTGTTGTTTCTACTAAAAATGGACCTTTCTGGTTCAAAGAGAGGCATTGCAAAATGACTTACAGCAAACTTTCGTCTGATCATCACTTTTTACATAAAATAAATGTATGAGAAGAGGAAGAAATGCTTGGGTTAGAGAGAGAGGAAAGTTAAATAAAACCAGCAGGATAAAAAACAGACACATTCGTGTCATGTATACCCCGTATATGTGTTTCCTGTTTAATTTGTAAGTGGGGCAAAGAGACAGATGGAAGGGGCTCTCCCTAGCTAAACCCTGTGTGAATCAAATAAAGGACACAGCACTCTGACCCAGTAGCCACACAGACAGGCACTGTATGGGGATAATGGGGGGCTGCTCTGAGTATGAAGGCACTGCCTAATGCCTTCACATTTATTTAAGATCTCAAGATCGTGAAAATGTTCCAGAAGATATTTTGATTGTGTTTGTACTTTAGGCTGTCTACTGAGCCCATGACATGGGACACTGTGGCACATCTCTGCTTGTCGTATTGGTTCAACCGAGGCATCTAAACACTTCACCAGTTGGAGAGCACAGAGGTTCGGGGAGGCAGTGACTGCAGGCCAGCGTAGACGTTCCCTCTCCTCATTAAGTATGTAGCTCTGTCTTTTGTTTACCCTTCTTCTTTCTCCAGGAAGGATTTAAGGGTGATCATAAATATGTGTGAGAGCAGTCCCTCCTACACATGTGGCTCCTCAAGCATTATAATAATTGTCCATTTTTAAGTTAAACTCGAAGACTTATGGTTCCTGTGTGTGCTTCAGGGAAAACTATGATAATCACATTTTATCTGCACTACTTTTTTATTGTTAGTTCAAAGTAGCTAATAAACACATGCCATTAAATCTTATGCAAACTATAATATTATTGAGCTATTAGATACAAAAATCCTATTTGACTTGGGGAACTTGTCTTGGTTTCATTTTTATTTAATAGGAAACTTCCCTGTAGTTTGTTTAAACTTTTCTTCACTCTACATGAGGTCTTTAAGGACAGATAAAATCTAACTGTGGTAAGCATAGACTGAGTTCATCATTAACACGTTTATGGATAGAACAGACCAATAACCATAATGTCATAATGCATGACCTTGATTCATTAAGTTTTCCTGGAACAGTTTCACATTGGTAGAAAATTGTAAAAGGTGTTATTAATAATCAAGAATGGAAGTCAATACAGAGTAAGTCCATTAAGAAAAACCTTTTGTGGTCAGTCATGCTTTGTCTGGGGAAATACGTAAACACCTACAAGAATGGCCTGGGGGCTGAGAAACATGTCTTTGGCAGAATGAACATTGCTTATTGGGATGAGTCAACCTCTCAATGTCTCTTCTGGTGACATGGACGTGTCTTGTCAGACGTGGTGAGGTTTTGTTGCATTGAATGATGGCAGCATCATCTGTCTTTGCATGAGCCTGGAGGAGTGGCTGGATCTCCTAGGATAAAGGATAACAGGAACAAGTGAGCATGCAGCCTTCATTCTGGCTTTAGAAAACAGCTGGGAAACAGGTTTGCATTGGATGTGGTAAAATATGAGGGCCTGAGGCTTTTAGCTCAGGATGGGTTTAGGGTAAGCAAAGACAGTATAGGGCTGCTATCAGTCTGGTGGTGTTTGGAGGTGACATTAGAGTGAACTTGCTAGGTTACTGAAGGTATGAAATCCTGAGTCTAATTTCCAAAGCTCTGTGGTCCAAATTTTCAAGCCTGAGTTTGTGTCCGGGCACCCCACTTTAAGAGCATGCTCTCTGCTTCTTGAGAGGACATAAAAACCATGTCTAAAGAAGAAAAACACAAGAACAGAAAGTATTTTACACAAAGGAAAGAACTTTGTTGTTAAAAGTAAAAGGTTTATGCTCTCTGCTGTTAAATGTATACAAGGACCAAGGGGTTGAAGTCTCCATATAAGGAAGGAGTGAATGAGAGGCAGCCCTAGGCAGGTAGAATGGAAGGCTGTGTGACCTCACTGTATCCCACCTGCTGTTGGGGCTAGAGAGCTTGGGGTTTTCAGCTTCAATCTAGAAATCTGTGATCCGTCTACATCTGCAAGTCTGTAGCTCTAAAGGTGCTCAGGGTATTTATGCATGTTTGCTGGAACACATATCTCCCAAAAGAATTATTTCAGGAAACTTACTGACATTAGAAAAGAGAGAAAACCTCACCTACTTAGATCTTGGCTATCCTACAAAGAAACTGGGTGATTTGACTGGAAGTTCCATTTTGAGGCTTAGATAGCTGGGACATTTTGTTGGGAGTGTGGTTGTCATGTCTATGTACAGCCATTTCTGCATGACTAGCATATAGAAGGGCACACACCTGAACCAAAACAGTTTCTGGGACTGGAGATACAGCCTATTGGTAGTGTGCTTGGGTCCAGTCCCCGCATGGAAACAGCAGAGAGTAGCTGCGACACTTTGCTCCATACAATGGCTATCACAGTCAGAAGTTCTGGTTGCTCTCATATGCACTGCTGTCTCTTTCGAGATTTTTTAATCCTCAGCGAAATACATTCAGACAGCGAATTCATGTCAAGCCCCAGCTAATGGTTCCCTTATCGATACGAATATTTGATATTATAAAATATTTACATGGAAAATCAGTCAGCTCTTTGGAGTTTGCTCTAGTAAGATTAATGAAATCACTTCTTTGATTAATTTTTCTCATCCTATTAACACCCATCTATCTCACTATTGCTTGCCACCAGCTGGCCTTTTTTTTTTTTTTTTTTTTTGGTTGTTCCCATCCCAAAATGACTTTAAGCTGAACAACAGTTATACAAGAATATTGCTCCAAAAGTGACATAGAGCCAACTATGTCAGCAATGCAAAGAATTAGTACATTTTGTTTTGAAAATTAAAAAAAAATCAATCTGACATGTTATCTGTTTAACTGTTTAATAGTCTTCTGTGGAGTTCCTGAGGAAATGAGTCGCCTTCCTCCCCTTTTATCTCTAAAATTTCAAGGTCAAATTTTGGTGATGTCATCAAATAGCATCTTTTGTAAAGTACTATAGAGCATTAAATATATAATAGTTTGTGTGTGTGAGAGAGAGCTAGAGAGGGGGCAGTTAGGGAAAGTGAGAATACTAAATTATGTGGTTAGATGGTGAGGATACAATTCACACATTAAACTTTTTATTTAGGAATCAGAATCTTGATAACAGTTCTGATTGATACATTTCTTATCTATATACTTTAGGCATTAATTTCCTCTAATACCTTGTTTCCATTTCTTTCTTAATCTCTTAGTGTTATTACAAGATACACTTTGTTCCAGAGTTCAGAAATCAAATCCAAAGTCTCAGACCAGAATTTTCCAGTCAACATTATCTTAAGCTAGTGTTCAGGGAAATGAATCTTTGGGCAGAAAAGCAGATGGCTTGTTCCTTGCTTAGCGGTAAACAGACCCACAGAGTGCACGCCGCCTTCCCGGTGGGATGAGGGCTGACTGAGGACCGTTTTCTCACCGTGCACAGTGAGGCAGCCTTAGGAGCAGACACAAAGCACCAGGGCTGGACAATCCTGTGGAATGACATCCGGCCTTTAGCTCTCTGGGAGATGGAAACAGCAGTTATTCTATTCTTCTGTGTTTTTAAACAAACTTCTACCGTGCAAAGACCTTGTTTTAAATTTCTGTAGTACTTGCTGCACTGTCTGACGGAAGTGGGAAATTGTCTTTTCAAAGCATGCATCTTTGAAAAACCAAAGCTTCCCTCAAATCCGAGGTCTTGTGGTTTCATATCATTTTAATAGCACCACATGCAGAGCAGACTGGCTTCAGCTCATGGAAGCGCTTACAGCCTGCAGGTTGCAAGAGATTAATTCTATTCCAATTACTTTCTCAGCAAAAAGCCAGTGGAAAATTAGATGCACCCCACTCAGCAATAAATATATCACACTAAACAAAATTTAAACTAGAGAACAATCGACCTTTTTCTTTGTTCTTTCAAAGGAGAAGTGGATTAGGCCTTTTAAGAAAAAGATCAAGAGCGTTTTATGGGAAATTCAGTGGAAAAAACTATTTGGACTGAAATCAAAATGTTATGAATAGTACTTTCTAAGTAATGACACAGATCAGCAGTATTTGTAGCCGTAAGCACAGTGTGATAAATTTTAATCACTTGGGACTCCAGCTCTGTGGGAAGTGCTTGTTGAACAGGCATCATTTATAGGGTTCCAGTTATGACCTACGTCCAGAAGACATTTTAATGATAACTGGAGAAAGTAGATGGATTGTCTTCCTCGAGTGTTGAAATTCCTGCTTGTTGTCATCCTAGGCTCTATTAAAGGCTTTCAAAGGTATGCTTCATCCTTGCAAGACCAAAGGACTGGAGCTATCGAAGATAAAATATGCCAGCAACAGACACTCCTCAGGATTTCCTGTGGGAGTCTGACCAAAATAAAGCAATATTAATAAATATAAATTCTGGAACACTGTTATCAACAGAAACAGGGTCTTGAAATGTACCCTTGAAATTCTTCTGCTTTCCTCAGTCAGGTCAACTATTTCAGTGTAACTGTGCAAAATGTCTGACCTCCCTACAGGGACAATTGCTTTAAATTATATTAAGGACTCAAAGACTCTAATAGATCTGTAAGAGGAAGGAGTTTAATTTGCTGGATGCTCTAAATCTTCGTGTTCACTCAGGGTCCTTTAGCAGCCCTGACCCTAAAAATATTTTGACGGGGGAAAAAAGTGCTTTCAAAGCATCTTAACATTAAAGGACATGCAACTGGCCAAATTACTTTTTTATGGTTTCCTTTCCTCTGTCTTTGTTATTATTGTTGTTTCCTTTTTCTTTCTTTTTAAAAAATTTTTTTTTCCATTTCTGAAGTTTGACTTTAAAGTCTCTGGATTCCTGGGCAAGTGCTGTACCACTGAGCAACACTTCCAGTCACCATTTCCCTTGTTCTCATGGCATTGTTTGAAGGGATGGGACGCTCAGGTGGTCCAGATGGAATAAAGGCAGGATGAAATCATCCACCCAGCAGACTTGTACTGTGAGACTGAAGAATTGTGACACTCCTTCACGTCTTATCCCAGCACTTTGAAAAGCTTCCCTTTTAGTGCAGTGGAAAGTCAGACAAAACGTTCATTGCCGGCATTTGTCAGGTTGGTTAAAGGTTCTCAGGATTTGAGCCCTCTGTTTCCCACGGCTTCCATGAGGAAGTAAATCTTCTCCCAATAAGGATCATGCCTCCATGTCACCCTTCCTTTCTTCTTATTGTTTGTCCACTGGTAACACTGTCTTTTCTTATTTTATTGAACATGTTCTTTATGCGTCTGGTAAGGTCTTATCTTTATATCCGCAGATTAGTGCGTCTCTCAACCCTCATGCCAGAAGTTTTTGTGGTAGATGGTAGTTAACTACCGAGACTCATAGCCCATCAACATGCAGTGCAGAGAGTAAGACTGGAGAGCTCTCATCTCGTCACAGGACTTGTGTAGCACACTCTTGCCCTGGGGCTCAGGCACAACCGCAGAAGAGACCGGAAGAGTGAGAAGGACTGGATGTCAGCCCGTGCACACACAAACTCCCATGGCTGTTATTCTGTACACAAGAGCAAAGCCAGGCCAAGTCCTGGAATGGATGAGGGAGGGTCTCAATTTGCTCCCCTATCTGAGAAGACATTGGCAATTGATGACTTCTGAGAGAGAGAAAGAGGGTGGGGAAGAGGGAGAGAGGGAGAGAGAGAGTTTTCTTCAGTGACACGACCCCTTAGAAACTGCCTGGGGACCAGCAGATAGTCCCACACCCAGGAACATACAGGCAGCACTAAATGGACTCAGTGGGTAGTTAAATTTAAAAAAACATGAAATTAGGAGAGAAAGTAGAGAAGTAGAGGGCTGGGGAAGAATTGGAAGTGGGTGTGGATTTGACTAAAATATATTATATGCATCTATAAATATAAAATAAAATAAAATAAAGTAAGATAAATAGGAAGAGAGAGAGAGAAAGACAGAGAGACTGTGAGAAAGAGAGACACAGATAGAGAGAGAACATAGTGAATGAAATACTTTTGGCTTTTTCTTATTACATTCTAGTTTCCAAATATTTTTATCCCACAATACAGTTTTTCTTAACATAGTGAAAAATTGGGTGAAGTGCACTGTAGTCTCACAATTTTAGGGTAATTTTTGCTAAAATCTTTTAAGTTTCTCAGTAGGACTGTTCATGAAAATGCATCATTTCTGCAGAGTTCTGCACAGTCAGCAATAGCTAACACAAGAAAGCAAGGCTAAGAGCAAACAGAGAAGCAACCATGACTCTCTTTGTGAGGTAAAGGGGTATATCTCTTCTGCTCACCATATGGTTGGATCTGTGACTTCCCTGCTTCCCAGGGTCAGTCTGCAGAATCAGTGGCTTACTTTAGTTAATTATCATTACTGTTATTATCTTTGTTTCTGGAAACTCGCAACTGTGGTTAGCGTTTGTTCCTCTTATTATTTTTGCCCTTTAGTTATTTTATTGATTTTAATATTTTAAGGGAGGAATTGTTTAAAAATTCCTTCAAATTTTATTAATTTATGTGGATAGGTATTTTCCTGAATGTATGTCTGACTGCCATGTGTGTGCCTGCTATCTACGGAGGTCAGAAGAAGGCCCTGGATCCCTTGGAACTGGAGTTGCAAACAGTTGTGAGCCACCATGTGGGTGATGGGAATTGAACCCAGGTACACTGGAAGGGCAGTCAGGGCTCTTAACCACTGAGGCATCTCTCCAGCCCTAAGTAAGAGTTCTTTGGAGACTCATGTCAGTGGGGATATTTTCTTCAGTGCTTTTTATTTCTTCTCGATTTACTCTCTCAAGAATGCTTACCTTGTCAAAGAAAACAAAAGACCTTAGCACGTAATGAATATCTGTAGATATGTTGAAATTAGAAAACAGTGGAATGATTCTCAATTTCTGGGTTAGGTTGACTTGTTTTATGGTCTGTGATTGATAAATTACTTTGGGGCTACGGAACATGGCTCAGTTAGTAAAATGTTCCCCAAGCAAGCATGAGGTCCTACATTAGGATACTCAGCAACCATGTACAAAGCTGGGCATGGTAGCACATGCCTGTAACACCCAGACCTAAGCTGCAACTGTGTATGTGTGTGTGTGTGTGTGTGTGTGTGTGTGCGCGCACGCGCGCGCAGCTTGCTAGTCTGCTGGTTGGCCAATGACTGAGCTTCAAACTCTAAACAATAAGGCTAAATGACTGAAGAAGATAATCTAGATCAATCTCTGGTCTCCACACACATCCATATACACATGTGTTTGGCACACGTCTTGAAATTATCCTACATGAAAACTAGTTACTTAATGATAGCTTTTGGCCTAGATACAATTGTTTACTCAAGAAGTCTTTTGAGCTAAAAAATAATATTAGTTTCTATAATTTCAGTTGAAGCACCATGGGTTTAGCTCTTCCCGGGCTCTTTATTTCATGGCTATAGACAAAGGTTAGACAAAAGACCAGCTCAATTAGTTATTTCCTCAAAGTTTCTGTGAATTAGCAAACTTCTAGTGCTCAGTAAATTAGGTTCCTTTTTAATTTTCAAGACTTTTCCTGCACGTTCCAGCATCCAGGATAACAAGAATGTGAGGGTGATAGCCAAGCATCATACAGGACAAGAAGAAATGGGTTCATGATAGCTGATAGATAAATGATAGCTTACAAAAGATAGCAGATCATTTATATGCCTCAGGACTGAAATGGTTATCAACTGATTTTGGCTTTTTCATTCACAGGGGTTGTTTACTGTTACTGAAACTTTCATTTCAGACCACATTGCACTTTGGGACTTTGCACCATAATGGGAAGGTCTTGTCAGAGAGAAATCTGAGAGTGTGCAGGGCTGAGAAGGGACACTGGACTCCATGGTCCCTAGACTTTGAAGTGCAGACCCTCCACATACGCAATGCACACATCATTCCAGCACTTGTAAATCTCAGCTGTGGTGAACAGCTCCATTGAGGCAGAAATTACTCAACCAATATCTTACCTCATCAGAAGCCTCCTTCAAGGATACGTCCCTTTGAAGGTGTCTGTGTTCAGGAGAGAGATGTGGTCACACCAAGGGTCAGGAATCAGTCAAGCTGATTTTCCACTTATTGTCACCTGGGAGCAAAATGCATACACCCTAACTGCAAAGGCAAAGGATCAGGTTTCATAATCTCTGTCCCTAGCTGAGGAATATCTAGCTTTGCTTTTATTCAAAATGTATCCGCATTGAAACACCATCTGATTTTCTGAAAGTTTGTTCATCATAGATTCCAAGGTGAAATAAAATTTTAATTATTGAAAACCAAGAAACATCCAAACTATTTCTATTCCCGAATTTCTCCTTCGTTTTGTCAATCTGTTTAAAATAAAAGACAACTTAACCTAGATCATAAATCTGACTTTAGAAATGACATCCTTGGTGTTTGGTCATTATCCTCAAATTGCATGAAACAATCTACAATGACCCCAAACTTCTCTTTTAAAACATTGAGGGATGTGCAAGGTCTTTCTTATTGTTGAGGTGGAGAGATGGCTTGCAGTCAAAGCTTCAGACCTCCGTTATGAATGCTCGGAATTTTAAAACGACAGCAGCACACCGCTCAGATATTTTTCCAAGGCCTGAAATCTGATGCCTTCTCATTTACCCAAACCTCCCACCAGAGAAGCAGGAAAGATAAACAAAACTGCAGCCCCCTGGGCTGTACGTATCCACCAGAGCGCAGGACCTCAGATTAGAATGGTTCATCCCTGTATCCAGTGTCTCCCAGAAGGACCTCTTGTAGGAGGAAGGAGGAAGCACAAGGTTAGGAATTTCAGAAGATTAGGCAGATAGTCAGGCCCTGGATGGATGAGGCGGGCTGTAACTCATTAGCAGAGCATCTCCCAGGGGTCCTGTAAACATCCTACTGTCAGCAAGGAAAGCTGAGGTCTCTGGCAGCCTGGATGGATGTGAGTTAGCCTTGTGCTCCCTGGCATCACAGTGCTGTTTAGAGTAAGGGAGAACCCAGGACACTTCCAGCGACACTTGCAGAGCTGGAGAAAAAGATTAATTCGCTATACTAGTTGGAGTTCTTTACATTATGTCATATATGAATAAAGTCAACTGGCAGAAAATCAAGGACATGATTGAATTTACTACCATCATTGACCACATTGTGACCATTGTGATATCTAGGCTATCTTACTCACTTTTAAAATTTTATTTGTTTATTCACTTTATATCCATGTTGAAGCCCCCTTCCTCCTCTCCTCCCAGCCCACCCTCTTCCTCAGAAAAAAAGAGCTTTCATTCCATACCAACCTGCCCCAACATATGAAGTCACATCAGGAATAAGTGCATCCTCTTCCACCAAGGCCAGACAAAGCAGCTTCGCCAGGGGAAAGTGATCCAAATGCAGGCAACTGCATATGTCAGAGACAGTCTTGCTCCAATTGTTAGGGAACCCACATGAAGACCAAGCTGCCCATAACCAAGTTACATATGTGTAGGGGGCCGAGGTCCAGTCCATGCATGCTCTTTGGTTGGTTGTTCACTCTCTGTGAGCCCCCATGGGCCTAGGTTAGTTCACTCTATTGGCTTTCTTGTGGAGTTTTTCTTCCCTCCAAGTCCTTCTATCCTTTCCCCAACTCTTCTACAAGATTCTGGAGAGCTCTACCTAATGTTTGCCTGTGGGTCTCAGCATCTGTTTTGATCCTCTGCTGGGTGGAGCATTTTAGAAGACAACTGTCCTCTAAATGCTAGGTTCCCATCTGCAAGCATAGCAGGGTATCATTAATAGTGTCAAAGTTTGGCTTTCTCTCTAACGGGGTGGGTCTCAAGTTGGACCATGTATTGGTTGTCCATTCCCTCAATCTCTGCTCCCCATTAAGGACTCCAACTATTATACCGGATTAATCTTTTTCTCTTGACAGTTCTACGAATTTTACCTCACATAATTTAACTTTATGTTGGTAAGAATTAATGATTG
>CM053767.1:8968506-8986525 GCA_028658305.1 Pachyuromys duprasi
CCCTCATCTCTTCTCTGCCCCTTTCCAAGTCCACTGATAGGGGAGGATCTCCTTCCCTTTCATCTGATCCTGGTTTATCAGGTCTCTTCAGGACTGGCTGCAAAGTCCTTCTCTGTGGCCTAGTAGGGCTGCTCCTCCCTCAGAGGGGGGGGCGGGGAGGGCAAAGATGGGCTTTATATTGTTATCTGCCCTAACAATCTCTGTTATTTAATTGGTGCCCCTGAGTATTAATGGGATTATTGTCATGGGATTCACAGCTGCCTTATGTGTTACTGCTTCATATTTGTTACTATTCTTTGTTCCTATTTTTGTCATTCACTCTTTAACTGAACTTTGTGTTTTTAAAAGAACATTGTACTCTGATATGAACTGACTGGCCTGCTCTTTGATCACCTCCCCCTGAGGGGGGAGCAGCCTTGTTAGACCACAGAGGAAGACAATACAGCCACTCCTGATGAGACCTAATAGACTAGGATCAGAAGGAAGGAAAAGAAGACCTCCCCTATCAGTGGACTTGGGGAGGGGTATGAAGGGAGAAGGGGGAGGAAGGAAGGGCCTGGGAGGGGAGGGAGGAGGGAGCTACAGGGGGGATACAAAGTGAATGAAGTGTAATTAATAAAAAAAGAACATTGGATTTTCTCTCCTTACTAGCATATATTCAGTTAATTTTTCTTTAGTTTGTGCAATAGAGTTTGTAATATAAGTGTATAATTGATCCAAGTCCACTTTCAACTAACACTATATTGAATAATAAATAATTTTAATTCCAAAAAATAATTGCAGAGCTGAAGATAGGGTGGAGAAGGAGCCAAGGGAGAAGGAGAAAATGAGTAATGTGACTTTTCAAATGTCTATTTATTTGGTTATTTTTATTATTTGTTCTGTAGTACTGGGAATGGACCCTGGGGCCTCATGCATGACAAGCACATGTTTTAACACTGAACTCTCTTTTTCACTCTCTTTTTGAGCCGGTGTTTTACTAAGTGGTCCAGACCAGGACTTGAACCCACTCTGGAACCCAGGCAAGCTTTGAACTTACAATCCTCACACTTAATTATGATGAGTACCTGGTGTCAGAGGATAGGGCTAGTAATGTCATCTTAAATAGGTGCTCATGAGACTTTTTAGAAAGCACAGAGTGCCAGGTATATGCTTCAAGAAAGCGGGAGAAAGCTCTCAGCTTGGGGTTCACAGGAAGAAGCTTAGGGATGCTTTTGTTTATTTCCAGTGATAGTGAGTATTCTAGGGACAGGCAAAGCTCTGTTACAGAAAGATGAATTCTTTTTGACTTTTACTTTTCCAGGGCACTCGGGGTCATTTAATCTCCCATGGCTTGTTTAGAAATCAGTATAGCAAACAACTGAGTGTGCTGGATGCATGGAGCATGGGTGAGCAGGGTTCTGCCCTGGAGAGGTTAGAGGTCAGCTACTCATGGTTTTCCAGGGGCTGGGTGTCCTCTTATTTATAAATGCGCCATTATCTTTACTCTCTAAAATAAAATTCATAGTTTTCCCATCTTTGTGCATCACTCTAAAATCTTCATAAACACTTGACATAATAATAATAAAAAAAGAAGAAGAAAAGAGTAGTTGATAAGATAGTGTGATTTTCAGAAAAATGTGACATTTTAGGTGCCAAGTGACCTGTTTGAGGGCGACTCCTTACAAGGTATAGGTTTGGATTGAGATGAAGAAAATATTTAAATGTATGCTGTCAAGCCTTTCTTCAGCTTGGAGTGTGACAGAGTCAGACGCAGTGATAAAGGTGTGTTTTAGCCGGATCCCAAACACCGGGCAAAGCTTTACATGTCTAGAAAATTAACTATACTGACATCTGACTTAGACACTTACGTATTTAAGCCACACAGAAGGGGCTTCTAGTCTCAGATGATAAACAGGTTTGCCCTTTGTCCCTGGGGCACCATGGACGCTGTGCAGGACATCCCAGGACTATTCTGCACATAACCATCCCTGTCTGGGATGCACCCCTCTTGGATGTGACATTGCATGCGTGTCTCACTGGGTAGGAACTGCAGGCATTTTTCTGATTTTTCAAACGCTACAGTGGCCAGGTTCGAAGAAGTGCGCTGTGCGCCGGCCCCTCCACCTGGTGCAGCCCTGCTTTCTCCTCCTGGAGCCCCTGGTGCCGCTGTGTGCTCCTTCAATGCATACCTCATGCACATGCTCTTTCATGTGGTGGCCGCCAGGCGACTCCAGCGGTCACCATGGTAGACAAGATAGCTAAGGAAGGAGCCATGACTGAGAACAACAACATATTAATGTGCAGGTGGCGGGCAGTTGGATCTGAGGTGCTTTTTAAAGTCAACAGGCAGACACCACTTAGAGAACCAATAAAAGCCTGCCGTGAACCACAGGGCTTGTCTGTGAGGCAGATCAGATTTGGGTTTGATGGGCAACCAGTCAGTGAGCGAGACACACCTGCACCGTTGGAAGCAGAGAGTGAGGATGTGACGAAGTGTTCCAGCAGCAGACAGGAAGTGTCTACTGAACAGTGGGCCTGCTACTTTACTCCAGAATTTTGTTACAGACCAGGAACACATTCTCAGCTAGAGAGTTGCAATCTGATTCCACCACATCCGACTATTCCAGTTCAGATTTCCCCGTGTTTTCATGTCCCCTCCCTCATTCATTCACTGCGCATAATGTAAGTGGTCTATGTGCAAAGCACATTGTGCTGTTCCCTTTTTCTCTTTAAAAAAAAACTAAGTGGCCAGGGTTCTGTTTTAGTTGGCATGGAATGGAATGGAGATAGTCTGGAGAGAAGTCCTGGTTCTGGGAAAATGCCTCTTCTCCATCAGTGGCAAGCTCATTGGCTCTTATCTTTGGATCTCAGCAAGTTGTTTTACTCTCACTGTTTTAGCAAAATAGTCCAACAACATAAAATTCCTTGCATATTTTTCTTGATTGAAGAATTTCAGTGTTTTTCATTTATCATTGTAAAACCAAGAATAATGTTTTATAACTATTTTTGTGTAGCAGCTGTATATAAGGCAATGTCTTTACATCGGGACAAATTACTTTTAAAAAATACTAGTGTGTGTGTGTGTGTGTGTGAAGGCAAACACAGAGAGGCCAGATGATGTCCGGAAGTCTTTTCTTGATCACTTCTTTATTTTGTGAGATAGGCTCTTTTACTGAACCTGAGGCTTGCTGTTTTAACTAGACCGGCTGGCTATTGAGATGGCAGAATCCACTAGTCTCTGACCCCAGAGCTGAATAGACATGAGCCTTTGGCTTTCATAAGGGTCTGCGTGTCCAAACTCAGGTCCTCACACCTGCTCATCAAGCACCTCATCTGGGAAGCCTTGCCTCCAGCCATGCTCCTGCCTTTTCAATGTAAAAGAGAAGTCCTTGGGAGGTTCAGCAGCCATGAACTGCTCTGCTAGGCTGAAGACCACCATAAGGCTCACAGGTTATGAACCAGGTCCTATATCAGATCTCAAAAATGCCTTAAATCCTTTCATCTAGTTTTCTTCCACCTTGTCTTTTTACAACCTGCCGCCTTTTCCTTGATTTAAACCTGCATGCTCACCAAAATATCACATGAATATGCAACTTTGATATTTTCTGTAGGTTCATGAAACCAAAGTATCCCCCTGATACTTTCTCCAAATACACTTTTCTGGGATCGGTTCCTCCCTTTATATCTGAAATGGTCTCTCTACTTTTTGATAATGTAATCAATAAATATGTATTTAAGAATGACAAATTTACACATACAGGCATTTACAATGTAAAGCCAGCTACTTCTTAAAAGTGTGTTTTTAAATTTATGTGCCTGTCACATGTAAGCAGGTGTCAGCAGAGCCAGGACAGCATGAGAACCTTTGAAGCTGTAGTCACACGATCCATCTGATGTGGACAATGGGACCGAGCTCAGGTGTCTGGAGCGGCAGCCAGTGCTCTTACTGGCTGAATGTCTTTGTCTGCCCACGTGCCTGTCACCCACAGTTTCACACCCTCTTGGAAGTGTGTTCACTTTACAAACATCTTGACCGTAGAAACTAAACCTCACATCTCTGTGTTCTACAGGCAGGTTCTGCCAGCTATTCAACATGGAGTAGGCAGGAGACTTGCTTCTCCATGTTGTTAATGTATCACTATAGTGTATACAGTCTGGACCAAAGATACACTAATAATTGAAGAGAGTTGATTTTGTTGTCCCGGACTGAGGCAGAGCCTAGTGTCACACAGCCTGGCTGTGCTGGGGAAACATCTGGGAAGGAGCAACAGAGACACTGGGCTGGCTTTCACTGGCCAGGAAATGAAGTGGTTCATTCCTAGCAACGGCCCATTTTGTATTTTGGAGGCCGAGATATAAACAATGGCAGGCTCTATGAAAAGCAGCTGCAGTTAGAGTTCCCTCAGCAAGCCTCATGTGTGCAAATGACAGGAAGGGCTCCTGGTACCATACTGGGCTTTTCAAGTCTCACACGGAGCACTGAGCAATCACTGTCAGTTGCGTTGCTGTGAGTTCCATGTAGAACAATGTGTCCACATCCTACTGGCCATGTGAGTGAAAGTGAAAGACAGACGGGGTGGGGTCACTGACATCTGCTGGTTACTTTTCAATTTGTTTATTAACCCTGTGGATTCTGAACAGATCCCATCTTGAGAAAATCATTTTGACAAACAAATCACCTTCCTATTAAACACATACCAATTTTATAGATTATGTCTACCTCCTTTGTTTCCTCCTTCTTCTGAGTGTCTGCTGACTGGCTGTCAGGTTGTTTGGGTTATTGCTGTCTCATTTGAACACTTGATTGTGAGAGCACAAGTGAGACCTAACATGATGTATCAGACATATAAGTAACCATGGAAAAAAGGAGTCAAGCATATGGATTCTTTGGAACTGTGCATATGTATTTACAAGTAGAGAGTTAAATCTAATTTTTAAAATGAATTATATTCCTTTTTGTTATTATTTTTATTTTTTTGCAAACGAAAACCATCAAGTTCTGGAAAGCAGGACAGCAAAAAGACACGAGGAAAAGTAATTCATTTTGCAACGTGGCTAGTTGGTAACCACCTGTAAATTTTCATGTTTTCTCTGAAAATCTTTACAGATTTGCAAGCTTCTAAAAGTGCGCATGTGTGTGCGTGCATGTGCGTGAGTCTGTGTGTGTGTGTGTGTGCTCATGTGGTCTGAGAATCCATTCTGATGATTACATTCAGCACAAGGCAGTTTGAGGTCAAGGCCTCCTTCAATGTTACCGACATTATTTATCGCGTCTCTGACTTCTCAAGTTTGTGATTCACAGCTTACAAGGCCAGATTTCCCAATACTTGGATTTTTTCTAACCTACTTCCCTTTAAGAGTCATTTTATTTTTAAGTTATGCATATTTGTGTGTGTGTGTGTGTGTCTGTGTGGGCACGTGCATGAGAGTATAGGTGCCTGCAGAAGGCAGAGGGTCTAGACCTGGGTCCCCCTGGAGCAGCAGTTATGAGTATCTGTGGTCTTCCAGACATAGGTCCTGGGAACGGAACTCGGTCATCTGCAAGGGCAGAAAATGCTCTTAACTGCTGAGGCATCTCTCTAGCCCCTTGCCTGTTTTCTTTATTTGTTCTACAACGTGCCTCCGCACAAAGAAGTGGAAGCAGTTAATTTACATATCATGAGTTTGGGTAGAGATAAAATCACCAAAGTGACCCCACATCATACATGCCCTACATCATACAGAGGCCAGAATGCTCTTGCCTACAGCCTGAGGTTATAAAGGTGTTTTCTCAGTTGAGGTTCGCTTCTCTCAGATAACTCTAACTTGTGTCAAGCTGACATGAAACTAGCCAGCACAATGTGTGTGTGTGTGTGTGTGTGTGTGTGTTTGCACATGAGTGTGAGAATGTCCTTACCCACGGGACACAGAAGGATGTTGACTGTCTACCTCTATCACTTTTTACTGCAATGAGCTGGAGTTTATGTTAGGCCAACTGGCCCATGAGCCCTTGGGGTCTGCTACGTCGTTACACTAGGGTTACAGGCATGCACAGCCAATGCTGACATCTTATGTGTGTGCTGGGGATTTTTGTATTCATAAAAAAGATCACTTTGGGCAACTGTGATGACCTGGAACAAAGACTGCCGGCTGAGACAGCCTGTCGCAGGGCTCTAAGGCACACTTCCTAGACTTCATGCAGCACTAAATACCAATCCAGAAAAAGAGTGCATCCCAACTGAGAAACTCAGCCTCCTCTTCAGAATGGTGAGACTACAGTTTTAGGGCTATCCCATCTCTCAGCTTCACATCTGCCATGTACATCTGCCCCCCGCCCCCGCCCCCGGCTGTAGCTAACACTGATCTTACCTCTCCTGCACCCTCTGGGGTCTCCTGCGCTCTCATCCAAACCCCTATCATCTTTTAAGACCTACTGTGAATGGCACCTCCTGAGAAACTGCTTGTTTCTCACACCAGCTGAGTCCATTTTTCCCTTTTCCCTGTTTGCAGCTTCTCATCTCTAATGCTTGCACAGACTTATGTAGGGAAGAAGTGGGTAGTGTTGTCACAAACTCAAGATTTTTAACAGTATTCAAAATTTTGAAACTTTATTCTTTCCTTTGTACTAAATTAATAGTATATATTCAATGAAAATAAGCACAACAGGATTTCTTTTAGACCTATAGTTTAGTGCATAGCTTTTCATTATTTTAAGCTATGCATGTGTGGGAGTATATATGTGTAGATTGAAATTTACTTTTCTAAAAGTGATATTATATGATGAAAGTTTATTGATGTAGGACATATACTGTTTGATGCTCTGAAGCAAATGTTTTCAGAGCTTTACTGGCCAATGTTTTATTATATAGTGATAGCAAAGATTATTGAACAAACCCTTTTCTCAAGACATTCCTAATTTTCCCTTTGTTTTGTTATAAATATCCTTACTCATTCAAAAATATTAGTCTTGGCCACACAGCACAGCTCTGGTGGGTGGAGACATCCAGAGGCTCATCAGCCTCCATGCCACTTGGTGCAGACAGGGGAGGACACCCAGAGGCCTGCCAGCTGCATGGTCCACCCATAGCAGAAGCTAATAAATGTGCCAGAATGTGGTGGACAGATGGGAGGAGGGAGAGGAGTAGCCTGTCCCCCCACCTGAGAAGTTCCAGCCTGTGCTGCCTCTGAGGGCCATGTCTGGGTACGTGGCTATGCAGCAGCAGGGGTCTGTGTCAATGTCCATGGCTCATGTTACTACCAAAGTCCATGTGGTTGTTCCTGGTCTGGGCTGCCATCTAGGATCACGTTAATGTCTAATGGCTGTGCAGAGCTGGCCCTGCTCCTCTCTGGCTGTGGCACTCTGGAGGGCTGGACCCACCTCTTGCCAATTGTGGCACTCAGGAGAGCTGGTCCTGAACCTTGCAGCACAGTGGAGCTGGCTCTGGTGGTGTGGGTACAAGTGAGCTGGCCATGAGGGCAGGAGAGCTGACCTGCCCCTTGCTGGCTGAAGCCCTGGGCAAGCTGGCCGGGGCAGTGCTAGAGAGCTCACCCTGGAGGTATAGGTGCTGCAGAGCTGGTGAGCTGACCAACTCAGCAATCACTCAGGCCCACACCCAACATCTACCTCAGCTCTGAACTGCTAGAGCACATGAAAGGGCTGGTCCTGCAGTTCCAAAGCAGCAGCAGCTCCATGACACAAGGCAAGAACAGGATATCTGAGAGGACTTCCTGTGAGGATCTGGTATTGATAGTATAGCTGAAGGCAGAGGCCTCCAACCAGACCAGGGACTCATTGAAATGAACATCTGTAAGCAAAGATCTGTGAACAAAAGCGTATACTGTGTGGACACCTGTGACACACTCCAGCTTCCATGATAAGATTATTTTAAAATTCTATCTTATTTTTTCTTTTGTACGGGAAGTTACAAGGGCAGAAGACAAATACATTTAAAATATCAGGCTGGTATGTGTTAATCAATGTTCTTTAGATCAACAGAACCAATAGAAGGAATATAGATTAAAGAGGAGTTTATTAGATCTGGTTTCTATAGTGGTTCCAAAGGCCTGGAGGGTTCCTGGGGAACTGTTGGTCTTCAGTCTACATTGGAAGGTTGAAGAAGCTGAGATCAGATGTCCCTGATGGCTGCAAAAAACAGCAGAAGCACAGGTGTCAATAGCAGCAGGGTAGACAGACTTGCCAACACACTGGGAAGGAGGGCCAGGGTAACCCTGCATAGCATAGTTGTTTCATAGTTGGGCCTCCTTCCAGGTGGGCCTCCACAGGTAGCCCCCGTCTTTAAGGCCCGTCTTTCCATTTCAAAACTATCCCTTGCAGGTGTTTCTCGAGGCATGTCTCCTGGTCGGGTCTAGACTCCAGGTCCAGGCAAGTTGGACAACCAAGATTATCAGTTATAAACTGTTCATCTTTCTGTGTTGATTGGAAAAACATTGAACAGATGTGCTATCCCGAAGATACTTCCTTCAGTCTCTATCTCCCTCCTTTTCAAAGAAACATGTACAAGGCAAATCTGAGTCTTTGCACTTTGTCATTGACCTTGTTAGAAAATTTTCTATGTGTTCCTCATTTTGTGATTGATAACTATGACTGTGGAGGATGTACATTGCAAGCATATCTACCAACGTTCTGTTCCCTGTGTAGCTCCAAGTTCATCTGCTCTTGTAAAAGACACTCAGTGTGGCATTTGGAAGGTAGAAGCAGAGCTTGGGCCACGTGGCCTGCTATGCTAAAACATTTGGTTCAGGATCACCAGACTCTGCTACAGCTCAGTGATGCCTTGCCTGCTGGCTCCCTTGACCTGTCCTGGTGGCCCTCTGTTCATATTCTCTGGTGGTCCCCACGAGAGGAGACCCCGCTTTTCTGAACACCTGCTGCTACTGAATTTGGAGGCTTGGGCTGCAAAAAATTTGAAAATAATCCTAAAAAGATAAACACCTTTAAAATAAAATAATATCTGTAAATCAGTAACATGGGGTGTTTAATGAATTTAATTTTATTTGTCTGGGTAATTTTTTTTCAAAGGTCTCATGTAGGTCAGGTTGGCCTCCAGTTTGTTAGGTGGCTGAAGTTAACATGAAAGCCGTGATTTTTCGTCTCTACACACCACAGAATGAAAATATTTCACTTTAAAATGAAACTCTTTCATATTTATTAATATAAGCAATAGAGAGAGAGCAATGTTCCTTTTAGTAGAAATGTTTTATTTTTTGCCTTATATATTTTTTAAAAAGTGCTTTCAGAATGTTTATTTTTGATGGTCTTATTTTTTCGTGGTGTGTTTAACTCAGGTTATTCAGTTGTATTTTGTTTTTGTTCTATTGTTTTGTGTTTTCAAGACGGGGTTTCTCTGTGTAGTTCTCTGGCTATCCTGGACTCGATTTGCAGACCAGGCTGGCCTTGAACTCACAGAGATCAGCCTACCTCCTCTGCCTCCTGGAGTGCTGGGATTACAGACGTGTGCTACCATGCCTGGCTCAGTTTTAAGTTATAATTTTTTTTCTTTCCGATGGGACTGTGCAAATAATGGTCCTTTTGCTTTCTTCTTACCATATTTGTAGACTTTAATTTGTGTGTTCTATGGGGATAAACTAAAACATAGAACAATCCCTCTGTGTGAGGTTTCCTGCAGTCCATGTTACTTAATTAGCAAGTGTTATCCTTCTGCATGAAGCTCTGTAACTACGGGCAGCAGCATGTTCCTCCAAGGGCAGAACACACCATATTGACCTTTGCTTTCAGGCCATACCTCCTGAAAGATCCAAAGACTTCACAAGCTGGAGACAGAAAACACAAAATATGAGCCTGTGGGAGAAATTTCTGATTCAAATCAAAAGCATCGTATGCGTTTTAGGATGGGTTTTCCTCTTTCTCTGTAAAAATATTCTTGTGTTGTGATAGAGATTTTTGTTAAATATATATATTGCTTTGATAGTAGTGACACTTTTGATAAAATGAAGATGTATAATCATGTACATAGCATCTATTCTTTAATTTTGTTCAGTGATATTTAATGTAGTTTTCAATGCAAACTACATTATTCTTCTTGGTGATATTGTGAACAGTATTGTTTTCTTAATTTCATTTTAAAGATGTTCATTGCTGGCATCTAGAAACACAAGTTCTGTGTGTGTTGATTTTGTGTCCTGAAACTTTGCTGAACCTTTTTCCTTTTTGCATATAGTGGCTAATTATAACTATCAACTTGATTGGACTGAAAAATACCATGAACATTGGTAACACCTCTGAGTCTGATGACAAACTTGCTGATGTAGACCATGAGGGCTCTGAGCTAACACACGGATGAATCTCTTGTTGGATGCACTATATGATGGCATTCAGATGTGGTACAAGGTAGCAGCATGGGTTTAGTTGCAATAAATAGGTCTTTTGGGGATGTGCTCTTCCTGGCTATCTCTCATGTCAACCCCTCCCTGTTTTCCTTTCCTCTGCTTGCTAACCTCCCTGCTCTTCCACACTGTGCATGCCATGTAATGGAAGTTTTGGTTTCTTTGTAAACTCAGTTATGTTATGTAAATATGTTTTTGTTTTAATCCCAAGTGTGGGATTTTAGTTTGGGCTTTAGTTTGTCACAGCTGATAATTATCTCGTGCAGGGCATGGCTTTTGCCAGCTGGTAATGGCCTTCTTCCTGCAGCTGGGAGAGGAGCGTGGTCTAGGGCTCGGAGAAAATAAATATGAGAGGCCAGAAAGAGGAAGAGTGACATGACATGGCTTGTGGTGTTGGAGTGTGGCAAGTGGCAAGTGGCAATTTGGGGAGGCCAGAGACAGACAGTTGTGGTGGGTTGGAACACACAGATGGAGAGAAACGCTTCGGGGTGCAGCGGCCTGGAGGAGACTGCTGGCTGCATTTGCTGTTGGCAGAGATTGCTATATTCCCCAGAGACCCATCTACCCGAAACAGCCGGGAGAGGTAAACGGGTCTGTGCTTCCTCTCCTCGCTAACCTCCTCTCTCCCTACTGGGGCTGAAGGAGGTACAGATGCATAAATACCCCAAATAAAATAGATTTCTAAAATGAGCACTGCCATGCTGGACTGAATCTTCTAAAATTATAAGCTAAAACAAGTAATTATTCTCCTCAAATTGTGTCTTTTAGGTATTTGGTCACAGTGAAAAGTCTGAGGGTGTGTGTGTTTCTGTGCACGTGCATGTGTATAAAATATTGCGGGGTTTGAACCTATGAGATTATGCTATCTGGAAGCAGATCATATATTCTAATTTTTTTGCTTAGTATTTTAATTTTTTATTTGTTCATTTTCGCTTATGAGCTTCGTTAGGGCTTTTAGCACTATGCTGATGGGCAGCAATAACAGCAGCCATATTCTAGATTTCAGATACAGTTTGAGTATATAGCTGTGCGTTTCTTTTTCTGGAAGCCTGGTCTCCAGCGCCACACTGAGAGAGCAGAACCTTTAAGAGGTGCGTCTAGTGCAGAGGTTCTCAGACTGCGGGCCGCCTGCTTTTTGGCAAACCTCTATCTCCAAAAATATTTACACTATGACTCACACCACCAGGAAAATTATGAAGGGTCCACAAATGATTGTGTGGTTGGGGGGTCTCCACAACACTAGAAACCATATTAAAGGGTTGCAGCGTTAGGAAGGTTGAGAACCACTTGTCCAGTGGAATGTGTTAGGTCATGAGAGCACTGTTTTCAGAAAGGATTGGTGTTCTCCCAATGGCCTCGCCCTGGAGAATCCCCTCTTGCTTCCTGTCACATCTATGTCAGGCCCTAATGCAGTCTGTGCCAACACCTTTTTCCTCTCTCTATTACCCACATTAACTATTTTGTTTTTACTCAGAAAAGAGGGTCTGGCAGCATTTCTCTCTTGTTCATGATTTTAGAGAATGTACTTACGATATTTCACTGTTGAGTGTATTAGTTAGGGACTTTGCATGCATAGCCTTAACTATAGAGCTTTTTCTCTTTTATGGGTTGTAGAGCGTTCTCATGAGGAAAAAATGTTGAATCTTATAAAACCCTTTTCAGCATCAAATACATTTATCACACAATTCAGATTCAAAACAGCACTATGTTGTCAATATGAGTTGAACAAAAATACTTTTAACTCATTGAAAATGTCTTTTTCATATGGTGACTCATAAACTAATAGAATAACTATAGCCTAATGATGAAAACTACAGATTGAGTTATGCCTTTAAAGCAGTCCTGTAATGGAAAGAATTTTATTTTCAAAGGTGAGACTTTATAATACTTCCCAACATCTGTAGGGAACTGAGAGCTGAAGGAAGACAGGTAAGCTTCTACTCCATTCAATCAAATGATTTAAATTTGGTAAATATTTGTGAAGAATTTTCTGTATAAGGGTGGCCAGGCAGGCAAGATTCAAGTAGTAGAGGCTGCCTGCGTTTCTAAGAAGATTAAATGTTAATGGGGAAGATGAGCCTACAGAGTTAACTACAACCCAAGAAGAAGCATCACTGTGGAGAGGACGTGGGTGACAGTGGGAGAGGACAGGCTTGCTGTGTGTGTGTGTTTAAAGAGGTGAGGCTTGGTGTCCGTGACATCTCTTTCAAGGGCAATGTAATTAATGAGCTGCTAATAATGGTTCAGTCTTTCTCATTGATAACAAGGCCGGGGGAGGTAATTCTGCTGCAATGTCATAAAAGTAAGAGCAGCAGGACACGTTTAGGACAGTGAGAAGGCAAGCTGCAGTAGAAAACAGGGGCAGTGTCCAGCTGAAGGGTCTGAGCAGAACGGATGGGCTCAGAGAGCCAGCAGGTCACAGAAAAGCACCAAAAATAGCTTCCTTCCTTCCTTCCTAGGAAGGGGAGATCCACTGCTCTGCGACACAGACGAGTTATTATTTGAATAATGTTTTTAAATTTAGTGGGTATTTAATAGTCTCCATTTTATATTTCCCCTTCAGTACTCATGCTGTTGAACACATCCTTGTTCTCACAACACCCCCTCCTTTGGCTTCTATGATCTTCTGGTTTGCTTCATTTCTATTTTTCAGTTTTATTTGTAGATTGCCTACTGCTCTTCATCTCTGAAATGTCATTTTTTCCTGTCCCTGTAATGTAATATCATATTACCTATTTTACTAACTATTTTATTTTCCTACCCCTTTTTCATCCTCTTGTGCCATGTATTTTAATGTGTTTTCTGGTATTACTGTTGCTCTAGCTCTCTGTCTTAGTTTATGTTGCATTTCTAAAACAAAACACTTGAGGCTTGATTACTTAAAAAGGGAAGAGGCCCACTTGAAAGGTACAAATAGCATGGCAATAATGACCTAGGGGCAAGAGTGATACAACATGAAGAAGAAGAAGAAGAAGAAGAAGAAGAAGAAGAAGAAGAAGAAGAAGAAGAAGAAGAAGAAGAAGAAGAAGCTGAATCAGTCACATTCAGAAAAGATTGCACAGTAAGGCAGGTTATAAGATATTAGGAAAGAATCAATCTTAAAAGTATTTTTTGTTTTTTAAAGTGCTGGGGCTTGAACACAAGATCTTGAATGGATTAGACAAGTGCTCTACCACTGAGCTGTATCTGCACCTCTTTACTCTTTTATAACAACATGGTCTCACCAAAACTACTTCACTTCTGGTAGCCTTGACCTGTTGCTTTGGGACAGACTTCATTAATTCATGGATACTCCAAAGCCTAATTACATTCCGCTCTGTGCCACCTCTTGAAGGAACCTCTGGAGAGAATACCATATCCTGACATATCTACATTCTCTCTGTTTCTCTGTCTCTATCTTTCTCTCTTTCCCTCGCTCTCTTTTTGTCTTTCTCTTTTCCTCTCCCTCTGTCCACTTCTCTCTCCTTCCTTTCCTCCCCCCCCTCTCTCCTTCCTTTCCCTAACTCCGCTCATTAGTTTCACTAGGCTGTCCCATACATGCCTCAAACAGGCGATATCTCTGCATTGATGAGGACACTCTGTTATCTCTATTCCAAACTCACCCTGACCTTTTCCTTCTTCAGTAAGTGGTGAACTGCAGCCCTTACAGAAATTTTCAATACAGAGTCGTCTTCAAAACTCTAACTGTTCAGCACCAGGCCTCGCTTCTGTGCCTCTAAACTCTGTTCAGTTTTTCTCAGAAAAGTGGCCAACCTCTCTCCTGTACATTATTGCAAGACCTCTGTCTCTGGCTTTGTCCTGTCATCTATTCTCTGCAGTGACATTTCTGTCATGAACTTTTAATCAGTTTTCTTCTGCTCTCTTCTGTTCTAAAAATGAAATTTTAGGCTCCATCACATGGTGTACAAGACTATTTGTTAACTGAGCCTTGTTCCTCCTCAGTCTTCCTCCTCCCCGCTTATTCTCAGGCCTGCTCTTCAGACTCTAGCGCCTTTAACACTCCTCCACAAGTTCTTTGAGCATCACTGCGTAGGCCAAGTGTTCTTTCTAGAAGCTTCCCTAGCTGAACAGTCCCTCTCTCTGTATCCTACTGCACTGAAGTGTGCTTTCCTGCCTGCTTCTCCCAACTCAGCCTAAAGGTCAGAAGAAGAGGTTCTATCTCATTGACTGCTGTTCCTCAGAAATTATCCTGCGGCAGAGGCTCAGTATGAATTTATCTGTTTGTTGAATGAACTGTACTGTGTTGTGGAAATGTTAAAGAAACAGCTCTGTTTGTGAAGCCGGTGGCCGCCAGGCTTGGGAACCTTTCTGACCTGTTTTGTTCCCACGTGCTCTCTGGAACACGTCTTTGTTCACCTTTACATCATGCCGTAAAAGCAAGCAGGTTGCACTTCTTGCTGCTATTGTCCATTCATCTTTCACACTGGTCCAGCCATACCCAGTTCCCAGAGGCACAGGGATCTGGCTCTGTTGATACCTTCAAATAATGATGGGATAATCAAACCTCTGTCTGATATTTAACCAGGCTTCCACTCTGACACCTTCTCTTTACTAAATTTTTCTGGTCTCTATTTACTTTTAAAAGCAAAGATGGCCTGGGGGATTTCTGCTTCTCACACAGTGTACTAGAAAAACTTCACATGCTGTCCTTCTCTTCCAAGCATTTTTCATAAAGGCAGGTGACCGCACACATCACTGTGCATTGGTCATTTATGAGTCAGTATTGCTATTTGGCGGCTGACTCTGGCCGCTGAGATGTTTTCCTTTATCTAAGATTTGTGAGGTTAACTGCAGTTTTAGGTACTTGCACTGTCTATTACATCTTTGTGCCGCTTTATAAAAATAAACCTCCCGTCCCTTAGCAGGGTCTAGACCTGTGTTTAGATTGGTAAGGTAATAAGTTCAAGGGAACTCAGCTGAAGGCTTTACATGCTAACCACCCTGTCTCAGTGTTTACACTTTATACTAAACATGCCTAGGATATTCTATGTTTTATATGCTCACATTTTATGAGGTTCTGATGATAAGGGATGCCACATCTGTATCGGAAAATGGTGCATGCTTCCTCCTTTGAAGGATAAGTCAAGTTTTTATGACAGTTCCATCTGTTGAGTTATTTTTTGTCACATGAAAATTCAGCCTCCTTAATTGAATATATAAACATTTGGATTCAATAGTGACTCTGATTTTAATTTTTTTATGACAAAACCCTTCCCACAGGAAGAAAAGGATGTCAAACTCAGTTTATAAGCCATACAAATGCTAAATGACATATGTCTGTAATATTTTAAAAGATTGTGGCTGCATTGGAAAGAGAAACAGTGCGTATTTATTTGCACTTACAGTCCTCTGTGCTGACATTGCCTTTCTTCCTCTTAATCTCATTCTTGTAATTTAGGCAGATTTCTTTAGCAACTATCTCAGCCCATCTACAAGAATGATTCCTTTCTTGCAACAATGAGCTGAACTAACGTGTAGTGAGACCTGTTTGCCAGACTGGAGTTCTTAGCAAGGACAGTCTTGTCCCCCAAGGCATCGTTTGGTGATCTGTCGCTGGAGTTTCCCTCTGTTGGCCAAAAGTTTAGCGCACTCTGTTGCCTCCGCCTTGCTTGTCTTAGTTTGTTTCTACAGAGCAATTGTCAGCGTTTGAGTTGTGGGACACATGGAGTGACAAGATGCTGAGTGGTGGGCGCTTTTGGTCCTGGTCTTCTCACCTTTGTTTAAGGGCCTTCTGACACGTTGGTGGACGTTGTCTGCTTTACAGAGATTGAAAAGCTTTTGGAGTCTGCTAACACATTTGGTTCCCCAACTGCTGAAGCACAATAGTATGGTCAGTCCAGGAACTTCTCTCATTTTGTTTTTTTTTTTTGTTGTTGTTGTTGTTGTTAAAAATAATAACCAATTTGCAAATACTCAGACTGATATTTAACTGTATCACAAACAGACCTGCGCTTCCTCTCTTCAGTTCTCCTTGGTCTATAACAGGAATGTCCCATACTCAACAGCAGGCTCACTTCCCGGTAAGCCTTGCTTTCTGGTTCCTCATGGGAACCAGAAAACCTTGTTTTCCTTCCTCCACTGATTTAGACCATGTAACCTTCTCCTCTACACCCAGGGCACCAGCAGCTACTTCTGTGGCTGTGCGCTTCTCAGGAAGTCTAAAGCTGGAGTTCATTGTTTGTTTCAATGAGTTTCTGGCAGCTGGTGCCTGAGGAGGGATATTCAGCCTCATCTTGACAGAGCCACCCACTTAGGAGGGGCTGTGATAAGGAGCTTCATTGAGATCTTGGTGGTTGCCTCCACAGTTCCTTAACTGTGTGATGTCATAACTGCACATCTGCAAACCCAGGTTCACATGGATGCTGGTGGCATGCTAGGGTCCCATATCTGTTCATTTTTTCATACTTTACCATTATACTCTCTTTTCACTTTTTCTCTGTTTCTTTGATCCAAATCACATTTGTTCATTCTGCTCATTTTGGCATGTGAGCATTTATCTTTCTGGTTATTACAATAACATACAAAGCCATTATTATTTTGAAAGTTTCTCTCGTTGTTGTAGGTAGTAATTATTATTTACTATTGATATATCTTCTGGTAAAGCTGCTATTAGTCCTAAACAGCTGTATAACCAAATCACCACACAGAGACTGGGTTTATTTAGTTAACCTAGAACACAATGCCGGACAATAGTTACTCCCTCTTAAACCTCCAAGCCCTCATAGTTTCCTGACATTTAGGTTTTACCCATTATACTTACTTTTTCCTAAATCTTACGTCTGGTTTATTCTCCATCCTGTTCCAAGATCTCTACTTCAGCTCTGCCTTCAAGCTTTGCCCCTAAGCTCTGCCCCCGCCCTTTTTCCTCCCACTCATTTTCTGCCCCCTGGCTCCTCCTCTTGCTCAACATTGTGGCTGGTTGCTTTATTTTGGCCTGTTTACATAAAGTTGAGACAGGATGCTTAGAATAAGTATCACAATGCAATATCCAGATTGAAACTAGAGAGAGAGTGTGTGTCTGTGTGTGTGTGTGTGGGGGGGGGGTTGTGGAAATCAGCATTTGAATGAACAAGGGTAAGGTATATACATTTCAAAAGAATATTATACCAGTTTCCTTCTTTCCAACTGACCACTTTTTCTGACATGGGGGGTATCTCATGGAGGGTATGTAGAGTTTTGTCTTTGTCTTGGAGAATAATCCATGTTATGGTGTATGTGTGAACTTTTTGTTTCCTTTTTGGTGTTTAATTCTATCCTCACACGGTGGCTTGTTTATCCATAAACTTGATGATGAATGCTTGTTTCTAGTTCTTGAGATTTATGTGTGAAGGTGTGGCAAAATTTATTTTTAAGGTTAAAATATTCTCATTTTTTCTTGGGTAAAAACTTAGGAGCAAAATTAATGTTGAAATGATGTGTTTAACTTCTAAGGAATTGGCAAACTATTTTCTAACATATCTCTCCACCAACATGTAAACAGGTCCTTAGCTTCCTATTGTTTGTCAAATACTCAGCTTGTCTATCATATTAAAAACCATGTGAATGGAAAAAAGACAGCATCTTCAACAAATGGTGCTGGTCTACATGTAGAAAAATGCAAATAGATCCATACTTATCATCCTGCACAAAACTAAAGTCCAAGTTGATCAAAGACCTCAAAATAAAACCAGACACACTAAACTGCTTAGAAGAA
>CM053767.1:8986625-8997577 GCA_028658305.1 Pachyuromys duprasi
CCTACATCTGACAGAGGACTAATATCCAGTATATATAAAGAACTCAAAAAATTAAACAGCAACAAATCAAATAAGCCAATTAAAAATGGGGTACAGAGCTAAACAGAGAATTCTCAATTGAGGAATATTGAATGGCCGAAAAACACTTAAAGAAATGCTCAACATCCTTACTCATCAGGGAAATGCAAATCAAAACAACCCTGAGATTTCACCTTACACCCATCAGAATGGCCAAGATCCAAAGCTCAAGTGACAACACATGCTGGAGAGGATGTGGAGAAAGGGGAACCCTCCTCCACTGCTGTATAGCCACTATGGAAATCAATCTGGCGCTTCCTCAGACAACTATGTATAGCGCTACCTCAAGATCCAGCTATATCACTTCTAGGCATATATTCAAAAGAGGCTCAAGTACACAATACGGACATTTGCTCAACCGTGTTTGTAGCAGCTTTATTTGTAATAGCCAGAAGCTGGAAACAACCCAGATGTCCCTCAATGGAGGAATGGATACAGAAATTGTGGTACATCTACACAATGGAATATTACTCAGCAATAAAAAACAAGGATATCATGAAATTTGCAGGGAAATGGTGGGAACTGGAAAGGATCATCCTGAGTAAGCTATCCCAGAAGCAGAAAGACACACACAGTATATACTCGCTCATATAGACATACACTATAGGATGAACCTACTAAAATATGTACACCTAAGGAAACTAATCAAGAGGGAGGACTCTTGCTAAAATGCCCAGTCCCTATCCAGAAGGGCAAAGGGATGGACATCGGAAGAAAGAGAGGGCAGGGAACAGGTCAGGGCCTGCCACAAAGGGTTCTGCCCTGCAGACTATTGAAGCAGATGCTGAGACTTATGGCCAACACTTGGGCAGAGTGCAGGGAATCTTACGAGGGGAGTGGGAAATAGTGGGATCTGGAGAGGACAGGAACTCCACAAGGAGAGCAACAGAACCAAGTGGTCTGAGCACAGGGGTCTTTCCTGAGACTGATGGTCCAACCAGGTACCATGCATGGAGGTAGCCTAAGACCCCTGCACAGGTGTGGCCCATGGCAGTTCAGTGCCCAATGGGTTCCGTAGTAATGGGAACAGGGACTGTCTCTGACATGAACTTATTGGCCTGCTTTTTGATCACCTCCCCCTCACGGGGGAGCAGCCTTGCAGGGCCACAGAGGAAAACAATGCAGCCACTCCTGATGAGAGTTGATGGACTGAGATTGGAGGGAAGGAAAGGAGGACCTCCTTTATCGGTGGTCTTGGGGAGGGACATGGGTGCAGAGGGGGGAGGAAGGGAGGGATTAGGAAGGGGGGAGGGAGGGAACTACAGGGGTATATAAGGTGAATAAAGTGTAATTAATAAAGAATTTTATAAAAAGAAAATTTAAAAAAGAAGAAAACTAAAAAATAAATAAAGAAAAACCATGTGAAAATTCTTCATAAATTCAGATTACAAATTGCTTGGAAACAACGTTGTTAGATTAAAATACAAATAGCTAGTTAAGCTTGGTTTTCAGATAAACATTGATAATATTTCAATGTGTTCTGAATGCTACATGGAATAAACTTATTCAGGCAGTCATTGTTTATACTGACTAAAGCGGGTGCCCTTTAACTTTTACTTAATTAGATATAGCAAAATTATTTGTGTTGCATATATGGAAATTTTCAGTTCTGTGGTTTGTTTTCCATTTCTTTGGTGTGTGCCCTCTGCCCTTGCAACCTCCCCTCACCCCCCAGCAAGAAAACAAAAATAAAAATAAAAACAACAGAAAAAAAGAGAAAAATAAACACAAAACAAAGTCAAAAACAAAACAAAACAAAAAATCCAAACCATCTCACTGTAGAAGCTGTGGTGTGTGTGTCATGTTTCACACAGCATACCCTTTTGTCTACACATCTTTACTTGCAAATGTTCCTTGCAGTGAGTCACTGGTCTGGTATGAGGCCTCTGGCTTCTGCTGCACCATCAATACTGGGTCCTCACCTGGACTCCTCTTGGACATCCTGTTGTTGCCCTGTGTCATGGAGGTCCTGCAGCGGTGCATGTGTAGGACCGGCCCTTCAAGCACTCCAGCAGTTCACAGATGAGGTAGATGTTGGAGTGGGTCAACTCAGGGCCATGGATCTGAGCCTGGGTGGTGGCTGTGTTTGACCCACAATCTCTTCCTCACCTGTGCCTCAAGGGCCAGCTCTCTGGCTTTGCCCAGGTGAGAGGTAGAGCCAGCTCTCCTGTTTGTGGCAGCTGGCCAGAGGCAGGGCTGACTGGCTGTCCCATTCTGGTGCCGTCAGGGTCAGCTGTCCTGCATCCGCGCTCCCAGTGCTCCAGTGCTCCAGTGCTGCCCCGGCTCACTGGGGTGCTTTCTTAAGAGCACGGTTTAAAAATATTCATTCCAAAGTTTTTGCATTCATGCTTCTTGTATTTTCTCTAAAAAATATATTGGCTTACTCCATGATAACAAAGACTTTATACAAAAATAATCAATACTGACTTTTAGTTAAAATATGTCTCTGATTCATTTTGTTAATTTTTGTGTAGTTTCAAGAAGGGGTCTAGGTAGTACGTATTCAAAGAACTTTTCCTTCCATGTTAAAATGGCTTGGATCCCTTGTCAAAAATTAAACCCGTATACCACCGTCCCTGTTACATTCTAGTCTGTCCTCTCCTCTAGTCTGGCAACGTCCACGTCTCTCATTGTCATATGCCGTCACATCACAAGTGGACTCTACGGATTACCATTGCAGTCTGTGTTGCATCTAAAATCAGTTTGAGACTTCTAACTGGAGTCGTGAAACATTTTAGTATTTTTCACAGTGATCTGAGAATAGTTTCTTCCATTTTGTTCTCTTTCTAAGATGAGAGTAGGCTCTACTGTTCCTACGTCTTTCTTTTAATGAAACACAAATCTGCTTCCTACTACTTCAGTGATGTTCCCTAATGTTGGTACATTGTGTTTTTACTTTTACTCAAAGTATTTTCTAATGTTTCTTGGTTTTTTTTAGATTTCAGAATGAATTATATTGCATGTATATGTATATATATATTAATTATTTGAAGGTTTTTTTTTCTAGATTTTTTTTCATTCCAAATTGTAGCTTAATTCTCTTGTGGTCAGAAAGGACATTTTGTATAATTCCATTTTTTATAAATTTATTGAGATTGACTTTATGGGCCAGAAGATAGTCTATAGAGATGGATGTTCTATGCACACTTAAAAGGAATGTTTACTCTACATGTAGGAGGCTGAATGATGGCTCCGAAGATATCAGGGCTTAATCCATGGGACTTGTAATTGTTGCCTTATTAGGCAGAATGGCTTTGCCAATGTGAGTATGTTAAGGATCTTGAGACAGTTAGCTAGCCTGGATGTCCAGGTGCATCTAATGTAATCAGAAGGGCCCTGGTAATCCTTATAAGGGTTTCAAGAAGGCAGCAGGGGAGTCAATGAGGCAACTGTGACCGGGGAAGCAGAGGTTAGGGTCCTGTGACTGCTGACTCTGAAGATGGAAAACAGCCATGAGCTGTGGAATGTGGCAGCCTCAGTAAGCTGAAGAGGCCAGGAACTGAAGCAACCCCGCACCCCCAGAATTTCAGAAAACCACACAGTCTTAACAGCACCATAGTATCGGCACAGGGAGAATGATATCTACTGGCTAATAAATGTGTAATTACATTTTTGATTAGTGGGATTTACTATCTAAGTATTTTTGAAACTTGTAACAGCTGAATAAAAACAAACACCTCTGTATGGGTCATGTGGTTGTTTTCCATGTTACAGTCCTCACTGTCCCTGAATCATTAAAGAAAAGGTAATGGTCATTTAGGAAAATTTCAAGAATTGATAAAAATACGTCGCAGAAAGGAGCACAGCACAATTCCTGACACAAAGTCAGCAGTGTGCAAACAGTGTTGCCTTCGATGCTTTATAAGTCAGCCTCGTTGGTGGCTGCTAATCAGAGCGGATGACAGCTGAAACAACACTTTGCATGATAAACCTTCCAGCAGTTACCGTGGACGAGCATCCAGGGGTTGACTCAGTGATGCAGGTGTGAGCTGCCGGGCTTCAGCTATGACAAAGGGAACAAGAAAGGAGAGAAGCACTTCAGAGCTAGAAGAGCAGCGGATGGAACCGTGGATGAGGGAATGAGAGTGCCAAGAGTCAAATGGGCCTTGAGCAAACCGCCGCCACTGGGGTCAATCTGAAAGTAGTCATAAGTGGCTGGGCGGGCGGCTCAGCCAGTGAGAGCAGCTGGTGGGCAAGCATAAGGACAACACACCTACCCCCAAAGCTGAGCGCAATCACGCACGCTGCACCTCCAGAGTGGCGGAGGGGTCCGGGTTTGGGATACAGTAAGATCCATGGGACTTCTTGGTGGTCAGCCTAACTCCATGCTTAGTGAGCACATCTTAGGAAGTAAAATGGAGAGTGGCAGAACAGGACAGTAGCTCTTCTCTTGTGTGGGACCCTGTATATGCCCCCTCCACACAAACACACACACACATAAGCAAACACCACGTACACAGAAACCATCACACACACACACCCCATCACACATGTACGCTCAGCATGAGTGCATGCAGCACACATGTCAGACATGTCCTAAAGATGGAGCTGTCAAAGTATTAACTGTTCTGGAATCCATGCTATGAAAACATGTTGGTATAATGTTCTGGTGGAATGTATATAATTTACTGTTTATTCAAATGCTGATTGCTTTACCCCACTATCTGGTTTCAATCTGGACATTGCAAAAGCATCACCTGTCTCAGGTTTGTGTAAACATGCCAGCATTTGTTCTCTGTAATTGTCAGGTCAACAACTAGCCAGTGCTGTACAACGGAGAGAATGGGGGGGGCATCCTGGACTGGAGGGGACGAGAAGGAAGCTAGAGGAGGGGGGGAGCAGAGATCGGAAGGAGAAGTCTTGGAACCATGAGGAGAGACGAGCTGGACCTGAGATATGACTAAAAGCAAGTATAATGGGTGAATTCTGAATGGGAGGAAACTATGCGGGCTAGGAGTTTTAAGAGGGAGTAACCAGTGCCCAGCATTGTGCTTTTGTTTAATTAAGTAAATCATAGTCTTTTTGTGGTGATTTGGGTTACAGCTGGTTTAGGGATAATTGCAGCTTAACTAAAAGATAAATCAACAATAAATATTAATAACCCACAACGGAAACAGCATTAAAAAATGTAATAGAGGGGCTGGCAAAATGGTTCAGTGGGTAAAGGGGCCAGCAGCCAAGTCTGATGATCCAAGTTCAATCCCTGGAACCTATGTGTCAGAAAGAGAGCACTGACTCTCCCAGATCGTCCTCTGATTTACACATGTGCACCTCAACCTCACATGCATGCACACAAAATAAATGAATAAAAATTTTCCAAAGCTGCAATAAAATAGGGTAAAAGAACAAAAAACACTATATATAGTAGGAATTATTTTACTTTTTGTGTATGCAGGCAGGTTACATTGCAAAGTTTACTTCTTACATGTTACTGTCAAAAGGAGGCATCAACCCACCCATGGCCTTCTTACGGCATAGCAGAGTCTAGACTTGAGGGCCACAGAGTGTCAACAAGTTCTTTTTCTTCTCCACTGTCCCAGATTGGCCTAAGGGTAGTGGTTGAGTAATAATCAAATTCTTTATAATTAAGATTTACAAGGCAAGTCAATAAGACTACATATTTATGAGGTGTGCTGTTAGATAATCCATTGTTCACTTCATAAATAACAATCATTTATTTAATAGCCACCTCAGAGACATATGCTCTCAGGAATCATTGGGCTTATCCACTTTTGATGGTGACTTAAGGTTTTCATGTGAATCTTTACATTACAAAGTCTCAAACCCTGACACTATTCAATGTCCACATTTCAGGCATAGTGTTTGTGTTTAGACTTACTGTATAATAAAGACTTCATTAGCCAAAATTACAGCAATTTTGACATATCTTTTAATTTATCTAAAAGTAGAAAAAATATCTTTAGGCATTAGGAGTGAACCTCTCAAATAGGGATTCAAATGTATCAATATTTGCAAATATGTTAAGTTTCAGAATGTTTTTCATTAATTTTTGCTTTTTGTTTTATGAAAAATATTGATTTTTTAAAAAATCAGTAACTCAGAATATTAATCACAGTCACTTATGATTATATCAATAGTGTGGAGGTTTCTTTTAGAGAGAAAACAGAAATTCAAATGGGTACAGGCTGGAGTATTATTTGACAAAGGGCTGGAAAGCTTTGGGGACTTTGAACAGACTGACAGACGAATCATCAAAATCAGTTTCTAAATCAGAGAGGGAAATCGTAACAAGGCATCCTAAGATCTCGATTTTAAAATTAGTCAAGTGTGTGTTCCAACCGCCCAGATAAAAATCTTGAAGGGACAACAGCATTAGGTTATTTATTTGCTGACTCACTCTTCTTTGCTTTGTAACCAGCTTATAGAGTGTGTACTTTGCTTATACTTAGAGAGAATTCTCGTAGCATGTGCTGCGTGGCAGCTCTGATTTTTGATCATACATTTTGGGGGAGTTTTGGTTTCATTTCATTGGAATTAATGTTACTAACCTCTAACATTTCAGTTTTGAAGAGATTTTTAAAATAAATCTACAGGCACATTGGGACATTGGTTATTTTAGGCTCATATCAGGAAAAAAAAAAGAGTACTTTCAGATATTTTGACACTGTGCCAGATGCCTGCAAGTCTATGACTGAATTATGATTTCTTTTTATGAATCTTCAACATTTGCCAAGAGGGAGACTTTTCACTATTCTTGCCCATTACTGCACTCATAGACTTTTCTACAGAGAGGGTGGGCAGAGGGCAGTCAAATCTTTCGTGCTGAATAAATTATATCATTAGGTGTTTGAATATGGATCGACTAGTTCTCAAGGTCTTAAAAACTAAACACAGCTGAGAGCCAAAATCAGAGACAAATGACAGATCTGTACAAAGATCAAAAATAGCGTATAGCAAATGGAATGTCTAAGAGCCCCACTTTCCTCTATAGCGAATGGAATGTCTAAGAGCCGCACTTTCCTCTAATATACACCTGATAAATGATCTTGCAAAATAATGTAATTTGGGGAGGAGAAAGAATTCAGTGTTGCTGCTTTGAGACTTAAAAAGTAAAAGCACAGTAGATGCTTTAGCAGCTGTCAGGGCTAATGTGGTCACTTCAGCGTTCACCATAAAAGAAGCCAGAGTGAGAGGTGAAGTTAGGCTTAAGTTAGTGTATGGGACTGTTCCCCCTGACACCACTGCTAAAACAAATAACATAGGAAAAGTCGGTTTAATAATGGGAGTAGATCTTTCAAAGCATATATCTGGTTAAGAGTTATTATTTAAAATATATAAGGAACTCACCCAATGCAAATGCAAACAGTAAGTAACCCGTGAGACCAAAGCAGGGGTCTCGCTAAAGAAGACGGAAAAATGTGACCAGGTATGTGAGAATGTGTTCCATATTGATATCCACTAAAAAGTGCAATTTTAAACCGCAACAGATACCACTTTACGCACATTAGGATGTTCTAATAAAAAGGAGAATTATATTGGCAAAGATGCAGCACAAGGCAAGGCTTGTGTTTGTCTCTAAGACTGTCAAATGTACACAGTGTGAGGAGCACTACAGAGCTTCTTAAAGACACCGCACATAGAACCATGACACGGCACTGCAAGCGCCTCTTCCAGGCATATACCCAGAGGAAGTGAACACACCTTTCTACAACGATGTCTGCACGCTCATGCCCATGGCTGCATTGCTTCCAATGGCTGCATGAACCACCTCACTCAGCCCTTAAAAGATTCTAACCTTAATTTGCAGACTATGCATTTTCTTCAGTTTTACGGTTTTAACCCGAATACAACTTAATTAGCTGTGTGAGAAGATGGGATGGCACGGAAAGGGGAGAAGCCTGACGTAAATCTATATAGACTTGGGTTCAGGGATAGAAGCCTAAACTATTATGTAAAGGGCTTTGGTCCTGGAACTCCAGCCAGTCAATAAGCATCCTAGCTGTCTTCTTAGGTTATTTTTCATGATCTTAGACTGAGGAAGTTTCTGGAATAATGAAACCAGAGGCAATGTCAAGGGCATTCACACACCCTCCAAGACACACAAGGATATAATGACAAACACAATAAGGTTTTGCTGTAATGATATTCTTTAGCAATCATATCATTCACAGTATTTATCACCCCCTCATGGAGAGGCTCATGTCAAAACATAGTTTTTCTCCAAAAGCCTGCCTTCAGCACAGATCCTCCTTAGCTTAGGTGGGCTTACAACCAAGTAAACTGTTTGAAAGTTGAAAGTATTGTAGTGTGAAACTGCTTAAAACATCTGACCTCTCCAACCTCACAGCCTGTTCAAGCCCACTTTGAGAATGTTCCGAACACTTGACCTCAAGCTACAGTTGGGTGAATTCTTGTGCAGATTATTTTAAGTCTATGAATACAAAACACGCCAGCAATCCAGGGCCCTGCAGAGGGTCCACAGCTTTCCCCAAGGTCACATAACTGACTGGCAGCTGCTGTGTCACTCAGGATCTCAAAAGATACCACACCACATTTGTAACCTGAAGATAGCATCGGAATTCAAAATTCTAACTACAGGTTCTACCGAACGGATCTGTCTTTTTCACCATAGTGACGTCTCTGAATCACAAGATAGCAGCAGTAAGTCAGAGGCTCCTTTAACCCCTCCCCCATCCAGAGATCATTTATCTTGTTAACTATCTTAAGAAATACCCTTCCTGAAAGTATAAGTGTTAACACAAATATTATGAATGCCTTTACACATGGTCATAGCATTTTATTACTAGTCAATAATAGTCATATTAGCCTAAGTAGTCAATACTGTAAGTGAAAATTAGCCTAGATGGGATTTTAAGAGCTATAGTACACACTAGTTTCAAACATGATTTTTGAATTTAGGTGAATTGATCTCAAGTCTCTTCTAAACCTAAAAAGATTTGCAAGCATGTCTCTTTTTAAAATCCTGAAGCAACAGTTAAAATATATCACAGTCACAAGAATTCTTTAATTCTTTAATTACTAGCTTATTAATAGAATAGCAAATAAAATGAAAAAGTACTATAATTTTCTCTTATTACAAAGAAACTCAAAAAGAAACGTCAGGCATATGTATTCATTCTCAGCACTTGGGAGGCAGAGGCAAGATGATTGCTCTAGGTTCAAATTCAAGACCGCTTTAGTCTCCAGACTGATTTAATGTCCAGCCAAGCTCCTACATAGTAAGACTGTCTCAAAAACCAGACAAACATAAATGAAAACCTTATCATTTACACTGCTGAATATGTGACCAGTTTGCTGGCATACTAGACCTTTGGTGGACTATTAATATTGGCCAATATTATTTTTATCTTACTTCAGTGTGGAAGCAGATAAGTAATTTATTCAGTAAATGATAATATATTCTTTTTCAAGATTTATTTATTTATCATGTATGCAGTGTTCTGTCTGCATGTATGCCTGCATGCCAGAAGAGGACTGCCTACACTGTCTCAGTAACCTCACTATACATCTCCCAGCCCTCATCCAATGCCATCCACCTTAGCCATTCCTATCTAGGCTACCTTCCATCCGTAATCCCAAGATACTTGCTTATGTTTTTTCATCTTGGTGTTTTCTCCATTCACACCATCCTTGGAGTCCTTCCTCCTAGCCCACATGGTTCCTTCTCCACACTACCCCATTGTGGTGTCTGCCTTCTCTCTTCCCGCCTATGGGGGTTCTTCCTGTGAGTCTCCTCTTACCAAAGCCTGGGAACCTTAGCCACATCTACCCCATTCAGGCCTGCTCAGGTGTAGGCTGTTTAATCAACCAATCAGGAAGAATGTCTTAGGCAGGTTTACAAAACAAGAATAGGTATATCCGGGCAGTAATCAGATCTGGAGGGCCAGTAATTAGCTTCAAAATACAAGCATAAAAATACAACACCCAACAGCCAACGTAGAAAATCTTAAGACGCTCTTCTTTGTCTTATTTTTTAATATTTCAACCCCAAGAAAGTGGTGCTGGGGAAGGGATAGAGGGTGAAAACACTTGTAAGCCTTTAAGAAGATGCTTAGTGCCAGCAATACTGTCAACAACTCTCAAATTATTTTCCCAAAAACCAAATCCATAAAGGCTCTTTCTTGGCCCCCTTATGCGCTTTGTCTTAAGCAATGAAAAACAACAGGTCCGCTAGTCTTCCACACTGCTGTCTACTCTTCTTTTGGATTATTTCTCCTGCCCTTCTCCTTTTCCCTTTTTCTTATTTTTTGTGTGTTTGTCCATAGCCTGGGGATCTAGGAAGCCAGATGTGACAATCACTTTCGCTTAGGCCTTTTGGGAGTTTCTGAGCATTCATTTGCATTAGAGTCTCTGGTTAAATTACATCAACCACACTCACTTTATTTTGGGAAAGCCCGGACAAACCCAGCTTAGTTTTGAAACTTCAGATTGTTGATTGTGAAATTGAATGCAGAGTAGATCAGAAAAATTAACACCAGTTCTTCCTAGCTGATACTTGTTTTTTTTTTTTAATTTGTTTTTATTTTTTATTTTTTGTTATCAATCACAGGTTAGGTACTTTGCATCCCATGCACAGCCCCCCCAATCCCTCCCACCCTCCCCAACCCTCCCTCATCTCATCCCCGCCCACTCCAAGTCCACCAACGGGGGAGGACCTCCTCCCTTTCTATCCAACGCCAGCTCATCCTGTCTTCCCAGGGCTGGCTGCAATGTCCTCCACTGGGATCCAGCCAGTGTGTCACTCCCCGGCTTGTATGGGGGAGGGTCAAAGAGTCAGCCATCAAGTTCAAGACTGAAACAGTCCCTGCTTCCCTCACTAGGCCCTCCAGTCCTACACCAAGCTATCCTGGGTCCCATCTGCACAGGGGTTCCAGGACACATCCACTCGTGGT
>CM053767.1:8998077-9033683 GCA_028658305.1 Pachyuromys duprasi
AATTGCTGATTAGTATTCCATTGTGTAAATGCACCACAATTTCTGTATCCATTCCTCAACTGAGGGGCATCTGGGTTGTTTTCAGCTTCTGGATATAACAAACAAAGCTGCTATGAACATGGTTGAGCAAATGTCCTTGTTGTGTACATGAGCATATTTTGGGTATATGCATAGGAGTGGTATGGTATAGCTGATCTTGAGGTAGCACTATTTCTAATTGTCTGAAAAAGTGCCAGATTGATTTCCAAAGTGGTTGTATTATATTCCCATCAGCAGTGGAGGAGGTTTCCTCTTTCCCTCCATCTTCTCCAGCATGTGTTGTCACTTGAGTTTTTGATCTTAGCCATTCTGATGGGTGTAAGGTCTCAGGGTCATTTTAATTTGCATTTTCCTTATGACTAAGGATGTTGAGCATTTCTTTAAGTGTTTCTCTGCCATTCAATGTTCCTCTATTGAGAATTCTGGACATACTTCTTATACCTTCACTATCAAAATATGGTGCTGTCCATAGAAATAAGGTCCATGAAAGTATGGGAGCTCTTTACCACTGAGGCAGCCACGAGTTTCTACCTTTTAGACGAGGCCGTTTCTATCGCCAACAAACTGTCAAAACCACCAAACATCCCTAGTGTTTTGGAGTTTCACAGGCATCTGCTTCATGTGAGCAGATACTGGCCAGATCTTGCTATTCTCGTCAGGGGTAGAAATTTGCCTTGTGACCTCAGATCTCTGTGAGATCCAAAAAGTCACCAAGAACACATTTCATCCATTTGTTTTTCTTATTACCCAGGAGTGATGGTGTCCCATCTCCTCACACATCAGGATTATATCAGAAAAGAGAGAGAGAGACTTCTAATGTGTTATAAGACTGATAGATGGCAGAAGAGGGGAGAAGTCTACTATGTTGGTGGGTTTTCATGTACCCAGTGGCCTGGGGCATTTAGGAACACCCCACAGAAGATAAAGGACTGTTCTGTTTCTTGTAGTGCTTTCTACCTACAAAGGAAAGGTGTTCCATGTGCCTCTGGAGTTTGAGGACAGTGAAGCTGACCTTGGGGTGCCTTACAAGTTCTTGTTTTACCTCAAATTTATATGATGAAGACTCCATAGGTTGCTTAGAAAGCTACTAGTTTTATGTGGGACTCAGACTTTTTGGTCAAATGTGTGCACAGAGAACCCTTTTTGTCTGCATATTTGAGAGCATTAGAGGGACCCACAATGGGATGTGCAGCTGAGCCCGTGCGCCTGCTGTGCTGGCAACTCAGCTATTCACCAACAGTTTCTGTGTTTCTTATGTCCTTGCTGAGCCTACATCTCTGCTTGAGGGGCTCCAGTGGCTATGGCCTGAGGAAGAGCTGGTCAGAGGACTGGAGTGGCAGTCCCTTTGATACGCAAATACTAATGACAGATTGATGACTGGGACTGCAGTGATATTCCTGATCAGAATTCATCACTATCATATAGTGATAGACACCCACCCAATAGAACCTTTCAGCACCAGCATCTGAGGAATTACGCCTCCACAGCTTGACTCTAATCAAAGTACTCATCTGTGGAAAAGAAACTAGTGGAACCCCATAAGTAATTCTCCTCAGACAGAACTCGCAAGTTACATCACCATATGGGGAGTTGGTATGTTTTATCCAGCAGTCAAATCCAGTTGATGAGTCATGCTGGGTTCTGGAACACAAAGTGAAAGAGTAGCAGAGGACCCTCTCAGCACTACAGTGGCCCTTTTGGAGCTTGTGTTCACTAAACAAAAAGTTCAAATTCCCAGGAAGGAAACACTTCACTAGTGAACAGAATGAAGATACTTTTGAACATTCGATTCTAAGGATCACACAGGCACTTTGGGTTTTTTATGACAGCAGAAGGAGTAACTGAACATAATAATGTCGCTGAAGATGCTAGAAACATACATGTTGGAAACAGATGTATTAGGTCACGGGCTATCTTGGATTTGTCACTTGGTGTTTCTGTGGTTGGAGATGAGGATCAGTGACATGACACAGCCACTGTTTGAGTAGTAAGAGTTGAGGCTCTTCAGAGAGGAGAGGATAGCTCACCATACCAAGTAAACTGAGGCAGACAAAAAGTGAAAGAATTCTGGACGGATTTTAGAGGACTGAGATAAAAAAATGTTGATTTTAGTTCAGGGACTAATTACGGTATTGAGCAATTCAGCTTGTTGCTGCAAGAATCCTGCATTATATCCTGACAAACACAGTAAGTAGTTGTGGCCTCGAAGGGGACTCTGCGGGGCTTGACTTCAGGAAGGTCACAAGCAGATCAAACAGACAAAATGGGTGAATGAACTGTACTCACTGTATACTTCTCTTCAAGTGGTCACTGCAGATTTCCAGAAATTTCATGCAGTGGTTTCTAGGCCCTGTACCAGTAAGGCCTGTTTCACATAACCCTCACTTCTTATCCCAGAACGCCCCTGCTGCTTCAACACAGGATGCTCACATGAGCTCAGCTGGCTCTCATCCATGCACAATCCAGACACCAGGGGCATGAGATCCGTGGGGTCTCCCTCAGCCCGAGCAGAGATGGAGGCCGTTCATCCAACTCCTTGTTCCCTGCTGGAAAATTCTGAAACAGATGCACTATGCATGATTCCAAGGATCACCAGAGATGGCAATCTATCATTCGATCTCTTACCAACCTTTTCTTCCTCTCTGTTTCATTCCCTCTTTTCCCTCCTTCCCATCCTTGGATAACTCCTTAAATAAACCATCAGTATGGAGGGCTTTCTTAAAGAAATCAAGGCTAAAGTAGGTTAGATATGAGATGAGAGCCAGGGAATAAAAATAGAAAAGAAAATGTTAATTTTTTTCTTTCACAAATGACTAAGAGTAAGACATATGACAGATATAAATCTCATTTATTTTGTGGACCCTATTGATGAAGTAGAATAATTTTGTTACCTAAAAAAAAAAAAAAAGGTTACTTAGGATTCAGTGAGGTTCTAGCAGGTTACATTAACTCAATCCCTCTCCCAAGGGAATTTGCAAAATTGTTTTCGTTTTTGCTTAAGAATCTATTTCTAGTCAGACTCAGCTCTGTGCTCACCTTATCAACATTATAAATGGTTTCACTTTTATTTAACAAGCATTTATCAACAAATCAACTTTAGTGTTTTAACTTTACAATCTCATCTCCTTGGTTGCTGGGTCTGAAAGTGATAGCACACCAATTTATAATGCTTTCTGAACTAAGAATGCCCTCTTATAAAAGTCCTTGGTTTGTTTTGTCTCTGTAGAACAATATCCCTATAACCTGCAGAGGACCCATTGTTAAAACTTGATGATTTTAACTGTCCTGAGTAATAAAGTGATTTTGGTCTAAATGCAAGACAAAACTCTTTCCCCTCTTGTCTCATTAAAGAAGGGTTTAAGCATTAATTTGGTAAATCACCAACTTTAAATGCTGAAGGAGATGAGTATTCAGGTCCCAATAATTCCAAAATATATCTTGAATATGTCAGCATTTGATAAGAAGAAAGACTGGTGAAGCAATTAATACTTTTTAGTGTTATTTCTCAAACTTGTTTTAAACAAAGGCAGCATGTCTGTGTTTAACTTCAGTCTTGGAGACAGAGACTCAAGAATAATTAGACACCAGGTTAAACGTGTTGTTTCTACAATGCCCCACCTCTGTGTCTCAGCCTTCAATCTCTGCTTTCCTTTTCCTCCTCCATGTCCACTTGAAATGTGGATAGAAAAGGCACTAAGAATACTTGATTTATCAGACAAATTCAAGTTTCATAAGTTACATTATTAATAACATTAGTCTTGTTACAGTGTGCTATGGTCTATCTTTTTCTTTCAGCACTGAAAATGTTTATTAAGATAATCCATCTGAGGATACAACTGATTTTTTAAGCATGGAAAATCAATCAAGATGAATATGAACTAGTGTTAGACAAGAAGGGGAAGAATTTCAGAAATAAGAGTGAGATTTACACACTTCGTGTAAAAGCCAAATGTTTCTTATAGCATTGCTATGTAAAATGATGTGTAACTGTGACTTCCACGTCAACTAATCATGATGTATAATCAGTGTTGTCTAGATTTGTGTAGTGGTGCTTTGTGCAAAAAAACATTCCAGGAGATATTGTATTAGTGGGGAGTTTAATAGTTTATGAAGAATAGAAAGAGTATGTGCAAATACTTGAAAAATCTGTGTTATATTGTCTCTGTGTTTAAAAGGAAAATTTAGATCATGTTGGCAACCTTAAAAAACATACAAAAAGCCATATACATTAAATTACTACAGTAATACTAAATATCTGTTGACATTTTATCATCACTGATAACCATTTGTATTTATGAACTGTAGAAAGCCAGGCTAATCCAAGATTTTCTCTGGAGCCCTGGTGAAAAGGACAAAGGGAACCTACTTTGTGTCCTTGCCCAGGGTAGACTTGGCAACGTCCCATCTAGGGCTGGAACCTGGACATCGTAGAAGTTAAGATTTTGGTTCCGTAGAATTTAGTTTTTTGTCCAGAAGAGACTGGAGTTCTCAAGCCGAGGCTGCTGTGTGCTTGAGATGCCCTGGTCCGCATACAATATTGCTTAATTAACCTCCTACTAATTCAGCCTGTTGTATGATAGTGTTCTGCTGATTCTGCCCCATTTCCCCTGCAAATAGTACACAAGATGTTGTACTTCTTAATAAACTTTTTTGGCACAAGCCACCAACTTATGTAAGACCACCCTCTGTCAGACCCTAACTTTCTGTTTTTATCTTCTCATCTCCTGGTTCTACCATTTAGGACCCTTTCACTGAAGAATGACCTGCAGGGCCAGGTCAATGAACATCACTTTGTATGTATTAAGTCATGAATAATATATATTTTTCTTGTCTATGAAATGTTGTAAGAATGACTTTATCCTATGGGTAATGTTTAAGAAACATCTTAAAAAAGAAAATATTTTATTTTTGAAAATTTTTTCATATTTAATTTTAATTTCATGGCTGCAGAGTGTTCCTGATACAAGGGAGTCTTTTACATTTATTTTATATTGAAGGTTGCATTTTGTTCTTGCTTTGTGGTTTCTTATTTTAACAAGCAGCGCTACAATGAACATCTTTGTACTGATCTCTTTATCCAGGTGTAGTGGCTGGGTTACAGAATATGTCTTCAGTTCTAGTGGTGTGTGTGTGTGTGTGTGTGTGTGTGTGTGTGTACTGCATGCACTGTGCAGTGTTGCTCATGGGAAGGGAGGGTTACACACCTGTTTGTATCTTTCTCTGCTTTCTCTCTACTACAGAGGATGTAGTGAGAGAAAAAACAAAGCTTTGTTGCTGGTAAAGGCTTCTCCATATCTAGTACAACAAGTGCTGCCCTTTAGCCTCCCTGGGCTGTTAGACGGAAAATAACCAGACATTTTTGTTATTTGAACTCTGAGGCTGTGGCTGGGTAGGTGACTCAGTAGCCAAAGTACATGCTGTGCTAGAATAAGGACTTTAATCTGATGCACAGCACTTAAATATACAGCATTGCACACGTGTCATCCCTGGGCTGAGGATACACAGGGGGCTTCCGAGGGTCCCATTACCAGGTGGATGAGAAAGCTAGACTCAAATGTTAGATGAAGAAGTGAATGAGAATGACACTTGATGTTGACCTGTGATCTTTATATGTTTGTGCACATAGATGCATATACACCCACCAAATGTTCATGTGAACACACACATACACACCCAATATGCACACATGCACACATACTCAATACACATACACCTCTCTCTCTCTCTCTCTCTCTCTCTCTCTCTCTCTATATATATATACATAATACACACATACATACACATATACACACATACATACACAAGAACCCAAACACACAAAACTCCAAGGTTTCTTCTTAGCTCCTTTGTGACAGATGTCCATTTCTTAAGACTATACCATTTACATTTTTATAGTAAATCCTTAAATATAAGCTCTTAATAACATCTAATAGGTATTATTATTATTAACCACAAAACTACTCTCTAAGTTATTTCACTAATTTATAAGCCCACAGCAATGCTTATGTCTTCATTTCTTATTACATGTTTTGTATTTCGTCAATCCAATAAATGTGACTGTATTTTTATTGATTCGTTTTTATTTTATGGAATTGTTTTAAGTGCAGAGTAACAACAGCTTTTAAACATTTAATTCTAAGGATTCAGGTTATAGAACGCTTGTAAAGTGAACATTTGTGCGTGGTTAGCACGTGGAGCAATGGACTTCATACCTCCTCCAGTCCACCATCCAAATGTAGCCTCAACGATACGAACACATGCTATGAGCTAACTGCACCGTCCTGTGGGTGTCTCAGTCCTAACCGTAGGGCCTCAGAAACCAACTGCTTTTGAAAGTGAAACCTTTAAGGAGGTGGTGGTAGAGTTGAAATGAGGTTGCTGTAGTGGATTCTAGTTCAGCTTGAGGGGAAATTAGCTCGAAGATACACACACAGAAGAACTCCATGCAATGCTATGGGGCGGAGGGCTACAAGCCAATGGGATGAGCCTCAGAAGAATGCAGCCCGAAGACACTTCCGTCATAGAGTTCCGGCCTCCAGAGCAGTAGGAAAATTAGTATCTGATGTTTAAACCATCTCTGTAGTATTCTTCTACGGCAGCCAGAGACAGCTAACAGCACAGATGTGTTTCACTCAGAGCCAAAGCCCTGCCGTCACGGTGAGGTCAGACTGGACTCTTTTGGGCGAGACCCTTTCCACCCCACTGCGTTTCACTGCGCCTGTTACCCAGTGGCCATGGCTTGCTTACTCTCAGTACTCTGCGCCATTCTGGAGTCTCTGATAACTGATTTTTCCTTTTAATGCCAATACACATTTCAGTAACTTCTGGTTTTTATATCGAACGAAGAGACTTTGCAGATTATCCGATTCATAAATGGGGTGAATAGGCCCTAATGTATGCATACAGTTGTATTTCTATAGATTTTGCTAAACCTTTTCGGAGATGGAAATATACACCTTCAGGAGCTGTACCCCCCAGCTGGGTCCACGATCCATTCAGTATTAGGTATCTTCCGTGTTTCTTGTTTTGGGCCAATCCAGTATGCGATGATAACTCTTCTTTGTGACTTTTTATTTCTACTTCACAAATATCTGGGGCCGAATGCTCATCTGCGGACAGCATGTGGACACTTTTAATAAGGCACCAAGTATGTTAGAGACATATATCTTTTGTAACACTGGTGTGTTGGACTGTGCTTTCTCAGTTCTGTAAGACTGGTCATGGCTGCTGAGTCATGGCTGCCGAGTCTTCCATTTTCCTTTCCCTTCCATGTTATGAGGTTTTGTAATGAAATGGTCTGATTTTTATCAATTTACTGTTTCATTCTTAAGAGGATGCCAGTTATTGGTGTATATATTTTGAGGCTTAGTGAATTGCTTTTTAGGCACCATGGGCTGGGACTTCTTACATTCCTGAATGTTACTTTTTTTTCTCAGTGACCCTCTTCTGAAGCCACCTTTGTCTTAAATTAGTCTTACTAAATCAGTTTTCTTCTGGTTAACACCTTCTTGTAGTTTTTCGCGTTACAATGGTTTCTTCTATAAAAATTGCATTTATTTAGTGTGTGTGTGTGCATGCACGTGTAAGTGATCGTGTGAACATAGAGGCAAACTTCTGGGAGTCAGTTTTCTCTTTCTATCGCGTGGGTTCCAGGGATCCAGCTCAGCTCATCAGGCTTGGCAGCAAACACTTAAGCGTCGAGCAGACTCACTGGCTGTCTGTACGTTTGAGGTGAATTGTGAGCATTGTAAACTGTAGCTTTGAGAAGTCCAACTCCGTAAACTTCATCTATTAATTATGATGTTCACACTGTGTGCATTTAATTAAATAGCACGCTTGCTTAAATTCAAATTCATCATCTTACTAGATATTTTCTTTATATTTTTATTATCACTTTTATTTTTCTTCCTTATCTTCGTTGTTATTAATCAAGCATTTAAAAGAATACTTTCCTGTTTACTTTCTATTACTTGATAATTTATTATTGTTCTTTCTCACTGCTTACATAAAGATTAAAGCATGAATCTGTGATTTGTTGCTTTTAAACTCACAGTTACTTTTACCCTTTCCAATAATGCATGGATTCTTTCCACAGCTTTTGATCTATCGGTTGTCTTTGCATTTTTGAGATCACACAATGTGTCTGACAAATATAGCTAGCACATGTATTACACTTATTATTTTTGGTACTAAAAACATTTTATCTATCTATCTATCTATCTATCTATCTATCTATCTATCTATCTATCTATCGATTTTGCTGGGCTTGGTGGTGCATGGCTTTAATCTCAACAGTTGGAAAGTGAAGTCAGGCAGAACTCTGTGAGTTCAAAGGCAGCCTGCTCTTTGGAGTGAATTCCAGGCCAGCCAGAACTATGAAGAGAAACCTTGTCTCAAAACAAAATAAAATATAGGAAGCAAAGCAAAACTGCTTTTTTAATAGTTGTGTTCATAGGTGGTCAGCTCAATTTTAATTCATCTCAAAATGTTCATTTTGCTTTAAATTTTGAGGTTAGTAGAAATCTATATTGCTACCATTTCTCTCTCATTGATTTCTTTTTTTATAAAAGTGATGTTATGTTCTTCAGTTTCTAATATTTGTATTGAGTAGATAGCTATCAGTCTATTTTTTTAATGAGCAAAAGTCTTTCTTTTCCCTCTGGATACATTTGATATTTTCTCTATACCTCAGAATCACTGTTGTTTTGGTGGTTTTGCTGTTTGTGTATTTATGTAAGCATTGTGTTTTGTTTTGTTTTTTATTTTGTGGTTATAAAAATTTTATGAGATTATATCTTAGTATTCTCTAGAAACCAGTGAAACTTCCTCACATTTTCTCAAAAACTGTATTTCACTGTACCGCTCTCTCCTATTCTACATATTATACTTCAGATGCATGTTGTATACACCACTTCTGTGGAGATGTGAACAAATGTCTCTTTACTCCAGATAGAGAACCAAACAGCAAAAGTCCAACTTGGTGAACTAATGAGTTTTATTTGGGTCACTTTACAGGAGTGTGGGTGAAGGGTTATGTACAGAAGCATGAAGGACTCAAAGGCAGCTGCCTCATCAAAGGCCTACCCAGCATGGGCGATGACTCACAAAGTCAGAACCCTGGACTTTACTACACAAAGTACAGGCAGCTTCTCAGGTCAGTGCTTCTGCCAGACAGCTTGATGGTTTGATCCTCTGTCAGGCAGGTTCTTGAAGCTTGGCTTGTCTGAACACCTTTCAGCAGGCCTACTGCTTGGACAAGCTTACAGTGGTGTGGGGTGTCCATTGCAGCTAGTCAGCTTCAAGGACTTCCTACAGTTTCTGAGTTATTTACATCCACAGCCTCAGTGAGTCTCTACAACATCCTGAGTTTTAAGGTTTTCCGTGCAGGGTGGAATCTATCAGCTCAGAAGCTGATACAAACACCATGCTAGTCATTTTAATCATGTTCATTCAGCTTCTGGAAATTCTTTCTGCATTTCCCCCCTTAGACTGTTTCATTCAATCTAGTTGTTATTTCTTGATCTCCTCAATTCTCTTTTTAGCAGTATTTACTACTTTCTCAAACCAATGCATTGGGCTCTTGAACTTTTTTATTCTGTTTTTTCCAAAACAGAACTTTTATCTGATTTTTTCCCCCTGGATTCCTATGTTCAGTTGAAAGTCTCTGTCTTGCTGGGGAAGAGGTTCAGTGGTCAAGTGGTTTCCTCATAGGGTCAAGACCTTGTGTTCCACTGTAGGTATTGTCAATTTTTTATCTTGTCACTTTAAAGCCTAGAAACTGTAATTACTTTAAACTCTGTGTGAGTTTCCTGTGGACCTATTTTTGTTTTCCACCCTTGTTTCCCTTGCTTTGTATTCTATGTTTTCAGCATGACATTGTAATGATGGAATGATTTAAGCTTTTTGAGTATTCTGACTGCTAGTCTCATACAGAGAAGTCATGCTTTAGCTTTGAGAAATCAGAAAAAAAAAATCAAAACTTTCACCTTCCTGTCCCTGAACTGATTCTCAGCATTTTTCAGTGATGGCAAGATCCATTTTGTTTCCCCTTTTTTCGAGCCAAGAGTGTGGCTTGTCCAGCTTCCAAAAGAGTATCTGAGGTGCTTTCCCAGGACCTTCTTCTACGACGTGGACTGAACTCTAGTTTTGTTTGTTGCCGCTTTTCTCTCCCCTGCTCTTGAGACCATGGGTCAGTGTTTTCTTAGTTAGCAGTTTTTGCCTGGCTTTACCCTCATTACTGAAAGTTATGGATTGGCAGATACTTCTGTGGTCCGGCAGCAAGGAGTTTTGCAACGCTCTCTCCCTTCTTCCTTTTTTTTTTTTTTTTTTTTTAACATCTTGGCTCCCAAAGTCCTATTTTTGTTTCTTGTCTTAAAACAGACTAGAACTCTCTCCAGTACTCTTCTTATTTTACATTAATAGGCAATCTCATATAAGGCTGCCATGCTGCTGCTATAAGAAAAGCTTGCTGCTGTTATTTAATGTCATTTCTGTCTTGCAGAGGTTGGAGATGGTACATATTTCCTAGTCACTGTTTTTTCTTCTCTGGAAGCTCCTGTTCTACACCTTATGAGGTTGCCCTTTGTTTTGTAATATGTGAAACACCCCAGGAATGGAGGCTTTACCATATCTGCAAACATTGCCTGGTCTATGATTTGTTTCCATTTTTAATTTTTGTTTAGTTACTGGGCACCCAGAAAATTTAAATATTAGTTGATAAAACTTCAAACATCTTGTCTTACATTGTCTGTGGGATTTACGACCAATTTGAGGAAGTCTTCTGTATTCTAATGTTGTAAATGACTTTCTATCTTCCCTGAAAGTTTCTGCAATTTCGGGTTTCATATTCAGGCTTTTAGCGCCCCTGGACCTTTGCCTTTTTGTACTTATCACATAGGGATGGCTGTTTGTTCTAGCCCCACGCATCAGCATGTCAATCACTCCTCCAAAGACTTGGCAATGACAATGTGTTCTCTTTGAAATGCAATTTTATTATTTGAAATGTTACCAATATAATTTCTGTATTCACATAACCTTGTTAAACAGAAATGAGCACATCCTATGGAATTTTTAAATCTCCAAAACACACATGTGTCACAAAAGTTAAAATCAAGGAAATACTTGTTAATGGATGCATTGAAATCAGCTGATATTACAAATTTATATGCAGCATAACACTTTCTACCTACCATGAAAGCTTACACTGATGACTTTTTGTTGAACCTAACACAGTTGTTTTCAACATATACAGTATAAAATACTGACTTTGGATTACTCTAAAAGGAAACTTTAGTAAAGCCATAGTATCAGTAGATGCTAACATCTCTCGATTGTTGGCTGCGTACTAGTCTGTGTTCGCTGAACTTTATGCACATGAAGTCTTTTATAAGGAAACTGTAAGCTGAGTTCATCCTGCTTTCTACATCATGCAGATGAGAAAGCAGGGGAACACTATAGGGACTTTTTACTCTTTTGTTTTTCAGTAGAAATAGTCAATACACAGTGACTATTTAAATCAGTTTTATTTTAAATAAACGTGTAACTGTTGCTACCAGGCTTTCAGGTGAATGCTGAATTATTACAGATAAACTGAAATGTTCTATGATTAGTATATTCATATTCGTATGGTAGATGAGTGCTGTTGTAATAATCAGTAACAACTTATCTCAGGTTGACTGGTTTTGTGGCCCGCACAGGTCCTAAAATTAACTATAATTTGTCCAGATTGACAGAAAACCTTTGCTGTATTGGACTTACACTGCTCTTCCCCTGACAATGACTGTACCCTCAAGGTGTAATGCAATGTGCTTTAGTTGGCTCTCTGATGGCTAAAACATGTCTCACATAAATTGCTTAAAGAGCAGTTAATGAGCTGAGCTCTGTGCATGGGAAAGCCAACCGCAATAATAGAGATGGTGTTTGTTTTATAGTCCAGAAACTGCATTTTAAATGCTAGTATATGTTTATGTGACAGCTCTATTAAATATAAAAGAGTCCCATTACACGGGAAGTCCTTTGCATGGCTTTTTATGTGGTCTAAATAGCATGCCCAGCCCTGCAAATCCTCACGTGAGACACTTTTAGAACTTTATTTATGTTAAAGATATAACAAACTAGCAACTAGAAAACTGTAATGGGCACAGACGGCTAATAAAAATGAGATTGTTGAACATTCTTCTTAAAAGAAACTTAGGAACTATCCCTGATAAAGCAAGAGGCAAGGCTTGATGTCCCTGGAATCCCACCACCCAGCAATTGTGAACGTTTGCCTACAGGTGCTCGCCCTTTCCAGCTTCTTTTCTTGCTAACAACTAAATAGCCAGTGGCCTGGTAAGACTGTTACCTCCTGAGCCAGTGCTGCTCTGGGGAGAGTCCTAGGACCATCCCTTCTCTCTAGGTACTTGACTCCTGAGCAAAAGTAGGGCAGGTATTCTGCAACTTGCCAGTGGGGGAAGAGTGTCAGAGCATGGTAAGACTCTGTATACATACATGAGCCTGAACTGCATGTGTGTGCTTGCCTGTGTATGTGTCGCGCATGCAGGGCTCTGATACTTGAAATCTGGAGCACACCTCAGCTGAACTTTTCCATTTAGACAAGCTGGCTAAAAAGAAGAGGTCAGATCCTTTGTTTATGGCGTAAAAATGATTTGATCTGGGTAAGACATCAACTCCACAGACAGCAATGTTGGGGTCAATACCATTTATATTGTTGTATCTTGCTGAATTCTGCAATGGTTTGTGTAATCCTTATGTCAGCAGAGGAAAAAAAAAGGGGGAGGGTTGATCAAGCGTGAAATGCTGCTCTAGCCATTCACTGTGTGTGTGCGTGTGCAGATGGATAAAAGGATATGTAGAAATCCTGATCTTCTAAATTAGTTGGACCTCCAAGTGAGTGTTGACCACTCATTCCCTGATGATTCACAGCTAATGTAAGAACTGAGGCAGTACCTGGTCATTATCAGAGAAGTTTCCTTCAGCAGCTGATGGGAGCAGATACAGACCCACACCCCCTCCCCCCATCCAAAAACTAGATGGAGCTCAGGAAACCCTGAAGAAGAGGGGAAGGAAGAATTTTAGGAGCTAGAGGGGTTAAGGATGCCTTGAGAACACAGCCCACAGTGTCAACTAAGCAGGACACATTGGGGCCCGCAGAGACTGAAGCAGCAATCACAGGGCCTGTGTGGGTCTGTTTGATTAGCTTTGTACATGCTGTGGTTGTTTAGCTTGGGGTGTTTGTGTGACTCCTAATAGTGAGAGTGGAGGTGTCTCTGACTCTTTTGCCTGCTCTTGGGACCCTTTTCCTCGTCCTGGGTAACCTCACCCAGCCTAGATGTGAGGGCTTGTGCCAAGTCTCATTGCATCTTGATATGCCATGTTGGGTGCATATCACTGGGAGGCCTGCTTTTTTTTTTCTGAGGAAAATGGAGGAGCAGTGGATGTGTGGGAGAGGGAAGGGAAACTGGGATGAGTGAAGGCAGCAGTGAAGATTATGAGAGAATAAAGTGACTGAGGCAGATGAATAAATGTTATTACTTTGTGTGCTGAGGGACGTTGAACATTGCTTGAAAACAACTCACCTATTCTTACTGGATGAACAGACTATAACCTATAGCTGGAGGTTGGAGTTTTACTCTGCTTTCAAAGTCAGTGGCCTTGCTTCTCATTCAGTGTGGAAATTCCTTTCTCAGTATCTAGAAAATGGCCACCAACCTATTTTTCTAACTCATGGTGTTAGAAACTCATGGCCAGCTTCATTTGTCCAGAAGAAATTCTTGACAAGACTTTTCCTAATAGTAACTCTCATGCTTAATTTATGTAAGCATGTCACTTATATGAATATAGTTATTCAAGAAGAGCTGGCTCCTTGTAGAAGCTTTCTGTTGCTATTTTTGAAAATTTCTTCTGTGCCAGAGAGAAATTATTAATGTACAATTACATGTATGTGTGTGTGTGTCTGTGTGTTTTTAGCCATGTGTCCCTGTTCTGATCCCAAGTCTTTGTTTACCCAAGGCTCTTGACACTGGAAGAACATGGAGGCCAATGTAGAGAACCAGAAAGAGGACAGAAAGCCAGACACAGTGGCAAGAGTTTGGGACAGAAGAGGCAACGCTAGAGCCATTGCCTGCTGCTTCAGGGAACACTGTTCTATAACCAACTTTTCTCCTTACAGGAGAAAGTAGAGTTAATAGGTCAAAATTTACACATTGTTTCTATTTTAATGCTATATCTACAAGACTTTCTTGAAATCCTTCTTTTCCTATTTTTATGTGTGTGTGGTACACATGTGGTGTGTGTGTGTTTGCATGTAGCCACATATGTGTGTGTATGCTTGCATGTGTATAGCCACATGTGTGTGTTTGGGTGCAGGGGCACGTGCGTACATTTGTGTGTGTATTACATACACTTATGGGCCTGAGGTTGATAACTGGAATCATCCTTCACAGTCCTTTATCTTACTCATTGAGGTATGGTTCCTCAGTCAAATCCAAAGCTCACTGACATGGCTGGTCCCACTGGCTGGACAGTTTCTTGGAGGGTCTTTTTTTTTACCCCCTCCAAGGCTGAAATTACAGGCAGGCCGCCATGATCACCCAGCATCTTTTGTTGTGAGTTCTAGAAATCTGAACTCAGTTCCTCACATGTGCAGGGCAAGCACTTTAATCACCCAGCTTTCTCCCCAGCTCTTGAAATTCTTCTTAAACAAGCACACAAGAGTACCATGTTTTAAATGACTGGATATTATCAGTTTTCATATTTTTTGCCACTTTGTTAGACTTTTGATGCTGTAACACACACCTGAAACAAATTCTACAAGGAGGAACTGGGAATTCTGGCTTATGGTTTCAAAGGTTTTAGTCCATGCTTACTCAACTCCATCGGCCTTGATCATACACGAATTCAAGCAACAACACTAAAATTATATAACATCTAGAAGAAAACATGGGGGAATCCTTTCTGAACATAGGTTAGGCAAATATTTCTTGGATGACAAAGTCACAAGTCAGGATAAAACCAATTAGCAACTGGAATGTCAGAAAAATTAAAACAATTGGTCTTTAAGAACACTGTTAAAAATATGTTGTAGAATTTTACAGTGCTCCAGGAAAAGTATATTAGTGTCCACGGGGAGAACAGTGGCAAGGAGGTGGAGAAGTAAGGCTTTGAGCAGGAGAATGTAAAGTTATGCCACCTCTAGTGAGAGGAGCATGTCAACTTTTGTAGGGGTCATTCAAATGTTACACTTTCAGAGTGTGTTTAACTCTTTCAACCATTCTCCATACCGCTGTTAAAAATCTCTGCCTGCTGACTGGATTATAACAATGATTCTTCAAAATATAACTCCAGGGTAACCTTGGTATTTTCATCCATATAAGCCCTCTGTTCTAATTTTAAAGCTTTCTGAATGATATATACTTAATACAGATTTATCTTTAAATGTGTTTTTTTTTCTTTTTCTTTGTAAGTATGCAATTCACACACATGAGTGTTTAGGTGCATGTGCCTCTGCATTTGCATTAGGTTAGTGGAGAATAACTGCTACCTTGCTCTATCTCTTGAAACACAGTCTCCCCTTGAGCCAGACGCTTGCAAGTTTGACAAGGCTGCCTGGCCCCTAACTCCCAGGAACCTATCTATGCCTTCTATAGCTAGTGTTACAGGAACACATGTCCGTGCATCCTCTTTTTACATGGGTACTGGTGACTTGAACTCAGATCCTCATGTTGGCATACCAAGTGCTTTCATCCACTGATTCATTTGTATTAGTCAGGGTTCTTTGTTGGGGTTGTTCTGGTGCTATGTATTCTAATGCTGATCACTGCCCCACAAGATCTGGTTGCCATCCAGACAAGTGCATCCTTACTTATACCAGCCTTTGCTGTGTAAACCTTGCTCTACCTAATTTAAAATGTATTGGTTAATTAAGTTGCTGATGCCTGTAATTGGGCTGAATAGAAGAGGTGTGGCTTAGGTTCCCAGGCTGGGGTCTATGAGGAATATGGGAAGAAGCAGATGTAGCAAGAGCAGAGGAAACCGGAGAAAAGGAAGTGCCACGGGGCAGTATGGACCATGAGCACATGACCATGATGGACCAGAAGCAGTCCAGACAGGAATGAATAAGGCAAGTAACTTGGGGTATGTGGTTGGGAAATAGCAAAATAGCCCAGTTACAGTGGTTTAAAGCTTTTATAAATCTAAGAGATCTTATTTGAGAACTAGCTGGGTTAAAGAAGCCCTCTAGAGTCTAACATTTTTTTTCACAAGAATCCTCTACTGGAACAGAACTGATAGGATGAAATATACGGAATTAATAGGAGTGGCTTACAGGCTGTGGTCCAGCTAGTCCAACAATGGCTGTCTAGCAATGGAAAGTCCATGAATATAGTAGCTGTTTGGCTGAATGTCTCAGTTGCTTTTCAGTATTCACCAGAATCCCAAAGAAGTAGGCTCTAATGCCAGTGAAAGAATGGACTTGTCCGCAAGAGCAAGAACAAGCAGGGAAAGAACAAGAACTCCCCTCTCCCATGTCCTTTGGATAGGCTGCCACCAGGTGTGGCCCAGATTAAAGATGGCTCTTCCCACCTAAAAAGATCTGTATTAAAGGTGTGCCTTTTCACTTCACAAGATTTAACGAGGAAAACTCCCCTGCAGATGTACACAGCATGGGTTTTAGTTAACTCCAGATGTAGTCAGGCTGAACAACCAAGAAGAGCCATTATACCATCTCTCCAGCACCAAATTCATCTTTGTAATGTGGCTTTAGGGTATTAGAGGCAGCACTGAGATTATCTCAGTGTAAGAAATGGTGACTACTTTGCTCACACGCCCTATTTCTAGTTCCTCCCTCAGGCAACCCATTGCTTCTTTTACCTTGTTCCCAGGCTTGGGGTTGTACAGGGCTGATGTTGCTGTTGCTATTGTTACTGTTAGCAGTATCAGTATTTATTGCAAATATCTTTGTTCTCTGGGTTTTACATTCTAAACAAACTCCTTTAAGAAAAGATGGGTAAAGCTGTTAAACAATCTTCTTCCTCCGTATCTTCTTCCAGGAGTCCACCAGTTTTTAGAGTGCATAACTGTGCTTGTTTGAATGAAGACTCTGCTGTATAGACTTGGGCATTTGAGTGCTTGGTTTCCAGTTGGCTGCACTCTTTAGGGACATGGCCCAGCCGTGCTGGAGGAAGAACATCTCTGAGGGTGGTCAATGATAGTCTGTGGCCTCACTCTGTTTCGTGCTTGCTGTCTGTTTTCTTCTCGCAGTTGAGGATGTGATCTCTCAGCTTGTACTCGCCACTGTTCCTACCACTTGCTGCTGTGACTCTCCCCAGCTGTGGTAAACTCGGACCCTTCAAGTAGCCAAAGTAAAGACAGTTCCTTGAGTTACCTTTGACATGGTGTTTCATCACAGCAACAGAAAGGTAACACAGTACTGCTATTTACTGGGTTTTTTTTCCTATTCTAACCAAAGTACTGGACTTATTTTCCATTTGATAATTTAGAAGTAAGACTGAACAGAGATATTGGGCTGTCTTTCTGAGGCAAATTAGTACAAATATATAGACTGATAATCTAAACAAGACTTGAAAGGATGTATGGGAAGAACCTTTGATTCTTGAGTTAATTTCAGCCACAGTACTGAATGCAGCAAGGGACAGGGACACTTGCATTTTCTATGAAAAAAAAAAACAGGTTTCATGAGTTTTAAGTGACTGAAGTTGACAGAATACAGTGGAAGGCTGTTCTCCGTGAAATAAGGCCACTGTTCATGGTCCCTGTGTCCACATCAGCAGCTGCGTGTCTTCCTGAGTAGGCCATCTTTACTTCTCTGTGAACGTGTGTGCTCATGTCTATTCCCTCTTGTTTGACTTTGTTAATTACGTACAACATTCAAACCTGTTTTTGATATTTTATTTGTAAAAGGAATTATTTCAATTTTTTAAAGCACATGAGTAGTATATTTTCATTTCTCAAGAAACTGCATGAATTATAATAAAACAAATCTACGGCACTGCTGTTCCTTGCCCCTCCTTACAGCTGTCATAAGTAACAGAAACTCTAAGGAATTGAATTTTTAGAATTTGTGTGTGCCTATTCATGTGTGTGTGTGTAGCCAGTGTTTGCTGCTTTGTGGGTTCTTCTTTTTCCACTTTTTTCCACCCTTTTTCTTCTTCCCTTTCAAAAAAAAGGATAGACAGGAAAGGAAAGCTATCCCTGAGTAAACTCTGTGGTTGAAAATGGGGTGTTGATATTGTTAGACTGCTTCCTGCTGATTACGGCCATCAAGCTGCTTGGGGCAAGTTTGATCTGCACTGTCAGGATACCTAATTTCTTCTTCTTTTTTTTTTTTCACACAACTACCTAAAAAACCACAACCAACAGTAACTAACAACCAAACAACAACAACCCACCAACTGGGACTCTAGCATTTATATACCCTCTGAAAAATTCCCAGAAATCCAAACACCACATGATCACAGAAACTATCTGCAGTTGGCAAAGCCACACCTCAGCTAGAGCACAGGGCAAACCACAGTCAGCTGCTGTGAAGCAGCCTCCTATCCCTGCACCTGGGTTTCGAACGAAAACATATTCTTATAATATTTCTGTGTTTTTAAAAATGAAATTCCCAAATTGGCACCACATGTGTGTAATGTGCACAGATGTGTGGAGGCCAGAAGTCAGCTTCCATTGTTCAGTATTCAAAACTGCCCACCTTGTTTTCTGGAGACAGGGTCCCAACCCTTCTCTCTGGGCTGTGAGGCTCGACAGACTGCCTGGTAAGTGAGCTCTGGGCAGCCACCTGTCTTTGCCTCCCTAGCACTGAGTTCACAAGCTCACAACACCATAAGCAGCGTAAGTGTGTTGGGCATTGAATTCAGGTCTTCATGCTCACAAAACAAGCACTTTACTGACTTGAGTCATCCATCCAGTTCCTAATTTAGCGAATTCTTATAGTTCATAGATCAGTTAAGAAATGATGTCAGCCAGTGCATTACAAAAGACTTGACTATGTGTGAATATTTGGCATTTTTCTCCTTAAGATTTTTGTCCAATAAAAATATTGTCTAATGAAAATATTGATGATTAAAACAAACAATTAATTCTATGTATTTGAAAAGTTTTTTCAGTTTAACTAAATTGCTGTAATCTTACAAAAATGCCTTGGCAAGTTTCATTTAGGTTATGAAATCAGTAGTGGTCTATGTGAAACATGAATTCTCTAATGTTGGTTTTGGATGCTTTTCCCAGTTGTAGATGAGAGGGCAATTGTATCCATATTGTTTCCACCAAGAGAACATCAGACACTGACGTTAGCAATCCAGCTTTGCAAGACGTCATACCCCAAGCTTCTAAGAAAGTTTATTTTACAAATGGTCGCTAATTACCCGAGAGTCATGTTCTGACCCGAGAGTCATGTTCTGACTAACAGAACAGGCCAGAGACTGTGGACCCAAGATTGTGGAACCAAGGGTCACAGGGCTGCAGGAGACAGTGATTAGATAAGGCACAGGAGAGATATCTTCTCCAGCAAGTTGGAAACAAGCAAAACTCTTCTAAAATGGAGAGGGAAGCATGGTGTATGAGGACCTGAGTTCAAATCCCAGGACCCACATAAAAGACAAGTTTAATGGCATGCAGTTGTAATCCCAGTACTGGCGAGGCAGAGACTAGGGGATCACTGGAGATCGCTGGCCAGCCATTCCAGTCAAATTGCTGAGCTCCTGGTGCAGCGTGAGACCCTGCCTCACAAAATAAGGCGAAAGGCCAGCAAGACAGCTCAGCAGTTAAAGGCACTTCCTGCCAAGCCTACCAACATGAGTTTGATTTTAGGGATCCATATGGTGGAAGAAGAAAATAAACTCTCATAAATTGCTCTCTGAACTGCAGACACCCCCCCCCCATGCACTATGGAAGGAATATTCCCATACAGCCATACACATGTGCACACACATAAACACAAAATAAGTAAAATAAATGGAATAAAAATAAAGTGGAGAGGCAGCTGGTGAGGGGGCTCAATAGATAAAGTACTCATTGTGCTGGTGCGAGGACTGAGCTCAAGTTTTCAGCATCCCATAACTGCTGGGTTGGCTTAGAGAACTACCTGTAATCCCAGAACTCAAGGGATGGGACGAGCTAGCAGCTAGGCTGTGCAAATTATCAAGCTCTGAATTCAAATGAGAGATCTTGCTTCAATATACAAGAGGGAGCTATCAAGGAGACATGTGACATCAATCTCTGGCACCTACACACATGCACACACACACTTGTTCACATTCACATTTACACCAACACACACACACACACATCTAAAATGTTTTAATTAAATCTGCCTGCTATTAAAAAAAAATGGAATCACCATTTGTATTTCTTCTTGCAGTCTTGTAACTGCTCTTCTATGGTATTCTATTATTTTTAATCAAAGAACATAAATAGTACAAGACAGTGAATGCTCTTTTGAAATGCAAATTGGAGAGATTTTTTTTTCCTGCAGCTCTTTATCCTGCCTCCTTGTCTTCCCAATTCTGCTCTTGCCCTTGTCTTATAAAGGAGAGTTCTAGATTTTCAAAATTATGCCCACCTATAACAAATTTAGATTTAGAGATGGAGCATTTCCAGGAGAGATCAGCCTCCACTTGCTGACCTCTGGCGAAAGCAAACAGTCTCTTAGTGAGAAAGCGTGATTAGACGCTGTAATAACAGTGGAGCATTCAGGGGAACCTCTCCCCACTCCCCTTCTCGCCTGTACTCTTCCTGTCCCTGTGAAACAATAATGATGTCTGTGCAACTAACACTATCATGATGTGATCCAATCCAGTGGGTGAGCCTAGGCTGCATCAGATTGGAACCAGCAGTGGACCTGGTAGAACTGTCAGAACTCGCCATGGCCACCTCAACACTGGCCTTGACTGCTCCTTTGCTGTAGTGAACACGCACTAATTTGTTGAAAGAACAGCTACCAGGTGCACAACATCTCTAAGCAACACCTCAGTTCCTCACAACCACCCAGGAGAGGAGCTGGAGGCCACTGCTTTCTTTGTGACTTTCATGGTTTACCCTTGGTAGATGGACCAGGTCATCTGGTGATGCTTATAGTTGACACTGGTGGAGGCATCCTGGGCTTGGCCACTTGGATTGAGACTCAGACCCAGAATTCTTGCCTTTCTAAGGTCAAGGGGGAGGGGAAGGTGAAGGGAGAAAGGAAAGCACTTACTAATCTTCCTACTACCTGTGTTGCCCTAAACTTCAGGATGGGGTGATGGTAAGGCAGACTACACCTCGGCAAGCTCACCCTTTGAAATTAGTCTAAGCTCAAAGATGCTTGTCCTGTTAGCTGGGCACCCATCTTGGAAGAGATTATCTAGGAAAGAGGAACTGTGGTGAATATTATCAGTGAGTATTGATGGAAACAAATCAAAACCACAATGATTGTGCTAAATATTAGGAAGTGACAACAGTGAGTTGTGCGACTATGCCAAGGTTTTCACTAGAACTTGCTTTCCTGCTAAGTTTATTTTCTATTTTTTTCACCAGAGAGATTGATATTAACGATCTTTGAAAAGCTTACAGGAAGCCGTTTTCTCCCTTCTTCAGGCTGCACTTAAATCACTCTTATTGTTTCTAATCTGACACACACTTGGCTTCTGAGTGAGGAGCAAGATCACCAGACACTGGCCTGCTGCTCAGGCATAGATTCACTCACACTAGGCTGACTAAGGAGTTCGTATGTCTCAGCTAGAAGTCAAGAACACGACAGGGAATATCTATAGTCCATTGGCCTGGAAAGGATTTTGCCAAAAATATCCCGCACCAAAAAGTGAAGATGCTGGAGTCAGCTGGTGATTCGTTTTGAGAATCAGGAGAAAATCCTTCATGGAGGTCTGCATCACTTGTTGCTCATTGGGCCAGTGGAACTGTCTGCATGGCAGGCAGCCACGGTGGAATGGAGTCTCAGTGAAGGGTCATCTTGTCACTAGAGACACCCACCTCTCCAGGGCTCTTTCCCACCTTCTCCTATAGAGGCTGATCCTAGATGGAAGATTCGTAAAGACGTTACTGTTTCGTTTACACGACCTCCGGCTGCTCTCACATGTGGCTTCCAAGTTAATTTTCATTCCATCGTAAGAGAAATTGCATTGTGATATCAGCAAATTAGCATTGAATTTGTATTAAATTTAAATGTGTTATTATAGGAAGTTGCATTGTTCCATTTAGAGGTAGGATATATTGATGTGTTTCTTAATTTCATATCTTCTTATTTAATGTAATCTTTGGTATATTTTGTTCAGGTCACTGTTATCAACTGATATTTGATTTTTAAAATTTAAGTATAATTGGTTGCCAATATGCAGAAAATTAGTTGTGTGTGTTTTAATCTAGATATTTGGTTAAATATTTAGACACCCTGCTAAGTATTCCAAGCCTGTAATCATGGGTCTGGAGTAACTAGGTCTTCTCTTCTTTAGTAACTATAAATAGAATAGAGTACTTAAATTTGTTTTCATATCGCATTTTTCAGAGACTTCTGATGATGTTTTATTACAGTAATATTAACCTTCTGGTGATGGTAAATTACACATGGTATAGGGGTATGAGCACTTAATTGATTTTGCTCTTTCATGGACACTACATTATAATTAGCTATTTAATATGCTAGAATTTTCATAACCAGCTTTTAATGAATTCTCTCCTATTTCATTTCATATGGAGCTAGCAAAATGTCAGGGATTGATGGTGATTCGCAAGACTCCCTCGAGATTACAGCAAACAGAAGAACCAGTAAAATGGAAGAAATTGATGAAAAGAACAAAGGAAACTTTTAGTAGGTCAAGGATGAAGCCTTTCATGTTAAGTTTTCAGGCAGAGAGATTGGCCTGAGGAAGAAGCACAATACTTTCTTTGGAAAAGCAGAAAGGAGGGAAGGAAAAGTCCTGACTGGAAGAAAGAAGCTGCTTGCTCTCCTTGGGCATCACCTCCTGCTTGTCTTTGAAGAAACTGCCTATACAGAATGAGCAGATAAAGGAAAGGTGCCCTGGTTGAGTCTCTGTAGCTATGATAAACTCCATGGCTAAAACCCGCTTGGGGAGGAAAGGGTTGATTTATCAGACAGGTTAAAGTCTAGCGTCAAGATGAAGCAAAAACCACAGGGGCACACTGCCTACTGACTTGATCATCTTCAGCTAACTTTCTAATACAGAGCTGAGCCTATCTGCCTAAGGAAGGTAACCCCCACAGTGGGCTGGGCCTTGTCAGGTAAATGATCAGTCAAATCCATACCACATATGTGTCCCCACAGGCCATTCTGATGGAGGCAATTCTACAATTGGGGTTTGCTCTTCACAAGCGACTCTACTTTGTGTCAAGTTTATAGGGGAAAAAAAATGCCCTAAACCATCATAAGAGCTACAAGACTGGCAAACAAGGGTGACAGAGTTTTGCCAGGTGGTTGTAATTTTAGAGCAGTGATCTGGACTAGTACATGGGAAAGATTGGAGGAAGAAACCAAAAGCCTGTTGGCTTAGTAAGAATGAGTCCCAGGTGCTGATGGTGCCAACTGAGTAAAATGACTTAGGAATGAAAGAGAGTGGAACTAAAGCAAGATTTTTATTAAGATGGCATTAATATCAAGATTAAGATTAATATAAATCAGTGGTAAAGATTTCAAAAAGAAAGATCTGAATGAGGGAGCTGGGCTCTGAAGAAGGTAATAAGGACCAAGACGCTGTTGAGTACACCAGGTGATGATCCTTGTATGTATCAAGGGTGCCGGGAGGAAGTGGCCTGCACACGGTGTGTGATTAGAACGAGAATCCAATGGGATGATAAGATATGTTAGGTAGCTAGTAGAATGAGATATGATTCGGTAGCTAATAGGATAGAGTTGAGAAAGAGTGAGCGCAATCAGGAAGTGTCTGTAAGACCAGAGAGGCAAGAGGCAATGAGAATGAAAAGAGGTTTCCGTGGGTAAAGGCTCTTGTATCCAAGCCTGATGATCTGACTTCTATCTCCAGGACCCACATGGTAGAGGGAGACAATCAGCTTTTCAACAGGTAGCCGTTTGATGGACACTCTGGTGCTGTGCTGCCCACCAGAGAAATAAATGTTTGAAAAAGAAATAGGTGAAAGAAGCAGAAAATTTCAAAGTAGTTTAGAGTCACATGCTATTTGTGCTGGAGACAATGTGATTTTTTTTTTAATATATCATCGGTAGAAAAGTCTTACAGAATTTCCAACCCCAGGTATGGAACTACAAATTCTTGGTAATTAGCTTCCATATCATTATTTACTGAAGGCATAATGTGTTTAAAGTGTCTCTCTCTGTGTCTCTTTGGTCTCTGTGTGTGTGAGAGAGAGAGAGAAAGAAAGAGAGCTTTTGCATTCTCCTATCCCTGAACACTTATACACATTTTTTTTTCATGAGGTTAATGTCATTCTGGGATTTCCTAACACTGTAGTTTACTGCTTAGGAAGATGCTTGGGGTCAGCATTTTCCCCTACAGTCTTCCAGTCACATGCAAGAAGTGCTTTCTGACCCATGCACTGGCTCTCTGACAGTCAAATGGGCAGGACTAGACAGAGGTTAGCTCTTCTGTGAGTCACAAAGAGTGACTACAAGAGCCATCACAGGAGAATGTCTTGTTATTCAATTTAAATAGCATTAGAGGGACCACTTGATGGATACATCGATGGAGCCCTTATTAGCCTCTGAGTCAAAGAGCTCGGGCAGCACATAGTAGGTCATCTATAATATAGATTGCCCTGTATAACTATGTTTAGAATTTTCTTGTTAGAGCCTACTCTGCATTTTATGTTTGTACTGGCCTGAAATAGAAGATAAAATTAAGACTGGATTTGTGGATGTTTCCTTTTTGCATTAATCATTGACACACCAGAAACTTATTATATAATTACCCAGTGGGATTGCTGTCCAATTCTGAGTGGAAAACCTCTATTTCTGTTTTACAATTGTCATGCATTTCCTCTCTAATGAAATTTTCAGGTAATGTTATTTTCTGGACAGAATCAGAGAATTGAAAATGTAAACCAATCAAAGAGCACCTTTCACTGATGTGCCTTTGTTTCCTTTATTGAAACGACTTTTGGAAATTTGTGAAAGGCTTGCTATTATGGTTAAAATATTTCCTGTAACCATCTACTGAGGCCTTCCAGAAGCTTTAGTTTTTGGTGTCTTGGGGATGCCAAGTGTCACTGTGAGTGATCAGACCTCAGACCCCTGAATGGTTTGATTGAATAACCATCAGAGCTTAAAATATATATTAATTTAATTTACTTAAGAATATCTTATTGTGTCATTTCTTCCCTTCTTTCTGCCTTTCCAGCTCCTCCCATATTTACCACCTTTTGAATTCATGGCATACTTTTATTGTTTGTATACACACACACACACACACACACACAACTTCTTAAGCTCAGGTAGTGTCATTTGAATATACATGTTCTTTTTAGGGCTGACCATTAGGACTTGGGGGCTTGGTTATTCCCCACTCATCAGCTATTGACTGCCAGTAGCACCTTATATAGGGGATGGGGCCTTATGAAAATTCACATCTATGTTGCCATGCTGGCTGGTGTGGTCTTTACAGGTCTTGTGCAGGTAGCCATATTGTTAAGAGTTCATGAGAGAACAATCTCTTTTGCATCCAGAGCAAAGCATCTTTAAAAAGAGTTGTGTGTCAGTCCTTAGGCTGTTACATTCTTTCTGCCCCCTGTTCCATGATGTTAACAGATCTTCCATTAAGGGCTGGGAACCACACAGTCCTTATTCTTGGCATTGTGACGGGTTGTGGATCTCTGTAACAGCCCCTGTCTTGTGTAAAAACTAGTTTCTTTCATGAGGAGTGAGATCTACTTTTATCTATGGTTATAAGAAGTATTTAGAAAAAATTAGAAAACCATAGTAATTTAGGAATATAGTGATGGAGAGTTCTCCTTTAGTGTCTTTGACCTTGCCACTCACAGGTTCCTGGATAGGATTATAGTACCAGGCATGCCTGCCCTTCTGTAGGGCGGGTCTTTGGTCCAATTTGACAGTTCTGTTGGTTATCCCTAAGATATAAGAGCCACTGTTGGATCATTGGGGACATCTTGCTTGTCTGGCCATTGTTGTGGTTTGTAGGCTTTAGATCATCCAGATAGAACGATATCTTTTTTCCTTGGCAGTTTGCGCAGTAACTTTGTATGCCATAAGTGCTTGTCCTCAGGGAGAACAATTCTAGTTCAAGTATCTGGATTTCTCAAAATGGCTTCATTTCTTGAATTTCTGTGACTGAAGTATGTGGTATCTTTAGAAACAAGGTCATATCATCATGTTTTGATAGGCAACCAAGAACAGTGGCAACGGCAATGATCTATATTGTTTTAGGAGTTACTTGGACCTTTTGACCAACAACTCAAAGAAAGGTATTCCTCTTTGATGGCACTGGGGTTGTTATCAGCCTGTAAATTCTAGGAGGTATTATAAATTTTAGTGAGGTAATTAAACATATGTATATATACATGCATTTTAAAGTAAGCTTATAAAACAATAGGTTTTCTTTTTTTTCGTTTTTTGAGACAGGTTTCTCTGTGTAGCCTTGGCTGTCCTGGACTCACTTTGTAAATGAGGCTGGCCTTGAACTTACAGTGATCCACCTGCCTCTGCCTCCCCAAGTGCTGGAATTAAAGGTGTGGGCCACCATGGCTGGCTAATAATAGGCTTATTAGGCAATTAATTATTAATAGGCTAATAATTATCTTATTAGGCATATAAGGCTAAAAATAGGCTTTCCCAACCATCCGTAGTGTTATTTACCTTTAATTCCTTCCTTTTCTTTTATATTACTTCCCTCCTTCCTTCTCCAATTCTGTCCAATAAGGATTTTTTTTTTAAACCTCTAGCCTGGTCAGGGTTTGAATAAAGAAAATCTTATATATCTGCTTGACTAGGATTTTCGTTTTTTAGTTAGGGGGTTATAAGAGGTATTCTGGGAAACCATCTAAGAGACTGGATCTGAAACATTTTAGCCTGAATCAAAGTAACTGAATAAAATTCAGAACCCAGAATATTAGCTCTAAAAGCCAAATATCACGGTGAAGCTAGCTATAGCAGCTGTGCTGTGACCTGCCTTTGGACCATTAGTACCGAAACCATGTGGTATTGCTTTCACTTGAACACTGTTACTTTTGTACTCTGCCCTCATTAAGGGCAAAGTGTCCTGGCTATTAGACAGTTTTATGAGTTGAGTGAAGACTAGAGTATCTCCTGGAATCTCCAGCGAGTCACTAACTCTGCACGTGGCCACTTGTCTTCAGGGAAACATTTCTTACACGGTTGGCACATATTCAGTGTCTCCAACCCACATTCTTTAACATTTATTTCGCACAGTTTATTTTCTTCCGACAAGAACCATTTTTTTTTTCAGGGAACACCTAAACACATTCAGGAAAAAAAAAAACATGAAATAAGCTACCTGTGTTTGAAAGAGCCATTCAAATATCAACCCCCCCCCCCAAACACTGAGGGGGGTATTATGTTTCCCCTTCCATTTCCTGAACAAAGGAAATAAATTCTTACATTAATTTTTTTGTAAATCACATCATCCTCAAGTTTTAAAATAATAATTTCCTTGACAGCCATTTAATAATTGTGAGTGATCTATGGCTTGATTATAAAGTGTTCATCTAATGATCTATTTCCTTTACCCCAGAGGCCAACTACAAAGCAAGAGCATTATCTTGGCGATATTTTTAATAACTTCCCATGGGATTGCAAGCTCCAACTAGAGCCGACCCTGCAAAAAAGTTAATCATGCAATTCACAGATTAGACACCATAGGGTTACTAATGAGAAATTTCAGTTTAGTGATAAACTTTTTTTTTTTTCCAGAAATATTTTGAGAGGCCTGTAACCTTTGGCTGACACCCAGCGGGGCTATTAGTTTACCCATGGATGAGCTACCAAACCCACAAGAGTCATTGAAACATCTTTTCTGGAAAGTTGATTGTAAGGATTTTTTTTTTTTAAATAGACTCCTGTAACAGATGGAATGGACAAAGAAGAAAGAGACAAGTAGAAAAAAAAAAAAACAACAAAAGATAACTTCCGCTGATTGGCATCATTTCAGTTCCCAGTGTCTTTCCAACCATATGTTCAAGATGGAAAGTGCAGCTCACGTTTTGGTGTCTTGCTGCCCTCCGTTCATAAACACGCATCATCCATCACTAAATATTTAGATCAGGATTGTTGAAGTTGAGCTCTGTGCCAGGGGTGAGGGGATTAATTCCTTTCAAGGTCCTCACATGATGGATTTTCCGCTGAAGTAAACATCCGAGAAGTGCTCACACTGAAGCCATAAAATTTATAAATAAAGTTTAAAGTTTAATTAAGTCAACATTATTTAAAGTGGTTGTCATATTTTATGGCAAACGTTTCATGTTTATTTTGTATGGCTCCTAATAAATAGCCTCTCCTGACCGGACAAAAGGCCCAGCTAGGCTAAAGGGTCCAGACTTGGGGCCAGAAGTTGAAGAATTTTGACTTGAGGATAATGGAACTCTTTCCCATTATGCATTTGTTTAAAAAATAAGCATGCAAATGAGATCTCGAGGCAGCAGCACCCAGCACAGAAAGAATGCCTGAAAACCAACATCTTTATCAACTGGACTGTGGGAAAACAACACACTCACATGGGAAGAAATTCTAACAAATGAAGAATAGTTGGAGGGAAAAATTAATTGCTTTTAAAGTTCTTCAAGTAAGAGAAAGCATAAGGAGAAGAAAATATTTAATGAAGAATTAGTTCACGTTGGCTTACTTGCCTCTTCACCTTTTTGTGTGTGTGGGGGGGGAAGGACAGTTTTTCAAACAGTTGAAGTTAACCTCAAACTTGCTTTGTAGTGGAGGATGTCCTTGAACCTTGATCCCCCTGGTTCTACATCAGGATTTAGAGTGTGGTACTCAGCCTGGGGGTTGAACAACCCTTTCACACAGGACCATCCTGCACATCGATATCGACATTACGATTCATACCAAGAGCAAAGTTACAATTATGAAGTAGCAACAAAAATAAATTTGTGGTTGGGGATCACCACGAAAGAGGAACTCTATTACCCGGGCACAGCATCAGAAAGGTCGAGAACCACCCATTTAGACGCATGCATCACTGACTTCAGTTCAAACACATTTTCCTAAAAGGTAATTCATCAGATGTACAGGACCCTCCAAGACACAGTCATTTAGGGCACCCTACTTTTCTTTCTTAATATCAAATTGGGACTTGTTGCACAGACACTCATACAATGAATCCAGTGTTTAAGAAGAAAGTGAGCGAAGCCATTACCCCAGCTACTGTGAACTCTTCACCGGCAGTAGTCAGAGCCCTGCTGTTCACATAGCAAGGCCTTTTGTGCAGTGAGAGCTCCTTTGATCCAGCTGTCAGCGCAGTGTAACAAGATGGCAAGATGCAATAGACCTTCAGCACACCAGCCCGGATGTTCCACAAGTGAAGACTGAAGAGGCTGATTGTTGGGAACGCAGGTCTAGAACTGTTTCCCGCTGTCCTCTTTCTGTCCTATGCACGTGCTTCTTTGCCTGCAGACGAACCACTGCAGGTGTAACCCACAGCTTTGAGATGGTGAGCATGCAAAGCTGGGGAGAGTCCACTAATGCCTCCAGAGGCTCTTTCCATGTGTGTTTTCAAAACTGAGCGATTTGGTACAAGGTTTTGGTCACAGTCTGCTGTTTTCCTTGTGCGTAGTAAAGATGTATTCACAATCTACCTTACGTAGCCAGGAGCCAGCTGATTAATAATATCGATGATCAGTGCTACCACGGGCACATTAAATTAAATACAAAATCTCTTCCCAAATTGCAAATCACTAAATTACAGCTGAGAATGGTTTAATTTGCCTTCCAAGTTGAACTTCTGTGCTTTGAAAGCCCCAATCATTCAAATATACGGGGAAAATTTCCCGTCATGCTAAAATTTGTCAAGCATAACAAATTTCATCTTATACTTTTTTCCTTAGACAATGTCCATATTTAAAATGTTAAATTTAACATTTAAAATATTAATTTAAAAATTTAAATATGAGGATTAATTGTAAAAAGAACACATATACATTCAGTTAGATATGTATGCCTCAAACAGCATCTTGATGTAAAAAGGAATGTAAGTTGATATAAGAATTAAGACTTAAATTATTACATAGAAACTCCGTAAGTTTTTATTTTAATTTTTCTAACTTATACATAATTCTCTGTGTAAATTTTAATTTCAAATATTTTTTCCGTAGAGTTCTCTGTGTCAAAAATAACAAAACCATTCTACTTTTTACATGAATATATCAGTCTTCTAAGTTCCCTCTCAGAGGATTACATATTTTATGAAATAAACACAGTGAAAAGGAAGAGAAATAAGAATAAACATATTTTTCTATGAAAAGAGAATTTCAGTTAAATTTCTTTTTATTACAAGACATAAAACATCCTGCCTGATGCACTTAATTGCCTAAAAATGTGTTGGGAAAATAATAATTCTAGCCGAGTACTTATTTCAAGCTCAGCCATAGGCTCATCAAAAGCTATGCTGAAACCTATTAGCATTCACTAAGACAATATACCACATGTTCCTGCTCTCCTGGTAGATGCCTTAGTACTTGTTATGTAAAAAAAATGCTGTCACTGGATGGTTTTAATATTATATGTCCTTTATTAATTTGTAGCTTCTAAACTCTGATTTTGATTTTTCTGCTGATATTCAGTAACATTCACATATAAACTTTAAGGTAGCTATAGCTAAACTGAGTCCATTACCACCATCACTCAGTTGTTGGATGAAGAAGCTGATTTGGATACTGTAAATTGCATGTAACATTTTCAATGCACATGTAATGCACATTGTATGTGCTTGTATGGGTCACCTAACTGCTTTGGTATTTTAATGAATATGAGGAAAATTCCGACCCCAAAATGGGCTTTCTTTTCCACTGTGTTGTTTGCTAAGAGAAAACTTTTGTTTATTTGTTTGTTTGCACTGACCCTCAATTAACCAGCTCTCAGGAGTGTGTGCTTCTCACTGCTTGTCAGTTGGGGACCAAGAAGGCCCAGTGAAATGTGCGTCAATTCCATTAATGCACTTACAGGGGAAGTGTGTGTGTGGTGAGTGTTTCCAAGACATTTATTTTGTCTAAGCATTTCCTCTCACTGAGTTATCATTATTGTATATGGTGGAGCTAGAGTGGGCTGTTAAAGAGAGAGCCAGCTGAAACCTTTCCTGGAATAAACCCTGAGACCATACACCTTGTTTTATTTTGTTTTTGTAGAAGAGTCATGCAGAAAGAAACACTTCTAAAGCAGAATAAGTAGGGAATGTGTATGCTCATGAGCATAGGTTTCCAAATGCATGTTATGAATATGTCAGTGACTGTGCAGTATCTGCTGACTTCCTCCTGTAAAGCGACAGGTTGCAGAGAGCGGCTCTCTCCACCTTTAATGTGGGATAAAATTTTTCTTTAGAAATTTTCATAAGTTTTATATCAAAACATGTACCTACACTTAAAATGTCTTTGGAAATGCTGTACAAGTACAATTTTAATATATTTACATTAAATAGAACACATGTGGTCTATACAAATGCAGATTGTTCCATGTTTTTTTATTTATTATCTTTGATAAAAAGGAGTGAGTACAATTGAATTCTCAGCCCAATTAGTTCCTAAATGTCATCCATTTCCCCAAGTCTACCAATTCTAATGAAAATATGGGGCTTTTCATTTCAGATATGACTGAATAAATGTACATGGAAGAAATTTTTTCCCTTTCATCTTACAAAATGAGCCTAAAAAAGAATCTGAAATGAACATAAAATATTGCTGTTTGATCTGGTATCACAAGTCTGGTGTATCCATCTAGTCTGTCCAAACTACAAACCATAGAAATATTTATTATCTTATTAAAATGTAAATATAAGTGAAGAGCTGCTAGAGCCCCCTGATAGGATATGTTTTAGTCTAGCCGTTGTTTGAAGATGTTTCCAGAGTTAGTGTGTAATTTCTGTTTAATTTCATGCTGAGTAATTTCACCTTCCAGCTGGTGACAAAGCCCTCCTGAGGTGTGCTGAAAGGTTGGTGAGAGCTGAGGGCCAAGCATTGTTTCATATAAAGCAAGCCAGCGGGTGTGACAGGTACAAGTGAGATGGCAGTGTTGGAGAGAAACTATTGTTGAAGGGTCTTGGAAATAGAAGGCCTTTACTCAGCCACAGACTGAAAGTTTAAAGAGAGTTGCTTCAGTTAACGCATCACTAATATTATGAATGTCAAAGAGAATAAACCCAAAGTGAGACATTTTACTAAAGAAAAAGAACACACATACATTTGCCTCAAAAGGAAACACTGTACCCTCATCACTAATCCAACTTCCAGAGACAGACCAGGCAGCTCGAGATCAAAACTATGACCACGAAAGCCCAAAATTTAACATCCAGTAGCCTAAGTTCCAAGGATGTACCCTGCGCTCACTTCCCATCCGGCTGCAGGTTAGTAATGGAAGAGAATCCCACCAGGACACCTAGCTGTTGACACCATGAAATCCACAGCCCATGAACAGCAGACTGCCAAACGCTGGAGACACTGCAGCGAGTCCAGGCCGTGTAGAAGCCTCCGGGCAGCTTCGGTGTTCGCTGGCCGTCCAGCTGCTCCACGCTGTGCTGCTGCGCAGTAGGGTGACCGCAGACACCAACGGTGTACCGTGGCCTTCGAGAGAGTTTGAAAAAAAGGTTTTTTGTTGTTGATTTTTGTTTTTTAAACACCAAATAGCACGTGTTTGAGGAGATAGAACTCCGTATTTGAACAATAACAACATGTTTTAAAAATATAACCAGTTTTTTTCACCTTCTGGAACCCAAACTAAGCTTTAGTTTAAAAACTAAGAAATACTCTAATTGAACATAAAACTCCAAAATGGAGGTAATATCACAGAGATATAGCTAGATTTTTTTTTTTGAAGAAAAGGTATGGTAGGTTGTGCAAAAATGGCAGCAGATTCCTTTGGGCGAGGTAGTCCCTACTGCAAAGTAACTGCAGAGCTCCCCACAACTGGACGTGCACATTTCCCCATCCCTGGAAACTGATCTCAACTGAGCACGTGACTTGCTTAGCCAATGGATATGGCAGGACCTGGCACTTGCCGGGGAGATTTCCATCACAAGCTGAGGAATCCTGCAAGAGAGCAGGATTCTGGGTTTGCAGCCTGCCTATTGTGTGAGTAGCTGAGGAGCCATGTGACCACAGCTAGCACAGGCGAGAGCCAGAAGATGCAGGGCTGAATTCTTGACCACAGATCTGGTAGTTTGTTAAGATAGTAAATGCTTTCACAAGGTAATTAAACAGACACACACAGACACACAAACACACACATACACACGTGCTCACATCATGGATCCCTGTTCATTCCCCCAGCAGTGACATGTTTGTCATCTTTTTCATACCTAAGTTTTCTTTGTGATCAACTTATGCTTTTAGTAGATGGCTCAGCTTCAGCGGAATGTGTTTGCTCTGGAAAACAACAACTGAGTTATATTACTAAGGAAGTTGTAGTTTCATTAGAATCCCGCTTCTGGAAGAGAAAGATGGTTGTTGAAGAAGTGTTCTCTAGGGCCTCTGCAGTGAACTGAGCAGTGCTAGAGATCAAGTCACAAGACTTCCGGGAGCCCTAGCCGTTCCCTGCCTTGGGAGCCACTTCCTCCACAAACAGATTTGCCTGTTGCAGCTTAGACTGCTGTGGGAGAAAACCAAACTGATAAACATCACAGGCCATTCAAATGAAAAGTTCTCTATTTCTGCTAATTCTACAGGGCACTACAGACCTCTCTGGATCCCTGAAAGCATCGCATCATGTGTTGTGAGAGTGAGGCCTCTGTGTATTACAAACACGGCAGATTAGCCAGACTGTAAAAAAGCTGAAGTAGCCAGGCAGTTGGTGGCACACCTCTGTAGTCTCAGCACTCAGGATGTCTCTGTGTCTTCGTGGGTCTCTGAGGCCAGATCTCTACAGAGAAAGTTTCAGGACAGCCAGGGCTACACAGAGCAACCCTGTCTTAGAAAAAAAGAAAAGGTGTGAAGTCCTTTTCTTTTCCTTTCATTTCTCCCTTTCAGACCTTCAACATTGCCAGTGCGTAAACACATGTGTGTGTGTGTGTGTGTGTGTGTGTGTGTGTGTGTGTGTGTGTGAAATGTTTGCCCTTTTATGAGTAAAGCAGGTAAGCTACCTCGGCAGCCTGGTTGTCCATGACCACCTTGCACAACCTCAGGCTGTTTTTCATAGAGGCAACTGCAGAGGGATTTCAGAGGACAGGACCATTCATATCCTACAATGAAAAAAAAAAGGAAAAAAGAAAGGAAAGAAGCCCAACACAAGGGAATCTTCAATATAAACATTAATAGTTTCCCACATCTTTGTTTAGAGAATAGCCCAAGGATTTCTAAACTTTTAGATCTTATTCATTCCAGAACTGTTTCACTTATGGCCACATCAATCTTGGCTCTTTAGAAGTTCCAAGATTAAAATTCTTTGGAAACTGGAGTCCCAGAGAGCTCACAGGTGATCTGTATAAAGCAAGCCCCACTGCTTTCTGAGATCATCCGAGCCTCGCTCTCACAGAGCTTAGAGAATTCAGATTTAGGAAAGAAGCATTGAAAGGGTAGCTTGGTAAAAATTATGCTGTTTCTTTCTTTTTTTTTTTAAAACAACTAGTTAAAAAAAAACTAGTTGAACAATTAGTTTTTTTTTTAATTACGAAAGAAAGATATATTCGATGTTGTATTAGTCTACTTTCTATTGTTAGGATAAAATGCTATCGCCAAAAACATTTTGAAAGAGGAGTCTGTTGGCTTTTGTTCCAGAGGACAGGAAGTTCATGGTGGTAGGGAAGGCATGGTGACAGGGCCAGGGGCTAAACTGTTCACAGGAAGTGAAGGAGTGACCTGGAAGTGAGGTGGCCTGTATATTCTTGAATCCTAACCCCATAACAAACCTCCTCACACAAAGCTGACCCTCTTAACACTTCTACAACCCCCAGACTGCTCTGCCAAACAGGGGTCTCCATTCAAATTCACGAGGCTGCAGGGCGTTTCTTATTTAATTCTTCACAAGTGTTGAGAGCTCAAAATTTTCTCTGTCTGAAGTAAAAAAATAAAAACCTTATGCTGTGGTTTGTGTGAATGCTCCTCCAAAGTCCTTGTTAAAGACTTGGCCACAGGGTGGCTTGGTTTACCTGTGATGTCCTTGAGGGGGTCACTCAGAAGAGGATTTGGGACTCCATCCATCCTGACTTCTCTTTGTATCCCTAGCTGGTGAGTGAAGCAGTTAATTCTAGCATGTGCTCCTACCATCACACGGCCTTCCTAAAAATCCAAAGAATGCAGCCACTTGGTCTTATGCTGGAATCCCAACAAAATTTCCTTTCTTTTCTAAGACAACTACATTAGGTATTTTTCTTATAGTGACAAAAAGCTGAGCATTATCCTATGCAACACTTTACAGTTTTCAAGGTTGGAAGGCAAGATGTTAA
>CM053767.1:9034183-9065520 GCA_028658305.1 Pachyuromys duprasi
TTCATTTGTATTGATTTCTTGTTCCTTAGTTTAACAATTGATTCTTTCTTGTCAAGCTCCTGGTCTGTGTTTTCTTCACTGATAATCTCCAGAGTCCCTTTGACACTGTTCTTCCATCATCTGTGTGTTGCAGGCCACAGAGGAAGAGGACATGCTCAGTCCTGGTTCAACTTGATGAGCTGGGGTGGATAGGAAAGGGAGTGAACCCCAAAATGGTAAACTGTAAAACATAGGTACTTGTTTGGTGTGGTTGAGCCCTATCACACACCTTTAATCTAAAAACTTTCTGTTTATTGAAAAAAGGTGCTTATGATGTGGTTCACCCAGCACTAGCACACACTTTTAGTCCAAGAGCTTTCTGTACACTGGATTTATAAAGTTAACCCTAGGTCAAGAGGTGGAGCAAGAAATCAGCTGACAGGGATTAAAGAGTAGAAGGGACTTTGAGTTGAGGGAGAAGAAAGACAGTGTGGAGAAGACAGAGCTTTTTGAGCTGGCTCTTTGGAGCTTTAACTTTGGCCTTGTTTTTTTGTTTGTTTGTTTTTGTTTTTGTCTTTACCTCCTAGGCTGTCAGCTGAGCTACTGAGCCTTTTGTTTGTTTGTTTGTTTGTTTGTTTGTTTTTCCATCTGGACCTGAGCTAAGGAGGAAGGTCAGCTGGGTGCTTTCTCTGCCTCTCTGAGCTACCAGGTTTTCACCCCAGCATCTGGCTCCCGAGCCTTCATTGGTAAAATCTAATGATTTGGGATTTTGGTTTTTAAAACAGCACCCATGTACACTATAGTCCTCATTTAAACCTTTAACTGCCACAGTTGTCTCAATGTCTCTTAGGTCTGTGTACTCTACTATGTAGCTCCTAGTCATTTTAACTGAGAAGCTTTGTGGAGATTTCAAATTCATCAAGAAATTGTTCATTATCTTTATCATAACAGCCTTTTCCAATCCCCTTAAATTTCTCTCTCTACCCATTCTCTGAGTTAATCACCAGGGTCATTAACTTGACCATCCTTCAAAGTATTTACACTTGTTTATTTATTTACCCATGTGCTTATGTGTATAGAGTACAGCTTTGGTGTGATACCACAGGACAACTCGCAGAGTTCAGTTCCTTCCTTCCACTATATGTGTTACAGAGATTGATCTCAGGTCCTCAAGCTTGGCATCACTAGTGTTATCCACACTGTTAGCCCACAGTGTCCCTGTCCCTTCACAATGGCACCAATTGATAAGCAGCACTGGACATTTTTCAATCTTTATCTTATTTATGTATTATGTTTATTATAATTTATTCACTTCGTATCCCCGCTGCAGCCCCCTTCCTCATCTCCTCCCAGTCCCACCCACCCTCCTTCTTCTCCCGCTATCCCTAGTCCCTGATAAGGGAGGACCTCCTCCCATTCTATATGACCGTAACCCATCAGGTCTCAGCAAGGTTGGATGCATCATCTTCCTCTGTTGCCTGACAAAGCTGCACCTCCCAGGGGGAGGTGATCAAAGAGCCGGCCAGTGAGTTCATGTCAGAGACAGCACCTGTTTCCCTTACTAGTGAACCCACTTGGAAACTGAGCAGCCAATGGGCTTCCCTTCCTTTGAACAGGGGGTCTAAGTTCTTTCCATGCAAGGTCCTTAGTTGGAGTATTGGTCTCTGCAGTCCCCCCTGGACCCAGCATTATGGCTCTGTTGTTTTTCTTGTTGAGTTCCTGTCCCCTTCAGGACCTGCTTATACTAAAATCTATAGTCCTAAAGGAGGTAAACAACAAGGATCCTAGGGAAGATGCTTAATCCTCATTCAGATGGGCAAACAGGATAGACATCAGAAGTAGGAGAAGACAGGGAACAGGTTAGTAGCCTTCCACAGAGGTCCTCTGAAAGACTCTGCCCACCAGGGTATCAAAGGAGATACTGTGACTCATAGCCAAACCTTAAGCAGAGTGCTGGAATCCTTATCTTATATTTTTATATGTATGAGTGTCTTGCCTGCATGTATGTATGTATGTCTGTATGTACATGTAAAGCCCATGGAGGCCAGAAGGAGGCATAGGATCTACCTGGGTCCTCTGTAATAGCACATGCTCTTAACTACCAAGCCATCTCCAGGCCCAAGTGCCAAAGCTTTTTCTCTGGACAGCACCAGTTCTCATGTCGGTCTGAAGTGCACCACTGTTGTTTACCCTGCAGGCATCACCTTTCCTTAACTTACTCTTCTCTAGGGCTACTGGAAGAACACTTGCGAATATCCCCTCAGTAGGAGGCAGTGACAATGCACAGTGTCCCGTCGCTAAGCCCTGCCTGGCACGAAGTCCTCTTACAGTCTTGCCATCTGTTGCGCTCTTTCACCTTCTGTTTCTCTCATCCTCATTGGGGGCGCTGAGTGCTTTGACCGCAGAAGCTACATCGCCAACAGCTCAATAAATATTTACTGAGTGACATGTTTATCTGGCAAATTCGACTTCTTTACCCCATTCTGTTGCATTCTTTTGTTATTGTTGTTTTAGAGAGTCACAGAATGTGGTCCTCCTTCTTTTCCTCCTCCTCCTTAACAAGTTGAGGTTCTGAAGTGAAGGCCCCTGTGCTCAAGCTCTGCCACTACGACTGGGGGCTTCCCAAGTTCCTTTTCCTTTGATGCCCATCAGAGATGGTAATTGCACCATTGAGATATTATATAGACTTAATTGAATCAATATGCAAACATTTAGTTCTAGACTATTGTATTTGATAAGAATAATACTAAGTATTTGATAGTTGTTGGTTTACTGTTGTTATATTTTCACCATTCTTTCATCTCTTCTTTTTTCCCTCTCTCCCTCCCTCCTTTCCATTCTTCTTCCCTTTTCTCATTGCTTCCTTCTTTAGCTCCTGATTGTTAGAATTCAATTTTCTGTCTTTCTTTTCCATCACTTTCATACTTACTATCAACTCACAATCTTTTAGAGTGGGGGAAGGTCCTGCTCCAAGGATACATACAAACAAATACCTCTCTTGTGAGGTCATGTTGATGTGACACCCAGAGATGGGGTAAACAGTTGCACTGGAGCTGTTAACATGTTCAGTCAGGAATGTGACTGCAGCACAGCCTACTGTGTTAACATGCTCAGTCAGGAATGTGACTGCAGCACAGCCTACTGTGTTAACATGCTCAGTCAGGAATGTGACTGCAGCACAGTCTACTATAGCATTGGATGCACAGAATGATCCCTAGACTCCCACCAAAGGCAGGGGAACATTTCCAAGATACTATTCGTATCATACGTGAAGCACAGTCGCACTGAAGGCCTTGGGGTAGTTCCTACACATCCATTAGCATCTCACATCCCTCTCACAGCCTTGCTAGAGCTGGTCTTTACTACTCAAAAAGGGACTCCAGCCTACATTGTGGGATCCTCTCACTTTAAACCTCAAAGGAAGAGTTCTCTGGGAGGCGGGTTGTCCTACCATTTCTTCTTCTAGTATTTTCGTAAGGATGGGATTTAAAACACGTCATCACTGGTCTTCATGCAAATATTGAATTGCCTATGGCCTCTCTGATAGCATAGGCATTTCATAGAGATATGTCTCTGTGTATAAGTTTTGCTTTTAGTGGTAATAAATGTGTAAGAAAACCTGAAAATACATGTTTGTTGTAGAAAGGTGCTTATTTTTATGATTTTATAACGATTGTGACAAGGATAATTGGTTTGGTTATTAAGACGCTCTACCATGCCGGGATAGGTAGTGTCGAATAGCGTATCTGGTAGACACTTGGTGATTATTTGAGAGGTGAGTGCTGTGGAGGTTTGTTAGGAACGGCCACGTAGGGTTATATATTTGAATACTTGGTCATTAGGGAGTGACAGTAGTTGACAGGGATAAGAGGCGTCGTCTTGTTGAAAGAAGTGTGTCACAGGGGTTAGGCTTTGGGGTTTCAAATGCTCAAGCCAGGTCCAGCGTCTCTGTCTTCCTGCTGATGTGGATGTAGAACTGTCAGCTCCTCCGGAACCATGTCTGCCTGTGTGCCTCTGTGCTTCCCACCATGTTGATAATGGGCCAAACCTCTGAACACGCAAGCAAGACCCAATTAAATGCTTTCCTTTATAAGAGTTGCCTCGGCTTGTCATGGTGCCTTGTCACAGCAATAAAGCATTGACTAAGACAAAGGAGTAAATGAAGAAATAAATTAGTTAAAATAAAGAATTGACTCCATAAGATAGAATTTTCTGGGATGCTTTCTGGAAGGAGATACTGCAACTAAAGGGAGTAGAAAAAGGAAAGTGAAAAAGTGAAAGGCTGGCATAAAAACACATAAAGGAAAGACTGAGCTATAGTTATAGGTTCAGAATGTGACGCTCAGATAGGATTAGACTAGGGGCAGTAGACGCTGCTGTCAGGATGACCTTCTGCGCAGCTGTGTAGCTGGAGAGAAAAGTGGACAGTTTGGTATTACAGTGTTGTGCGAGTCCTTCACACTAACCAGAGCACCTTGAAATTCCCATGTTCTATTGAGTCGTATTATTTTATTTTAATTACATATAGTGCTGGGAACCACATGTAGGGCTTTGTATGTGCAAGGGAAGTGGACCCCATTCTCAGCCCTAAACAGTAACTTACAAAGGGAAGCATGCCAGAAACTAAACCAGTTAGAAAGCAAAAATGGTCTCCACAGCCACATTTCCTCAAAATCATTCCTTATGATAATAAGACTCAGAAAATGAAGCAAATTACAGAGGTGTTATCATTCAGCACACACATTTGGGACGTTTTATTTACTGTATTAAAGAGTTAAGAAAGCCAGACCTGGACTGCAAGGACTTTACCCTGTGAGAAGAAAAAAATCCAGTAGGTAGCTCACACTAATGTCAGGCAAGTGAAAAGGTGACAGAGGAAGGGTCTGTGTTTGTGCTGGTTTCCTTGATATGTTCTATCGGTCAGAGAAATGTAGCCAGTAAGATTTACTAAGATATGAATTCTGAGGAATTAGCTTGTGCATTTCCAATGGCTGGTGAAACAAATCCATATTCCATAATACAGCCATCAGGAGAAGAATCCAGGGAGGTCCCAGCATATACTATGAATGACAGAATTTCTCCTTTCTCCAGCAAGCCACAGTTCTCATCTAAAGCCTTTTGATTATCTTTCTGCCTAAAGTTAATTGGCTATAGAATTTGTGTTTATCTGAAAAAGGTCTTCAACTCAAAACCTAGATTATCTTTTGCTTTAATAAGTAGATACTTAAGTCAGCTGAATATAGACACATAAAGCCATCTGACCACCACGGCTGCCTCCTTCCCAGTTGACTTTCCATTTCCGTCACTTGAACTCATACTCAATAGCTACATAAAAATAACAGAGAAAAGCACATGCATTATACTCATGTGTAACATAAGCCACTTATCATCTGTATGGTCCCAAACATGCTAAGTGTGTGAAGTCCTTGGGTGGTGTTCCTTGATCTGTAATTTAACATAGTATAGTAAAGTTGACACATGTTAGTTAAATGAAGAGAAGACAGATGAAAGAAGAAATTTAAAATAATTTTTAGAGACGTGAACAAACATTCATAATTAAATAAAGGCATCAATAAGTATTAGAGTTCCTCTTTATGCAACTGGTATTTGACCATAATTGATATTTATAAAATGTGCATCCACTATTCATTTCTTTGCTACCAACAGGTACTTAGAACTGTCATTTATTTTATCTGGGGCACAGCGTTTTTAATATTCACTCTTGAAAAATTGGGGCACTAACAGTCTGGCTAGAACTGGATCGCCATTTCCGATAGACTTAATTACAGGACATGGTAGGACTAGAAGATTCCTCAAGGTGTCTCTTGTTTATAACTTACTAAGAGTATCTCAACTTCTTATTGTCATTGAGTTCCTAGACACTTTAGTGAGAAATAACATTCTCAAATTGTTTTGTCACATTATTTTCCTTTCTCTGAATCACAAATGTCTTACAAATACACATATAGTTGCTAGTTTATACTCATGAGGTTTAGTCAACACAATGTCTTTGGTGAAAGGGAAGAGCATGAAATCTATCGGGTGTGTGGGGGGGGGGGAGGGCTGAGCAATCAAGCTGAGGAGGACTAGGGCTAGAGAATTGATGCACACCTGAGGTAGATCAGTGAGCATGTGTAGTCATCTTGTCAGCTGAAAACAGACTGCCTTTTTGCTCTCATTTATAGGCATTGGGGGAAAATGCTTGTCAGTTCAAAAGTCTCATAAAAAGCCCAAGAGACTGTGTTCACAGTTTTCTGAAGCACTGAGATCACACTTGGCACAACAGCTACAATGGAAGGCATTACTTGATCAAGCTTCTGACAGTCTGCCAAGTGACATGTGCCCTCAAAACACGCTGAATCAGCGACGTGAATGAATGGGTATACAGCAGGAACCATCGCCTCTGAGGCATTAAAGTTCCTGATGGAGAACCTAGGTGTCACAGTCCCTGCAGTAACACAACCTTGCTTTTAGTTCTCCTTAGCTTTGATGTGTAAATAGTTGTCGTTGCACACACAGTAGTTGTTGTAGCACACACTCAGCGTGAACTATGACACTTACACGGTTCATAGGAAACAGTGTAGGCACCCTGCTGCTTCCTTAGGGGACTCATTCCAGTTATGCATTCTGGAATTGGGGAAACAGCCACAGGATAAGTTCACTGACATGCAGCTAAACTACACTTACCACCTGACCTGCACAAGTCCTTCCGGACTCTGACTGCTAGGTCACAGCAATCTTTGAGGTCTCCAGGAATTAATAAAAATAGGCAAAATGAATAATCCACACAAAGTCTTATCACCTCCCTTTCCCTGATGCACAGCCATTCTAGTGAATGTGAAAGACAGGGAGAAAACTAACAGTCTAAATTTTTGACTTGGTCGTCAGGTCTTTCCTCTATGAGATGGAGCATTATCTTGATTCTAGGTGTTGTGACTGTAAACTAGTTCAATTCTGCCAATTTATCTATGGTGATGATTCCCTAAATTGAATTTCTGTTCATTAGACCTAGAGCTTGCCTAGTTATACAGACCAAGCAACAGTTTAGTTGCTCACTTATTTTTTTCTCTAGAGACAGAATGGAATACTGACTTACACTGTAGTGGAAGTTTTGGTTTCTTTAACAGCTCAGTTGTGTTATGTAAATATGTTTTTGTTTTAATGCCAAGTCTGAGGTTTGATCACAGCTGATATTTGTTTTGTGTGGCTCAGAGAGGAGTGTTAGTTAGCCAGCTGAAGTTAGTTGAATTCTGAGTTCTTGGAGATAGTGAAAACACCAGAGCTCAGGGAGAGGAATGAGATCTCCAGCAGAGAGGAAGACACTTTGAAAACACTTGGAGGAGAGGGATGGAGAGAGAGAGAGAGGAAAAGAAAGAGGAGAAGGAGGAGGATGCTACTTTTAGGAGACACTCCAAGAAAGAAGGCTGCTGCCCCCCTCCCCCACTGCTCCTGATTGCTGTTGATGCAGTTTGACAAGAAGTTGGAGATATCCTGCTGACTGAGATTGGTATTGCCCCAAAGAACCTGACCCTAAACAGCCCAGAAGAAGTAAAGAGCTCTCTATAACCTCTGTTCCTTCTAACCTTCTTTCTCTCCTACCAAGGGTCAGGGATTGGAAGAGAAGGAGAGGAATAAGATACACCAATTAAAATAGGGTTTAAAAAGGGCCCCTGCACTATCCCACAGATGCCTACCAGTGAGACTACTCTGATTATTGTTTCTGCCCACCTTCCCACTGCAACGGCCACACCTACTTTATACAAGCTAGCTAAATACACGACTTAGCACATGCCACCTTAGGATCCCAGTGTCCTGTCATATGAAGGAATTTCAGTTCTCTAGTTGTAGACCTGACTGTGATTCCTGGCCCATAGAGAAGAAAGACCACTGAATCTCTTAGGGATTCCGGAGGTGTCCTCAAAATGATTGTTGAACAGGGCTCTCTACATAGCCTTGATTGGCCTGAAGGGCAGTATCTTCAACCTTGAAATGATCCTCTTATCTTTCTGCCTCCTACTATTTTTAGATTATAAACGTGTATAACCACACCAAACTGTCTTCCTAAGATTACTGCTAACGGTAATAGTTAACAGTAATGAAAGGTGTGTTCTCTCATGGTGGGTGTGAGCAAGTTTTTAATAACCAGTCTATTATACCACGTTCCCTATGCCATTCGACATTTTCTTCTACTATATCAAACAAGTGCTAGGATACATTTTAAACTCACTTTTGGCTCCATATTTTAACCAATCAAATGAGGTATTACAGCCCTTTGTAACCATCTAAACTACATTAGATCTAGAACCTGTGCTTAGGGGAGCTGTGCAGGAATTTAATATAATATAAATTCTCATAAGCCATACAAAATACTTCCTTTTATAGAGTCTAATGGTCATTGAAGTTCTCAGAAAGGTGGTAAAGGTGGGCACTGGGGAAAATCAGGAGTATCTTTAAGACCTTAGGAGAATCTATTATAGATCCTCTAATTAAAACAGAGTCAAACTCCACCATCATGTTCACAATGGTTACCTCTGTTGGTGTAACAAGCTGTGCAGAAACTGAGAGTTTTGCATCCCAATTTTTAAAGGGATCCATGGACACATTCTTACTCCAATTCGTAGGATATATCTTATTTGAAGTCAGCACTTTTGCTCCAACAAGAGGCATCTTAAAAGTCTGGAAATTCAGTTTCTGCTGTTATTCTGTAACTCACAGTATGAGACACAAGGTTTGATTTTTCAGAAACATCACCAATGCCACCAAAGAGTTTCAGGACAAACATAGAGCTTAAGCTGGGAACTTAAAGCCATGGATCTCCCCCCAACCACCCCTTTCTCTAGTACACAAAAGAATAACCACCTAATTTCAGTTGTTTCCTTAGTTTGCTAGGTGGTTCTAAGGTGTTAAGTGTATGATGACCCAGAAACGCACATCCACGTCTTCAATCAAAAACACCCAACGAAGCCATTTTACATATTACTAACCCCACTGCAGTGTGGAGTGCCTGTTCCCCCTCTACTTCTGGGAAATGAATCATCAGAACCTTTAAATGAAATTACATTAATCACTCTCTCCAGGAAACCCAGAGCCAGTTCAGAACTTTTCCTTAAGGTTCTGGTCTTCTAGAATCACTCCTCTCACAAAACCCCGTATCAGCCAGAGAACATGAGCCATCTACCGTCCCTGCACTCTACCGTCCTCAGGCCACACTGTTGACAAGCCACACCCTTGCTCCTGCTGTTGTAATCATGTAACTCCATGTCATCACAGCACACCATCCAGCCATCAGAGCTACCATCACATTACACTCTAATCACAACAGACTACCACCAGGGAAAACTGTGTTAGCATCGCAGGGCCACACCCTACCCATCCTCACAATGTATCTTCAGAGATAGTGTCATTGCCATTATCAGAAGCAGCAACAGCATATTATCTCTAAATCACAGTAATTTAAATGGATATCACACCAAGCCTATACTAATATATCTGGCAGGCTGAAGATCTCTCCAGTTGTGAAATAAATATTTAGCAGCCTCTAACCCCTGTTTTTTTTTCTTGCCGGACACCACCAGACATATACAGCATTTTCAGAAGTTTTTTTGACCAGTCAGGAGTTTTCATATCTGTGACACCTTATTAAGACAAATAAGAAAATTCACGCATCAAGTAAATTTGTCTTTAAAGATAAATTATGTGAAACAAACTAAAATATACCAGTCTTAGACTTTTTTTAACTTGAAAAAAACTTTTCAAACTATTGGAATAGTTAGATCAGACACAATCTTTTTTTTTTCCACTTTAAGTTTTTTCTGTTGGCACAGAGCACAACAACACATGATAAACTCACCTTGAAAGGGGCGTTTGTTTCTCTGAGTGTTCATACATCATCACCATCCTGCATGCCACCAAGCGTGGTCCAGGCCATTGGTGATTCTTGTGAGATCAGGATCAGATGTTAAATTGCAAATGACAACAGTTGAAAATTTACCTTTTGGTAGCAAAGTACCAAGATGAAGATCAAAGCAGACAATTCACCAGAGAGAAGGAATTTTATATGAGGGTAAACAGAGCACAATGGAATGATGTGAAAACAAGCTGTAATCCTAAAGCAAGCACCACTAGTAAACGCTCTCTGAATCACACTGGCGTGTTTTAATGGCCCACATGTAATTTATTTGTGCTTGATGAGGCCGTAATTTTCTCCAAAGCCCACATCCAAATCTTTTCCTTTGTAATGAAGATAAAGTAGCACACATACCAAAAAATCGTTGGAACCATGCTATAATTTAATCTGAAGAGATAATGAAGGACTGCATCCACTTAGGGGCGTTTATTTTATTGCATAACATGGCTTACAATCATAAGTTGGCTCTGGAGCAGCAATTTATTTCATAACAGCTGATATATTTGCTAACATGTTTGTACTCTTGTTCTGATCACGCTGCAATCTTTTGGGACTCTTTCAATAACAATAATTGAAACAATTAATAATGCCCAAATGAAAAGATGGAAAGCTCCTGATAGAGCTGCAGAGTGGTGATCTATAGACGTTTTATGGAGCACATGGCCTGCTTGTTGATGACTCTCATGCAAAGGGCTCATTCTCACGGAGCACAGCTTAAATAATTTGTGGGTGGCATTGGAGGCTCTGGTCAAAGGGGATGCTATCTCAGGTTCAAATGCAAATATTGTAATGCAAAGGAAGGGAAATTATAAAGTATGAGAGCTAGAAATGATGGTGCAGTCTTGTAATCCAGCACTGGAGAGGCCAAGGGAAGGTCTGCAAACTTGAGGCCAACTTGAGCTGACACGCACACACGCGTGCACACACACACACACACACACCACTACAAACAAATGAAAAAATGAAGCAACACAAGACCAAAACAGAAATAACCCTAAGATGGAGTAAGAAAAAGAACAAATAAGAGTGTAAATTTTACAAAACTTTCTACAGGATGGACCTATTTGGCATAACCTGAGGTATGAGGAGATGAAGCAAACTCCTCTATAATTCACTGTTAAGTGTGGAGAGGGATACAGAATGGGGAACTGAGGTATTGACTGAAAGCTGAACAAAGTAAAAGGTATTTAAAATGCTATGTGGAAGGGTGTGATCTTCTGAGCCAGAAAAAGAGATCAAGTAGAGGGAATAGTAGAACACAAGGGGAATGAAAGAGGAGAGAAGGAAATAATTGGGGTTAAAGGTTTAAAAAAAAATAGGGACATTGGGAAGAGGAGTGGAAAGGGACATATCAGCCAAAACATGAAGATGTTGTGTAGAAATCCACTAGTTTGTAAGCTAATTAAAGTGCATACATTCACACATTGTTACAAATCATATCATATCACATCATACAATACCATAACATATTATATTATATTGGCTGGTTTTGTGTGTCATCTTGACACAAGCTGGGGTCATCAGAGCAGAAGGAGCCTCAGTTGAGGAACTGTGTCCATGAGATCCAGCTGTAAGGCATTTTCTCAATTAGTGATCAATGAGGGCGGGGCCCAGCATATGGTGCATGGTGCCATTCCTGAGCTGGTGGTCCTGGCTTCTATAAGAAGGCAAGTTGGGCAAGCCATGGGGAGTGAGCCAGTAAGCAGCACCTCGCCATGGTCTCTGCAACAGCTTTTGTCTCCAGGTACCTGGCCTGTTTGAGCTCCTGTCCTGGTTTCTTTTGATGATGGACTACCATGAGGAAGCATAAGCCACAAAACCCCTTTCCTTCCCAAGCTGCTTTTTGGTCACGGTGTTTTTGTTGCAACAGTAGAAACTGTAAGACCTGGATTATATTTTATGTCATATTGTGTTATTATAGTTTCTAGAGTTTGAACAGAAGTGCGTCATATGGGTGGACAATGGTGCTCTCAGATAACATGCAATGAAAGAATGCCATACACAGAACATATTTTGTGGCACCCAAAAGCCAGGCAAGCTATTCCCATTGCTCTTGATGGCGATATCCTATTTCTGAAAAGACCACACTTTAGTTGCAGTTAGACCTTAGCAGGAAACATTTCCTGGAGGCTACCTTAGTGGTAGAAGGGGCTTTTGTAGGCCACTGAGGGGAGAAACAACATTGGTGGTCATCAGCGATAGACCCTGCATACAAAATATTGGCCTATTTGTATAAGAGTGATGTGGTTAGATAACCAACTGCTTTGTGGTAGGATATGAGGCCCACTTTACTGGGGAAATTCCATGTTTGGTACTAGAAACCTGACCAAAAGTGTGTCAGTTTGCTAAATGGTCAGGCTGTCAAGTCACATTCTATATATGTTGTTTTCCACTTTTGTCAGAGAAGCTTTGTTTTCAACTGCGTAGTAATCAACACAGACTCAGTTTTGGTCAAAGAGCTGAGTATAAATAGCTGTGAGTGCTCAGCTGTGGGTAAGTTATCTGAAGCTCCTACCTTCCAAGGCTCAGGAAACTTTCCCGAAAGAAAGAAGTAATGAATAAGGAGTAATGACTAAAGAAGTAAGGAGAGATGTGCTGTGCTGACTTCTGGATAGGAGGCATATGTATCAACTTAAAGCAGTTGGGATTAACTGCATGAGACCTGCAGATAATCTAGTTGGTAAAAACCCAACATGCATAGGACAGGGTCCTTGAGTTCCCATTCCTATCACAGTAGCCATTGGCAACTGAGGTCTGCTAAGGATGAGAAAGTCAATCTGTTTTGGACATGCTACTACTGTTCATAGGTTTGTCATGCCCAAGTGGTTGGCCGAATAGCCATGCACATGTAGGCAGCACTACATACACTCATTACACAGAGCACATGAAGCTAAAAGGAAGACACACTGGTGGCATTATGGGAATTTGGAGGAAGGTTTTGGAGATAGAGACAATTAATACACATTGTTGAATAATAAAATACTATTTAAAGAAAATATCCAAAGGCAATTAAAACTTATTGCTTTTAATTATACTTTTATCATTTGGAAAATTTTTTAATTTAAGTATATTTTTTATCCTATTCTCTTCATCCAAATCCTTTCAGATCCTAAGTTCTTTCTTTTAAAAACAAAAAAGGACAAAGCACAAAACCCCTCAAAACCAAGAAAACAAAAACTATACACACGCAGCAAACAAACAAAAAAACCACAAAATACCAAACTGTAATCAACTAAAAGCACACAGGAAAAAAGAACTATGGAGTCCATATATGTTTGTTAACTACTCCTGTACATGAGGCCTGCCCTGGGATGGTCCATTTACCCAGTGCCATGCTATTGGAGAAAACTGATTTTCTCTCTCCTGACAGGTATAAGTGATAGTTCAGTTGTTAATCTTCATCCTAGCGGTTAGGTTTTCTTTCTATCATTCATTCATTCATTCATTCATTCAAATATATAACAAAATAAAATATAATAAGATAAAACAAAAACTACCATAACGAAGTTGGGCAAGACAAAGCCACAGAATGAAAAGAGCCCAAGAGAAGGCCCAATAATCAGAGAGCCACTGTCCAAACACTCAAGACTCGAATAAAGACACTAAACTGGAAGCTATAATGTATACACAGAGGACAGGGCACGGACTTACACCCTGCGTGCTGTGTCACTCCGTGAATTAATGTGAGCTTTGCTCATGCTGATTTAGAGGGCCTTCTTTTCTTGTGTCTTCCATCCCCTCTGGCCCTTACACTTTTTCTGCCTCCTCTTCCAAAGGGTTTTCTGAGTTCTGCGGGGGAGGAATTTGATGGAGACATCCCATCTAGGACTGAGTGTTCCGAGGTCTCTCACTAGCTGAGTAATGTCTGGCTGTGGGTCTCTATATTTGTTCCCATCTATTGCAGGAGAAAAATTTTTTTCTGAGGAAGGCTGAACAAGGCACTGATCTATGAATATAGCAGGATACCATTAGGAGTCAGCTTAACACTACATTTTCTTTGCTTCTTTCTTTGTTTCTTTCTTTCTTCCCTTCATTTTTTTTCAGACCAGTATTTAGTTTTACCCTAGGTCCCTGAGTTATCTAGTCTCAGGTCATCCAAGCAGTGTCCTGGATGAGTTCCATCTTGTGGAGTCAGCCTTAAGTCAAATCAATTATTGGTTGATTACTCCTAGAAGCTTTGTGTTACAATTGTAGTAAGCATATCTTGTAGGAAGGACACCATTGTAGATAAAGGGCTTGTGACTGGTTTGGTGTTTATGTCTCTCTTTTGATATCATACAGAATAACTTCTTGTACCAAAGACTGGAACATAGGGGTGAAGGCTTTCTGTAGGTACCAGCTTGATATCCCCATGGTCAATGAACTGTCTAGGTGTTGTCTTCAGCCATGGGACCTTGCTGTCAGTTTATAAAGAACAACCTATAGTCTTGACTACAGACTGGGTTATTTAGAAATTCATGCAGGACCCCTTTGGCTGACAACTCAATTGATGTAACCCAATACTGGTATTGGAAACTTTGGTGACAAGTGACGGCCAGCTGCTGGGACTCTGTCTCCCCATTATTTGGTGATTTTATTTGGATCATCTTCATATATGTGTGTATATGTATATATGTGTATATATATACATATATATGGATGTTTCATATAAATATATATATGGAATTTTTACTGAATTAGGTTAATTTAAACTTATTTCTAATGGAAAAGTCTCAAGCATCGTCCTAGTGATATTTGATATTGACACCTGGTATTTCAAAGCTGAAGAATCAGATATCCCATAGCTTGTCTCTTATGAATTATTTAAGTTTGAACAGTTGACAGTTTAAATGGGACTCTCATTTATGACAAGCTTCTCATACCTTTGGAGAATGCCTGAAAGGAAGGAATGTACTTCTAATAAGAACAGGATTTCAGAAAACATAAAGAACTCAATGACCTTTTAACAAAGGTAAAGGCTCTCAAGGCTCTAATAAAAATGGGAGGAAGTGTGAGTAGATGTTTTGTTAGAGGGAAGGCTTTACCAGACACTGAATTTGTTTGCATCTTGACCTTGGGCTTTGTAGCCTCTATACTTAGAAAAATATGTTTCTGGTTTTATGAACAGCCCACCTTACAGAATTTTGCCATAGCATCACGAGGGAACTAAGAAATTACTCTAGTACTTTCAAGGGTCCACATATGAGAGAAAGAACATTTGGAACACACAATGGTAGAAACATTCACAAATCTCTGTTCATTTCCTAGATTTCAATACTGGAATGTTAAGACAGTTTTCCCAACAGTTAACCAGAAGGTTAATGTGGAATGGAAAGGACTGATGTGGAATTTTGAATCCGAGGTGCTAGAATGTTCTTTCTCTTCTTTATCAAGACCAAGATCATCATCATCATTATAATCATATTTCAATCTCATCACACTTTATTAGTGCCATCTGCTGAGGGTTGGGACAGACTTGACTCCAGTTTCTCCCAGTAGATTTCATATGAACATGCTGTAGAGTCAGTGCTCCAAGTTGGCTGTGGAGAAACTCATAAGAACAGCATGCAGGCAGACTGCAGAGCCAAACCAGCTCCTAGATGTTGACTCTATCAATTCCCACTTCATCATTTCAAACTCTCCCCTCTCCTTCTCTACCACATTTGCTTTTTATTGACTGCAGCATCTAAAAATATGTCATTTTCTTTATTTTTTCTCTTTTTCACATTAACTGAAAGGAACAATATAATTGTGACTTTATTTTTATTCTAATTTATAATTGGTTCAGTTGAGTAGAGACTATTAAACCCTTGGAAGTAAGGAGGCTGTTTACTAATCCTTGAAGAGAACCCCCTCATTTTACAAGTTAGACATCTTGTTTGAATGTGAGATGTCCCACAGCAGCACATGTATTTAGTACACTTGATTCCCAGCTGGTAGCAGAATTTCGAGATTGTGGCCACACTAGCAGAAGTGGGTCTCTAGGGATGGACCTGGAAGGTGAGATTTTGTTTCTTGTTCTGGCTTGAGGGTTTTGCTTTCTGGTTCACCGAGGTGTGAGGATCGGCTTCTACCACTATAGACAGAGCTGTCCCAGAGGCCATGGCTTCCCACCATGGTGGTCTAAACCCTCTGAAACAGTGAGGAAAAACAACCTTCTCCTCTCTTAAATTCATTCTGTCTGCCCAGAAGAGCTTTGAGAAGAGAGCACGAGAGAACAAGAAAGGGAGAGAGCCAGAGCGAGCACGAGAGAGCAAGAGATATACAGACAGAGGAAGCGAGACAGAGACAGAAAGAGAGACAGAGAGATAGGGAGAAAGAGGGAGAGGGAGAAAGAGGGAGGGAGAGAGAGAAGACTCATGCTATAGAAGTTTTTTTTTTCTTTTTTTGAATGAAAGGTTAAGAAAATAGAAAGCTTTCATTTCTTTCCCTTAAATAGACTAAGGGACGCAATGAATAGTTTTGAGAGGTATGGTCAAGTTTGCTCATTAGAATAAATAGTTGCTTAATAGATTACAGTCGAGACATCAAAGTAGTTTGAAAGAAAGTTGACTCTACCAAACTGTTACCCAAACTGTGGTTTTTCTAACTTCCTCTGTTCATCATGTCAATAACATCATATTTGAGGATCAATATAAGCACACAGACATGCTGCCAGACACATACTAATCTGAGCATCATATGTATGTTACACAGCTGGATTTCCAAATTGCTCATCCTAATTTTCTGGAAACAATATATTCCGCTATTACTTACAAATAGTTAGTTTCCTAATTTTCAATTGGGAAAGTCACATTGCTCAGTAGATAACTTAATTTTTATCTAATTCCTTTGGAAGACGTTTGTTCATTGTACTGGTTTGCAAATAAACTCTGAAACATTCCATTTATAACTCCTCTGTCTTTGGTTCTCCATAGCAGAAGGCAGTGATCTTGATTGTGTCTATAGTGGCATAAGAATGTCTTCCATGCAGACATAGAAACTGAAGAGGACACCCTCTAACTGGACTAGTCTCCAGCAGAGGATGGGGAGCACCAACACAGCCACGAAAACTTTCACTCTAAATTTACCCTGCCTATAAGATGTGCAGGGCAGATGGAGCAGAGATTGAAGGAATACCCAACCAATGCCTGGTTCAGCCAAGGACCCACCCTATTAGAGAGTGCCGACCCCTGACACTATGAAGGATGCTCTGCTAAGCTTGCAGACAAAAGCCTGCCAGAGTTGTCCTCTGAGAGGCTCTGCCCAGCAGCACCTCAAAACAGATGCCAAGAATCATAGCCAAACATTGGGCAATGTGTAGGGAATCTTGTGGAGAAGTGGTAGGAAAGAGAACAGGACTTGTAGGTGACAGAAGCTCCACAAGAAGACCAACAGAACCAAATAACCAGGGCCCAGAGGGCCTTGCTGAGACTGAAACATTAACCAAGGACCATTCAGGAACTGGACCTAGGCTACGTACAAAGATGTAGCAGATAGACAGCTTAGGCTTTATGTGGGTTCCCTAGTAAGGGAAGTGGGACTTCATCGGACATGGACTCACTTGCGAGCTTTTTGATCACTTCTCCCTGGTGGGACTGTGTTGCCATTCCACAGGGGAAGAGGACATGCTCAGTTCTGATGCAACTTGATGAGCTGGGGTAGATGAGAAGGGATCCCCTTTTAGGAAAAAAGGGAGAGGAAGAAGGACGGTGTACTTGGAGGCAGGGGAGGAAGGATGGGACTACAACCATTTTAAATGAATAACAATAATAAAGAGTATCTGCCACAACCACATAGAGCAACGGAAGCGAATGCCTTTTCCGTGTCCACAACCAGCCAAGAAACTGCCAAGGACAAAGAAGATTGTGGCTTAACATCCCAAAGACTTTCTTATTTCTTAAAAAACAGAAAAGCAAAACAAAAAAAAACTTTTTTGACTCAGTGTCTGATTCAGAAATATTAATTTTACTCTCCAAAATATGAAAAGGATGGATAAATATAAACATAAGAACAGAAAGAACTCTACACCCATAACATGCTAGGAATAGAAACACAGAAGAGTTCAACATGATTGATTAAACCTCAAAAGAGAGAAAGGGAGGTAGAGGGACTCTCAGAGGGCAGAGAAGCCCAGGAGGACAACACACTGGACAAGCTGAGCATAGATGGCAAGGCCCCCGTGTGTCTTCTACTGCAGCACTGAAGTGGGATATGTTAGGATCTTCACAGGCATGACAGGTACGGAGAGGATGTGAAACAATCTGCCAGACTGCAGAGTAGGTCAAGATGGAGCACAGACCGAATTTTGGAAATAAATAGAAACATACAGCTGCTCCCAGGATTCTCAAGTTAAGGATGAGGAATTGCCGTCTAAATGAGCTGACATTTCTTGGGCTGGTCTGCATTGAATCCTGTCCTCTCCAATGCACGTGTGTGACTGTTTTCCTTGAACCCTCAGGTCTACATAAACTTCTCATTCATCTTGTCTATCTAGTAGCTAGTGACACCCAATTTTGATATTATTAAAGGTTTCAGTATTTCAGTCTTGTTTTTTTGTACCCAAGATACAGGTCAATCCTTGTGGGGTTTATTTGATAACACACATCTATGACTACATTTGTGTCAATATGTTCTTTAGGTAACAAGATGGTTATCACCGTCACCACCGCCATCATCATCATTCTCATCTCCACTTTGATGAAATGCAAGCGTAAAGAGGACATGAGCCAATCTAACAAAAGCAAGTGATGTTGAAGAATCAAAGAGAGGCGTTTTGCTTAGAGCCACGCTCAATGCTAGGGAAAATGACTGAGAATAACCTTTACTTCTCTGGAATACTTTGAATACAGGAGAAAATCCATGAGTTAGCCTACCAACAATTTGTGAATGCAAAAGTTTAGCTGTAGAACTTCCAGTCTTTTCTAAAGATGCTTCACCAATACAATTACTGTAAGAATCGATGTATTGTTAATTTTTCATGAGAACACAGATGTGAACATGTATGTACTCTGGGAAAACATTTCCAAAACTAGAAGTTAGAGTAAAATGATGAAGTGAAGACAGTTCATAACCTATATTCATTTGCTTTGTTGAAGAGGTATGCACTTGATAGAAATCTTAGTAGAATTTTAAGTTTTGACCTTTCCTTTGGTAATGATATGAAGTATAATCCTCTCGGTGTTAAGACAGGGTTCAGTTCTGGCTCTCACTCAGCCATGTGGTCACAGGAGCAAATAACTCCTGTGTGTGCTGTGCTGTGTTGTTAAGATGCTTGGCAGGTTAGCTGCACTTCAACTCATGGATTTAGCAATGCTTATGTGCGTACTAAGTTGAGGAACACCTGCATGGGTTTTCCTGTGCCACCCAAGTGACTGGCTTTCTGCAGAGGTCAAATGGCTTCAGTTCTACCCCTTTTCCAGATAACTATTTTTTTATGTCATATTAATTACACAAACACACACACACACAGACACACACACATAAATGTCCACAATAGGCCAGATGGTTCCTGAATACAGTTCTTACTCCAAGCTAAGTTCCCCATGAATTTAAAGGTCAAAATTTAACCTTTATTCATCTGTGTTCATTCTATTTTTTTTTACTCTTATGTCATAAATACAAAATCTTATAATAAATTAATTTTTAAATGTATTACTCAGATATATGTTTTCTTCTTCCAAATTGCAAGGCCAAATTTAAAAGGCAGTTCTTCTGCGATGTCATACAAGATTATGGAGGCTAGACTAGAGCAATCTCAAGTGGAATAAAATAAACCCACCATTGTGAATTCACTCCAAACACTCCAGTGAAAAATTCCATGTTACCAAAAGCTATCACACACATATGTCACATTTGAAGTTTTCTAACTCTTCCTTTTCCTTTCTTGATGTTAAAAACACCATTTCAGGAGTTGGGCCTTTAGATAGGTATAAGAGAAAGCACTTTCTGACTTCCTGTTTTCCAAAGCTGAAGCCAAGCAGAACACTTGAAGGGTGTTTGCAGAGGAAGGAGTATAGGAGAGGAAGAGCGTGGTTGCAGTATTAGAGGCAGGCATGAAGAAAGGACTCCAGCGCGGGGTTACAAGCCCCAGCAGGACTCCCTACTTCAGAAAGCAGGAGAGCCCATCCTCTTCCCAGGAATGCAGTGAGGAGGGCCATCCTGAATCTCAGATATTCTCAGTTATGATCTGAGGACAAATGGAACTTACTAATGGCTTCCGTGTTTCTAAAGTAAAAAATATAAAAAGCCAGTTAACAAAAAGGCACAGAGAAAGAGCCTAGACAATCTGTTGGGGTTGCCTAACTAATTTCAAGCTCATGGGAGATGTTGAGTAAGAGACAGGATGAAGGGCACTGAGAGAATAAATCCGCATGAAAAGGAGGAAATAGTCCCGGAGAAGACTGATTCTTACCCCACTGACTGAGGAAGGTCTGAGGTGAGATTCACTGTTGAGTCTACATCCTTGTTGGAGACTACCTCTGTTGCATTTAAATGAATAGGAAGAGAAGAAGATAACCATGAGGATTCAGGCGGACATTTCAAGCAAGTAAAATACAAGATTACCAGTGAAGATGGAGTGGGACGTTTGCAGGAAAAAAAAGTATTTTAAAAGGAAACCCATTTTTGGTACCATTAAGGGGCCAAGATCCTATGGCTAGACAAGTTATAGGCCCTAAGTGACATCCTCCTGTTGATTATGATGGTAAATGGAGAAACTATTAAACCAATTCCTAATGACTGAGCATCCTACCCATGTATTATTAAGGTATTTTTCAATCTTCTTCAGAGAAGCAACGGCTTACAGTAGATGATGATGAGATCAACAGTTGGCCCTGTTGATGTGAAGAGAAGAAGAGAGAAGAAAGTTCAACCCCAAAGGGAGTGTATATGCCAACGTCTCTCCTGCAAATGCCCAATGACCATTTTTTTTAAAGAAGAGATGGCAGAGAGATTGTAAAGTCAGAGGTGGCAGATGACTTTAAGGAAACAGTGTCTTCTGACATCAGTAGGGCTGCAGCACATGACATGCCAAAGGTCCATGTCAGCTCAAACCAGACCAAACCCTAGCATGGAGAGAAAAGCTGGGCACAAACTTTCACCCCTAGATGAGGGGCTCAGCTGCTGGGAGGAAAAGTCAGTTTTCTTCTAGAACTGTACTCCAGGATTAGTCAACCATTCTGTAGCTGAAGGGCATCCATCCACCCAAGAATGTTTGAGTAGCACAAATTGGCCCTAATGGGGGACAATAAAAGGCCACAAAGATAGTGATTAGAGAGGAAGAGAAGCTTAGAGCAGTCAGTGCAAGAAAGGATAACTCTGAAGAGAAAGGAAAATGGAGCCTCTACTTCTACATATTACACTGTATGCAAAAATAAAAAAATTAAGAGCCACAAGGTGTTTACAGTCAGAACACTAAAGTTTCTTAATCATTTTCTATGGGAGGAGAAGCTCCTAGCAAATGTGGCTTCTTTGTCCAGAGCTGTTCATTTGTCCCAAAACAATGGGAGGGGGCCTACTTGTCCACCAGGCCCTTTGTGCACTGCAGCACTAGAATCTTAGCTTCCCACCTCCAAGCACATGCTGCCCCCCTTTGCCCTCTTCATTCATGAGGTTCCCACATCCCTAGTGTCAAACATGGCCTTATGAGTCTCTAGAACAGTGCTTCTCAACCTTCCTAATGCTGAAACCCTGTAATACAGTTCCTCATTTCATGTTGATCCTCAACCATAAAATTACTTTCATTGCTATTTCATAACTGTGATTTTGCTAGTGTTATGAATCATAATGTGAATATCTGTGTTTTCTGATGGTTTTAGGCACAAAGGTCATTTAACCCACCCACAAAGGGGTCATGGCCCGCAGGTTGAGAACAATTGCTCTAGTGAAACAAACGAAGTCTATCTCTAAGAACCTGCAACATTCAGGGCGCTTTTCTAACCTATTCTTGACCATACACTTTAGTGTGGCAGAGAGCAACTCAGTCCCAATTCTAAAGGAGTTTATAATCATGGTAGAGGAGACAATAAACGATAAACAAAATAAGCCAAGGAATGAGAGGTATTGTAAAGTAGAGTAGGTGGGTGGACAAAGAGTGATTAGCTGGTTGAGCAGAGGCTTTCTGATACAAGAATCTCATATTAAGAAGGGGGAGGGCTTGTGAAGCTATCTGGAAGGACAGTAAGGAACACAGAACACAGCAAAGGCATCTGTTATCACCTTGTACTATACTAAGCCTGTCTTTGGGATGCAAAGGAGTTCTTGTTGGATTGCAGCTCAGCAATCCAGGGCAGGGGGAAAAGGAGGTCCTGAAGTTGACTAGACAGGGTATGCAAGCCTTATGGGCCAGGGCTCCTGCCTTCTGTTGTGAGCAGCAAGTGCACTCATGGACTTCATCATAAGGCAGTGATACATTTGGGCTACCTTCCTAAGGGTATCACTCTTATGGTGTATGGGGAAGAGAGTGAAGGAATAACCAAACCTAGCAGGAAGATCAACGTGGAACTTCGTGAGACAGAATGGGAGAGAAATTGTGATCTTTTCCTGTGTGTGTGATGGACGTGATACACATTTAGGAAGTAGCTGGGTGGCAGAGTTAACACCACTTGATGGTAAATTAGGAGTGAAACAGGGGATAATAAACTTTAGCCACAATTGTTTTGTGATTTGTTAATCAGCAGGCTCAGAATTAAAGGAAAATTGGGTTGTTTTTCCTGTCCTCATTCAGCTGAGGGCCTTTGTCATTTGCCCCAGATATCCAGAAAGTTCAGGAATGGTTAGACTGAATCTCAACATGTCTACCATCCAGTCTCATCTTGGATGGTCCTCACTCTCTTTCCCCTCTGGAAGGATAGACTTGTGGATTCCCATTGACTTTCCTTCTCTTAATGACCCCATATCCATAAAGTCTCAGAAAAGGGGCATGGGCATAAAGGGATGGATAGATGGCTCAGTGGGTAATCTCTTGCAATAGCATAAGACCTGAGTTCAAATTCCCAGCATCTGCATAAAAACATTTGCATGATTAAAAACAATTACATTATGAAATAGGCAGGCAAATGGCTGGAACTAGAAAAGATCATCCTGAATGAGATACCCAGTCCCAGAAAGGCAAACATGGTATGTACTCACTTGTAAGTGAAGATTAGTCATAAAGCACAGGATAACCATGCTACAAACTGCAAACCCAAAGAAGCTAAGTAACAAGGAGGGCCCAAGTGTGGACACTTGAATTTTACTGATAAGAAGAAATAGATTAGACATTGGGAGTAGAGGGGAAGTGGATGTAGGGATGGGGCTGGGTGGGAGTGGGGGGATGGGAATAGGAGGGCTGAGGTAGGGGGAGAGAGGAGAAATTACTCAGAGAGACAACTGGATTTGAGGTGGATGAGCTAGAAACCTAGAACAATGGAAAACTCCCAGGAATCTATGAGGGTGACCCTAGCTAAGACTCCTAAAGTGGCGGCTATGGCTCCTGAACCTGCCATCTCCTGTAACCAGGCAGGACTTCCAGTGGAGCAACTGGGACACCAACCCAATCACAAAACCTTAGACCCAGGATTTGTCCTGTCTACAGTATATTCAGGGGTAAAAGATGAAGCAGAAATGGAGAGACTGGCCAACCAAAGACTGGCCTAGACTGAGACCCATAGCATGAGAGTGTGAGTCCACCCCTGACACTATTAATGATATTCTGTTATACTTGCGGACGGGAGTATAACTGTAACAGAGAGGCTTCACCTATCAATTGATGGAAACTGATGCAAAGACCTGCGGCCAAACATTATGTGGAACTTAAATAAATGGGAATCCTGTGAAAAAGGCAGAAGAAGGATTGAAGAAGCCAGAGGGGTCGAGGACATCACAAGAATACCTACAGAATCAAATAACCTGGGCCCACAGGGATTCATAGAGACTAAACTGCCTACCGCAGTGTGTGCATGAGATGGATCCAGGCCCTCTGCACATGTGTAACTGTTGTGCAGCTCGGTCTTCATGTAAGACTCTTAAAGTAGGAGCAAGGTCTACATTGCCTGCCTTGGGATCCATTCCCCTAATGGGCTGCCTTGTCCAGCCTCAATAGAAGAAGATGCAGCTTGATGGGCCAAGGCTGGTTGATATCCATGGGAGGTCTCCCCTTTTCTGAAAAGTAAGGGAAGAGGGATAGGTGGATGAATGGAGGGAGGTGGGAGGGAGTAAGAGGAGAGGAGGGAGGAGAAGCTTTGATTGGGAAGTAAAGTAAATAAATAACTTAATCAACGCCAGAAAAAACAAAAACATGCACATGGCTCACTAGTTTTAGGAGCAGAGGCAGGAGAATTACTGGGATTTTCTGCCTGCCAGACTAGCTCCAGGTTCAATTAGAGACCTTATGTAATGGGAATAGGGTGGAAAATTGTAGAGCAGGAAACCCAGTATTGTTTTCTGGCCTCTGTGAACATAGGCACAAGTCGCCCTTCTCCCATAAACCCCCATCTCGTACACCTGGAGAAAGGATGCTGGCCTCTGAAATGTGGAGACTGGCCTTCATTATCCACCTGGATCTCGGTGTGCCCCTCGGTTGGTCTTGTCTGAGGAGCTCTGTCTCCCTTCAGACTTGTTGCAGAGGCTGTGGTCTGGATCAGGGAGGTAGAGACCTAGATTGGGCAGTCATTTGTGCAGAGTACTCAGCATGATGGGAATTCTCCCCTTGGAGCTGATGAAGAGGAAGAAGACAAGAGGAGGCACGAACGGAGGGGAGAGGAGAAAAAAGGAGAAAAAGAGTGAAGGACTAATCTGGAAGCTTTCAGTGTTTGGATCTTAGGGAGAACGGAGGAAAAAAAAACAGCAAAAGAAACAGCAATGTTGACAGAAGCAGAAAGAAAAGTGAAAGTTGAAGCTGAGAAGAGGCAAGTGTGGCATTTCAAAGTACAGGCAGTAACTGCCACGCGGGAGAGAACATGAACATAAGGATGGGAAAGGTGCCATTTGACTGGGACTGTGAGACTTATTGCTAACCCCCAAAGCATGCTAGTATGGATGAGATGAGAACTAGTTTAGAGTGGTTGTTTCACAAGAGACCGAGAAGACAGAGAGAGTCAGCAGCGAGAATAAATAAGTCCTTTGAAAAGTGGTTTTGTTTGAGGTCAAGGGAAAGAAATGTGGAGCAATATATAAAGAATGATACAGGGAAATGAGGTAAAAAAAAAAGGGGGGGGAGCTCATGTTTGTTTTAACACAGTGAGCACAGCATGTCCATGTGTTAAGGACAGTGAATCAATCAAGAAGTTTAATTAATGGCAGCCAGAGAAAGGACACAGTATGAGTCAGGCTCATCCCCACACCCATCACAAAGCAGAGGCAGAATGAAAGCACACACTGTCTTCTAAAGCTTCCCCCTTTTTTAGTAGAGTAAGGAGGCTCTCAGCTGGGACAGAAAGGGGCCCCCTGGGCATTTGAGAAGACAGGAGAGGGTCTTCTGTACCTCTGTAAGTCAGGGAATGGAAGTGGCTTCTATTGATTCCTGTTCTAATGCACGGCAACTGAACAGAGCCTAAGAGAAGACAGTAATGCCACCCTCTCGTGAGCAGCCTCTCCCGAAGAAAGAGAAAACACTACACATAAAGAGCACAGTTTTGAATAGTTTGGGTCATAATGGCACATGTATGCACATTTATGTTTATAAATATAAAGTTTGATTTCATTAAATATGATATTCACTAATTTGAAAAATAATGATAAATTCAGGAAGAAAACCATGTCTAAAATTATTAAAAATTAATTATTGAGTATGTGTTATATGGTTTTGGCAATTTTTCATAGTTTACAGAAGTTTTTTTCTGTTCCAAGAGATAGCTCTCAAGACTATCCATTGGTGCTGGAACCATTGAAAACTCAGCTTGTTTTCTACCTGTACAAACGTAAGCTCACATGACAACTATAATTAATTAGAAGTCACTACAGGATGTAATATAAGTTATTTAAAACATGAATTACTTCTGAAATTTCCTTTTGTATTCAGACCATTGTTAAGTGTGGGTGACTCAAAATGTGGCTGAGGGTGCCGAGGGAGCGACAGTCTCTTAACTTTTCCCAGAACTTCCTGAACTTGGGTTCTCCATACAACTGGTTCTCCAATTGGAATGGCTATGAACGTTATTTGGAGCGGGGTCTTAATTTTTTTATTCTTTGCTGCAAAATGCCCTGAAAAAAGGAACTGAAGGGAGAAAGGTTTTATTTTTAGCTCATGGTGCAAGGTATGGTCCATCACAGTAAGGAAATCAGAGCATCGTAGAGGTACCTGATTCTATTACATCCACACAACCAGGAAGCAGAGAGGGTGAATATGTGAGAAACCTCCACCACCCACTCGAAGACTGTCCAGGATCACTTGCATAAGCAATGGCAATGGTCCTGCCCCCAGTCAAGACAAATCATCTCACAACATTAATATAATCAACACAGTTCCTCGGAGAGACGCCCAGAGGCCCATCTCCTAGGTGATTCTAGAGTCTGTCAAATTGACCATTAACACCGTAATAGAGATTTTGGTAAAGCATGGACTGTTAACTACAGCCAGAGAAACTCAGATTTAAGCATGTGTCCAAGAATCTATAGTTCTAGTAAGTTCCCAGGTAACACAGACACTTCAAGACCAGGGGCCACGTTTGTGGACTGCTGCCCTGGAGTCTTGGGCAAGAGAATCTGAGTGTGTAACTGCAGGAAACAGGAAAGGAAGCACATCCACCCTGCACAGGTGGCATCTCAGCTTGTGAGATTGCAGCTTTTGGTCTCTGCACTCCTCACCATTCTTGGGAGAGGCCTCTTCTAGTTAGAGTCGATCCTAGAACCAGATGGAACTAACTGCACGCTGCCAGAGCACTCCTCCTATTAACCATATTCTCTTCAGTTACTATTTCTGAAGTTGCTTCTAGAATTAATGAAAGCACAGCCCAGGAAGAAGTTGCCTCTGATTAGCTAACCCTCTGATTAGCAGCCTACACCAGTTCACCTTGCGTGTGACCCCGATTCCCATTTTTCTTAAGGGGACAGACATTCCTTCAGCACCTACTTTTCTATCCATGAGTCGGCTTGCCAACTGAGGCCTAAGGGGGCTTCGAGGAATGTCCCAGTCCACTTGTCAGGAGCTGAGGCAGTAAATATGCCACAGACCCCATCCTGTTACAGGAGTTGCTGCCAAAGGCGCAGCCACACTGCAGGTCCCCTGGGTTTATTCCCGTGCTTCAGGTCCCTGTACTTCTTTCTGTCTTCTTTGCAGCCAAGCATGCACTTCTCACATTGTAAACGTTGACTTCCAACATGACCTCTGTCTAAGCAAGGATGAGGTAGGTATTTTGTGATTTTTTTTTTTAACACAGAAAGTACGAGTTGGGAAACGTGGGAGTATCAATAACATGTATCAAATCACAAGGTAACTGACATCGAGAAATGTCTCACACGGCAAACACTGTAAAAGGTAATAGGTGTTGGCCAATTTATCAAATTTTAAAAAAGCACATCAGTTTGGGTACTTATAGAGAAATTGTCTCGATAGAGATGCCATTGTTAATTTTGCAACTTAACCTTTGGATCTAAGGCTCCACACATACTTGTGTATACATGTGTGCATGTACATACGTGTGTGAGCATGAACACACAGCTGATAAACTATACTTGCTTCTTTGGATGTGTCTTATTTGTTTTTTAACAGTATGCTATGAATAGCTTCCTACATCACAAATGTTGCTGCCCACATATTGTACTGTCTATCTGAACCATGGTTTATCTGTTGTTTAACAGGTGGTGGTTAATCTTTGCCAGTTTAACTGGAGTAAAAATCTCAATGGAAACACCTTTGGGTGCATCTGTGAAGGAACTCTGAGAAAAGTTGGACTGAAGTCTGAAGACCCATCTTAGGTGTGGGTAGCTCCATTAAAGGGACTGCTGTCTGGGCTGGAGGTGCCAGGAGCTCCACAGAAAACCAACAAAACCAACTAACCTGAGCTGGGTGAGAGGGGGTCTTGTGGAGACTGAAGCACCAACCAAAGACCATGTATAGACCTAGGCCCCCTATATATATGTACCCCAGGGGCAACTTGATCTTCGTGTGGGTGACCTAGTGAGGGGGAAGTCGGTTCTGTCTCTGACTTGGACAGACTGACTTGTCTCTGCTGTGCCTGGCCACCATGGAAGAGAATGCATTCCATCCCGGTTCAACTTGATGTGCTGGGGTGGGTAGGTAGGGGGGGGCTCCCCTTTTCTGAGGATTAGGGGAGGGGGCCTAGGGTGAGAGGGAGGGAGGGCGGGACCAGAAGAAGAGGAGGAAAGGGGCTACGATCAGGATGTAAAGTTAAATATATATGTATACACACACACACACACACACACATACACACTTTCCTCTCTCTGCTTCCTAACTGTTGTGCTGTGACCAGCTGCTCCATGCTTCTCCTATTTCTTTGACTTCCCTGCGGCATTGGACTGTATCTCTTCTTAAATTTGGGGCCCAAAGAAAACTTTCCTTCCTAAGTAAGTTGCTTCTGTCTGGTGTTTTATCACACCAGAAAAACAAATAATTCCCTAGCCATCTATCATTGGATATTTCCTTCATTATCTTTTGTAATAATACCACATTTATTTGACAATGCTGTATCTAAATTGCCAAGTATAACTGTAGTTGTTGCTTTATGACTAATCCTTAGAGCCATTATCATTATTTTATTCTTAGATAAGTTTGCAACCAATAGTTTTGCTCACTGATCTTTTTGCAAATTTCCTGATAATACTGCTAATACTGCATGCTTTTCTTCTTCCTCCTCCTTTTCTCCCTCTTCTTCTTCTTTCTACATTTATTTATTTGGAGAGTGTGCCATGGTGCACCTGTGAGAATCAGAGAACAGATTGTTGGAATAAGTTCTCTCCTTTCACCACATGGGTTCTGGGATGGAACTTCAGTCATCAGGTGTATAGGCAAGCATCTTTATCTGCTAGAATTTCTTGATGGCCCCAACATTTTCCTGTCTGTATCTGTTGTTTTCTTATTTTGAAAATGTACTTTCATGTACCAACACTACTTATTTATTTCTCTGGTTTGTCCTTGGAATTTTGGTTATGGATTGCCTTTAACTTGTACAGGTCTAGCTATGATGACGGCTAATTTTGTCTCAACTCAGTAGACATATAGGTCACTATTGTTCTGGGTGCTTGTGTGACACTGTGTTTTAGAGGAGATTAACATTTAAACTCACACACCGAATAAAACAGACTGCCATCCCCAACACATCCCCAACAATTGATTAGATGGCAGGCACCAGCTAACCAATTCAACCCATCAATAGAACAAGCATGATGGCCACCTCTGGAGTGACAGAGAATGGATCTTGCCTGACTGCCTTTAAACTAGAGTGCTGGGCTTCCTTGACTTTCAACCTGATGCACTGAAGTTGTGAACTGAACATTCCTGGGCCGCAATTTTGAGAAGCCATGTCTATGGTTATGCCAGCCAGCCAATTCCTTATAATAAATATCTTTATGTTTATATAAATACTTTCAATATGTAACACAAATGTTCTGAGTTCATTTATGCTTTAATCATGAATTGAATTCTAGACCATTTATATCCTGTTATTTCTATTTTTTTCTGAAGAATCTTTGCTGATACAAATGTTCAGATCAACGCCTAACCTTTTCTATCTTTATTTTTCACTACCGCTGTTTTTGATATCACTAAAAGAAATGTTTTACAAAATGGGGGCATCTCAAAGTAAAATTAGAAAATTATTTTTTAAGCCAGAATTTCACCATATTACCCTGGCTTTCCTGGAATTCCTTATGTAGACCAGGCTGGCCTTACTGAATGCAGAGATTGTATTGTGTGCTTATTTCCCAAATGATAGATATATAAGGTAATGTCCATAAAGCCTATATGAAGCACCAATGACAGATCAAATAAACTATTCTAACCAAGTCTCTCTTAGAAAACCACAGTTTTTTTGAGTTACATATAGGATAATGGGTAAGAGGTTATTTATAGGAACATGGGTGACTTAAAGGCAATTAAACCATTGAAAATCTTGCCCTAGCTTGGCTGAATAAAAGCTTCAATTCTTGAGCTTCTTGCCAAACTTGCAGGCAGCAACTTTGAGAAAAGTTTCCTAGCCTAGAAATCATTACTGTGTATAAAGCCATGGGGAGAAACCTTGTGAATCTTGTAACTTCATGAACTTCCTGAGCCTTGCAAGTTTAGTAAGCTTCCCTAGTCTTGTGGGCTTCTTTTATCCTTCCTTAAAGGATATTTTAATTCACAGAAAGCTGCTGCAGAATTTCTTCACTGAGTTACCTTGACCTAGAGTCAAGGTTTAATTTCACTAAAGTCAGGGTGTGTTAAAATTCCATTGTCCTAAAGGAATTTAGTCAGTGGCATCAAACTGGGTTAGTTCTCACAGTAGTTTTCAAATGCCAAGCACATAGATTTAGTCTTAGTCATCTTACTGCCAAAGCTGGAACAGGGTGACCCTTCTTGGACATCACTGCTGCAGTGCAGTCTTGTTCCCTTCCTTGTGATGGAAGGGGAAATGTACAGGAAGCACTTCTGCTGTGTACAACAGGCTTGGAGCGATGTCAAGGGAAAACATCTGTGGCTTAACTTGCAATGTACCTTGTGCACCATTGGCCTTGGGAAATAGCTAAGTTATGAGGCCCTAAGTTTGACTTTAAAAATCAATATTTTACAAATATGGTGAGAAAGGGCTTCAGAAATGGCCCAGAGGCTAAGAGCATGTCCCCACTCTTACAGACTACCCACGTCTGACTCGCAGGATCCATGTCAAGTGACTCACATCTGCTCTTAACCCCAGCTCCAAGGCTTCTGGCCTCTGTGACTATGTGCACTCATGTGTACATACCCACAACACACACACACACACACACACACCATACACACACAGGTACATGCATCGTTGTACAGATGTCTGTACATGCATATATGGGAATATATACACACAGGGTATGCATTGTTATATAAAATTTTAAGCTCACCAAAACCATTCAATGGAAAAAAGACAGCATCTTCAACAAATGGTGCTGGTCCAACTGGATATCTGTATGCAGAAAAATGAAAATAGATCAATATTTTTCACCTTGCACAAAGCTAAAGTCCAAGTGGATCAAAGACCTCAACATAAAACCAGACACACTAAACCAATTAGAAGAAAAAGTGGGGAAGACCCTAGAACTCATTGGTACAGGAGACTACTTCCTGAATAGAATACCAGAAGCACAGGCTCTAAGAGCAACAATCAATAAATGGGACCTTATGAAACTGAAAACCTTCTGTAAAGCAAAAGATACTGTCATCAAAACAAAACGACAGCCTGCAGACTGGGAAAGGATCATTACCAATCCTACTTCTGACAGAGGGCTAATATCCAGTATATATAAAGAACTCAAGAAGTTAAAAAGCAAGAACTCAAGTAATCCAATTAAAAAATGGGGTATGGAGCGAAAAAGAGAACTG
>CM053767.1:9066020-9252289 GCA_028658305.1 Pachyuromys duprasi
GTTAAGTGTGGGAAGCAGCATGGTGGCCCCTCAAGGAATTACAAATAGGCTTCCCGAATGATGATCTAGCGGCCACCCTTCTGAATCCCTAGTCAAACAGAACCCAGGCAGAGCACTGAGAAGATACTTGTACACTCTTGTTAACTGTCACTTTAAGGGAAGTGAGTCAGTGGAATCAACCACAGTGTCTATCAGCAGAAAATACATTTAGTGGCTGGGGAGATGGTCCAGTTACTAAGTGACTTTCTTTGCACATAGGAAGACTGGAGTTCTAATCCCCAGGACTCAAGCAAAAAAAAAAAAATTATCAGGCACTGTTGGACCCAGGTCAAGGACATGGATGGAGAGGCAGACAGAGCATCACTGGGACTTGCCAGTCAGCCACCTGCAAACACACACACACACACACACACACACAGACAGACAGAGAGAGAGACAGACAGACAGACAGACAGACAGAAAGAGAGTGACAAGAGGAGAGAGAGGTGTATATAATGGGACAACATGGTTGAGTCTCAAGAACTCACATCAAGTGAATAGAAAGATACATACTGTGTTATTTATGCACACAGAATAGCTAAACTATTCAAATAATAGAAGCATCATGGAGACTGGTGGTTGCCAAGACCAGGGTACGGACAGGAGACAGCTACTGATATTTAGTCTGTACAGAATTTCAGTTTTGTAGGGTGAAAAAGTTCTAGAACCATGTTGCCTGATGGTGTGAATATACTTAATGCCACTAGGCTATACATTAAAAGCAGTTAGCTTGGTAAGTTAAAGCATGACTTTAACCACCATTAAAAACAAACAAACAAACAAGCAAACAAAAAACAGGTGAAGCACACCTTTCTCCAGAGCTTCAAAGCACAGCTTTTGTGCTGCGAACTGAGCACAATGACCCGTTTCGCTGAAAACACTGGCGATGATTAAAAAAACAAAAAACAAAACAAAACAAAAAAAACCCTACACCAATGGGACTTGATGCCACCAAGCGTTCATACCTCTGGCCATCTGCTTTTCAGAGTAAATATGTCCCAAAGATGAATTAGCATGTGGCATGTGAAAGAAAAGCACAAGAGTTGGGACTCTGCCCGGCCCTTCAAGGACTCCTACTGTCCAGCTTGGAGGCAGCTCTCTGAGCAGCCGGGCCCTTCACATTCCAAGCCAAGCTATTTCTTTACATAAACAGTCTTCTCTCATCTGGTGCTGCTTGCTAGAGCTCAGCAGCCACAGGCTTGCCTGAAGGGCTCTCTGATCGATCCCCTTTCTGTCTGGTTTTCCTGTCTGCCTCCTTCCCATGTGGGCTGCAACATTGGTTAAAATAAGGAATAGAGGCCACAAGGAGCCACAGAAGCTAGACTGTTCATCAGATCAAGGCTTGTTGCACACTTCTCACAGATCAGTGGCTGGGCCAGCAACAGCCGCATCCCGGTGGCCTGTCAGAGATGTGAACTCTGCTGCTCCAGAACCCAGTGATGGTGCTCACTGTTCTGAAGGGTCATGCTTCTCCCTGTGATTTTGGTTGAAATTTGAGAGCCACAGGTCCCTTGTCCCTGCCAGAGGCCTACTAAAACCCATCCACCAGCAGATGGCAGCATGCGACCACGTCCATCTGTCCATTCTCCATTTGAACTTGAGCAAATTAAACAGAAGAAACATCTGCATTACTGACTACTTAGTGAAAAATAAATTGCACTGTTACCTTTCTTTACAAACATAAAGAAGGAAAAAGAATTCTTTGAAACGCAGAACCAAAAATATAATCTAAAATAGTATGTTTTGGGGTGTGAGCCTAGCCTTTAAGGGCTGCATCTCTCAGGGCAGAACTTATGGGAGTAGCCAACCATTACTGGTTCAACTTGAGACCCATGCCTGATACTGTTGGGAAGGCCAGGAACCAGAGGCTGGGAAACCCAGAGACCTAGGATAGAACCAATCACGTCTGGGGGAAAAAAAAACAGTAAGTGAAAGGATTCCTAATGGTATTCTGCTATACTGGTAAACTGGAGCCCAGCATAATCTTCATCAGAGAGGCATCATCCAGCAACTGATGGGAGCAGATGATGAGACCCACAGCCAACCATTAAGCAGAGCTCAGGGAATCCTTCAGAAGACAGGGAGGAAGGATTGTAGGAGCCAGAGGGTCAAAGACAGCAGGAGAACAAGGCCCATAGAATCAACTAAGCAGGGCTCATAGGGGCTCACAGTGACTGAACAGACAACCACGGAGCCTGTGTGGGTCTGACCCAGGTCCTCTGCATTTGCTATAGATATGTAGCTTGGTGTTCTTGGGGACTCCTAACTGTGGGGAACCGGGACTACCTCTGACTTTTTGGGGTTCTTTGCCTCATTTTGAGACTTTTCCTCCTACTGGGTTGCCTCATTCAGCCTTGACATGAGAGTGTGTACCTAGTCTTACTGTAAATTCTTATATCATGTTTGGTTGATATCTCTGGGAAGCCTGCTCTTTTTTAAAGGTAAACTGAGGAATGGGTCTGGGGGAGAAGAAAGGTGGAGGGGTAGGCCTGGGAGGAGAAAAAAGAGGGGAAACTGAGATCAGGATGTAATATGTAAGAGAGGAATAATTAAATAATATAACACACACACATAATATACACACATATAATCTCACAGACAAACTCTAGGAGTCGTTCAATATTGTGTGGCATTAAGATGAAACCTTTGTGCCTGTAGTGTAACTTCCTTATGGGTAGACAGTCAAAAGAATCAGCTAACCCTACCCTTCTGCCACCCTGCGCTATTCGGCTTCTAGGTTTCAAGTCTAATTTATACATATGTCCTTGTTACGAATACCGATCACAGGATAGTTTATCTTTTGAGAAAAGCTATTTGCAGCGTGAGCCGGTCTTACTTACTTATTTACAGCATGAGCCAAAGGGAAGGACTTGGGACTTGGATGCTCTTAAGTGATTTTGCAGCGTGGCATGTACGTGTGTACGGGTTCCCAGGAAGAGAAACGGGCTTTCTATACAGCAGATGATTTCTCCCTGCCATTGAGAACCCAGAGCCTGGCATTTCCTTTGTTTCAAACCATAGTCTCACTGTGGAGCTTTGACTGACCTCAACCTCAAAGCCCTTGTTCATCTACTATCCCAGTGCTGGGATTACGGGTAGACGCTACTGCAGCAGCTGCCCTTGGTCACTTTCTGCTCATCAGAGGCCACAAGGATTCCTTCCTGATCGGCCTGGAACCTTCCTGTGGGCTGTCCTCCCTGTGACCGGCTTTCTCAGAGGAGAAACCCCGAGACCCTTCAACGTCCTCTCTCTCCCTCTCTCTACTCTTTAAGCACAGGCTATCGTTTCGTTTCATATTACTGTTCCCTAAGGGGCTCTTCCTGATAAATGGCCTTCTGAGTGACATGCGTAATAGGCAAGGATGGCTGCCGGTGACAGACAGCCACTGAAGCCTTCTTTTCTGGGCTTCTTTATCTATCACATCAATTTGTTCCTGTCTGCGATCATAAACCGCCAGGGCAGGATGCCACAGCTGGAAGGCAGCATACATCTTCTCTACCCATCTGTTAAACATATTCTCCTGATGCGATGCCGGCTTTAGTGTGGCGCTGCTGGGGGCCATGGGAGCCCTGTCTGCTTCTGATCCTTTCTTGTCTTGAGATCATGTTTCATTATCCCCCAAGCCAAAAATACAAGGAGTTTGATCCATGGCCAGATAATGTGATTCTGGGACATAGATTGGGATTACTGAAGATAAGGCATCCCGGCTGCGGGGCGCACTGTCGGAACACATGCTTATTAGATCCCGTCCCATGCAGGGGCTCCCCACTGCCAAGCTGGAATGCTGCTAAGCACGCACCCTCACCCACCTTCTCTCAGCTACCATGGTAGTCACAGGCTTGCTTTTGCTCAGAAAGCAAAACCCAAAGTGATAGTGGCCCAGTGCTGCTCCAGAGCCACAAGCCATTAGTTCACATGGGGACAGGGCCTGCTTTCCAGCTGATGCAGCACCCCAAGAATGCCAAGTGACACCCTCCTGTGCCCTCACAGGTGCAAGCTATTTCTTCCTGAATGAATCACCGATTCGATTCTCCTCTTAGCTCTTTGGGCCACGCTGTTGCTCACCTCGTAAACACACAGAGGCTGCAAAGTCTCACACTTTGTTCCAAACCTACATCTCTCTCCTAATATGGTAATGACCTAGTTCCCAGCCATGGAGGTCAAGGGCTTATCTTTGGAAGAAGCCTGGATATCAAGGGCATTGTCAACAGTTGAAGATCAAGAGTAATTTCTGAAATATAGCCAATACACAAAGGGGGGACTGCGTGCATCTAAACTCTGCTAAGATGGGCTTACTTGTCTCTTCCGAATTCGTAGACTTTTGGGTCCAGAGGTTCAGCTAATTGCACATGGAAAACAGGGTACTCAGTATTAATTCCATTTGCTCTTAACATGGGTATTTCTTTTTCTTGTCATTATTTCATTAAATAATCTGGTATAATAACTGCTGACGTGTTGTGTTAACAGCACTAACAGTAATGTAGAGGTGATCTAAAGTACAGAAGTTCATGTGCAGAGTCTATGACAATAGTGTACCATTTATGGGAGGGACTTAGCATCTTTAAATTCCAGTATCCTGGGAGAAGAGGTGCTGTAACCAGTCTCCCAGGATGACCCTTCAAGGCAGCAGAACTGGTCCTGTAGTTTCTTTACAGAAACAGGCAATGTCAGCAACCACACCAGAAAATCTTATAAAACTGTAAAACAGTCGGCACAATGTCAGAGAATGTGGTCGGGATTTATTGTATTGCATTTGAATGATACCACATTAATATTCAGTAGGCATGAACTCTAGAGTAAGTCTTGTCTGCTTGTCTGAGTTCACTCAAGCCCACAAGGGCGTGGCAAGGTTGACTGGGGAGCTTCCTGGCAACTGGCAAAGTTCTCTAAGAGAAGTTCTTACCAAGCTAGTTGAAGCCTTGACTGCGCCAAAGGGCTAAAGTGGAACCTGACGTCTGAAATACTCGTTGGCTGAGAGTGAGAACCGGGAATCTGTTGCCCTACGGCACGTTGCTTCACAGCCTTCCCACGCATCGGTGGCTATTTTCATCTTACTACCCTACGCACTTGCTAACTTATGAACGTGTTATAAATAATAGCGGTGGATTTTCATACACCTCATAGTATTAAGGGAAGAATCAAGGAAATTTCTTCAGACACATCTGAGTTTTTCAGTGAAAAGCATCATTTAAAAGATGTGTCTATGGGCACAGGTCAACACACAATAGTAAAGTTAGTACAGTATGAGAGGCTTTTTTTTTCTTCTTGTAACTTGGTTGTGTCTTTCTTATGGGCGAACTCTGTAGGTGGCAACATAAACTGCAAGGTCAAAGTCTGGCATGCCAGTCTGAGGCCTTTAAAGATTAAGGAAAATCAAAATGCTCAGACTTTTAAGTAACTGTCCAGGACCCTTTGACAGTTTTTTTTTAACTCTATATTTGCTTTGGATGAGGACATTTCACATACATCACTAAATGCAGTTCTGATGCCTCCCTCTGTGGAGAATGAAAGTTCTGTGAAGACAGGGACTGAAAATACACTCAGTGCTCTCCTAAGCAGGAAGTAAACCACTCACACATTGAAGCAGCTTGCAGGCAATTAATGAATACCTAAATACCAGAACAAATGACATCCAGGTCCCTGGCAAACAGTCTAGCCAGGGAAGAGCCCTGATGCCAAGAGAGGATTGCTACAAGATACAGAAGAGGCCCAGGGGAGGGGCAAGTGGAAAGCTCTTGCCTCGGGAAAGATTCAGAGCCCAGCGCCTGCATGTTTCCAGAGAGCAGCCAGGTTCTGCATTGGGTAGAAGAAGTAAAGAAGGAAATCAGAAACACATATAGCAAAAGCAGAAAGAAGAGATATCAAGACTGGGAGGGGAGAGAGAGAGAATGAGGGAGAGGGAAGAGGTGAGGAAACGGAGAGGGAGAGAAAGACAGAAAGACAGACCTAGAGAGAGATAGAGAGACAGAGAAAGACAGAGAGAGAGAGAGAGAGAGAGAGAGAGAGAGAGAGAGAGAGAGAGGGAGAGAGAGAGAGAGATCCTGTACACTATTTCATTTTCTACTGCAAGGGACGGAGTCTTCCCAGTGGGAAACAGATGTCTCCTGCCAATTAGGATTTAAACATCAACAGGGGCTTCTTGAGAGAATGATGACAAGTCTAATTGCAAGTAACAGCTGGAGAGCCCTTGGCTACCCCGAGACAGGTTTTTACTAATCCCCCTTTTGCTGGGCGCCTGGCATCAAGCGGGGATCAACTCCTCTGTCATGGGGCTGAGGCTGTAAAATGCAGAGCAAGTATTTAACAGTCAGAGCTCAGCAGGAAGCCTCTGAATACTCTCACTGGTTCCCAAAGCTGACCCTGTGATAGCCAAGTGGGCACACTGGCACTGCCAACAAGCCTTTCAAAGGACTGGTACTGCCACAGAAAACGAGGAGCACATCCACGATGCCCAGTTTCCTTGTTGCCGCTGGCCCACTCTCAGAATCCAATTCCTTTGTGCATACTAACAACTGGAAGTGTCTTTGGAGTGTGGCCTCAAAATGGTTAGTGATGTGATACTTCTTTATCTAGCACATATTTTATTGAGAAACCTTCCCCCAACCTGCCCTGGAAGGAGAGACAGCAATGAACTGTGGTAGACACCAGAAGAGTGGAGCTGAGGAGGAAGTTTCCTCCCTGGTGCTGGTTTTCATAGTGCTGGAGGTTGCCAGGTAGGCAACGGGGGGGAGGGGGGAGAAAGTCACCACTGTTTTTTCCCAGTTTTAGATCTCACATGCTACAGTAACTATTTGTCAGGCGAGGTGTCCCTACTGATGCCATAGGGGCATAACTGTGTGGGGATAACCAATTGATTTTTTTATTGGATCTGAGGCTTATACCGGAGGAGGAAGATCATGCCCAGTACCACAGACCTCATCAAAGACCCAGCTCCAAGGTCACATGTGTCAGGGGTCAATCTACTATTTTTGCTTCTATCAAGTAGACATATCAAACTGCCTCCTAAATATCTATGTTTGTTCCCATTGACTAGTGCTGGACTCAGCCCTGACCATGAAAACTTCGATTTGTAGTGAACAGTGGTTAATGTAGACACTTGTAGCTGGTCAAGATACTCAGAACAGCGATTAACCGGTACTTAACCTTAAATGAGATATCTGTATCGACACTTCCAAGCCTCAGGGAGCATTTTGGAAGAGGGACATAAGAAATTTAAGAGCTGGACAATGGAGAGGAGAGCCATGAAATGACATCATGTGGCTGTGACGTAGCTGTAGCATTTATGAACTCATAGCAGCTGTGATTGCTTATATAGGGTCTACACAAGCCTGAGCCTAGAAGCGAGCACTCTACCATGTCTGGGGGAGAGGCTCATGAGGCTCCATGACACCTAGGAAACTTAATTACAGTGAAGAGGGCTACTAAAGGAGAAGAATTCAGTGACATAGCCCCTGGTCAGTTACTACTCCGGTGGACGGTTCCACAGCCATGCCCCAGCAAGAGGCCATGGATAAATCCAGTGGGTCACAAAACAAAGCAAAAATCAGATAGCAAGATGTGAAAAGTGGGATTCAGTTTTAGTGGGGTGGCGGTGAGGGAGGTTGGTGGGGCGATAAGGATGTGGGGAGGTGTGTTCCACCAGAATGCATTATATGCACGTACGCCTAAAACTGTCGAAGAATAAGATAACTTAAAAAGAAGGTGCTAGTATTGTTCCCTGCAGGTATGGGATTGGCAGAACAAAGCAAACAACAGATCTGTGCATTCGAAAGACCCATGAAGAAAAATTCAAAATAAATAAAACTCACTTTAACATTTTATAATCAAAAGTTAAAATATAATTACCTCACTTCTGTCTTCCCTTTCGCCCCTGCAACACCTACCAGACCCCTCCCTCCCTTCTCAGATTAGGGACCTCCTTTTCTTTGATTATCACTGCTATATAATTCTAAAGTGTCACCCAAATTCAGAGCATTTGAATGAAAAATGTTCTCCATAGACCCACACATTTGAAAACTTGATCTCCGTTTGTTAGTGTAGTTTTGAGAGGCTGTGGAAACTTCTGGACACTGAGCCTAGCCAGCATCTATAAGGCTAAGATTAAGCCAGATCTTCCTGGGTGTCTCCGTCCTTTGGGATGTGAGGAGTCCTGGCTGAATAGCTCCAGTATCTTCTGCACCCTCATGGACTCTCTGAAGCCACATGCCAAAATCAACAGCTCCCTAAATCCACTCTCATCATGTATGTTTTTTACAGTGAGAAGAAACATAGCCAACATATAGAAGCTTATGTTCCCTAGGATTCTGCTCTCAGTGTGTTCTTTGGAAAATGCGGAAGTTACTGCGTGACACCCACATGTGCTTCAAGTCGGGAAGCCCCTCCTCAGTGTCTGGAGCTGTGGGAGTGTATTCTTCATGCTCAGTCCTCTCCAGTTCTCTGTGACACCTCTAGTGTCCCTGCTTATATCAGGCTCAACCATGGAGCCCTCCTCTGCGGGCGCAACTTTTCATAGGTTGGATTTTTCCTCTCTTTATATTCCTATCAGTTAACGTGATAACTGACATAAAATCAGTGCCCAATAAATGCTTCTTTAAATTTCTTCTTCCCAGACTAGGAGGTCAGAGGCGAACTGCCAAAGCATTAGTGAACGAGGCCAAGTCAAACAAGGCTAGCAAGCAGCTCTGGTGCCATTGAAGGAGTCATTCCTTTAAACTGCCAGCAAAAACAGATATATCCAAGGCACATTCTCCCGGAAACACTTGCAAACCTCCACTGTGGAATGCCTAAGCATTCTCCTGTAAGGACAGCGAGGTGCCAGCCCAGTGGAGAGGAAATCGAGACCAGAGACTGACATTTGCTCACAGAAATTCACAGTCTTTCAGTGCTGGGTGGTGGGGGTGGGGGTCACAGTTCAGGGAATTAAAAGCAGGAAGAATTTTCAGTGAGCAAATTTTCTAAATCTTTGACTGGGTTGAAATCTACATGTTGATATCAGACCACATATAAATGGAATCTTTTAAAACTAATATTTACTCAAATCTTATTGTTCACTATCCTTGGTTTTTGCTAGTAGAACCCAGAGGAAAGACACTTCACATTTGGCTTTCAGATTTTTCCAGCAGAGATGGAAAACATTGAATGGCAGACACAAAGGACTGGATTCTATCCTCCACAGAGGATTGTAAAGAAACGGTAAAGCCATGGATGGGTTGTGAAGGAATCAACAGATGTTTGGTGGTCAAGTAGGCACCTCTGGTAGCAAGAAAACCTAATCCACCTGATGTCAGCTCTACTTTTTTATGTCTTCGATGGCTTCATGAGGGAATGTCTCAGAGACTGAACATATCCGGTTGTAACTGAAGGCTCCTACTACCCTGACAGGAAGGATTAGTGCCTGAGTATAGAGCTGAAAGTGTGAAGAGGAGGCAGGGTGTGTTTAAGCCTAGAAAGGGAGGAGAGGAAGAAGGGGAAAAGCTAAGACCCAGCTTGGCATCTGGGGAAGCTGTATGGATGTTCGCACCATGAACAAAACAACACAGGAGGGTGAAGAAAGGCCAGCTGGAGGCTTCCCATAAACTGCTGGATAGATTTTTAGGTGCACAATCTATCAATACAGATAAACTCACAAAAGGCAGGAAGATATTATGCCAGGCCTGAATCTATCTTTCAGAAAGAATGTGTCTTAAGTAAAATAATTAGCACAATGGATCTGCACAAAGTGAATGAAATTAAAGATCTCACAATTTCACATGCATCTGTAGTATAGAAGCAATAGGTCAACACCCTCAGGCTGGAACACAGAGACAAATGGCTTGTTTCTGGATGGGAGAGCAATGCTACCATAAGCCACAAGGCACAAAAAGACTGTGTAAAAAAGGCTTGAGGAGTTCGGGTTATGTGAGTCATGGAGGCTAGAGAAAGCTCCTGCAGCCCGGGAAGCATGTCTGGTGTTGATGACACGGAGAGTTGACCTTAGACTCAGAAGCATGCTTATCACTGAGAGAGACAGTCCTCTTCCCCTACCTCCTCCCCAAAAGAAACGATCCAGATGTGAAGCTATTGAAGAGAGCCCTTAAAAACTGTGATAAAGACGCTAAAGTTCAGCTCTTCACAGTTGATGGCTTCTGACAGGGTGGGGTTTGGGAGTGAGAAAAGACTGTTTTCTTTCTTTTTTTTTTGGTGAACATTTCTTTTTTCCTTCTTTTTCTTTTTATTTCTTTTTTTGCAGTTTATTCACTTTGTATCCCTGTAGTCTCCCCCTTCCCCTCTTCCCCACCCTCACTCCCTCTTTCTCCTTATCCCCCTCCTTTAGTCCACTGATATGGGAAGTCCTCCTCCCCTACTATCTGACCTTAGCCTGATGGTCTCATAAGGACTGCCTGGATCCTCTTCCTCTGTGGCCTGGCAGGGGGAGGTTATCAAAGAGCTGACAACTGAGTTCATGTCAGAGACTCCCCTGCATCCCTTACTAGAAGACCCATGTGGAGACTGAGCAGTCGATGGGCTACATCTGAGTAAGGGGCCTAGGTCCCCTCCATGCATGGGCCTTGATTGATTCATCAGTCTCTGACTCCCCCCCCCCCGCCCCATCCAGATATTTTGGCTTTATTGGTCTCCTTGTGGAGCTTCTGTCCCCTCCAGGTCTTTCTATCTCCTTTTCTTCCATAAGATTCCCTGTACTCTGCCCAAAGTTTGGCTATGAGTCTCTGCATCTGCTTCAATCCCCTGCTCGGTGGTGTCTCTCAGAGGACATCTGTGGTAAGCTTCAGACCTGCTTACCACAGCCCTTCAACTGCTTCTGGTGTCTAGCTTGTTTGCCTTTCTGAATGAGAAGATCAGCAATCAATAAATGGGACCTCATGAAATCGAAAAGCTTCTGTAAACAAAGGACATGGTAAGCAACAAAAGGACAGTCTATGGACTGGGAAAGGATCTTCACCAACTCTACATCTGACAGAGAGCTAATATCCAGAATATATAAAGAACTCAAGAAGTTAAACAGCATCAAACCAAATAATCCAATTAAAAAATGGGGAACAGAGCTAAAGAAAGAATTCTTAACATATTGAGTGAATAGCGAACGGTGGAAAAACACTTAAACGCTCAACACCCTTAGTTATCAGGGAGATGTGAGTCAAAATGACTCTGAGATTCTAGAATAGCTAAGATTGAAAACTCAAGTGACAACACATGCTAGAGAAGATGTGGAGAAAGGGGAACCTCCTCCATTGCTGTTGGGAATGTAAACTTGTACAGCTACTTTGGAAAACAATCTGGTACTTTCTCAGAAAATTGGGAATACTTCTACTTCAAGACCCAGGTATACCACTCCTGGGCATATATCAGAAAGATGCTCAACCATGCCAAAGGACATTTGCTCATCTATGTTCATAGCAGCTTTATTCATAATAGCCAGAATACGGAAACAATTTAGATGTCCCTCAACCAAGGAATGGATACAGAAAATTGGCACATTTTCACAAAGGAATACTACTCAGTCGTTAAAAAAAAAAAGGACATCATGAAATTTGCGGCAAATGGATGGAACTGGAAAAGATCATCCTGAGTGAGGTATCCCAAAAGCAGAAAGACATGAGTGGAATATACTCACTTAAAAGAGGATATTAGCCATATAAAATAGGATAAAATACTAAAATCCTAAAAATGCTAAACAAGGAGGATCCAAGGGAAGGTGCTTAATTATCATTTAGAAGGCCTCAATTTTTTTTAATGGACCAACTGAGGATCTGATCATGCTCCACTGAATGTAAGGGCAACACAAACTGGATTTAGAGTTTTGATTTCTTTTTTGGGGGTGGGAGAGGATGCAAGGGTGGAAGGTGGAACTTGGAGGAATGGGAAGTACATGTGCTCAGGTACACTGTATGCAATTTCCTATAATGAATAAAAATATTATGTTTGAAGAAATAAAAAGAGCACGCTTCACCCAACCCTGCCTTTGTAAACGCTAAGCTCTTTCTGATTGGCTGGCTTTCAGAGCTGTGGTCACTACAGTTAATGGTCAATGTATCATTGACTCAGGAATTTTAAAATCAGTTTACCATTTGCGTATTCCATGATCCCGGAATGGAAACATAGTGGTCAAACGGGTGATATTTAAACAAGCTTCTGATCACTACTTGTTGGCAAAGCTGCAAATGACTGTTTTTTTCTGAGAGCTCAGGGACCATTGCTTTTCTTTATTCTCAACGAACAAGAGATCAATGCATAATGGCTCGCTAGCTTATTTCAGCAGGTCACTGCTATGAAAATGATGAGAAGAGATATTTCTGGTTGTTGTTTTTTTTAAGCTTCTTAATTTTCTTTGTTTTTGTTTTTGTTGTTGTTTGTTTGTTATTTTGAGACAGTATCTCTCCATATGGCCCTTGCTGTCCTGGAATTCACTACGTAGACCTGGTTGGCCTCAAACTCATAAAAATCTTCTTGCTCCTGCTCCTCGAGGGCTGGCATTAAAGGTTGTATCACCATGCCCAGAAATGTCTCATTTTCTTAATTTCAATAGAAAAAACAAGCAACTCTTTCTGAAATTGTTAAATGCTTTGAATTTGTATGATCTCACCAAATAATATGTCATGATTTGGCAATGACATAAAGTGTATTTCAATTTTTCTGACATTGCTGGTGTTTCATTACTTACTGTTGCTGTGTTTAACTTCAGTTCCTCAGCAGGCAGTTGAGGTTCACATGATCTCTGATTGAACACAGGGGTCATGTCTCTGCACTGTGGGAATTGTGTTTGTCAGTGATTCTTTGTGTCTGGCCTACTCCTTAGTAATCTGAAGCTTTTTGGTAGTCATCTTAGTTAGGATTTCTATCGCTTTACTGAAACACCATGACCAGAAAGCAAGTTGTGGAGGAAAGGGTTTCTTCACCTTATACTTCCACATTGCTGTTTATCACCAAAGGAAGTCAGGACAGGAAGTCAACCAGGGCAGGAACCTGAAGGCAGGAGCTGATGAAGAGGCCATAGAGGGGTTCTGCTTACTGGCTTGTCTTCCATGGCTTGCTCAGCTTGATTTCTTAAAGAACCCAGGACTGCCAGCCCAGGGATGGAACCATCCACAATGGTCTGTGCCTCCTTCCATTGATCACTAACAGCTGGATGTTATGGAGGCATTTCCTCAACTGAGTTTCCCCTCTTTCAGATAACTCTAGTTTGTGTGTCATGTTGATGTAGGACTAGACAGCACAGTAAGGAACCATTTGGTTTCTCATGTCTGGAGCTGTGTGTTCTTCAGATGTGATTCTGATCACTGCAGATGGACAGGAGTCTAACTCAGTGAGATCTACACATATACATAAGCACACAAACCTTCTCCCAAGGGCTAACGGAAGGCTTACTTTTATTTAAAAAAATCTTTTACTTTATATATGTTCTGTGCAGCTGTTTTCAATCCTAACATGACTCAAAAGTAATCCTACCTTAAATATATTGGAAGCAATTTCAAATACTGCGTGAGGCCATTCTTACCAGAACACAACTACAGCACACTGTATTTGTTTTCACTTTGGGTAGTATCTGTTCCCAGTCATCTAAATCCCCAGGAACTACTTCCTTTGTCATTTGGTCCTGATGCCTGGCAGAATATTTGGCATGAAATAGTTGTTCACCATGTGTCTATTGAAAAGAGAAATGTCATTTTGATGATGGATGGCAAGGTATTTCTGTGAACAGAAATCAAAGCAATACATTTCTTTTATTATGCTTGTTTTCAAATTCCAATCAACTACAGAAACCCAGGATCCCCAAATAGCAAGAAATATTGCCAATCATTATCTCCAACTTATTTCTTTTATTTTTACAGGTTCCTACAAAAAGAAGTGAAGAAAAGGTTTTCATTTTATTTTTCATCCAATCAGTTTTTCACGAACCTTGGATGACAGCTTACTTTATTCCTGAATCAAGTGTTTCTGCCTACCTGCTGAGGTTGGACTTTCTAGTCAAGGATCTTCCCATGATGCTTTTCCAGCTTCAGCCTGTGATAAGCACCTTTCTGGGGTAAGTGCCCATGCGGACACTTGTGCCACATGCTCTTTCCCACTGTCTTTGTTCAGTGTGGGCGGTATCGCTCACCCTGTAAACCTGACCTACTTTGCCGACCTTCCGGACCTTAACAGGGCCCTCTCATGGTCCTTCCTGGTGGAGATTCAGCTTTGTATTTCTGTCTCGGATCTTTGAAAAAAGGGGTGACATAATCTTCTTCTAGACTTTGGAAACATGTACAGTTCTTGATTCTGTCAGGTCACTAGGAATTCAACATCATGTTGGTGAGTGCCACTTTCGAAGTGACTATGAAAGGGTATTTTGTTTGTTTGCCTGTTAGGGAGTCCAGTTATATAGGCCAGGCAGCTTAATAGCAATCTAGAGCTACTCAATGTAATTCTCAGCTCCTGGAGACTAGGGAAAATAAATAATCAATGCTTTAAGTTGTTGAATTTTAGGACAATTTGTTGCCAAGTGCTAGATAACTAATACAATTGTAGATTAGTCCTTTTCCAAGAGGTTGGTCAGGAAAATCTCTAGATCTCTAAAACATCCTTCTGGCTGCTTTGACTTTCCAGATGGTGGTGGGCAATGACCTTGCCTTTAGCTGGCCTTCTCTTGTCCAGGCTTTGTCACTAGTGTATCAAATAAGGCTCTGGAGAGACGAACGACTCCTAGTGAACAATTAGGGAACAGATGCTGCCTAAGCATCTGTAAAGCATTGATGGATGGTTATTTAAGGCTGATTCTGAGTCATTATTGCATGACATCCTTACATGTAGTTTGCACAGAATTTATTGAGCAGCTTTCAGTGATGAATAGAGTGAGAAATAGCAGGCAAAGGGTATGGTCATAACAGTACATAAATTTTATTTTCATTTGGCATGAAAACACCTGATTTCCTTCAAAACTGTAAACATGTCACAGTATTAGGCAGGAAAAAGCTGAAGGATCTAAACTTTCATGAAGACATTGTTTTCAATAGAAATGTCCCTTTGTCCCATTGGTTTCTGCTGTTACAGCTCATTTTATTTTGATTTGTTTTATTACATTTTAGTTGCTTTTAATTAAAAAAGAAAACCAGAGAGAAAGGAACTGTTTTCCAAGATAACATTGATTATGTTAAAGACATTTCACTTATTTTTCTCCAGAGAAACAAAGGTGGCTTCAGGATTCGTTTTATGGCTAGATTTGGCAAATACCTTGTTTTAAAACTAATAGACATGATTAAAGTATTTATCAGGTAATGCTGATATATTACATGAAAAATCAAAACACAAGCAATGTACTTATTACGTAAAATCCTGTCATTAGTTAAAGAAGAGAATGTCAAGGTAGGAAGACAACTTATTCTTATATCTAAGAAGTAACTTCAAACTTAGATTATTGCCCTGTACAAAGACAAATATCTCAGCACCAGCTTCATTACTGTCAATGGCATATTGTTTTATTTGCATATGTTTTCTAGGACAAAGGTGCTGCTGGTTTGAAAAGTTTGCTTTCATGGCTTATTATCAGTTATTTAAAGATGGATCCCAGTTGATCTGAAAACTTGATAATTGATTTCTCAGTGTGACATTTGCCTTTTTCTGACTTTTCTCAGGTAACACCATGTAACTTCATCTTACTCTATTGTGTGTTATTATAACAAAATACCGGAGACTGGGTACTTTATTTGAAAACAAGGAGGTTTATTTAGCTTAAAGTTTTGAAGTTTGAAGAACTGGCATTGGTTTCTAATAAGTTATACAGTGATAGAATCAATGAATTGTGTGTGTGTGTGTGTGTGTGTGTGTGTGTGAGAGAGAGAGAGAGAGAGAGAGAGAGAGAGAGAGAGAGAGAGAGAGAGAGAGAACATAAGAGAGGTTAACATAAGAGATAAGTAAGCTGAGAAAGGCAAACTTGCCTTATAAAAACCTACTCTCTAAGTAACCAGTTTTGTTCCCAGAGATCTAACTCACTCCCGTAGACAAGGCTGAATTGCTTTCCCAGTCTGTCACACACAGTGCCCTCCCAGAAAGCTCTACCTCATAAAATGCCCAGCCCCCTTATACTTTTCCAGTATGGGCTTATGTTTTCAGTATATGAAGTTATTGAAACTGCCATGTGGGTTCTAGTTGTACGGAATGCTGGAGACATTCTTCAGGGGTACCTCTTCCCCTGGCATGTTGCTTGCCTGTAAGGGGTGCTGTAATGATGTGGGATTATAGGTAAAGTGGTTTTTAGTGGAATGAAAGTTAGGTGGTGCTCATAGCATCTACTTAACTGAGTAAACTCTTAACTGCATTCTGAAGATGACTTAGACAATGTTGTCTCTTGGTCAGATTCTAAAGTTTACAAGAGGTATGGAAATTTAGAGTGCCATAAAATGAGGTGTCAGATTCATCCATAATAACATAATTTAAAAATAATGCCATAGTACCTTAAACATAAGCAATATGTTTATTCTATACAGAGATAGTTCATAAATAGTCCTCACTTATCATCTTTTTGACTCAGATGTCATGGCTATTTTATTGTTGGAAACATCCAAAAGTTCAGGAAGTATTGTGACTGTGGAAGATGAAACAACCATTTTATTGACTTTGAATGGCTGTGCTGTTTAATTTTTATGTCACCTTGATACAAACTATGGTCATCTGGAAAGAAGGAATTTTAACTAAGAAAATACTTCCATGGTATTGGCTTGTAGTTAAGTCTAGGATATTTTCTCACTTGATGATTGTTGTAGGAAGGTCCAGCTCAGTGTGGGTGACATCGTCCCTGGGCTGGTGGTAATGGGAAGTACATGAAGATAAACCGAAGAAGCCTTGGGGACAACCCCATAAGCAACATCTCTGCCTCAGCTCCCAGGTCCAGGTTATTACCCTGTTTGAGTTCCTGCCCTGATCTCCTACAGAGATCAATTATGAAGTGGAAGTGTAGGTGAAATTATCTCTGTCCTCCCCAGGTTGCTTATCACGGCAGGAGAACCTCTATCACAGTGGCCAACTATGATCCATCACATCGTCTTGATTCTTGATTAGAGGGTGTTCTTTGGGGTGACAGTTTTAAAATGAAAATGAGTATACATTCCAAATGAAACACTTCTAAATGAAAATGAGGGTACATTTTTTTTTGACTGGACATGGCAAAAAAAATCTTTTGGTGGGTAAATTTTAAAGATACAGCCATGGCTACTAAGTTGAAAATTTTTTTTCTTGACATGCTAAAATTACTTGCTCTAGCAAAATCACCAATTGGATGTGTTGGCTGCATTCCCGCCTGTGTTGGCTTAATAGTCAAAATTTCTCTTAGTGAGGTAGGAAAGATGGCCCTGGAATTCTAGATGGACCTAGACTCCTGAACTTATGACCCTAGAAAGATGGCTTCTGTGGTGGCTTTGGAGGGAAATGCTTGGGATGAGTTTTTACAGGCCCAGGCTAAGTCCTGTCCCTATCCTTAGACACATAAGTTACTGTGAATAGAATGGAATCTGCATACACAGAGGGGTGGCGATTTCCCCCAAATCCCAGACCTACTTCACAAAAGTTATGCTTGCTTTGGTAAAGACAGATGACTGTGGGAGTGGAAGAAGATGATTATCTCAGATAAGGTGTTTAACCAATAACTACCAAAGCACAAGCTTCAAAACAAGTGAAAGGATTTCTACATTTCTATACTGATACACGAATGGCCAATAAATTGTAATTATTAGGAAGGTGTAAAAACCGTACTAAAATGCCATTATATTCATTAGGCTTTAAACAAACAAACAACAAAAGAAAACCCTAGCAAATACTAGTAAAAGTGTAGGAAGAAGACTTTGAAAGTCTTGTGAACTACTGGTTGAAGCGTGAAGTGATGCCCGCACAATAAGAGTTACAATTGCTCCTAAAAAAATCCAGTAGCTAAAAGAATTTAAATCAGAAATTCAAAGAGATATTTATATACTTATGCTCATAGCATATTATTTGTAGTAAGCAAGATGTCAAAGTAATCCATAGCCCACCAGGGGATAAATAAATAAACAGAATGTAACTGTCTCCATATGAGGAAATAGAGTTGAGTCTTCTAACACAAAAACTGACACAATCTAAGGATGACCTTTAAGATGACTATGTCATTAAGAACAAGACAAGATACAGTCTATGCCGGGCAGGGAGCAGTCTGAGAGTAGGAGGAAGGTTTGTGGAGACTCAGTCCTCAGTGGGTATGTGTTCTTTTATTATTTAGATTTATTTTATGTGTACTGTGTATGTGTTTGTACCATACCCTTGGAGGTCTGAACAGTGCATTGATCCATTGGAACTGGAGTTGTCTATGGTTGTGAGGCACCGTGTATGAGCTGGGAACCTAGACCAGGTTCCCTGGAAGAGCAGCAAGCACTTTTAACTACTGCACCAGATGTCTAGCCCCTCAGCGGATGGCTTTAGCTTTGCATGTGTGGTCGTGGTGGCAGCACAGATGAAGGTACTCAGGGCTGTAGGTGGTAATGCTTAATGACGGTAACACAAAATATAACAGAAAAGAGGCCTAACGTTGCCGTCCAGAACGTGTGCATACGACTGACCTATATTCTCTGTCTATGCCATCCGTAAGTCAAATGGCTGTCGGAAGGTCTTAAAGTATAAGTATACAGTGGAAATTACAATCCGGAATAACATTTCAGGGATGGGAAATGAAATCGGGGGATGTTCACTAAGCCCCTGAATCATTGCTATTCTTTTCCCCTGCTACCTTCTTCCATCTTCCTTTGAAAAACTTTCATGCTACATATGGTTCCTAGCTGCTGGCTGAATCAAGGCCTGACCACCCCCTACCCTTTCCCATTCAGTGCACTGCTTCAGCACAACCAGGTCTCTCACCAGTGGGTACCACTGGAGGCATGCATGCAAAACAAAACTAGCAACAAAGGCTTCAAGGATGGCCAAGATACACATGCAAACATTTACGCCTCTTAGCAGTAGAGGCAAGAAAAACGCTACCCTTTCTCTTCCTAAAAATTACCTATTTTTACATGTGGCAAGAAAGGAGATGTTGGGGGCTAGTTGAGGCAAGAAAGAATACCAAATGGAGTTGGGTAAGGTGCCGTTAGCCAGGCAGAAAGGGAGGGAAACAAATGACAAAAATGTAATGACACACAGAATGAAGACGCCATCAGAATGGACTATAAAAAAATAAAATCAGTTCTTGAGTCAAGTGTAGCATAGCCAATTTTGGGCTAGTAGGTTTCTTTTGGAAAATAAGTGGGTTCTCATTTGCCATTGGCAAAGCTCTCAATCGAATTTGAAAGATTTCTCACAGCACTGTTGCCGGTGTCTTCCTCATCCTTCTCCTTAACAGTTTCCATAACTGATGGAGAAACAATTTAAAGACCCAAATCCAGTGATTTTACAGGTGTGTGTTTGGCATTTGTTTTGCTTTCTGTTCACGTCCCGGAGGTTGCTGCCTACTTTCATAAAATAATTTATTCCATCATAACTTCTATTTTAATGGTCACCATATTTTTGAATACATTAGTCTGTCTGAGTGACTAAATCTTGTGTCATTCTGTTGTGGAGCTTTTTACTAATGTTTTCTTTGCCAAATAAATTAGTGTCATATTGTTTCCAGGCAGATGTGAGCTAGCCAGTCCTTACATGCTTAAGTCCCTGAAGGAAAAGTTCATAGAAGAATCTGAGTTCTTTCAGGCTATAAATCTAGCCATATTACTCCCTACTCTGGAGTCCAGCAGAGGATACAAAAACTTGACATTAAATCAACTGGAGACCCCAAACAATTTCCCACAATGCCTTTCCTAACTACTACTACTACTACTACTACTACACACCCACACACACGATACATTGCTAGCAACATTTCTAGTTCCTAGACTTTTCACTATTATGACCCAGTTCATACAAATACTTGTGTATGTGTGTGTGTTTTAATATGCTCATGCCATGACAAGACTGTGGAGGTCAGAGGGCAACTTGTGACAATTATTTCTCTCCTACTGCGTGGGTCCTGGGGATTGAACTCAGGCTGTCAGGCTTGGCCACAGCCTTTACTTTCTGAGCCATGTTTTTCAAATAATTGATGTGATTTCATGAAATTATATCAGATTTTACTCACTGCTGGCAGAGTGGTTTAGCTGTGATCTGGCAAAGCACTTAAAAAACAGTCAGGAAATTACCACATATTCACCTAGTTGAACAACCCTGCCTTGCAACTCTCTGGCTCTTCCAGATGAAGGATTCTCAACATCAGACTAATGTCCAACCAGAAGCAAGCAGTCAGCCCCAATAAGAACACCAACCAGAACCTCTGCTTTTTCTGTTGCCGATCTATTAGCAGCTTCACGGCAATCTACTCAACTGCCCAAGCAGGAACCCAGAGGTCAGGGTGGCTGTGTCTGAGGATAGGAGAAGCAGAAATGGTTGCCAGGCCTTAATGTCCTTGAATTCATTTCCATCTTTTCATATTTGTGGCAATCATCTTACTCAGGAATCAGGAATGCTTTGGGGTTCTGTGTCAGCCTCTCAGTTCCCAGGCCTTCATGGTGTGGCCAGAACAACTGTTATGAAATTTGAATCTGGACACACACCCTCTCATTTGCTGCCTTCTGAGCTGTGTATTGAACAGCTTCCCACTCTAGCTTTCTTTATATCTAATTCTCACTTCTTACTATTCCTCTTCATTCAGTGTTCCATGAAGAGGGATTCCTTATAGTTCTTGAACCTAACAACCTTCTCTTTCCCCTTTTACCTCTTCCTCTTATATGCTTTTTAATTTGCCTAGATGCCTCCAAGCATACCCTGTTGCCTCCCGCCTTTGTTTTGTCCTTGAAGATTCAGTGTGGAAACCATTTTCTCTAGGAAGTTTGCCCTTATGTGTTAGCATGTATCTACAAGCAATTTACCATGCACCTTACACTGATCATTACACCCCTTAGCCCACTCACTATCTTAAGTCTCCCTGAGATCCTGCCAGGATCTAGGATGTGTGGAGTCTTGGCCTTGATTCTATAGAGACAAACTTACCTGGTGATTTCTCCACTTCCCCAAGCATATGCCCTTTTTCCATTGCACCTATTTATTGACGTTTTACTGGAGAATCAACTAATATTAGTGAGCAGCTTCCAGGCATGAAAATCAAAGATACATGACAAGAACACCAGAGTACCTGATACCAATGAGATACCACGCTGCAAAGCTGGTCAGAAAGTCTTTTGTAGTCCATGGCTATGGGAGAAATAGGCCCTAGGGGGACCCTATTGCTGATTTGTCACATACATGTTTATGTTTATACCTGTAGATCTGCACTGCTCTCATCTGTGCCAGAGAAGCTTATTTCTACCCTGGGCAACAGCTAAGGCAAAGCGTCATGACTAGTCCAAATATTGAGAAAAAGCCGTTGCTGCCCAAGGCTCCGGGAACAAGGGGTGGAGAGAGATGTGGGGCACTTCTGTGAAAGACTTCTGGATGAGATGTACTCAATATGAGCATAAACCTGAAGGAGCACAACGCTTACATAAAATGTGGGGGAGGTGTTCATGAGGACCCATCTTTGATCAGGGACCTATTGGCAGTTGATAGCTGCTGTGGGAAGGAGAATCAGTTTTATTAAGGATTGTGGACTCTGTCAGGTTGTCATGCATCAGTGGCTGCTCCCACAGCCATGCACACATGCACAGCTCTGATTGAACCCGGTGCAATATCTGTCTATCATCTATCTATCTATCTATCTATCTATCTATCTATCTATCTATCTATCTATCTCTTTATCCGTCTCTCTATCACCTCTCTATATGTACATATATGGATATATATGCATATATATACCTATATATGTATATATATATATATATATATATATATGTTAAGAAGTTGGGAGGAGGCATGTGGGTAACAGGGGAGACACTGTCACACACAAGTGAACAAACACTCACACCAAAAGCAGAATAAAAAAGTAAGGAAGCAATTAATTGAACCATCAGAAGGCTTTTTTAAACCCAGATTCTCAGCTTATGCACAACCTCTTTTCAAACATATTATTGCTTATATTACTGTTTGTTATTTTCATACAGCACTAGGTTACCGAGCACTCCAGTACGCTGTAAAGCCTTACATTGGGTTTCATCCAACTTACCTGTGTGTTTTCTTCTTCTCCTTCCTTCAGATCTTGTTGTATAATTGGAAATCATGTTTATTTTAGATCATTATGATTTATGTGTGTCCCATGGTTTAGCCATCCAGGCTACAAGTACTTCCTGAGGGCCTACTATGTGCCCATTGTCTTCAGAAATGCAAAGTGAAACAGCAAAATCCGTGGTTTCACAGAGCGCACTTTGTAATAATCAAGTAACACCATATAAAGGCAAATAAAATATATATTATGGTAGATAAAGCAAAGGGTTAGGTTATTCAGCACAAAACTGGAGAAACATGTAAGTTTCGAGATGAGAACCTCGCTAGCCACAAGATTGTATTGCGGGAAAGGCCTGAAGGAGCTTTAGAAGATAAGCAATGAAAGCCTCTGGGTGGGACTCTTCTCCAGGAAGAAAAACACTAGAGCTGAGTGTCTTCAGGTGCCAGTTGCCAGGGTTTGCCAAGAATACAAATATTCAGCAGCAGGAAATTAAGCAGAGGAAGGTGGGACATGAGGATGAACTACTTACAATTACTGGACCATTCATGTAGGCTTCAGGAGCCATTGTACAATGGTGCATATGTTGACTGGGGAGGGAAGGCATTTGATGGAGACTTCTTGGAGCCAAAGAATATGTTGTGATTCAGGATTGTTCTGGCTGCCACAATGACAGGTACTCAAGGTTGCGTGAGGGCCCAATCAGGACACTCACCGAGAGGCTAACTGTGACACGAGTGGAAAATGATGATGGCTATGGGCAGGATGGTAATTGTGGAGAGATGTGATGTGGCTAGGCACATACACGGCTGGGGGGCGCATACATTCTTCATCCAAGCAAGTATAATGGATAGACAAGGGAGACAGAATCATTTGGAGCCCGGCATATGAAAAAGTTAGTATTTTCCCAAAACTCACCTTTCAGTGGTAGTTAGATGGGAGAAGCCAGAAAGAAGTTCATCTGCTCAGTTAATTTTAAGCACATTTATTGGATTCTATAGGCTGTAATGTTTGCTAGAGTATCCTCACATAATTCCCTCTAAATTTTGTTAATTTGGAGGCCAACATTTTTTTTTAAATTGTGAACGAGTTAAAACAGTTTTGAAATTTGTCTTTGACCTTCGTGAGAGCAATGCCCTTGTGAAGAAATTAATAGCATACGTATGACACAAACTGCCAAAGACATTTTACGAAAACACATTTCCATTACCTCAGAAGATACTGATAACAATGAGCTATCCACTATGACAATCACAGCCATGTTCTTCTAAATGGAGTAATACTTCTTTGAGTGTTCTATTATGGGCTGGTGAGATGGCTCAGCAGGCGGAGGGACAAGCTGGCAACCTGACTTCAGACCCAAAGCATGGAGCTGGTGCCCACAGATTGCTGTCTGACCCCTACATAGGCATGTGGGATATGAGAAGTGCATACCCCACACATCTAGACATACAAAAATAAATACAGTAAACGTCTCCAAGCTCTAATAGATGCTATCTGATTATTAACACATTTGGGCTATATTATGATTGTAATTGAATGAATGAAGATTCCTGCATGCAGCCGACATCTTCATCAGCCAGCCACTTTACAGTGTTCATTTGTGATACTTACTCTATTATATTTCAGTTTGCCTTCAATGAAAACTCTTTAGCATGGGCACAAAAAGGAAACACACCTTCTGAGACTTAAACATGGATTTCACATGATTTAGAATCAAACACATTGAAATCTCTACAATATGGAAGAATGAAGAAAATAAAAACAGTTGCAAAGGTATTTATTGAGAAATAGTAAAGATGTACATATTTTTACAAGCTTTTAATATTAATTTACATTTCTTTAAATTATGTAGGCCCCAATAATCTCTCCTTTACTAATACATTACAGAAACCTTTGACTTTGACTGTGAGATCCCCATAACCTCACCATAGCTGGGAGTCAAGATGCAGCTTTGGCTCATGAGGCTTAGGTTTGTGTGGAAAAGAAACACTAAACACCATATTCACTGAGAATGTAGGCTTGTCACAAATGAGTAGGCTTTATAAAAAACTCACAGTAGGGCATGCTGTTGAAGCTAGTTTGATCTTAGCTCCCCAGGCAGTACCTATTTTTGTGCACAGACCATACAATCTTAAAGTCTTATTTTTTATCTCTGTATTGGATTTACACATTTCTTCAGGGTTTTTTAAAATCGTGTTAGATGTATGCTATAATATTGTAGTCAGGCCACCTATTTCATTAGTCCTAGGGTCTTGATATTTTTAAGGTGCAATATAAGGCAGTTTTTTTGTAATATCATACCAAGCTTGAATATGTAGTACTCCCAAACCCATCTGAGTTGGAGAACAGTTTTCTAACTCATTTGCAATAAGGCACAATATTCTACATAAAAATAGAATGGAGGAAGTGCCCGTGGGGCTGGCTTTCTTTATTGCTGTATGGCTGATGTTGTGTTTTTGGAAAGGACGAGGGTTTTTCCTGTTGTAGGGTGGGAAGGGGAGAGTCACATGATCAGGCTGGGCCTGTAGCCTTCTGGCTGTCACTGCTTCTGTGCTGCATGAATCTGCTCTCTATCAGCATCACCTGTAGGTGTTACACTGGCTGCCTCTCCTGGACAGACATGCAGCAAAAGCAAAGGAAGTATGGGAAATGACAGGGAGGGTGCCAGCAGCCAGTCCTCTGTGTGTTTGGAGGGCCTGTCTGACCCTCAAGCGGAGCAGTGTGGGAAGCCATGCTCAACAGATTTCAAAAAGATTGACAACTTTTGAGGCAGGAGCACGAGGCTATCAAGGAAAGGAACTGGCCATGTGCCAAACTAGCTTCATTACAGTCAGCTAATAGTTAAGGTTCCCGTGCACAAATGAGTCCTGGTAATAAAAAAGAAAGTCTTTGATCTGTTTACCACTTTCAAGCTGAAGACCAGCAAAAGTGTAAAAATCAGTATTAAAATTACTAGTATTAAAACATCTTAATCATAATGTCACTGTAGTATTGGGGGAAGGGTAACAAAAAGACACAACATTTGAAAAGTAGGGATTATATGGGAAGTACCTGCCTTATGCAGAATTATCTCATTTTCTTTCTACCCTCTGTAAACACGGCCATATAATTCTCTAAAGAAATACAGTCCTCCAGACTGTTCATTGTTGGACTTATTTCAGTTGCAAAGTCTCAGGTGAGGACCTACTGTGAACCAGCCTCAGATGAGGGGCTCTGACTAACAAGTGGACTCTAGGGTTCATCTTATGCCATTCTGAATGCAGAGAACTTCAGGTGCACACATCATTAAAAATATTTTACTTCTTGAAGTCTTAAATTTCCACAAGGCAAAACCATGTCATAGCAAAAGAGAAGAGACTCTGTATCGTGTTACCAACATGGGCTACACACAAGCAAAACAAGAAGACATGCAGACACACAGTGAGGCCAGGCTCTCCCGGCAATGAATGCAGGCATTATTCAGCAACCATACAGGAGGAAACCAATGTATTCTTCTGCCTGTAATGGGGAGATCCTGGACTTATGTGTTCCAAGGAGATTGGTGTTGTGATCTCATGATATTGTCAAGATCTAGGTTGTTTGATAATTAACTTATGATGATATTATATGAAAAATTCATAGATTCAGGTTTTTTTCTTTGGGAGCTTCCTTGCATACCTGCTTTCCATCATGGATGACACTCCCGTTTGCAATGGCATGGAAGACAAATGTACTTTCTCGTGTCTACTCATGTGCATTTTAAGCTACAACCATAGCACATTCTAAAAATGACTTGGATGATATTTGCTAATGATTTGTACCACGATACTGTTCTCTAAGCAACTGATACATATCCAGACTTAAACTAAAATTGGGTAAGTTGACATGAATATGGCTCTTAGTTTTCTTCAGGAAAACTGTAAGAACAGACACTTGTGACTTCAATATATATTTCTCTTTCTAAGTAAAGAACCCAGAGTCTCCTACATCTTCTGCTTATGATTGGATGTTCAGATAGTTGACTCACACTGATTACTGGAATTATTCAGAACCCAAATAAAATGCAAGCTTTCTTGTACTATGATTGTTATTGGTTTCTAATTTTAACAAATCCTCACTTTGTTGACAATTTGGTATTAGACTGATAGCTTGAATTTTAAATTTGGTCATGTGAAGACTTATCAAAAAGGTTTTTTTGATTTGTTTGTTTTGTTTCATTTTCTACAGAGATTTTAGCCAAAGTTACATTGTAACACACAAACGCTGTCTTGTCTTTAAGGCACAACACATCAATATGAACATTCTCTTTGCCAAACTTAAAAAAGAGACAATATTATATTCCCATTTCCCCGGCCCTCGTCCCGCCCAACAAATAAAAGAAAAATTGCATCCACTTTCAAAGTCAGCTGCTAATAAAGTCACAGTAAATTATTTCCATCAATAATTTACACAAATTACAGGTCTAGATAGATAGGACTGTCATATACAGTCTGAGTGCATTCCGATTCAGATTTTCTGGGCTAGGTAGGCTAAAAGTCAGATTCAAACCTCAGGGTTGAGAAGAGCTCCCATTTTGAGGAATGTTTTCGACCACCTTGTTGGAGGCAGCACAGGTGCCATGGCTCGGGCGGGTTTTCATTCTTTACTAAAGCTGTTAATTCCAGTTAGGACTCACTTGGTGTGTGTCAGCAACCTCCACAGATTTTTTTTTTTTTAAAAAAACCATGAAAGTATTGTAAAGATAGTAAGACCATAGAGTTTCCTTTCTGTAGCACTAAAGTTTTAATTCCATTCAGCAACCTGAATTCTTCACTCTGGAGTTTTCATTCCAAGTATGATTTCATCCTTTAAGACCATTTCTATGTGCAGAAGAAGCCAGCGGCACTGGATCACACATAAAAATTCAGTGTACTTGAAATATTAAAAAAATGGATCCCCAGCTAGAGAAGACAGTTACAAATACTCTAATTCCAGTGCTTGGTGTAGAGCCAAGAGGTCCGAGTGGCTGGATATTCTCCAAAAAGGCATGTTGTGCTGTGTGGTCAAGACAAGGAAAGAGGGGAGAGGGAGAGGGTAGGAGTAAAGAATGGAGACAGATCATAACCATCATCCCATGGAGACAGCACACACACCAGGGCGTGCCGTTCACTCAAGTTCAAGGCCACAGGTGGAGGTCTGGTGGTACCAATGTGAACTTTTTTAAAGAACAGAGAAATAGATCTGAACTGGATTTTAATGGTATAACATCCAATACTGAGTTCCCTGGATGGTTTCATCACTACCCTGTGAATCAGTGTCACCAAGGTCAACACTGGGGAAAGCACGTCAGCATAGAAATCCTGCATGGCTGAGGGACAAGTATCAATCAACGTGCAACCTTTAAAAGTCCATTTCTTGGCTAAAAATAAGTTAAACTTAGACTATGAACTTCCTAAATGCATAGGCCTTTGGCAATTTGAGAGGAAAAGAGAGTGAATTACTACTTACATAAAAACAATTTGGAACTGGATGAAATAAAATAAAAATAATAGAATTGGTAATATTCTTACTTGTCTAGGATGACTTGGTTTATTTCACTAGTACAAGATAGAGAGGAAGAAAATTCAAACATACAGTTTTAACAGGGACATACCATCTCCAAGTGGGCAGAAATAATCTTAGATGGTATGCTGGTCTGTGGCCTTCCAGAGATGAGCTAGTGTGCTCTACAGATGTAGCATTCAGACTTTAAAGAAAAAACTGACTGTAAAAAATATCTGAGGAGACCTCTTTGGAAATAATGATAATGAAAAAAATTGTTCTTTAGTAAATTACAAAACAATAGCATTATTTCTTAGATTGAACTTAAAACATCTTCTAGGACACATATGAAAGGAATGTAGTCTCGATGTAGTAGAAATTATATATATATATGTATATATATATATGAAAGAGCTATCTTATTTTAAAATGAAGCTTTACATAATCATTATTGCTACATAATGCTGCTCAGTATGGTAGCCACCAACCACACATGGCTATGAGCACTTGTAATATGTTTAGTCCAATTTAAAATACATTCTGAATTTCAAAACCAGATTAAGACCAACACAGGAATGTAGACATCACAACAATAATTCTAATATAAACTAGATGTTGATACATAATATTTGATACAGATTGGGCCAATGAAAAGATATTACTAGAGTTGATTCTACTTGTTTCTGTTTACTTTTAAACATAGCTTCTAGAAAATTTAAGATTTACATATCCATCTCACATTGTGTATTTTGAGAGCAGAACACAGGTATCATTCTTGCTGCTAAGATTTGGTGTTTTTTCCCTCTTAAATTTCATAAACACAGGTTTTAGTTCAATTAGAGCAAAGGATTTGAGAAGCGTGGTAGTTTGCATTTCAGCTCAGATCTATTTGTAATAATAAAACAGGATGCAGGATGCCTGCACATGCAGTTACTTCTATGTTCAACAGAAAAGCATGCATTCTGAGTGCCAGGGAGACCAGCCACCTGTGTTTCCAAACAGAATCATAGCCTTCACCCATCACCCAAACTGTACCTACTTGAACAACCATTTAGAAATAGCATTCTATCTGAAGTTGTGATCCATTTGGAGTCAAGCTATTTCCCCCAGAAACAGCAGAGTTTTAAAGTAGAGGACACATGTCCACGGTCTGACATTCCCAGTGTGGATAACTAGCATGAACTTGATTAGTCTCTATTGTTAACAAACACATTTTTATTGGCATGGAAAAGTGAGCCTTATTTGCTCTTTCCTAGACTTAAATAAATTTCACATAGGCTGAAGACATATTCATATTTGTTCAGGGGTCTGCTGTTTGCTATGTGTAATTATGGTGCCAATGTGGAAGATTAAAACCACATGAATTCCAGATGCCAATAAACTCCACAAGAGATGGCAACTGTGTGTGTCGTAAGCATCTCAAGCAGCAGGCAGCAGGGCAGGTTGGGTTGTTTGAGGCTTCAGGCCTGACCTTGCACAGAATGTCCTTGGGGCCAGTGTACTGTCTTGAGCCACAGTCACTGCTGATTAACACCCAGGGAGCTTTGTATCACCAGCTCTCTTAACAGAATGGAAAAGCACTGGAAACCTAGAGGGCAGCTGCAGGGATGCCTGCAGACCTTCCCATTCCCCTTTCTCCAGTTTGCTGGGTTTGAGTTGACTGGGCTCCCTTTCTGTTATGGTCATAAACTCTTCTATGAAACTGTTTATTCTGATTACTCTATAGAAGACAGAAATCGGGTCAACACTGTGATGTGTGTGTTTAATAGAAGGTGATTAAATTGCCTGCAGATAAGGAGGACAACGTTCCTTTAATAATCTAAAAATTTCACTTATAGTTTCTTTTACTTTGTGGCCCTTCAGCGAAGGAGGTAGAGGATACAGTGTTGGGTTGTCTGCTGTGGAGAACTAAGTTCTTATCATTCCTCCTCTGATACTGAACAAACCACTTAGTGATCTCACAACTGCCCTGCCTCTTTGTCAGAATTATGTATCAGACAAAAAGCTCATTTAAATAAGTAGGGCCTGTAAGATCTCCTGCAAATGCTCAAAGCCACTGCTTGGAGTTCAGGTACCACTGAAATACACGAGGAACTCTAGATGTGACTAGCCTGTGAAACTCTAAGGAAGCTGATACAAAAGTCATAAACAATACCCCTATCCCAGCCGTGCTGACTAAGGCTTCTTACAAACTCCTTCCGCCATCAGGCTTATCTTCAGCATTTGGTATCAAGGAACTTGACTGTCCCCAGGCACTGACAAGGAGTATGTGGTATTTGAGAGTCAATGGCTACCATTAATGACTGTGCTATGAGCTTGTTAAACTTCTTCCTCCAGTAGATTTCATTAGTTTATCATTGTGAGCACAGTGTGGGTATATGTGTGTGTTAAGTGTGTGAATACATTTCTTACATAGAATATATTTCATACACTTGAGTAAATATCCATAAATTTTCTTGTATTTCCTAACGAATTCCAGGCATGAAATGCTAGACTCCAAATGGCTTATTTGCAGGTCAGCATTGACTCTCTCATGCTCTTATTGATTTGCATCTATAAATGTCAATCACGTGTCAAGCTGCCATTGGGCCAAACTACAGGAATGCAAACAAAAAGGCTTGCACTAGGAGTATCACACCAACATTGTTTGAGACAGGTTACCTTTTTCGCTGCCTGCTCTTCTTCTACACCATCCCCAATTACAACATATACTACTTTTCTGCCAAACCTTTGCATTATTCGTTCAAAGCAACTTTCTTTTCCTGGAAGATAAATGAGATAGAGTTCAGAGCGAAGTTACCTGGTTGGCAGCATGCTCCTCATCTCGGCCATCTCCAATCACAACATAAGTTATGTTAGTGCCAAATCTGGACACTATACGCTCAAAACAGCTTTCCTTGCCTGAAAAACAATGCATCGCTTATTCTTCAGGCCATGATATTCCTTAACCTAGAGATTCGCAAAGTGTTAAGTTAATATCTCCCAAACAACATTTGAGTGAGCTATGACCTCAAATGCAAATCAACACACACACACATTTGAATACGATCCCTTTTAATTTAGGATAGGTTATTCAACAGATGCTTTTGATATGTTAAGAAAGAATGTAAGCCTGAGAATTTGACTCCAGTAAGACATCAGTGTGTTTTCACTCCATTGAAAGGGTAGTGGAACAAGTTTATAGGCAAGTGCAAGATTCCACAGCATTTATTTAATCCTAAGAATGAATTTTATGCAATTTATCTTTTGGGTAGGCAAGTCAATTGGCTATATTGCTGAGGCAAACTGAAGTCTCATCTGTGAGGACAGAGAAAACACTAACATATAGAGTTACCTGGATAAGTTAACTGTTTTTAAAAAGTGTGTGGGACTCAGATTAATTGAATCAAGCATGTTGTCCAACCAACCACAGCAGTGACTGCAGCAGAGTTGCTGACTGTGCCCTAAGGTGTTGCCATGGAAATACCAGCCATGCTCTATCTTTACAACATTTGGCACCTTCTCCTAAATTTCTTTCCAAGAATGTTCTGGCAGCCATTGACACTTTTGATTTTTTTCCCTTCTTAATCTAATAGTTAAGAATGGTAAAAAAAATTACAAGTCACAAAGGAAAAAAATAAAATTATATTATTTTCTCAAGAATATCATCCTTTCAGTAAAATAAATGTTTATTTGGAAAATCCCATTCTACCTGTCCATCTTCCAGGTACGATGCATGTATCTTCCTAGAACGTTGTGTGGGATTGCAGTCTAGGCTCTGATTTGTTGTAGTCCACATGATGCTGTGGTGTACACTTTAAGAAAGGGTCACTCTCCCTAACTTTTCTCTCAAAATGCCTGCGGCCTTCACAAGACTGGGGCTAGCTATGCTGGCTGGGAGACTTGAGGATTTTGAATTCCTCAGTGTGCCAACAGGTAAGTTTGTTGCCCTTTAGGGCACATTGCATGACCTATTTATTTATCCTTCCAGGAGCTTCCTCCACAAACAGTGGAATGCATCGTCTTTTAACTCTCTCAAGGTGGCAGAACTTGATGAGTTTTTGTTTTTGAGTGGTAACTGGAGGTCAGACTCTGCAGACGGTCGTATTTTAAGATGAAGATGGCTCCAGAGACAGATATTACCTGGGAAGTGGGCTGCAGTTATCTGAATCCTAGTGTGTACTGGAAAGACATGCATACTCCAGAGACTAATATAATAAGTATTAAAATGACATATTCTGCTTTATGAAAAATCCTCACTTGTCTTTGAAATCATTTTTTGATTGCTGCAGAATTAATCTGAGATTTCTCAATGATGCCAAAAAACTGTGTTTTTTTGACCTTAGATCAGTATTATTGAATCTGCAAAGATATAACCTCATATTAATTGAACTATTAAATACTGAGCTAGAGCACGTATCATTCAGACAACATATGCTCGTATACTGTGTGATTTGGGCAGAATGAGTTCATATTGCCTAAATACTGAATTCAGCACTTCACTAGATAAGAGTTATCATAAAATATACACATGTATCATGAATTACATGTGCTTTTGTTATTTCAAGCTTTTCCAAATTTTCTGGATGTGGTAATAAAAAATTGATTAAAAGAGAATCATGCAGAAATACATATATGTACACAATAATATACATAATTATAAATATAAATAAGTGTATGTGTGTGTGAAATACTCCACAGATGTGGTACGCTTCATACAGAATTTCAAACAGTCTCCTTACCTATTTTCGTTGCACTGTAAATATTCTCGATGGGGAAAGCACCTCCTAGGCTGTAGAGCAGGACCTTTGCCAGAGCAGGAATCAGCTGGGTTGTCGTTACCAAGACATTTACGCAGTTACTCCTAACAGGGATGAAACATACACGTTTGCTTTCTAGGGGCAAATAACTTCCAAGAGGACAGCCTGAAAACTGACCCTGCTGTTCCTTAAGTTCCGTAAGCAATCACCTTTTACTCTTTAGCTGCTAGTGCTGTCAGCCAACAGACACTCCCTGAAATGGCAGATTATTAAAACGAATGCACAAGCCAAGACATTTTCTGACATAACGTTTTGTCAGACAAGATGCACTCAGAGTCCTCTTAATCTAACGTAATGAGAAGAAAGTGATGTGAAGTAAGACACAGGCCACCAAAGTTTGGAGAGCTGGCTTTGAAATGAAGTTTAATTATTTGCATTATGTTATATTAGCATTTAGGCTATCTTTCAAACCCATCAACTCTCTACAACAGAAAACTTGGAAAACACAAGTATATAGAAGAAAATGAGAAGTACCAATGGTTAATTACCATCCAGAGATTGCTTCTGTCTTCATTCCTGAATTTATTTCCCCATTAGGAATTACACACTACATATAAGAAATTGTTTAGTTTCTTATTCTGCTTGCTTGATTTTTATGAGTCTTGTGTCATTTTATCTATTGTCCTCAGTTCATCTATGAGCAAACTCTTCTGACAGTTGTTGCAATAGATATATTTAATTGTTTAGATTGATTTTTGTTTCTTATGACTGTGTAATGCCACCTTGAGGCTTTTTGCTTTTGATTTATTGTTCCCCTGTACCTGGAGTTACTTCCTTAGTGATAAATAGAACACTTGTGTAAGAAGATAATTCAGCTTTGCTGGGAATTCTAACACATAATTCATCAGATAATTTGTTTTCCCTATAATTTTGGGCTTTATGAAAATTTCCAATATGTTAGGGCTAAAATAGCTGGATAACTTGTCAAATTTTATAGTAACTCATTAGTCAGTGAGTATTGACTTGCTTTTCTAAGGCTGTTTATTTCTATCATCTATTCATTTTTCAAGTTCATGAATCCTTGATTTAGGATATTCATAGAAAGATCTGTAAATAAGCTGCTGACGTAATTCTTGTAGAGCATGTGTCTCTACATCCGACACACAATTGCAAGGTTTTCATCACCCACAGTCCCTGACCTTTGGTTGATTATGTCACAGGAACAGATATTATGGTGCAGGAAGTTCCACGTCCAAGCCACTTTGTCCTGGATGTGAGGGTGCTCTCACTCCAACACCTGTCACCCCAGGTGGCTGGGGAGGGTGTCCTGTTCCTCCATCACTGTTTCACGTGCATCCCTCCCAAAGCCACTTTATCTATCGGGCATTCTTGCACACAGAATTATAACACGCTCCTAAGATCCCCTGCACATTCACCCTGACTGTTGCCTTTCTACATACAGAGTAAAATCTAGCTTTCTCATTTGTGTAGATTCCACAGATCAAATTCCTGGGGCTACCAAGCTGGACCCAGGAGGCATCATGTCTGTTGGAACTGAATAGAGTGTTCGTGTCTGCCTCAGCTGACAGGAAGCTAAACACAAGCCCACACCACAACAGGGACTTCCAGTGATTGGGAAGTTTCTAATCATTTACCAAAAAGGAACTACAAGTCAGATCTGACACATAAATTTACTTTTATGCCCTAGGTTCTGGGCTCTTTCACCCTGGCAAACTTTTTTGAGCATCTGCTATCTGTCTGGATAACACCTCTTTTTATGCCTATGTGTTACTCACGAATTGGTTAACTGTATCTTTATTGATCCCCCAAGCCAGAGATAAAACTATGAAATAAGAAAAACATAACAAAACAAAACAAACCCAAAGCTATATCTTACCCACAGGCCATCACTTCCCAAATTTATGCTACTGTTGAATTATCATTCATAGCACAAAGTTGGAAAACAACTTGAAAATCTTTGTAATTTTGTCATCTATATTAACAAGCTTGCAGAAACAACACAAGGCTAGAGAGGTTGCCAAGAGCTTCCTTCTGTTTTCTGATGTCCTTAAATGGGGCATATTATCTATTAGAAATAAACCATGCATCCTTTTAACAAAAAGGCTGCTTTTGATTTTGTCACACTTTGGACTTCGTTCCCAACATGACACTGATGCCTTTTGGGGGCAAATTACGTTACTTTCTTGTGTGATTAACAGTAGTTGTGATGATATATGGGTAGAGAGAAGTGATCTCCTGTATTCTGAGAGCAATAGCTCTCCTACAGTCCCAACACACACACTCACACACACATAGACATACAAATACACATATGCACACACACATGCACTCAGACACACACACACGTGCATGCACAGACACACAAACTTGCACACACAGAGACACACACAAACAAACAAAAACCCTTAAGTGGTGAATTGCTAGGAATTGCAACAGCTTTTCTCTGTAGTGCTGCTGGACCCCGATTATTCACATAATTGCAGTAGAAGGACAACAATCCCACTCACCTAGTACTAATGATTGATAAAGACTTAAGTGCATTCGTTAGCCAGGAATCCGTTAGGCCTTCAATCTCTGCCCTTAACTGCAGCCATGCATCCCTCTTGGCAGGGCCAAGGAGTCCTGAAACACCAAGAAAAAAAAAAAGATGCAGTTAGGAGTTGAACTATCTCTGGAATGTGGAGTTTAGTGTGTCTTCTGTCTAGAATAAACAAGTTTTATTTTGGGTGTGTTATAAATAAAAAGGTATAGACTTACATCATTATGGATTCATTCTTTCAGAACTACTCACCATTCATTCAATGAATTCTTACTATGCAACACCTACGGGTCAGACACTTGGCTAGACACTAGAGATATGACACATGGAAAACAGACCCCAGTGGCCTTCCACTCACTCAAAGACTGAAATTTAACCCAGGAGCTGAAAAGCTCAGCATCTTCTAGGCCTGATACCATTGAGGAAGTTGGGGTATGTCAGTTAGGGAGGAGCAGTTAGGTTCCTCCATCCAGAACACAATGGGCCACATAAAATGTAATTTCTTCCTAATTATAGTTCCACTTTTCAAAAATATCAGCAGCATCCCGTGCCACTGTGACAATGTTTCTCAAGGTAGTGCCTGCGTTTAATGATACTTTCTGTTTTGAAAAGAAATAAATAGCTACGCTGAGAATTCCAAGGTGTGCTCTCCAAGTGTAAGCAGTGGAAGTAGGTACGGCAGATCTTACAGAGATGTTGGGATATCCGTCAGTGGGCAAGCACATGGCTAGCATGCAAGAGGCCCTAACACTGACCAAAAAGAAGAAAAAGAAGAAAAGAAAGGAAGGAGAGAAGGGAAGAAGGAAAAAGGAAAAGAGAAAATCAGAGCAATTTGCTTTCATGATAAACTGAGATCACGTAAATACCATTCAAAGGGAAGGGTCTCCAATTAAATTCTATTTCAAACACGGGGAGTTTGTGCACACAGTATGTGATAGAGGCCAGTTAAATGAAACCCTTCACTTTCTAGAAGGTCTTATTGTTTTCACATTTCAATAAAAATATGGTAATATCTGACAGAAAATAAGCTCACATCACTGATTAGATTTGTTAGGATAGAAGATTATGTATTAAGTCCTCCCAATTTTAAAATAATTTAAACAATACTCAGTAAAGGGAGGGAAGATATATACAAATATAAATAGTCCCAGACTTATCAAGGGAATGTTTAGCTGAAAAAAAGTTAACATTATTTACAAATGGTTTAATCTAGGAAATCTGTTTTATTTCAAAAGTGTCTCGCACAAGTCATTAGCGTGACTTAGGAAGTATGCCCAGGAGCTGGAGCCACACAGTGGTGCTCCAGAGCCTTTCCTGGAGCTTCAAGCAGTCACATTGTCTGAGGCTCTGCCCTGCTCTCTTACACTTACTGAGTATTCGCTGAACATTTGGTGGGATTCAGTGCTAGCAAATACACAAGAACGGAGACACCCAGACCCCATCCTCAAGTTGAAAATGGCTGGGTGTGGTGTACTTACTGTGGATGTAAATTTTATTTGTCTTATTCTATGACACACACGTAACCATACGCATATGGAGGCTACATACATGTATTTAGAAAAATCATTTCCGTTTGGATTATTTTAGGTTTTTGCTCCTCAAGCACATTTCATAAAAAAAAAAATCAGCTTGCTAGAAGAATTGAATATGTCTGACTTTGGAACTAATCTTGGGAATTTGTTGTCCTAAAATTGATTCTAACAGTGAAAAAAGTTCCATTTTCCCTATATCTAGAAATACAGCCAGGGCTGCAGTTTGGGGATAAAGATTTAAATACCACCTCAAATTGTATCAATAAATGTAATGTGATTCAGGCACTGCCTATGGAGTATTAGACTTTTTCAAAAAGCCACAGTGATTATAGCGAGTGGGAAGATACATCGTCAGATGATGTGTAAGTTAAAAAAAAAGAACAAATAGGCCTCTTGCACATTTGGGACTTTTACGAACCTCTTCTTGTCTATTCTGACAGTGATTGCCGACCAACTCAACAATTGTGGCTGTCATCTTACAAGGGTCTCTCGACCACTTCCCTTGTCTGTCTGTTTCACTGATGTCAGAATAAATAATACTGATGAATCAGAGATAACATCCTGCTTGATAGAACGCATGGTTTCACACACACACAAAAAAAAAACACGCACACACACACAAACGGCCAATTCTTTTCACAAGGGTGAATTCAATTTCCCTCTAATAATTCAAAGATGACAAAAAATTCAGGCTCAGTGCCTTTCAGTGCGAGCCTTCACTGACGCGTTTTCCAGGAGGCTGATCTCCACTATGAAACTACAGTTTGAATTCTCCCTAGACCCAGGGTGCCGGCGCTGGATGGAATCGGCCGCACGTACCTCCCACATTGTTCTTGTAGGTGTTGTATAATTCCTTTACTCTTCTGTAGCGGAAAGCCAACTTCCTCATCCAGTCCACTCCTCCTCTCACACCTGTTGGCAAACAAAGGTTCGCACTACTTGCAGCTGCATGGAAGCCATCAGTTGCAAAACTGTAGGTACTGCAACACCCAAAATACATTAAAAAAGAAATAAAAGAAATAATTACATGTGCAAAACTCCGTGGCTGAATTTCTGTAGGAAATAGAAGACTGAAAGGCACGGCTTACCTTAAGTCCTGACCATTGTCATCTGAGGAAACATCATCTATATGAACTTGATCACACTCCTGGGAAAAAGGAAACAGCAGACATTACCTATCTCCCAAGCACATAGACATGTTGTCCACCACCAGAAAGGTTTTCCATCTTTCCATGGCATCAGGCTACCGCCACAAGATGGCAGCATGGGTCCATTTCTCCCTCCCTCTGATGCTTGTTTGCTTATGCATGGAGGGAAATGGTTTCACTTCTTTCAGCCCTAAATCCAGAAGGTCCACATAAAGCAGTCTGGAAACGGAGTGCTTTGAAAAATAAGCATGATTCATATCATGGATAAGAAGAACTCCTGAAGCTTTGAGGTCAGTGTCCCTCTATTCTGAAAATACCCAGTGTGCCCCGGGACTGAGCATCCCAAGTGCTCACTATTGGTGGCAGTAGAGGGGTCTGAACCTCTGAACAGGGTGTCTCGTGAGCTTTCCAAGACTTCCTGCTGTTCTGCTAGAGTTGGGGTGTTATTTTAGTTGAGTCCTGGTTTTCTGATATGAACAAGGTTAGTTGCCATAGAAGCTGACATCCTCCTTTCAAGGATTTAGCGTTTTTAAATTTTCAATGGAGAAAAGTAAAATCGTGAAGATTTTTGTGCTGAAAACAGTACAAACTTCAAGGAAAATAAATTTGGTAAGGTTGCCCACATTGGACCTGATTTTAAGTCAGAGTTTGTGTAAAGCAAATAGTGGCTTCCACAAAAGAATTGGGCTCTTTGAGGTTCCAAAAATTTTGTCCTGAGTTCAAATAATCTACAAAGTTGTAGTGATATATTATGTAACTTAAAGTGAAATTTGCTGATGAGATTTAAAAAGCCTTGTCCTTGGAGGAATAAGTCCATTATTAACAATTACAAATTATTACAATTCACAATGAATCAATGAAAGAGAGTGAGACAGATACACAGGTGTATACATATACACACACAAATACATACACACACACAGATGCAGGGGACTGATGCCAGGGCCTTGCACATGTTATGCAAATATTTTACTACTGAACTTTATCCCCAGCTTTTGGGCCTCTTATATTTCCTTTAGATTATTTTACTTATGGCCACACATTTTGATGCTACCAGCAGCACTTATCTCATTCAAAGATCAATTGAAAAATTATTAACTTTGAAAATATTAAGAAAGACTCTCCATCTCTAATTTTTTTATAAACCTGGAAGAGTCTGTCATCAACTATCGAATGTCCAGCCTTCAGCCTTCCACACGTAATATTTATCCAATTTCAGTCAACTCTGTCTTCGTTTAATGTACAGAACCTGGGGTGAGGAGATGGCTCAGCAACTGGTGATGAGCAAGCAGCTGAGCCCAAGGGTCTGAACTTGCACCCAGGAGCCCAGATGGCGGAAGGGGACGAGTAAGAGAAGTGAGTCCTGCAAGCTGTCCTCTGACCGCCACATGTGTCTGATGTGGACAGCACCCTTTCCCAGGTCAAGAAAGCAAATGTGAACTAAATAAACAATGAAATGTAAAACTGAGTGGCAGGCTCACCCACTGAAGTTTTGGTATGCAACTTCAAAATGTATGTGGGATGGAGAGATGGTTCAGCATTTAGAGCACTGGCTGCTCACAGAGGACCTGCGTTCCCAGCATTCCCAATACAGGTAGAAACAGCCTCTTCTCCCTTCTTATGGGCACTGTGTATATGTACAGACTTGCAGGCAAAACACCCAGAAACACAAAATGAAAACAAAAAAATCTTCAAAAAATCTATATATACTTATTTTAATAGTTTGTCGGGTTTAATAAATTATGGGATTGATAATTTTTGAATGAACCTTTACCTATGTTCTTAGGTAAGGGCTGAGGAAAGTGAAGTCTACCTGGAGGTCATCTGAGGGTGCTTCAGGGAGAGATTTTTAAAGGCATATTTTAGAGGCAGAATATAATCAACCCAGGTATTTGGAAAATGAAGGGCTTGAACAGCAAAATTAAAAACTGGAAAGAAGAGGAATATGGAATGGGGAATGTGCTTAAGGTACTTTTATGAAAATTCCTCATATAGCAGGGTGGTGGTACACATCTTTAACCCCAGTCCTTGTGAGGCAGAGGCAGGTGGATCTCTGAGAGTTTGAGGTCAGCTTGGTCTATAAAGGGAGTTCCAGGTTAGCCCAGGACTACATAGTAATTAAAAAAAAGAAAAAAAAAGAAAGAAAGAAATCTCATGTAACCCTGTGCAATGAGTATATACCAATAAAAAAATAAACCCTAATTAAAAAGTGAAAGAATTGCTTCTTAACTACATGGCAGGAGTCTAGACAAACGATAGTAATGGTAGGATTGCCACAAGGGTTTCAAGTTTCTAACACAAAGTTATAGTGACATAAATGAATACTTCAGAAGGTGAGGCTTGTGAGAAGATGTGGACATAATCAGTAGAGAGAAAGAAAATGAACAGAATAGGAGTTGAGACCACATAGTTGAGAGAGAGGTGGGCTCTCTGACAACAGAAGGCATTGAATCACCAAGAAACGTCTGATATGCAAGTAAGTCAAGTGATTTAAGTAGTTAGCATGGAAGCTGGAAAACCTATTTTTTTTTCCTCAGAATACAGAGGCACTGAAGCTTAGTTATTTGTTCTTTAGACACGACAAGATTCTTTAAATAAGTGTCAATTTGTGGGTGTTTTGCCTCCTACATATCTGTGTACTATGTGTGTATCTGGTACCTGTTGAGTCCAGGTTGGGTTGGATCCCACGGAACTGGCGTTATAGATGGTAAGAAACCATATGGGTACTAGGAATTGAACCCTGGTCCTCTGAAAAGAGCAGTCAGTGCTTTTAGCCACTGAGCCATCTCTCTAGCTCAGACATGGTGATGTTGTTGGGAGGCATTTAGATTGAAATACCTGAAGCTCCTCACTCTACTGAACTTCCAAAATCTTTCCTCATGTAAAAAATCTCCACCTCTCTCTTATGTAATAAAGTGATTTAAAATTCCCCAAATGGGGAGGGAGATTTTTGTGAGTTCCTCCAGCCACAAGTTATTTCTTGAATACTTCTTCATTCTCTTTTTTAAATTCTCCTTACATTTCAAGAATTAGCTCACACGATTAATTTGTACACAACTTGCCCCAAAATTCATTTTTTTTTACTCCTGAGGACAACAGTATATCAAACTTATTGGACCATGAACTCTGTATTTGAAGTTAGGTTTGAGGGTCTTCCAAATCTAACTTCTCCTTGTATTTATTCTCAGTAACTCTCTGTGTTGACTCTGGACAGCTGCCCAAGGATTACAGTCCAGTGAAAGAAACTTGAACTTCAATTACTTGGATTTTTTTTTTTTTTTTTACGGAAAAGATAAATAATTGTTCGTCAACTAGTTTTTCACTGTGAGCAACCCAGAGGCGGGAGTCATTTTAACCTGAACTTAAAATACTTCAAAAATGTTCAAGTGCTTTGGTTTTGAACACAGCTTAGCAAAGACCCCAAGTGCTTAAAATAATTCTGGTGTTAATCATAAATGCTTTAAATGTGTCTTATAAGGTAACCACAGAATTGCCCCTCATCTGTTCCAGTTATGAGCACAGCACTCTTCTCTCACTTCTGTGAACCCCAACTCCCTTGGGCTTTCCCCTCTGGAAGTTATTCTAACTGAAATAACATTTTTTTGAACAGAGAGCATTCTCTTGCAGGGGCCGGGGGTGGGCAGAATGGAATGAGGTGTTGAGTAGTCAGATTCAGATTTGGAACTTTTAAGGACATTTGAGAGGAACGGCTGTCATTGCCTATGGCAGACCATGTATCAGAGCATGTGCTGTTTCAAACAGACATTTGGATTCCACAAAAGACCCTAAGAGATTAGCTATACAAGGACAAAAACAATTCTCACAATAAGATAATGATATATGCACTGTCAAGCAATTCTGTATGCCAGCGGAAGCAGGCTCGGCTTAATTCCTATGATGGAGCCTTTGTAAGAAGTTGACTGACAAAAGGGTCATTGACATAAATGTGATGTTCAAAATTAGCCACTCAGCAGAGTAGACCTGTGGGTAGGTAACTCTACCAAACGGATGTGAAAGTTACTGTCTGGATCAAATCAGTTTGTGTCACTTGGAAACACACTTTTGTGTTTCCTGGCTTCATCTACCTGTGCAAGCACATGTGTATACTGTGTGTGCACACACCACTGCTTGCATGCCCGCTGTGTGTGTGCATGCCACTTGTCTGTGTCCATCTTTCACTGGCCAAACGGAATACAGTTGAAGAGTGGAACTTTGGGGTTTAAGTCAATGGTTCCGTGACATTCTAACACACACCCAGAAAAGAAGAGTCAACACCATTACTTTCCCAGTTTAATATTTCTGCTAGTGACCCCAGCCAGTACTTATAAAGTACATTTACATAAGATTTAGCATAAAATAAAAAAAATTAAAGCACTGTATCTGGCCATGACTTTTTCTGTATGTTGCGACATTTACTCCAGGCATGCATGATAAACTATTTACATATTTGTGGTAAGATACTCTCCTCCTTTCATTTTAGCATTCTGCTAAAAGGCGAGCATTTTACCCAATTTTTGGAGTTTTATTCACTAGTTTTGCATCTGTGTGTGCACGCACACGCCTGGGGGGTGCCCTGTATACAACAGTGCCTAACTGCGGGCTCAGAGGACACTCTGTAGACTATGCTGTCTTCGTTCATAGTGGGATCTGGTGTTGGTGACTCTAGTCTGTCCTATTCCACTTTATCATAATATGCCACCCAAAAGCGAAAAGATCATTTATTCCACATGTCTAGTAAAAAGAAGTCAAATGAGATAAACATCATAAGCTGGGACAAAGCCATAGAAAACTTCGTGTTTCCTTTAGTAGCCTTAAAAATATTAATCATCTTATACTTTTTAAGCTGGGACTCCTCCATATTAAGAACAAGAAAAATAACACATAGCTATTACTGTATTTGAAGTGTCAAGTTCCATATAAGTTTAATTTCTATTAGCAGGTATCATGGTATCCCTGGGAAAAATAAGCAGTGGGATTAGCTGAAGTCGGTGTTTACAGGGGCCATTAGTATTTCTGATTATACAAAATGGAAACTAGATAAAGAAGACTGGGCTTTCACATTGTTCATTAACAAATAAAGCTTGCTTGCACAGACATTTTATCACCTAATAAAAACATGGGCAGAGCTAAGAAAACCACAACTGACCACTTCTGTGCCTGCAGTTTTCAGCACCTGATTTTACAGTCCACATGGAATCACTTTCCATTTTGTGTTTCTGATGTAACTAAGTCTTGACCTATAATCTTATCTAAGTCATTCACTAAAATGTGGCTTTTGTTCCTTTCATCCTAAATCCATCAATGTACAGGGGAAGAAGCTTGTGCTTTCTTGCTTCAAACCTGCTTTAAAATCATAATTCCATTATTGAGCCAGCTGTTAACATAGGACACACACACTCACATATGCATATATACATATTACATGTATACATATTACTAGCATAAATTGATATAAATATCTATCTATCTATCTATCTATCTATCTATCTATCTATCTATCTATCTATCTCTATGTCACTGTTGAACCTACAGTTTGTCCCCTGAAAAGTAATATATAGAAAAGTGATATGCCTATTTATTTCAAAGCACTGACAACGGTAAGTTTAACATAAACTAGGTCTAGAATGTCCTAACAATAATTATCCCTGTTTACAATGTGACTATAATTAAATATTTTTACCTTGTGAAATCATAAAATAAAAATATAAATTAAGCATGTCAATTTTTTAAAGACGAGAAATCTCTATTTTAGCACAATTATATTTGTCTACAAGGTGCTCTGGTCCTTTGCCCAGACTATTTTGTTATTTCCTTTTCTGCTTTCTACATGTCTGGTACCCTAGGTTGCTAACAGGGAGCGTATTTTCTTTGTCATTGCATATGTGTAGCTACTCTGAGGCCAGATTCTCTTGTGCTTTTCCATTTGGTTGATTTTCATTTCCTCTGTCTCTTGTTTGCCATTCAGACAACTGTGCTGGAAGTTGATATTAGGAATAGAAGATTCAAGAGAATAAAGTACCCAATGCATTATAACTCATCACCTCTGCTGTGCAAACAGCTCTAGCATTTTTTAATCTAGAAGGGGGAGAATGAGGAGAAGTGTGTATCCAAAGATACTGCAACACTCAATAAGCCATTCACCTGCTGGGAAGGGGACTGGTCGAAATCATCTAGTGAATAACATAAATCGTATTCTGATTAGTAACCTGGAAAGGCTGATGTTAATTCAAAGGCCTGAGATACCAAAGAACCAAGCGCAAAATGAGGGATTGTCTGACCCACGCCACAAAAGAGACCACCTACTTCTAAAGACATTTTTGTTCTCAGTATGTGTCCATAAACATGTATAACTCAAGAGCATAAGTTGCATTCATAGAATCTATGCAGTTTTTCATCTTGACAAGAGCTTCACAGTTCTCATCGGATGCTATCCATTATTTTTTTCAAATTTCTTAAGGTTTTCTGCACAATGACACCATCTGAGAGTTTTTGTGTTGTTAATAATTGTTGACTTTTAAAATTCTTACCTCTAAGTCATTAAAAAACAAATGTGTATCAGCAAGATTGAAGATCATTTCCTCCATCCGGAGCCCGAGTGTCACAGCCATTGGGGGATCCTGAAAAAAATGCATACAAAATGAGATAAAATTTCAATAACCACAAAGATTAGTAAAATATTTTAGGTGCAGATTGTTGGAGAAGATGAAATACTAGATGGAATTTTAGTGAAAATTAAAATATTTTCCAGAGGTGAGGAAGGAGTTGACAAGTTCAGCAATATTTTAAAACATGACAAACGTTTTGGTGGCTGGTAACATGGTGTGACTACAATTAGCAATATTTACCGTAGTCTTCCAGATGGTCAGAATAAAGGATTTTGCTGGTTCTCAACCCAAAGAATTGTAAATGTTTGAAATGGAAATATTATCAATTTGATCATTACATATTATATACACATATTGAAATTTATACTATAGCCCTCAATACACACATTTATGCCATTTGTAATATTTACATAATTATATATGTGTATGTAAGATGACTTACAAATTATTCCCAAACATGGATCTTCAAAGATATATCTGGTAATTTATAAAAATTTATATGTACTTAAAAATGATTAAGAACACATTTCAATAGAAATTTATGTACCCAAATCAGTGTGTTAATAAGAGAAGTATAAAAGCCACCTCTTTAAGATGATTTAGTTTGCCTATATGCTGTGTATACCTTTTGGAGAATGGTATTTGGATGCTTGATGAAGAACAGAGAAAACTTATTAAATATTTGAATGGCTATTCAGTTAACAGTATATGGATGAAATAGGTTGTATTTAGAAATATATGTATATAAATACAGATAGATACATGCATGTAATAACAATTAGTGAAAAAAGAGGAAGTGAATTTGAAGAAGAGTGGGGAGAGTCATATGGAAGGATTTGGTGAGAAGGAAGGGAATGGAGAAAGGTTATAATTATATTATAATCTCAAAAAGAAAAGAAAAAAAAGAAAAGGTCACAGTCAAACTAGAGTTGGAGAACAGGACAAGCAGATGTTACAGGGCTTAAACAGAGATGACTCCATTAAGTCTAGATAGTAAGAGCAGGTTGAGAACGGTACAGATGCCGCTTAATTGTGGATTGCATTTTGATCGACAGACTAACAGAATCTTTACGTGTTTAGTGTGCTCTAAGCTGAATTTCACTCAGGTTGCAGGAAGTGGATAATAAAAGAATATTCATTCACTACACACAGATCATGTAGAAAACATATGCTCTTTAAAGAGTTAGGGAATTGGAGGGGTTGGTGGGAAGTCAGAGCGATTCCATGTTTGTTTACAATGGCCAGCATCTTAAACAGTAGCAAGGATTTAAGAATCAGGGGTTGAGGTGTTGCTCCTTTACCATCATTAGCTGCCTCTGAACTCCCAGCATCAGGAGATTTTGAGACTCAAGGAGTCAATTAGGAGGCAAACATTTACTGGTAGTGTTGAAACAGTCAAAGGCAGAACACCACCTAAGGAACTACAGGTGTGATGGGGCGGTGGACACAGAAAGTACAAAAACCTGAAGGGACAATTCCTTTGAATCTGAGGCCAGATGGGTGTTTCAGGCAGAAGAGAATGACACTGTATAAAGCTGGGGAGTCTACAAGGACGCTGTTGGTTTTAGCTGAGAAGCTGTCTGGGAAAACTTCAGCATATGATTTGGGCTGAGTGTCTTGGCCATGAACCAGGCTTCAGGGATTTGAGAACAGACAACTGCAATTTGGATCTCAGCATTCAAATAAGTGGAATTTAAGAAATGTACTAAAAATGGGGAGATATATAGCTAGGTTCACTTCAAATGCAGATGAGAACACACAACCGAGGTCGGGGCCAGGGTCACTCAGCTGTATCTCTAACTAGCTCCATTTGCCTCTCCCTGGCCCTGGCCAGCTTTCTTCTTCTATCCACTTCCATCGTGTATTGCGGAGAAAACGCTGGAGTGTGAACGCCTTTCAAGAGTCCCTCCTGTGATCTGTGGCCATGGGAGTGTGGAGAATAGGAGGGGCACATTAGCAAATAGGAACTGATGTTAATGGGATACGGAGGTGACAAATTACTCAGATCAATATACCCAAACAAAAAGGTGGGGGTGATGAAGGCGTGGGCAGAGTTGTAAGGGCACTCTGATACATGCTATACAGAACGGTTCTGAAAGCTTCAAAGGGCCTGTAGAAGAATTCAATACAATGCAAAGATCAACTTGTTTTGTCTAACAAATAATCATTCAACTATAAAGAAAATATATATTATGTGCCCCGCAACTTTTTTTTTTTTAGCTCAGGCCATTTGAGAACTCAGAAGGATGTCTGATGGTGTTTTATTCGATTGTAAGACTCTCTCTCACTTGTTGTTGTTAATATCCTACACTGTTTTTCAAAGAACTCTCTGAAGCTTGAATAATTTTTTAACTGCACATGTTTTTCTTTTTCTGTTAAAAATTGCTCTTGCTAATCCTCTGCTTTGGAGGGAACAAAGTGGGTCTTAATTAGGACAATGTTATAGAAAACTTCTAAATATTCTGCTAAGTCATGGGCCCATGAACAAAATGTCTACAGAACTATCAGGAAAATCAAATGTAATTACACCATGAAAACATAATTCCATTAGTGACGCTCTCTGCTTTTGAGGAATGCCCATGATGCAAGACGGTAGAGCGGAGCCTCACAGTCCTCTGCTGCTTTCTGCCCCAAAGATATCAATTTCAGAAATATCTCCTTAAAGTTTTTCTTTTGCAGGCTAGGTTGGTTTAACGTTTTTTGACCAACTGGTATTCGTTTCTCTTTTAAAGTTTCCAATAAAATTACTGGTTATCTCATGTTCATTCTTTACATTCTTTTCACTTACAGATCTGATTATAGAAAAATGGGAGAAAACCTAGTAGTCCTGTGGTTGTTACTTTCATTGATAACTTGCTTCCTAACTGCATCTCTCTGTGTGCTATCCAAACAGTGATGGAAAAATCCATGAAGAATGCATTTTCTGTGCATCTGATAAGCACGCAAACAAATATATTTAAAAAAAACCGCGGCTCTTCTAGTAAGCAGGCATAGCATATGGTATGATGAAAGCTGGATTTGAGCATCCCATTGGAATGCAGCCCCATGGCACAGGGAGGGCTAATCACTTGTTTTGCAAAGTTGTGGTGTTTGTACATCACACACCCTCCGACAGCCAGCACTTAGTAAGCATTCTGGCAAAAATCCCGTTTCCTTACGGGGTAAGTTTAGACTTGAATTTTGTCTGAGTGTGAAGTGGTTAAATTTTAAATTGAAAGAGAGGTGTTTGGTCATCAAAGACACAAGCCAAGAAAAACTAAGTTAAGAGATGATGTTCTTGTTCCTCAGAGACTGTTTGGGGAGGGCTTCTTTTCAGATACATAATTTCATCCCCACTTCCACCAAACTAAGTCACTGGGACAGCTAGTGTTAACTGAGAAGATTACACCATCACTCCCCCCCCCCCAAACCAACTGAAGGGCTCACAGAGCTCAGACTCCAAAACAGAGCACTGTTCATCTAGTGGGAAAGCCCTCCCAGAACCATTGGTGGGCACCCCTGCCTGTTCCCAGTGGAGACACCGATGGCTGCCGTTCCACTGCTTTACCAAGCCTTTGCGAGCGAGACATACTCCTGGAGAAAACCCAAGGTTGTGCTGAAATGTTCACTCATTTTCAGAGATGTTTATAGGCTGTCTTATGAATTCAGATCTGCCGCATTTTCCCCACTTAGCTGGAGTGAGTGTTGAGTTTAGTATTGAAAATGAAGTGATAGCAAAGACTTGGACACGGTGAAAAAGGGTGGGAAAAGAAAGGCACAGACAGGGTTGTCTGAACGTGCTGATACACATTACACATACACAAGAGTTCTGAAAGGTTCAGCGTGTCTCCAGTGGAGTTCAACACGGGGCAAACAGAACGTCTGCCAATTTATGCCGTGTACTGCTCCTCTATCAAAACACTGAAAAAATTCCCAAGACACTTTGTTGGAGGGAGGTGAAGGGAGGAAGGAGAGAGAGAAAGAGAGAGAGGGGGAAGAGGAAGGAAAAGAAGATGAAGAAAAATAAATAGCACTTGGCCTTGAAATGTGTGACTCCAAGCCAGATGTTACCAGTGTATACACCCAAGTTAGGCTCAAGTAGAGCACTTCTCTAAATCAAAATACTAATGCCTATTAGCCATGTTAGCACAGAACATAAATTGGAGCCAGACTGTCTGTCTGTGCATCACTGCCCCGCACTGGGCCGTCAGCTGCGATGCCTCCTCTAGGGAATCACTGTAAAAATATCTCAGGAGAAGCAGCAATTATGTATTTTTAAAGAAATGAGGGACAACTTTTCTTTTAAGATCCTGGGATCTGGGACAATTTATTCCTTTGGGATCTACAAAGCACATTTGTAGATCTTTACATAAGAGACAGAAGATGTGCAAGCACACTGAAAAGGAGGATGGGCCAGCTTCATAAGCCAAGGTGGAACTTGCAAGAACTTTTCTTATGAGCCAGAAGGGAAACAGTATTTGGCTTATTTGTCTGAAGAACAGGTAGTAGATTTCAGAGTTATTCACGGGAAGGCTGGGCTTGTGGGTCAGTGCTTGGGTGATTGCCTAGTACACATGGGGCCTTTGGTTCAACTGCAAGTATTTCCAGAAAGGAAGGGGAAAAAAAAAGAATTCTCAGAGGGAATCAGAAAGTGTCATGAGGAACATTCCCTTATTGATAATATGCTCATATGGTTTTGAGTGCCTATTACACACTGGAATTCTGAGAAGGGAGAAGTAAAACAAAACAAAGCCAACAAATAAATGTAAGTCTGGAGGGATGGCTCAGTTGGTAAAGTGCTTGTGTACGAAGCACGAGATCCCAGCACTCATATGAGAAGCTGGGCTGGCAGTTACAATCTCCTTGCTAGAGAGGCAGAGACTGAAAGGCTCCTGGAGCTCACCGACCAGACAATAGAAGAACCAATGAGACACAGGCTTAGGGAGAGGGTCTGTCTCAACTAGGGAAAGGGACGTGTATGATTTAATTGGAGTACAGGCAGCGGAGTCAATGGAGACAGAGTAGAATGAGACAGAGGGCAGAAAGGTAAATACTACCAAGGATGACTCATTTTGGAAAAGCCATAGGGAATAGCATATTTCTCTGAAATATATATATATATAACATATATATAATATATATAATATAATATATAAGCATATGAGCATAGAAGTTTCAGTTTAAATGAAGCTGTGTCATCTGAGGTAATGGTATTCTCTCCAAGAGGCACAGGCTACCTGGTGAAAACCTTACGACCAGGTATGAGGAAACTATTTTTGAGTTGTAGCTCAAGGGACTCCTAGAGGGTTAGCAAACAATACGGGGTGCTGCTGTTGCCCTTGGTTGTCGCCAGAGGTTAGAAGTAAGTGCCTGTAACTCAAAGCACCCCATATGTCAGACACAGGACTCTAAGGAAAGGAGATGAATTTGACTCAAAAGCCTCCTCAGTGAGGACTAGCTTTCATAACACTGGAAGTCACTGTGCAAACTACAAAGGGAGGAAGAAGAAAACATAATAGCAAGATAGCCCTACAGGTGCAATAGCGGCAGTTAAATCTCAGCAGCAACAGAGGCGTCAACAGGGCAGAAATCACACCCAGCACTGAAAAAGCAGACAGTGGATAGTGAGGTCATAGATCTTAGAGCCAATCACTACCACTTTCCTGAATAAATAGAATTCTGCTCTGCATCCTAAATGCTGATTCTTACACCTACCAGTTAGCAGAACTCTCTCCTCCCATCTAAGACTCTTCCTTTTGTGCCAGACCATTACAGAAAGACGCAACTGGTCAAACACAGAGAGCAGCCTGAGGGAGTGCTTAACTCTAATCGAGCCATCCATAACACAGAAGGGGGCGGGCAGAAAGATTCTCAGAGCCAGAGGACCAGGCATCTAGAGTGACACTGTGTCTTCTGTATGTGACTCATGAAATGTCAACAGTACAGGCATCTAAACAAGACCTGAACAATGAAAACACGTTTGCTCATCATGTTGGAAAGAAGAAAGCTCACAGGGCCTCATGTCTCGATGAAGGGCTACAGGAAATTAGTGACTCCTGAGAGAAGGAGAATTACTCTTCCCCAGGAATCAGCTCCCTGAGTGATTATTTAATACCAAGTGGTTAGACTTAAATACACACACTCACACACACATGCACTCAAGTACACAAGCATGCACGCACACACACATGTACACATACACACGTGTATACACATAGGCATGTACACACGCAACATTAAACAAACTTAGCAGCTTGTGTTGACATATCTTCGTATTTATATATATTCGGTAATTAACAGTAATTAAAGACAGGAAAATCCGGATATGGGAGCGAATCAGGGGTATGGGAAGGGTGAAGGGAAACATGACACAAACACTGTTCACACACATGAAAATTTAAAATTAATCTAATAATAACTTTTCTGCTGATTAAAAAATAAACAACTTAGAGATTTGAGGAAGATAGCCCAAACTGGCCTCTGGCCCCTACATGCATACATACACATCTGTGTGTGGACCTGCACACACCTGAACACACACACATCCATCACAAAAACAAGTACACAAAAGCCCCCCCCCCCGCCAGTTCACACATACACACAATAAAATAAAAAAGCAAAAGCCATGTGTTCCTGGGCTGTTTAACTAAAAGGTCAATCAATAATGAATATTAATAATCAGCAACAGAGATCTCAGAAACAAAAAAGGAGAAAGACCGTGCGCCTTGCCACAGTTGTTCCTCAGACCATAGGAGAGTGGTTTCCTTTGTAATTTGGGGACAAGAAGAGAAAGAAAAGCAACTGGGAAGAATTTAGCTCAAAAGGGCCTTTCCTGTGACAGTTCAGAATATTGTGGTAGGTAGTACAGAGCGGGGGAGGGTGCAGAACAGGGACCTGTGCGCGTGCAGAGAAAAATCACTCCCAGGGGGTGGAGAGATGGCTCCACGGGCAAAGTGCCAGGGGCCCAGCCAGGGAGAACCTGCCTCACACAATAAGGTAACATGGACAGTTGTTGAAGATCAGTGCCTGAGGGGGACCTCTGGCCTTCCCCCCTCCCCTCTCTCTCCTCTCTCTATTTCTCTCTCTCCTCTCTCTCTCTCTCTCTCTCTCTCTCTCTCTCTCTCTCTCTCTCTCTCTCTCTCATACACATGATAGAGATAGAGGGACAGACAGACAGACACAGACACATACGCGCACACACACACAGATGTAAGGAATTTCCATCCAGCAATGCAGTTGCTCTGCTCATATCCAAAGACCTTCTAGGTCTGTGTAATCTAGCTAGAATTCCCTTCGTACATATATCTTTAATCCAAAACAATGAAGATAAAGTAAGTTAGTAGAAGGGCACGCATTTGAAAGTGATGCCTAACTGAGAGGTAGACAAGCTGATGTATGAGAGAAAGATTTGACGGACGACTTAAGAAAGCAGGGCAGAGGGAGAGATAGAAAGGAACAGCTTTATGGGACAGTTTTACAGAGACAGGTCGAACAAAGAACAAACTAGACGCAAGTGAAGACAGAATGAGCCAGAGAATACGGAGCCAGAAGATTAGAACAGATTGCTAGCGTTTGAGGTCAAGTAGAGCAATTCAGCTGAGAGAAGTCGGATTGAACCACTCTGCCTGGAGAGAGGTTTTGAGCTAGAACAGGGGAATTGAACCGGCCAGCCAGAGCTAAGAAAGAACTAGAGAGGGTGAGTTTATTCAACAGTAAGTTTCAGAGGCTGGAAACATTCTAGGCCTAGATATGATTGTACCAAGGTGTGAAGCTTCAAGGCCTAGGCCCAGGGACAGCCAGAGAGAAATACTCTGGACTCAGCCCAAGCCATGTATTAGAAAAGCTTGGGTATAGCTCTCATTTCATTTCTTCATCAGAGGAAATAAAAACAGCTTACACACACACACACATATACACACACACACCAACATCAAAATCATTTCAGGAACAGTTACCTGGCCCTGGAACTTTTATAATACCACCTAGCACCATTCAACCTAGCAGAAAAGAGCCTCTAAAATAAATACATATCAGACACAAACCTCTGAAAAGAAGACAATAGCTACCATTTCCTCTCCATCTCCCACAGGCAGACTCTGACATGTGTCTTTGCCCTAGATTCAAATTTAGTCTATGTATATACATTCTATTTGTGTATTTATTACATACATGGGCACAGGGACATGCTGTGAGCAATCATGAGCAAACTATACATTTTATTTATTTTATTTGACCATGAACTCATTAGAATTCTTTTTGTCTTAGGTTCCTGACTGGTTGGACTAAGGAATACACTATCACTCATGGGTCTTTTTTTGTTTTTTTTTTTTGTTTTTTTGCCACTTGCAAATTCAATCCTGTTTTCATTTACTTTATGTGCTTCCAAAACTGACTATAGCCACCCTGACTGTAATTACTGTTGAGTTCTTGTCACTGAACAGAGAGCCTCATACTGAAGGGTAAAGTGACAGATACATCAAGCACATTTCCTAGAAAGCATCCACTTGCCCAAATTTCAAATTCTCTTTGAACCACATAGTAAACAAACTTTGCAACCTTGAGCAGCAGAGACAGAATTTGAACTCAGGTCTATAGTCTCCACAAAGCCAAACGTTAACTCTTAGTTCAGAAGGGAGTTAGTGGCCATGGTACTAACTGTCCGGTGCTACCCCAGATCCACAGCTCTAATTATTTAGCAGCACCAGTCCATTTCTAATAAATCACAAACTTCTTTCTTTGTTACACTATAGAAAACTCAGTGGGTGACTGAGAAGGGGTAGTTACGGAATGGCAGGCATAGTATTGGAGGCCAAAGGCCTGCGAGAGATAGAGGCATGCTGGTAGGTAGGTGTGCTCTGTTCTCGAGGCCCAATGTGTTTTGTGTGATTGCAGTGCTGCCACAAGCATCTTGAGGGCAAATCTGGACCTTCTGCATCTCTGAAAGCACTCATTTCCAGTCAGTTCCCTTTGTGGGAAGAGTGCGTATTGTCATTTAAATTTCTTTGACCCCAGAAGCAGACCCTCTGTTCATAGTTAAGTGCTCTTCAAGTAATCTTATTTAACCCACCCACTCACTCCTACAAGGAAGACAATCACCTTATCTTTTTTTTTTTTTTTTTTTTTTTTTTTAGGTTTTAAGTTCAATACTGCTCATTTCATTTGAGACAGGGTCTTGATATGTACCTCAGTCTGGCCTGGAACCCACTATACAGCCCATGCTGGCCTTGAAGTCACAATCTTCCTTCCTAAGCCTTTCAAGTGCCATGACTACAGGGACATCCTGCCACTAAAAACCACTTTCTGATAAAAAACAAAAAGATGCTTCAGAGGACAAACGACTTGTCCTGCAGCCTACCGAGGCTCAGTGGTCCTTTAATGTATAGGCCAACTTAGGAGTCATCACAGGATATATTCAGAGCAAGTCTAGGCCTCTGTAAACCCATTGTGGATGATTGGGAATGAATAACAGGAGAGGGGACTTGCTTTGTACGGATCAGAGGAGGTCTCTTATCTCTCACCAATTCCTTCCACCTGCTATTCTTACATATTTTGCATCATGACACTCTGTAGGGTGCATATAGAATATATAGAATACCTCACTTCAAACCTGGAAAATCACCACTACACCAAGCTATGAATTAAAACTGCCAGATGGCAAGATGGCTCAGGGTTAAGGAGCTTGCTGTCAATCTTCCTGCCTGGATTTGATCCCTGGGACTCCTATCATGGAAGGAGAAAACCAACTTGTGAAAGTAGTCCTCTGAATGCCACATATGCAGCCAGAGAATATGCACAAACACACACACACAAACACACACACATAAGTATGTGTAATGATTTTAATATGCATTGAAGAAACAAGTGATTTAAGACATGAAATGCACTGAGTGTACATGAGCAATTTCAAGTCTACACAACTCTTAACAGGATGTAGATCTTCCACCCACCTTCCAAAACTAATGGTCCCAGTTACCTTTAAAAATATGCATATGTGTCTGTGTCCTTGTGAGTTTGTGTGCTCTGTGTGTGTGTAGTAGCTTGCAGTGGCCAGAAGAGGGCATTAGATCCTTTGGGCTAGAGTTACAGATGGTTGTGATCTGGAGGCTGAGCAGCGCTTCTAAGAGCTGAGCCATCTCTCCAGCCCCATCTTCGTTACTGTTGTTAAGTGCAGTGAAAACTGCTTTTTCAGCTAGTGGCTAAAATTTCCATCAGCCTATAAAGTCATTGGAGAGCTGATGAATTCAATCTCACCAGAAGATTGTTTACATTGAACTCTCTCAGAGCTATTTTGGTATGATAGTTTGCACTGGCTCACTGTAAAATGTGAGCACTCCTCACATGAATTCACCATGGACTTTCTTTAAAGACCACTAATTAACATGTGGGAGAACTAGGATTTTTTTTTTTTAACCAAGATAAAACATGTAGAAAATTTCCCAGTGCCTCTTGAGAGATTTGTCACTGATCTTGGCTTTCGGTTTGCTCTTAGAGTCGTCCAGCTTGTGACTCAATTGAGCTTCCCTGCTGACTCATGGCACTTTTGTTTGAAGAAGGAAAGATTTATTTTGGCTCATGGTTTCCAACGTTTCAGTTCACACTCGCTTTGCTTCACTCCCTGGAGCAGAGCAGTGAGGGACTGTGGGCTGTGGTAGCGCAGTTCTTACCACCGAGGCCTGCAGGAGAAATCAGAGGCTTGCCAGAACCCCCAGAGGCCTGCACCGACAGGTGCGGTTCCGCTTGCTATGTACACCCTTCATCCTCAAGGCTCTGTAGTCTTTCAGAATGGAGCTAGTGGCTAGGGGGGGACAATTCATAATGTGAGCCCACCACATGTGTTCTGGGGTGTGTCACGCTGGAACAGTGTGGGGGCTTTTTCCTGTTGCTGCAGCAGAATACTTGAGGTGAGCTAAATTAGAAAAGCCGATTTTGGATGAAGGTTCTGGGGTCTTGGGTGTGTGAGGCCTGGTGATGGTCTTGGTCTTTATATGCTCTGGTGAGGAACTTGTGTGGCCTCAACTCATAGCAGAAAATAGAAGTTCAAGTGGGAAGGGAAGACCAGGATCCATGACTGTAAGAAATCGCTGGGGAGACTCATGAGGCTAGGGCCTTGCATGTAGACACTTCATCAGAGGGAGAAATTTGAATTTTCCCCTTCAATTTTAAATCCCAGGGTGAAACATTTTTTTAATGAGAGAGAAGTTCAATAGTAGAAGAGGGGGAAAAGCATGGTGGAAGAGAATGAGGGTGTCCTGTGTGGAATTTTTGTCAACTTTCCCTTTGCCAACTGTGTGGGTACAGCTGACTCTGTCTCCTCGGGATCTTAGGATTCTCTCTATGTCTTGTTCTCTTCATATCCCCTTGACTCTTTTGCCTCATTCTCTACATATTTTCTGTTTGTTTGGTTTTTTTTTTCTTACAGTTCAGTTTCAAAGGTTTTAAGCATGAAGTTCTGTAGGAAGACCTCAGCCTTTAGATAGAGGATTTCCTTCAGTTCAGACTGAGACCACAGTCCCTGGTCAGGAAGACTGTGCTGTCCCCAGTTTAACAGAAACAAACAAACACAAACAAAAATATGTAATGACATAATGACATATTACTATGCTCTTTAGATTCCATTTTGGAGGTCCAAGCGATCTCATGATATAAAGGATTCAGATTTCTAGAAACAGATGAAGACATGATGTCAAGGAGCACCACGCTAAGGGTGTAAAGGTGAATCCAGCAGGTGAGCCCCAGCACCGGGCTGAGATGGGAGCATCCAAGAGTAGTCTCCAGTGCTGAGGGCTTGCAGGGACCTTTACGTGAGGTCATCGACATTCAAGACGGACTGTTTATTTCAAGCTTTCATTTAATATGAAACGTAGATGCAAAAACTATCGCCGTCGCTTAAACGTGGCTCATGGCATGTTTTTGAAAAATCAATTATTTCAAAAAACAAATCCTCAGATTACAATCTGAAAAAGTTTACATTACCTATCCTGCCAGTCATGGAACTTTGATTTTGCACTCTAGATTTGTGACTATAATTTAGTTATAAACTGTGATCATTCTTTGTTACAGCAGCCCGAGATCACTGGTGCGTTATAAAACAGCCCAGCGTGAAACAGGAAATAAAAATAAATATGAAATACAAATTTGGGCATGCAGATTTGTTTTTATATCCCACACATTCTTTCCTCATCCCACCAGTCGTGTCTGTGTATATATCCTGCTTTGGAGACAACTCTTTCATGAATTACAGAAGTAATTTCTGAAAGTGTAGTTTCAAGAAAAACGTGTCAGATGGTTATGGTGATAAAGGGAGGAAGATACTTTTTGGTAAATGGTTGTTAAAAAATTACTAGCTTTTATATCTACTTAGGAAATAAAAACACAAAATGACAATATAGATTCACCCGAAGTAAAGATTTGCAGAGTCACACTAAGGGCTGGAAAGGTGGCTCAGTGGTTAAGGGTACTTTCTGCTCTTCCAGAGGAACTTGGTTCACTTCCCAGCAGTTATATAAGGACTAATATCACACCTATAAGTCCAGGATCTGAGACCTTCTTCTGGCATTCGAGGTCACCTGTATGCATGTGCAAATACAAATACATACACATAAATAAAAAAAATAAAATAAAAAGTAAGAAGACACACTGGAACATATTGTCTAGAAGGTGCAGATATAACAGTTACTATTCAGCGTGAGGACAGGACAGAAGAAACCACCGACGAACGTGTCATATGGCAAGGCGTTTCTGTAGGTGTGACCGTGGGACGGGAAAGAACCAGTGCTAACCACATGTTTTAATAGAGCAGCAGAAGTCAGGCCAGCACGTTCCCATCAGACTTCCTTCAGAGCAAATCCCACCCACAGCGTCAAAGCCAGGGATGGCCTGAGAACCCATGTTTCCATCAGAATGGCCTCCTAATGCCATGTTTCCATCAGAGCGCTCTCCTACGGTTGTGTCAGCCCAGACCACAACTCACACAGGTGTGATGGCGCCATTTTAAGAAACCCAGTACAGAAGCAACAGCAAGACAGAAAGGCGGCGGTGAGGTGGTGAGCCTTCGTGCAAGTGAAAGGATGTTATCCACCTGTGAGGGTAGGACCTTAGGTCTTGAGACAAAACATGTAAAGGCAGCTTCTAATTAGCTCTGCCAAGTCGCCAGCACACGTTTGAGAACAGTGAGCTACCACAAAGGCATGATCATCATAAGACTTGACAGACTACAGTGAGAACAAAGCAGTCTTAAAAAGACTTTGAGGTTTCGACCAGTTAAAACCCTGAACACTTCTCGGAATTGGCTCTTGATTTCTTACCTTGCCGTACTTCTGTGCATAAGAACCCGTGAGGAGAGAATGGAAGACGATGATGGTTTCATCCAAGTCCCAGACAAACACACGCTGAAGAGAGATGAGCAGTGTCAAACGGTTTAAGAACACAGATCTTACACAGTTAAAAAGTGTCCTCTTTCTTGTTACATGTGATCTTGACTGGCAAAAAAAAAAATCATCCCTTCCACTATTTATTCCTTTTTTAAAAATTTTAATCCTATTTTTATTTTTGTGGGGTTTTTCTTGTTTTATTTTTCTCTCATACATTACATCTTGAGCATAGTTCCCCCTCCCCGTAACTCCTCCCAGTCCGTTCCCCCACCCACCCTTTCCCTCAGATCCATTTCTCCTCTGCTCCTTTAAAAAAAAAAAAAAAGCAGGCCTCCCAGGGATATTCCCCAAACATGTAAAACAAGTTAAAATAAGACTAGGAACAAACCCTCCTAGGAAGGATGAGGCAACCCAGTAGGAGGAAAAAGGTCCCAAAAGCAGGCAAAGGAGTCAGACAGTCCCCTACAAATTTAGGAGATTCCTCACAAACATCAGGTGGGATTTGCATTTGACTCTGGAAGAGAATCCAGAGTTTGGGCTACACTGAATGACACTTCGAAAGTGCAGGATGGTGAAGTCTCTGGAATGAGCCAGTGTCTCCGCTTGGGGTTCCTAGCTCTCATTTATCAAATCACCACCAGACATCAGAATGCATTTCATTTCTCTAGTATATTCATATAAATCTCTTAAAATGAGCCACAATGCCTGCTACTTGATTGTATATATATGAAAAGTAATTTTTTTTCTTCAGTTACACTATGTGATTGTGTGAGAACATAGAATGGTTAATGATAGTTTTTAGTGTTTTACAATAGAAGCTCAACTTGCTTAAGGTAGTTTTATTTAATAAAAACTCTCAAATGGCAAAATATATTAAAAGTCCACAAATGTGACAATTTTAACATGTATATTCATTGACAAGTTTTTACTATTTTTCTGTCCACACAGATTGCTTTTATATTAAAAAAATTTTTTTTGGCTATTATTCCACAAGCAATAGTTTTATTTTTAACCTTTTTGGGTCAGTTTGAATGAAAAAATGAAATTATCTTTGTCTTTAACTTTCAGAGTGCACTTACCTTTAAGTTTATTGTTTTAAAATTTGCCATTAGGATGGAAAAATCCTCAGAATTCAAACATAAGTTACCTAAGACAAAGTATGTCCATGATGTATATTATATATGTTATATACTTATAAATATTATATCTATAATTTTGAAACTTACTAGGTGGGCAAAGTATGGATTATACCATTCAGTAAAACTGAGTATCTTACATTTCATAGCAATAAGCAGGCATACCTCTAGGTCACTGTCTGGAGGCGGGGAAGGATTGTTTTTCCGGCCTCTTCCTCGAGACTTTGACCCAGAACTTCTACATGTTCTGTCATCAAGATCTTTGATTGGTGTGGAGGGACTCTGCACCGTGTCAAACTCTCCTACAAGCAACACAATTGTGTCAACAAGAGCAGTTTAGTTTTAGAACAGCTACAAGGATTCATTATTACTTATCAAATTCCTATACAGAAATGATCTCTTTATGACAAAAATTTTAGTTCAAAAATATAAAGTTGTAATTTAGTAAAAGAAAATAAAGGTGATATACATCCCTCAGAGAAACCCAAATGCCTTTCATATGCCAAAAACCTTCAGCTTCCTGTCTTTATTTTCACTTCTATTTCTTATCTGCGTTTAGGTCTATCGTCAAGTCCATTTGGGTCACATTCCAGAGCATGTGATGTCTTCTGGGTCAGCCCCACACTCCACCTGCAAACTTGACTCCCTTCCACACGTCTTATTGAATGTGCCTCATTGCTTCATTCCTGTCTGGTCTCCCTCCCCTTCCTTTCTGGTCCCCCAAATGAAGCTTCATAAAACAATAGTCCATACTACTGCTTCTCAATGAAAATAAATGGAAGCTATAAGCTTGACCATGCATACAGTTTTAAGTTTTCTAGCAATTACATTAGAAGGTAAAAAGTGACATGTAAAATTAACTCACATGTTAATTCAGCATACATAAAATACCATTTTAGTGTGTAAACAATAAAAAATTACCAAGGAAAATTTTATCTTTATTACTTTTATGACAAATTTTTGAAATCTTGTTTATATTACAGTGTTGTAAGTGCTTGATAATCATAAATAGACAATATTTACACCACTGTATGGTACAATTCTTTCTATTCCCTGATATCCAGCTTAGTAAAAATTTAATTTCTGTTCACCAAAACTTGAATAGACATACTTTGCTGAGAGTCCTGAGTAACCGTCAGATTGACAAATTCAGTAGATAGGCTCAGCCTTTATCTTTCCAGACAGGTGATGTCTTTGAGTCTATTAAATTAAATCCCACCAGAGTTATTATCTGCCAGCAGATATCCTGGGGAGGGTTAGTTCTATCCTCTCTCTAGTGTCCTTCTACATAGCATTTACAGACTCTTATCCTACCATGCTCGGGACAGGTATCAAGGAGTTCTAGTCTACCTACTCTGCACATATGTTAACACCTCTATACATGAGGACCCAGAACAAGTCATTCCCTCCATCCAGCCATGATCTAATGTTTCAGACACTTTATTTAATTGGCTTCTGTAGATCATACAGGTTCCTGAAATCTGGACTCATGTAAAGCTAGTGCCCATGGATTCCAGCAGGCAGAAAGCACTGACCAGTAGCAAGCCTGTGTTAAAGAAAACTGAGACTACACAAGGCACAGCCTAAAAACCAGCTAGACTTGCCATAGTACTTCAAAAATTTTACTCACTTGTACTGTATCTCAATTTCAGTTTATATTGAATTATGGATAAGTATCTTTAAATTTTTTTGAGGCTGAATCAGATTTGTATTTAATTTAAGCCATGTGCATAAAATGAAAATCTCTAGACAAGTCAGGTAGCAAGCTACACTAAAATTAAACAATGTGTTTATAAATAAAAAGTAAAATGATGATCTTAATTTATCATTAAATTAAATTAAAATATAATACAACAATTCACAGAACATTAATTCTGAGCAAATGACACACTAAGCATGGTTTTTCTGAGAATAATTGTTATAGAGCTAACATCTTATCATTTCTTTTGATAATCACATTTTGTTTGGGAGATACTGTATGGTACAGGATCAAAAATATCTCTTAGCTGTCTCTCCCCTAAATAAGAGAGAGGAGAGGAGGAGATAGAGGGGCAAGTAAAACAAAGGACGATATGAGGAGTCATATGGATATGTGTATATATACATATATATGAAGATGATTTAAATAAAATCGCCAAATAGCACAAAAAATAGAGCCCCAACTGGACATTTCTCATCACCAAATGAAGCTTTCAGTGCCAGGAATGGTGTGCATCTAATCTAGTTGTTGGCCAAGGGGGTGTCCCAACAACTAGAAACTCCCAAACAACTCAGGCTACTGCTGAGGCTATTGTTCGCTCTCTATTGGCAAGATAAGGCCCTACTGTTGAAGATAAAATATACATAACTCTCTAAAGATGGAAAAGTTGCTAATGTCTACATAGAGCCTTCACTCCTACTGACTAGTGTTTATTATATTGGAAAATATTCTCAATGGCACTGAAAGAGAAAGCTAAACAGCAATCCAGCTACACACCATTCGATCTACAGAGGTCATCAACAAGCAAGATGTGCTAGTGCAATATTGGCACAAAGCCGTCTGATTGGATTTAAGGAGCACTCCATGAGATGGAAACTATCCTTGGTGCTACTTGTGTGGTGTAGAACCTGATTCTAGATAGTCAAGGGGCCGGGGGAACTCCAAATACTGCTGTTATGCTAAAAGAACCTTGCATAGAAACGACTATTAATGGCATTCTGCTATACTCATAGGCCAATGTCTGGCTCAGCCATCATCAGAGAAGCTTCCTCCTGTAGCAAACGAGAACAAATAGAGAGACCCACAGCTGGACAATGTGCAGAGAGTGAGAGACAGTCCAAAACAGGATGTCTTTCTCAAATCCTTCACTTTAGGCCACTGGGAACCTCGGGGAAGAAGAGGTGGAGAGGTTGCAAGTGCAAGACTGGATGGGGGACACCAAGAAAAAAAAAGACCTTCTAGATGCAACAGGACTGCCATGTGACCTAACAGAGACTGTGGCGGCATGCACCGGTCTGAACCTGAAGGAATCCCAGTGCTGAGAGGGCAGTGGACACAGGTTCCCAATTCCACCTCAGAAGCTATCTCTAATTGAAAACCACTCACAAACGAAGGATTAGTTTTCTCTGATGGAGTCTCACCAGGTACACAAACAATACTTAAGGGCAGGCTCGATGCTCAGTAGTAGGCTGCCACCAGAGAACCAACTCACTGCTACTTTGAGGCATTTGTTTTGTCTCTGTTTTGCCTGAGAATTTCTTTAGTGTTCTTTCCCTTATATATTAGCATTTTTGTGGTTTCAGCTGATTTCTATGCGTGCCAATGTGTGTCCTGCTATAGATGAGTGTTCCTTATTCTTTAAAAAAATATCTTTGCTTTTCGGTTTGTCTCCTTCATTCTATTAAGGTTTGTTTCTTGGTATTTTATTACCCCCCCCCTTTTTAGATGCCTGTTTGTTTTCTAATGAGAGAAAGAAAGGATGTGCATTTGGGTAGATGAGGATGTGGAGAGGATCTGGAAGGAGATGGAGGAGGGGAAATCATATGCAAGGTATATTTTATATAAAAAATCTCTTTTCAATAAAAATAAACTAAAAATATAAAATACATCTTAATATAAATGTTGTTTGCTGTTAAAAGATTGGTAGCACAGCTTACTGCTACATCTGCCAGTATTACCATGGACAGATGGACAGCACAATAACAAAATGTTTTAAGTTCAAGTCTGAATGTCGCTTTACTTTGCAGTAACCTATGTTTCAGCTTATTTGGCTAAGCTTTAGATATTTGAATGCATAGCAACTTGAAAGTAACACCAACACAAGGCCTACTGCGTTTTCCACTGTTACATTGAAACAAAAATGTCCTTAGGTTAGCAAAACATGCAAACCAAATACCCTCCTTTAAATAACATGATTCAAATTAATTCTTACTTTAAAAATCTATTTTTGTTTATGTGTCTGTGTGTATGTAGGTGGGTATATGCACGTGTACACTTCTGTCTGTGAATGCCAGGAGATGGCACTGGTTCTTTGGGCTGGAGTTACAGCTGTCTGTGAGTAACCAGACATGCATGCCAGGAACCAAGCTCAGAGCCTCTGCAAGAGCAGGAAGTACCCTCAACCACTGAGCTGTCTTCCCAGCCCTGCACTAACTCTTGCTTTAAAAGTAAGCTTAAAGAAAATACTTTTGGGATGGCACTTATAAAACCGCTATGGTTTTTACCCATACATTCATTTTTTACTTATTTTATTATTTATCCATTCATTTCTGTTTATTTATTTATTTTGAGACAAGGTCTCATGCTAGCCTCAATCTCCCCTCATAGCCAAGGATGACACTGAGCTCTGGATCCTCTTGCTTTTCAAATGTTGGAATAACAGGTGAACACATGACCCTTGCCTTTATAATTTTTGTACATCAATTTCAACATAAATAGAAAAGTCATATTTTACTTTTAGTAGCAGCACAAGAACTAAGAGAAGAGAAAATTGCAGACTTCCAATCACTGTCTTAAGTTACAGGTAGGATAGCTGGTTCCAGGCTGGATCCACACTGAAGGAATCTAGCAGGAACAAATCGGATATTTAAACCTGAAATTCAGCAACTACTGCAGTGTTGAAGGGGGAAAAATGGGGTCACAGGAAGTGTGTGGGTTTCTAAACACAGGAGAATCTGTTCTCATTGACTCCTTGCCAGTTAGTTAAGAATCTTAAAAGCACTCAAAGGATACAGAGGGGAAAAAAAAGAGCAAAAGTGTTTTTACGAGAGTACGGCAGGCCTGTAGAAGAAAATTGTGCAGAATAGCTCCATTTCTATTAAACTCTCGGTGTGCCACATGGGCTGCCCTTTAAAAGGAAGTATCAAAGCACGTGTTCAGCATCACCCCCAGCCCATTTTGTTGATGGGAACTTAGACTGTTTGCTCTTCCTTTCATTTGCCTAGAACTCCCTCAAGCATACTCTGTCTTTTCTGCTGATTGACACTTGGGTCAGTTGCACCCTTGGGTGATTATAGGTAAAGCTGGTACAATGTGTTGGGTATGTGAAAGCAAAATATCTCCCCTCCTGGGTATGTTTCTATCCCAGCATTGGCATTGCTGGGTCAGGGGAGGATTCACTCTCCTACCATCATGGGTAACCCCACTGTTCCTTTGCATTCTTTATCTTTATTTCAGCTATGTGGCTATGTGGTGATAAGTTATTGCTTTAAATACAATTTTCTTAGTGAGTCATAATGAAGAACGTGTTTCCACCCATTTGAAACTAATCAGTTTTTACTGGTTTGCAAATGTTTACTGTGAACATTATGTATGTGAGTAAGTGAGAGAGAGACAGAATGAGAGAGATAGGAAAAGAAAGAGAGGGGGAGGAATAGGAGAAAGAGAGAAAGACAGAGGCAGACAGAGAGAATTAAATCCAATTCTCACCCAACACAAACTTATGTCCTTATCTTATCTTATATCCTAACTAAGGAGAAACTGGCAACAGGTGATATACTGAATTAGCCAACAACAATCAGCTGATATTTGATGTTGATGTGGTTACAGAATTTCTGCTTTAACTACTAGGCTAATAGTTTCTCCACCAAACATCAACGGTTTCTACTTATCAAAAGAAGCTTAGAACATGCCACCAAAATAAAAAAAAATATTGGAAAGCTATGCATATGAAAAATCAGAAATATATAAGGAACCCAAACTACTCAGTGACTGGAAAAACAAACAAACAAGAAGCAACAGGGCCAGAGTAGATATTTCTTAAAAGAAGCTATATACACAGTAAATTAGCATATGAAAAAGATAAACAATTGCTAGAGAAATGAAATTCAAACTATATATCTAAACTCACACTCGTTAAGATGTCTGTTATCAAAGAGAAGTAAAGACAACAGGCATTGGACTTACCCTCTCTCTCCCCCAACCCTCTCCCGCTCACACACACACTATTCACAATAAACACCTCCTACAAACCAATAAGAAAATAACAAGTTTTAAATGAGCGAAAACATGTGGATTAAAAAAAAAACAACACCCTGTGACTGTTGCGTTAAGAGGGCAGCATAGAAATGTCTCAAAGTTTAAAAACAGGTTGTGTGAATAACCTAGCTATTCTGTAAGACATATCCTCCCTCAAGTTTATTCAAAAATAATTTTAAATACATTTTCATGTATCTTAGCAGCGACTTAAGGAGGCAGGGTGGATTGGTGCCCCTTGGGGGCCTCCCCTTCCCTGACAGGAGGGAGAAGGGGCAGTGAGGGGAGTGTGGGTGTGGAACTGGGAGAAAAGGAGGGGGCTGTTATCAGACTATAAGACAATTAAGTAAGTGGAGAAATGGAATTAGAGCGCTCTCCTTGCCCCCTTTCCTCCCTCCAGCCCTCCTCTATCTTCTCCTGTCCCAGCTCTCAAGCTGCTGGCCTCTTGCCTTGATTATCATTGCTATGTAAATGTATGCAAAAGTATTTAAATGCAGCTAGCTGGATCCACTTTTATTCTTTGTGTGTAAATGGTCTCAGAGCTGGCTACTCTGTGGAATCAACAAAGCAGCTCATCTCAGGGAGCGGGTAGCTCTCCTGTTCCAAGATACAGGGTCAACCTATGCATCAAGACATGAGAATAAAAGGCGTGGCTAAGTAAAATAACACACACACACACACACACACACGTGATATTAAACCGCAAAGATGAGAGAAATCTTTCCTTTTTGTGACAACACAGAATGCATTGAAGTTCATCAATACTAAGTGGATAAGTCATGAACAGAAAGACAAATATTAAACGATCTCATTTGTATGTGGAGTATGAAAAATTAGATGTTGTAGAAATAGAGTGTAGGATGGCAGTTACCAGAGGGAGTGGGAAAGGGCTGGTTAAAGGGAGGGTGTCAGACAATGCTACCATATTTGTAGGTTAGGTTGAAAACATTTATTTCACAGCATGGAAACTCTTCTAATTTCAATGTATTATGGTTTTTTTTTTTTAATTGCCAACCTAATGAGCTTTAAGGATCTTCACCACAGAAACAAAGCACACATGTAGTCGTTTTGCTTGACTATGGATGCAAATTTCAAAACATATCATACTTGATAAATGTTGAAAGAGGTTTAATTTCCAATGTAAAACTGTGCAAAGGAGTCATAAATTAGGCTTTAACTGCTGTATGTAGAGAGGGGGCCGGAACATTAATTGGAAGGACTTCACAGAAGTGAAAGACCCTTCCTGTGACAGTAACAGGCTCTAATAGCGAACACCCACTCACGAGTAGACTGACCTCTATGACTTTGAAGGTGCTACCCTCACTGCCATTAAAGAGCAAAGCCAGGAGCTTGAGCATAGGAGTCATTGAGCTCTTGTTCGTACAGGTTTAGAGCTGACGGATTCTGGTGTCTTTGTCGCTTTCACTCAGACAGTTGCACACGGGCATGACAACGACAAGGCCTACACAGCAAATGTGGTCCAGTAAAGAAGTTCATTTAGTGCTCTCTATGTACACCCTCTTGCTGGTGTTACAGAGATGTTGCACTCTGCTCAGTGAAGTTATCTAAAGGCTGTTAAGTCATGCGCAGGAAACCAGCTTCCTCTCAGAAAGGGAAGGACTTTACCAGCTCCTTCATTCAACTTGAGCACTCAAGTTCACTCAGGCAGTACAGTGTTTATCCAGTCTTTCAGTCAAGGATACTGTTGTTACATATTTTAAAATGTAACACGTTTACATTTTAAAAGTTTAAAATATTTGTAAGGAGGAACTGTAAAAAATACCTTTCAAACATTGCTAACTTTCAGAATGCCAATCAAAACCATAATTTCCCTTAGATAAACCTCCATGTAAACGACAGAGAAAGATCATAAGGATAATGAAAAAGAAATGTCTGCTTCTAATCAGTGTGGTGGCATGTCTTTAAATCCATTGTCAAACTATCTAATAAGGTAAAAGAAATAACTGAATGCTACTTGCAATTTCTTAATAACATCAGTCATTACCAGCTGCCTTGGGCTGTTCTAGGCTATCAAATAATCATTCTCTAGTCAGTACAGTACTGAAGAACTGCCCTTTGTAAGTTGGGGATATTTAGCTTGGGCTTTATTTCATTAGGTTTATCTGTAAATCAGAGCAAGCAGCTGTCACTTATTGAACATTAGGATAAAGTATATTTCTATTTTAAACATGGAAGTCCACAGTGAATGTCTTATAAAAAAATTGTGGACCTAATTGTCAGGTCTGGTCTGAAAGTCCCCAAATGCACAATCGGTTAATGGGAAATTCTTTGCCTGCCCTTGAACTAAATCCATCAGATTTCACCACTAATAAAGAAGAAGCCTATAGTTATGAATTTATTTGCTTTTTGGATGCATGTCATATCTGAAAATGCTAAAATAAAACTTTAGACTACTTTGATAAAAGATCCAAGTACGAAGTCTGATGGAATTGGAAAATGGTGTCAAATGGTGTTTGTTGACAACAACAATCTATAGAAGAGAAAGAAAATTTCGCATTCTGACAGTGCATACAGCAATATTGCATTGAAATATGTGTCCTTCACATCCCACCCTGCAGCATGAGGACTTGCCTGCATTAAGTTTCTTAACGTTAACAAAAGAGATATTCTAAGGTATAGGGAATGAAAATTCTCGCTGTGGGAGAAACACTGCTGTGATCAGATAGAGAAATGAATGAATCAAACTTGAATGAAAGCTGTGCACTGCACATAGCATACTGAGTATGTAGGGTTTTCGTTCCTGGTAGCTGCGGTGTTTTCAGTTCAGACATACCTACCACGTGCTGTCTGGTTTCTGCCTCTGAGCCTGATGAGAAGCAGGCCTGTGATTCTGTCTCCGTGCATTCACCATGGAGACATCTCTTTGATGCTGTAGAGAATGAGAGCAGCATCCTTTGCCTACAGTAGTTCCACTGCTTAGTAAGCGTGGATTCTCCTAAGTCTTTCAGTTAAGGCCAGATACTTGAGAAAAATCATGGCTGAAAGAAGACAAAGGCAGATTTGGAACACACCACTAAGACTGGGATAAAAAGTGAGGCTCTTGGGCTAGAACAATGAAAGATCTTGAGGTAGAGCATTTATTCTGATCTGGGGCCCCAACTGCTTCACTGGCCTCAGCTTGGGACTGGCTCTGCCCTTCGTACAAGTGTTCAAAGGAGCAGAAGATGGAGAAAAGCCTGAACAGAAGAGTTAAGAGAAATGAGGGTCAGGAAATCAAGGTGATTTTAGGACTACATATTCATAAAAGGGAACACTTGAGAGGAAAACGAAGACAGAAACTAATGTAGGGCCACCAAAGACAAACTGCACATTGCAACGCTTGCTAGGTCAAAGCTAGTCGTGATGTCCAGGAAACAGTGAGACAGCTCGGTAAGTAGCAGGGCTTGCTGCCAAGTCTCATGATCTGAGTTTGAGTTCCCAGAGCAATGTAGGAGAGAACCAACTCCTGTAAGCTGTCTTCTGAGTTCAACATGCATGTTGTGCTTTTGAGCATGGGCATGGCCATTAGTACGTGCTGCATGCTTAGCCATACATATAAATACAAATGGACAAATGAATAATCATAATGATAAAAACATTTAAAAGAGATGGCACAGCACCTCCCTTTGTCACGGAGAATACAGTACCACAGTGTTACTCAGACCCCAGAAGAAATTAAAAATGTCAACCCCATAATACCATGATTTATTTCTACACGGACATGCTGTGATAAAGTGTGATTTATAAATTCAGCACAGTAAGTTGTCTTAATTAAAAATAAAGCAGAAAATATTTAACAAGTCTGTAATAAAATTTGTTGAAAACTTCTCTTTTCAATTTTAGTTATTTCCTATTTAATATTTTTGGACTTCAATTAAGAATGTTTATCTGAGATGACAAAACTATGATGGATGACAGACTCCTTCAGAATTCCAAACACAAGAACAAAATTAATGTGGTCATTTCATAATTCATGACTTAAGGGCTTCTTGACTGTGATTTGTGGGAAAAAAAGCCTCATTGTTATTTCATTATATCCAAAATGGTTTACTTCCTAATCTTTTACTAAGCGTGAGATTTTCTCTTCTCATACCCATTGCTATTTGTTTCTATGCTTTATTATTTAATCACAAGCTATTTATATGCAGAGACCTTAGTCACCAATGAAATACTGTTTTCTAGCACATAGTCGGGGCCAAACAGAGACTAAATTAAATAACTGCTTGATTAATGAAATTGGATTGTCTTCATCTTGCTGTTCTAGCTAGAAATAATTTACAGTATTTTAATCACATTTCTTTCTTTTTCTTCCAAACTGGATAAAAAAGAAAGTAGGAAAAAAGTTGACCTTAAAAGACCCGAAGCAGAAAATATATTTGAACTCAATAGCATAGATTATGGGGCTGAAAAGATGGCTTAGAAGTTAAGAGCGTATGCTGCTCTTTCAGAGGATCTGAGTTCAATTCCCAGCACCCACATGCCTTCTCACAACTGTCTGCAGCTCCAGACAGTCCCAGGGAACCCAATGCCCTCCTTGGCCTCTGCAGGTATTGCATGCCTATGGTATAAAGACATAATTGCTTATAAAATAACCATATACATAAAAATAAATAGAAAAAATTAGTCTCATGTTTTAATTGATTTTGAGAATCCTTTATATACTAGAATGGAAGTCCTGTATCAGGCATGTTTTTTTACAAAAATTTGGTCTGCAACTTGTAGCTTGTCCTTTGGTTCTTTTTCAACAGTGTCTTTCAAATAGAAATTATTAATTTTATTAAATCCAATTTATTATTCCTTTGCTTGAGAATTGGTAATAGTCTTTATCATTTTATATTTTTTAAAAATCATTTAGTTATGGTTTTATAAAATTTATAAAGCTTAGTTATAATTTTAAGAATTGTTTATAATACCTAAGAAAATATTTGTGTTCCCAGGATCACAAAGATTTCCTACCTTTTTTTTCTTCTAAAACTTTTTTACACAAAGGATAATGATTTACTTCATTTTTGTTTTGAATTGTCATTCTCCAGTTTTTCTGTTACCTTGTGGTGAAAGACACTACAAATTCTCCATACAACTTTCAACAATCATTTCTTGGTGCATGTCTGGGTCTGTTACTGAATTCTCCATTCCCTTTCACTGCTCTGTGCACGTATGCTTTGGTTATCCCTGTAGAGTGTTGATTATTGTACTTAACAAGTCTTAAGATCAAGCAATGCATTCCTCAATCTCCGTTCTCATTTTCCAAAACAAACAAAAATGCATATTCGAATTCTTCTACTTTTTCTTATAATTTTAGAACTAATATGCATTGATCAGACAAAGACATTTAGCTTCCTACCACTGATCCTACACATTCTAGAAATGTAGGAATGTTGACTGTCTAGAGTTACCGATAACTCAAAAGGTAAAGGAGTTATGCAGTCCCTCCTGCAAAAAGGAAATACCCCCAATTATCTCAAGAGAGATGATACTACAGCTGCTCTTTGTTGTCAAGTTCTGCATGGAATAAAGAATGGGTCTGACAAGAGAGTCGATCATGCATACTCTTACACACACAATCATTTTGAGGTTAAAATTCCCGGTCTGTCTCACAACTAATAAATGCCCAGGAGCCTTGTCATATGCAGTGAGCTAGAACTCATTAATCATAAGCGTGATTGTCTGGCAGATTTTAGGCGTGTCTCTGCTGTGTTCATTTTCTTCCATGTTACCAGCTAGCACAGGACATTTAAAAGGTGAAGATCTGTACCTGGTTGGCTAGTCAGTCCTGGGAGAGATTCCTGCAGCTGGTAAGTTGAGGCTGATGATGATGAGCCATCAGCTGTGTTGCTTGACGTCATATATGCCCCGTAGGTTGACGCCGAGTAATACTGAGCATATTGGTTTTGGCCAAAGGCTGTGTAGGATGGATAATCCTGAAACAAATAAGTGAGGTGTGTGGGTACAGAAGAACAATTAGCATCTAGTTTAGTCTAAGCAAACAAGCATATACCATCGCCATGGTACCTAAATGATCTATTTTCAGCTTCATTTGCTTTCCAGTTCCTGACTTGGAGTTGATGCTAATGAGTGGAGCCTGTCTTCTGTGCATCTCACACATGCAGCAGTAACCAACTTCTTTATTAGGTTTGCAAACCAGGTCTAATACATGAATGTGAATCTGACTGATGGGGTTTCATGCTACTGCGATTAAGCACAGAGAAGGGAGAGAAGCAGTACTCAGCTCGTAGTCATTCATTCCATTCGTGCACATTGCCTAACACCATTGGCCAGAAGGAGCTGTGGGGACTCCTGGCTTTTATACAAACCTCAATGTGTATATTTTTATTTAATTTTTTTCATTTTCTCTTCATGGCAGGCATTTTAAAATTAATAAACAGGTTTCCCAGGCACCACAAGATACTTGCTACCTGTGGCTTAGCTTAAAGTTTTCAGTACGGTTTTAAAAAATATTTAACTTTTTCTCCTTTTTGCACATAAAAATGAAAGCATTGAACCAACTCCCCTGACCTGTTTTCCATTAAAAAAAAGAACCTTAAGATGATGAAAAATGATCCTCTGATAGCCTTTTTACATATTAAGATGATGAGTAAAGACTTGTGATAAATGGTGTTTAATATATCTAGCATGGTTTAGCCAAAAATGTTATCAGTGATGACAAATCCTTGGTCAGGATGAAGATCCCCTGTTGTGATAAGTTCTGAAGGGAACAAAGATCCATATTTGATGTCATTTCCAAAAAAGAAAATTCTCTGTATAAGTAAATACGTGTACTACCAGGAAGCATTAAGTAATATGGCAGAAAACTAAATTTATATTAGCCTGTTCATCTAAGGATCTGATGTTCCCCATCAAATTCCATGAGTCAAATAGAAAGCGTCAATGTCTGCACAAAGCATTTAACAGCACATCTTTCCCAGAGTGAAAGAGTAATGATAAGCAAAAATGCTAATTTTGAGCCGTGACATTGTTCTAATGGCTTAAGTGGACTTGCTTACCCACCACTCAGAACCATGTCTGTGGTGTCATTAGTATTGTCATCTTATGTCAAAAACTATGAAGGCAAAGAAAACTTTTTTTGCTAAAAATATTTCTTTTTAAAATTTTATTATTATTATTTATTATAATTTATCCAATTTGTATCCTGGCTATGGCCCTCTCCCCTTGTCTCCTCCCAACCCCACCCTTCTCTCCCTATGCACCTTTCCTAGTCCACTGATAAGGGAGGTCCTATTTGACCCTAGCCTATCAGGTCTCATCAGGACTGGTTACATTGTCTTCCTCTGTGGCCTGGCAAGGCTGCATCCCCAGGGGAGGGTGATCAGAGATCTGGCCACTGAGTTCATGCCATAGAAAGTCCCTGCTCCCTTACTAGGGACCACATCATCCCGGTCACACAGTTCAAAAGTTTCCATGCTGGAATTACAAACTGAGGCGTCAAGTCTAGCATCTGTGTGCTGAAGCTCTGCCAGTCTGCCTGTCCTCTCCAGGAAACGATGGTACACGCCTGGAATATACGCCATTGGCCTTTGGATAAAGTCATAGCTTTTGGTATCCAAATCTGTCCCCGAGGCTCCCCGTTCTCTCCACTTTTACTTCTTTATCTAAGCATGCTTCATTTCCGGTTGAAGATATTATGAGTGCTTTCTAATTTGTTTCATTTTCTTTTGTAGTTCCTTTGGACTGATTGTTTCAAAGTACAAATTATATTAAGTTCTATTCAAAAGCATTAATATCTTTCCCATGGTTCAAGACTGCAATTAGAACCCTTATTGAAACCTCCAAGGTCCTATGTGGTTAGGCTTCCATGAGGAAGCTTAAAGGACCTTATGTGACTAGACCTAGTCTACTGTTTTCTGTGGTGTCTCTTCCTATTCCCCCCATGGATGACCTAGAGTCCAGACTTCCTTCAGTTCAAGATCACATCGAACCTTGTTGCCTTTTCTCCCTGTAACTTCTTGTCCACATTCATGACCTCATTCTGATGAATCCTAACCTAATCACAGCTCTCATAGGAAAGCTGTGCACAATACTCTCCTGTGTAATACTAGATTTCTACGAACATTTTAGCAGGTTTTTTTCCCTTCCCTGCTAGTCTGCTGTCTACTTCACTCGGTAGACTGAAATGTTCATGAGGCAGGCACTAAGCCTGTGCAGTCAAACCACCATCCTTAGGTCCCCAAGTGTTTATCGGGTACACAACATTTTTTTAAAATGATAAATTGGTATTTAAACCTCAATCCAAAATACAGTTATAGTCTATACAGATCCAATGTAAATCCTCAAACAGAATTCAATCAATTTGTGATCAAAACTTTATAAAGTTTTCTCTCTTTTATAAATTGTTTTTATGTTTTCAGGGACAACAGTGTTTTGTTTATGTTGTTTTTGTCAAGGGTGTTTCTCAGTGACGATAGCCATCTAGTCTACCTTTTGTCTGTGTCATATATGTTGTCTGTTTCTTTAGGAAGACTATGCACTTTGGAGAACAGTAAACAAAGAATTAACTATTTTTGAACTTTAAATGTTCAGTCAAAAAATGATGTATATCAAGTGATCAATGAATGTCTGCTGTGTTAATACATAAAATTAAACTAGCAGAAAGTATAGTGCTTTAAGACACTTAAATTAATGCAAAATTATATAATTTATATCTTTCAAATATTTTAAATACATACTATTTTAACAAAAATTCCTTGGGGCCTTTTGTTATGTTACTAAAAGTACAAGAAGCAAATAATAGAATTCTTTTATTAAATCTAAAGAAAAAGCATTTGTGAAATAACTTATATTTTGGTAAGTGTATTAAAATAAAAGAGTATACCGTCTGTCTAGAAATCAGTTTCCTTTGGGCCCCAGTCATGCCATGGTTGAGAATCAGGAAACAAGAATGCAATTCCAAAGTGTCAGCATAATCATGGCTCATTTGTGCTCAAGGATGCTTAGGTAGGAACAGTTACACAAATCCCACATGTAATTCTCTCATTCTAGATTTTAAAATCCATGAAAACACTAATAAAATAGGGTGAAGAGAAGAAGGGCTAATAGAGGGCTAATAGAAAAGTGGAACTTCCGGGAAGGCGGGACTCAAACATTTACAAAGAGAAACTTAAATCTAAACAACAACAACAACAAAAAGAGCCAACAGTAGTTCAACAGATTTTTTTAGTTACAACAGCTATACTGGATTTTTTTCTTAGAGTGTACATCACAATTTTATAATTATTCTGATTCCGTTTATTAAGCAATATATTATATATAAGCAATTTCTATTGAGAAAAATAAATAAAACGGTGTCAAGTATGGGTTAGGATAAAAACATACACTATATCCCACAATAGCATGACAGCTGATTAAAATGACTATCACTCAGCTCTCTAATGGAGAAATTTTTAACAGTCAACAAGATTAACAAATACCCAATAATTCTGATTAGCTAGTCCTTTTTTTTTTACTCTGCTGAATACTTATCTTAGTTTTAATGAAAAAAAACATCTTTTTTAGACCATGTACACTTAAAAGGAAACAAAAAGAAATGATTTTAAGTTCAAATTATAAATATATGACATTCCTAAATTATTAATAAAAGTGTATTTAAAGCAGAGGACAAAGGAGAAGAGCTTCCCCTTTGAGTGGACTAAGAGAAGGGGAATGGGGGTAAGAAGGAGGAAGGGTGGTTCTGGGTGAGTTGAGAGAGGGACCTTCAATCTGGATAGATAATGAATAAAATGTGAAAAAAATGTATCCATGGCAAAAAATAAAAAGAAACTAAGAAACTCCTCCTAAACCAGGCATGGTGGCACATGCCTGTAATCCCAGCAGTGGGAGGCAGAAGCAGGTGGATCTCTGTGAGCTTGAGGCCAGTATGTTCTACAAAAGCAAGTCCTAGATACTCAAGGCTACACAGAGAACCCTTTCTTGAGAAACAACAAGAAAAAATTCCTCCTACTCCTCCCATAGTCTTCCCAAGGAAGAGCTTCCTAACTGTGTATCCAATACCAAGAGGTCAAACCTAAAATAAGATTATACAGTCTGAGTAGGTTATATATGTAGGGATATATATCCAAAAGTAAGAGAAAGAGACGATGAATTTGTGAAAGAGCTTATGGGAGGAGCTGGAGGTAAAGGGAGAAGGGAGAAAATGATGTAATATATTTTAATTTAAATAATAAAAATAAATTTAAAAATTCCACGGCCATAGTTTTTTATCACCTTCTCCTGGTGAGGTTGCCTAAATAGGCCATAGAGGAAGAGGATGCAGCCAGTCCTGATGTGACCTGATAGGCTAGGGTCAGATGGAAGGGGAGGAGGACCTCCCCTATTAGTGGACAAGGGGAGGAAAAGGGAGGGAGGATGGGACCAGGAGGAGATGAGGGAAGGAGCTTCAGCCAGGATACAAAATGAATAAATTGTAATAAATAATAATAAAGAAAAAATGAAAAAAAATGAAGAATAAATGGAAAAGACCATTCCCTATCCCAAGAATACTATAAAGGTATAGACAGAGGTCTCCAACTCCACATGAAAATAGATAAAAGAATTATAAATTATAAGTAACTATGAATTACAAATTGAAGAAACGAAAAATCTTCAACAGAAATTTTAAGAAGTGTAAAACTACTGTACCTGTTGTGAGCCACTGAAATTTGTTGAATTGGAAACGGAATTATTTGCGTAAATAGTAGAAGATGGCGCGAAACTGGAGCCTACAGGGAAAGACAAGACACACCTTAACCGTTTTGATACTCATTCATCTGTAAAAGGGAATAAAATTTAGTCACTTGCAGCAGTGTGGATGGACAAGGAGGACACCGTGTCAAGTGCAGTAAGCCAAGCACAGAACGACGCATAATGCACAAATCCCCATCATGTGTAGAATTCCAGTAAGCCAATATGGAGAACTGGAGAAGCGTGGTGGACAATGATGGGTGCAGAGAGTGCAGACAGACATGCCAGTCAGTGGCTCCAAGCAACTCAAGAACCAAGTGCTGGTGTTCTATTGAGCAATGGCTGAGAATAACACAGGTGGTAGGAAAGGTACAAGAGTGGATCTTGAATGTGCTCACTGCAAATGAATTATGAAAGTTTCAGGACCTACACACGGGCAGGCGCTCACACACACCTACCCACACTGCTACATTTTACACCACATTAAAATATACGTTAAAGTAACACCCTCCCCCACTCAGGAAAGAGCTACAATTACTAAGTATGATTTAGAAAATAAAGTTTCTACTTAATTCATCTTTTTTGTGACATGATTAAAATAGCTCACTTTATAGAATTCAATGAGAGATACATTACTTGAGGTTTGCTGTAGTTACGGAGATTTGAAAGAAGATGGGTTCAGTCCTAGCCCCCTCCTGACAGCAGAGGATGGTTTGTAAGAGAACCTGAAAAGGAGCCCTGCACTGTGAATCATCTCACAACATTCACTTAGAAAGACATCAGGCTTGTGCCTGCCAGGCCTGGGGTCTAGAGGGCTGCTTTGCTTGCTCTTCATTTCCTGCCCAAGCTTAACCTGGAGTCTTTGTGATTGCTATGAGTCATGTTTCTCCACCTGGAGGTCGCCGTTTCCATCATGCTTCTGCCTAGTTACCCATCTTCTCTTAGAAAGTTGTGTGAGCCATGGTGAGACTGTCTGGCTTTGTGACTCACTCCTAACTCTGAAGTCACAGAGTCACATTTAAAAGAATCCTTTTTTTTTTTTTTTAATTTTCAGGAAAGTGTTTTATGTCTGGGTTCATACCTGGCATTTGGTAAGAATAAGGTGTCTGGCCTGGCTGTGGGGTAGAAAACCCAGGGCTGTAACTGAGACAGCCACTCTGTAATGGGGACTGAGTTTGGGGAAGCCCACTCTCCGTCTTGATGGCTGGCAACATCACACCAAGATCTGTTTAGAGAACAGACAGGCAAAAGGCTTGGTTAGAAGGACCATCTCCCTCTGAGTGGGACCTCCACTCGTATGTAAAGCTACTGGTCAACAGCAGCTACCTGAGAAGAAGAGTTACCTACCGTAAGCAGGCAGACTGTAGGGCTGTCCTGTCTGTGAGTAAGCTGTGTAGACGGCCGGCTGCTGCATCCCAGAATACTGAGTCTGGCCCGCATAGGCCGACATTGTTTGAGCTGCTGGTGTAGAAAGAATGTGTGGATAGGGCCTAAATATCAGAAAAATAGCATTACTGTGGCAACAAAGACTGCATATTAATTCAGACAGCTTAGATTCCCCCAGGGAGTGATACACCCTCCTTATCCCCAACTTGTCAGAAATGAATAAAAGTTGAAAAAAAAAAAGAATAACTTTTTATAAAGGAGCCCAACCTAGAAGACCCTGCACCAATAATTTAAAGGCTTGAAGAGTGCATCACATCTCTAAAATAAGCAATTGGGCTTAGAGTGTTCTCTAGGTCTGCAGTTTTTACTTTCATCTACACTAGCACTCCGTGTACAACATATTTGGGGAAGAATGGTCATAAGCCAGCCAATGAATACTCATGACATATTCACACCACAAGTGTCCTAGAGATACATACTAGTTACAAAAGTCTGCTTAATAGTCCTTCTAAGAATTTACTACTCTACATTGGAAATCTGAAAAAAAGGGAAGCATCTTCCTGTGAAGAAATGGAATGGCATTCTCTTTGTCAGGTCTCTTTTGTGGACATGCTTCAGACTGGAATCTAGTCCTAAGCCTATACATAAGGCAGCCTGGACGTGGAGTAACACAACGCATTATATTATAATGTGCATGCATAGGTGAACTTGAATCTTGACATATCTCTAAACAAGCAAATTCAGATATAAACCCATTGATCCAATATAGCTAAATTTGAAATTTTGAACTCTCTGTCCTACCCTTCAAACACATGACTATACTAATTAATTAAACACACACACACACATACACCAAACTCTCAAAAGTGTAACTTATTGGAACTTAGAATCCTAGAAAATATCTCAGTGATAGACTGGATTATAAAATATTGATGTTTGGGTAAAATATGATCTCTATATATTTTCTTTTAACTAATTACTGTTTCTTGATTTTTCCTTAAAAATAGAGCATAAACTTATATTAAAATCCAAACTCAGTGAATATTCATTTAAATACTCAAATACATTTTAAGTTTTATGTATTATTCTTGTAATTTGCATCAAATAACGAATGTTACTTATTTTCAAGGCAGCATACCAAATCATTCCATACTAAACATTTAAAGTAAAAACCCTGTATAGTGGGAAACACCATTTGTTTTAAACAAAGCTCAAACTTGTGCATCAAACACTTGAATTTTAAAACAATAAAAATATTCAAGTGCCCTAGTTTGAAGAATTTGGGGGCATTATTTGTCTACATGTTTCCGGTTTTCCTCAGAGCATGAGAACATCAGGGATGAAAGGAATCATTCAGATAAATGGCAGGTTTCTATTTCTAATTCGTTCACAGCTAACTTTGTGTCTATCCAGCTTCAACAGTTACATGCATCGATGTTTCCAATTTAATGTTGCCATAACAGGTGACTATAAATTTGCAGGCAGACCCTTAAAAGGATCTCTAGCGACACTGAAGGAGCACTTACTTGGAGGGGTACAGCTGTGGGGAATACTGATGCGCCGATCTGGGGCTGTAGCCGCTACTTGTTATTACTACGAGACACAAAACGACAGGGCACAAAGCATTGCTTCATGAACGCGTCTTCAGTAGGGAGCACACAACCCACTTAAGGAAATTGCCGATTAAACACACACTTCTTAAAGCTCATTCACTTTTTAAAATTTCATAAGGAAGCAGTTAATGACACACGGTCTTCGTTTTAAAGTGTTTCAAGAGCATGAAGTGTCCATTTCTCCCACAGTCACCACTAGGCTTCCATTTTCTAAGGTCAGTGCCACGCTCTTTTGAACTGACAGCTTATTGGCAAATGCCTTGGACTACGTGGTAAACTTTCATAGTACAAAAGCCAATGTTTTAAGTGTGCAAACTTTACAACTTAAACCCGCATACAATACTAATATACAGATTCCGTATTTATTCTATAATTACAATAAAATAGTTGTCGAGAAATTTGAGGTTTAAGCTTTCATTCTCTGATTGTAAAAATGCTACTGTTTCCAATTTCCTTCCATCCTATGAATCAGATGGGTGCTAAAATATTCACAGTCAAAGTGTTCTAGTAGCAGGAATGTGCACAGGCGGCGTGGCCGGTAAGCCGCTTTACTTTAAGCAGTATAAAATGTTGTACCAATTATCTTTTCAGCCATCAAAGAATATTTTTTGAAGAGGACCTTATAAGGGAAAGTCAGGTTATTTTAATATTTCATCCAAATATGCACCCCGCGGTGGAATGTACCCAAAAGTTTGGAAGTCTTTCTCCCCTTTAGCCATCTGCCTTGACTAAGACAGATGTGCTGCACATCTATAGATCCTAATGTGTTCAGCCAGTTCCCTCCGAGCCGGTCCATACTGGGCAGGCACACAGAGTGTCTTTATTAGGCCATCTGCTGTTCATTCACATTTCAAAAAGATTAAAGTCGTACACAATACAGTGCTGGCATGCGTTTAGTCTAATCAATCATAGTTAAACTTCAAAGAACTACATCCTCTCTGAGTTGTTCATATGAACGTTGGGGCTAAACTTTTAGAATGGCAAAAAGTGACAAATAGGTTTGGGTTGCTGGCTGGCTCAAGCAATATGATATGTTCCCATGTCCGACCACTGTCAAGTGCCCCTGTGAGCGTCACAGATGTGAGTGAGCAGTGTGTTAAAAAAGGCTGTCTACCTGTTAAGTGCAGAATATGGAAATCAGACTTTATTTTCCATAGCAATAGTGCAGTAAAAGAAAGGCTTCCCAACATTATAAATCAGTTTTGAAAGTCATCAATAGTGACCACAAAGGTGTTAAGTTCTAAACATTTTGAAACTTAATACAAGTGAATTTTCTACTTGTAATTGGAAATAAAACATTACTTTTCTCTCAGTGTCTTCAAAACCAGAAAGATTTTTTAAAAATCCTTGAAATCAAATTAGTGAGAACAGACATTTGCACTATAGTCCATGGGAACTAAGTGTGCATTATTCAGATTTTCATGGTGTAGAATATTATAATAGAAACTGGGTTAAGAAAAGTTTAATTCCACTTTGTTTTTTTTCTGATTTTTGATAGGATTCCATGCAGGCACAATCAAAAACTGAGCTGTCCATACTGACAGGCTAGTTTCAAGATGGAAAAACTGAGGGGATTTCAAATAAGACAAATAAGAAATATTAACTCTTAATATCGTTTATTAAATTAGACAGAGCAGAATTCTATATTTCAGAAAAGATCCATAAACACAAACACCATTCTGAACATATAGAATGTATTTTCCTTCAGTTAAAGAGTCTAGACCTTGTGAGAATAATGTACTCCAAACACTATAAAGGTTTGATTCACCTTTGAATCTTTATATTAATATCTATAAAATACATAGGAGACAAAACCTTTGGCTTAGAAAACTAAGATGATTATAAATCCTATAATCTTATTCAAATTACTAACTTTCTAGAAAACTTAAGCAACAGCACATGGTTTAGAAAGAGCTCAGATTATGTTGATCGCTGTTGAAAGTCTCTCTCCAGAAAGATATGCAGACTGCTTTATGAAAACCTAGAAACCTTTGTGTTATGCCTAATTGCTATATACTGACTCATACATTCTTCAAAGCACTGGACTCATTACTCTTATTATATTTTATGGTTTCTACAAACAGAAGAAGAGCTGGTTACCTCTGGGATGTCTTCACAATTGATTTTGTGTCTTGTAATGCCTATTACCAGTTTCTCACAGAATAGGATCCAGAAATGTTAAGACTCTAACTCTATTGTGACTTTTTAAAAACTTAGCATGTCTCATGAAGAGGAGGAGCAGTGAAGGCGATGTTTTGCAACCCCACAGCCAGGGCACTGCTGCCGCTTGTATTAGATGCAGACTGCTGCTGAGTGCCTTACACTGCAGCCTGCAGCTCCCACAGAATCCTCAGCTATGGGGAAGGGCCACCCTAGATCGCTGCAGTCCAGAGGAGTTTTCATAGTCTTAGGTGTGTTTTGCATCTGAGTTTTCTCAGGTAGCCACTAATCATGGGCAGGGAACCGCATAATTGGAATGTGGCTAGTTTAACCAGATTTTGTTTTGTTTCTCTGATTTTTAATTTTTTGGAAGTAGCTACTTTACCTAGACCATAGAGCCTTAGAGACTTCTTATGAGAAAACTAACAAAGTGTCTTTAGAGGTGGTATGCATGAGTAATAAGTAGGATGATTGCTTAGATGCATCTTTTCCCAATGCAATAGCACCAGTAGGGGTGGTTATCGGCACGTGGTTCTAGACTCATCTGTGCTTGAATATGTGGCCAAACCACACTGGACACCTCCGAAGAGTTTAGTGGTATTCTTATTTGTAAAATGGGCTGCACAGTGCTAAAATCACATCTGGAGTGAACAATTTGTACACTGGCCATTCATCTTTCAAAGAACTTGTATGTTCTTGAAGCCTAATAGCAGCTACATAATAATCTCATACCCTCTCCCCAAATCATCCTTATGCATTTATTTTATAGTTATGGTTAGTGGACACTACAGAGTAATGTAATATGTTGGTGCTTATTTATCTCCTGCGAGCCAGGTGAGCTGCTGAAAATATCGCACACTGGCTCACATGAGTCTTTATGCCAAACTGGTTCACAGATTTTATTTTTGTCTGGAGTACTAATATTTATGTGCACATATGACAACTTTTCCAATTGGTGTGAACTAATAAAGTTGGATCATCTGTCTCCATAAAAGTGAAATATATTTCATAACACTGCATTAGACTCAAAGGAACACCTTAACTCTCTCTACATAAAGCACACCCACATAAAATCTTTGCACATGAGAACATGGATAAACACAAAATATATTAAATCAGAGTTGCAGAACCAAGATTTAACTGCCATAACACTTTTCTGGGCTTCTTGTTTATCTTTGTGACAACTCATTCCTTCTTGGGTTGGTTTCCAGACTTTTATTCATTAGATAATAAGCCATGCAAAATAGTCATTTAAAGAGAGCCTTTAAGTCAACTTAATTTGTACCCTTTATGCCCAGCTGGGAGTTATCAGGTATTTATATTTGAAAAGGATTGATGTTTAAAGACATGCTATTGTTCTCTTTGAAGCATGGACTACTCTCCCAGGCTGGGTTCTAATGTAACCAGCATGTGCTTTCCAGAAACCCAGAAACCCATTAACCTTTAATACTTGTCATTCAGCTGCCTACACAGGAGGACTTTCTTAAACCCAGAGAGGAAACAAGGTTACTTAGAAGGAATCAAATGGATAGTTTTACATGGAGAAGGGGGGACAGAAGGCAGTTTTTAATGTAATTTAAGCGGGCAAGTTGAAGGAACAAAGTTAGCTATTATGGACCTAATCATTAGATTGATCAAGCAGTATATAAAATAATGAAGAAAGTTGGCTCTGCTAATGAGAAAGTCATGGGATTGCTATAGTGCGGGCTGAAGAGTCGGCAAAAGGATTCCAAACACCATTTCTAAGAACATGTAATTTTAAGACAATTAGTTCTTCATGAAATTGGGTTTCTGGCTGACTTCATAATGGTGAAAACTCTTACAGCTTTGAGCCTGTGCCGTCCTCAAGCAGGAGGAAGTGGAAGGGCCCCAGCGTGGACACAGAGACACGAGCTAAAGGCTTTACCTGACCCAGTAAAAGTGTCAAGCGCTCCATCTCCAGTCGTGGCTGTGGTCTCGCTGCTGTTCAAGGGCTCAGTTTTGACTGCAAGAAGAGACGCTATGTAGAAGAATAAGTACATGTGAGTTTTACTTCTGAAGTCGTAGCAAAGACCCTGGCTGCTGGTGACATACATATATATGTATACATATATATATATATGTATACATATATATTCTTTTTTTTTTTAAATCTAGCTGTCATGGGCATGCAAGAGAAAACTTAAGAAGTGAATGAGGAAAGTTTTGTTAATTTGTCTTCCAGCTGGGCATGCATTCATAAAGGATTTATTCTAAAATCCTCCACTGGGCTAGGTCTGAGAGTCTGGCTTTTAAAGGCAATGGGCCTTCAAAAGTAAAACAGCAGCACTTAGATTTGCATTAAAAAAAAAAACAACTCTCTTAAGCACACTTTCACACAGTTAGCAGACAGAAAGAAATCATCGGGGTCCTGGTCACAATTAATTCAAGTCACAACAAAGATATTTACAATCTTAGGTTTTATTCTCCCCCAAGAAATTTGCATTAGAGTTCAATGAAAGAAACAGAAATTCAGGAAACCCCGATCCTATTCTCACAACAGGTTAAAAAGCACAAGGCACTCAAAAATATTCTGATAAACAAATAAAACACTGAAACAAGGATTCTTAAAGTTTGGGGTATTTTCTATTTATCAGGATAACATTCTGACAACACTGAGATAAGCACTTGTGTGAAATGATGTCTACAGCATTCCACGTTTCTTCATAAAACACTTGCCATGTGTCATTTTGGAAAAATCTTCCCGTGGCACTGACAAAGCCTGGCACACACTGTCGTCATTATCACATGCAACAGGAAGGGCAAAGATGATGCCTCTACCCATTTGATCACACCATATTTTCCCTTTTTTGATGAAATCCTACTACATGTATACATCAGAGCAGTCAGGGAATGAACTGAGTTATTTCTATTTTGACACGGCCCCTGGATCCCGGTTGTAAGTGGGCTGGTACAGTTAAGTAACTTAAAAGCAAAGAGAGCACGAGAGAAGGGAGTTGAATTCTAGCCAACCAATGAGTCAGTATGCTAGAAAAGACAAGTGGGCTCATCCAGCACCCACCAACCAAGCCACTGAGGAATGTGACCCTGTTAGAGAAGCCGCTGCCAATGGGGAAGCATGCAGTGATGGTACAGCCTTCTACAATAAACTTGACCAAACCCTCACTGTGGTCTAGGTTTAGTATACACACTTGAATTGTAACACAAATTGATAGAAGATTTGGATAACGTTAAAGGTTGAATGCAGGAAGTAGAACACACACATACAGATACACATACACAGACACACAAGAATTACTAATTATTGGAGAAGGAAAATTTAAGGCTAGCTTCTTTTTAATAGTAGCAATAATCTGCTTAGTCTAGTTATCTGCATGATAGTAAATAATTAATCTGTAGTTACTACATTCAGCAATTTTCATTTACAATATTACCTGATCTACACTTACTACCACAAAAGCTACTGACTCTTACAGGATTACTTATTATACATTCAGACTCGACTGTGTTTTAGAACTTGTATGTTCATCAAATCTTGATTAGAATCCTGATTGGTCTTTGCACTTGACATTTATGGTCTGTGCAGCATAATAGCCTGTGTGAAGTTGTCACAGCCAGACAGTTGCCCAGAGTATAGCAAAAATGTGATTTCCTCTTAGAGTAATTTAAAATACTTCACTATAAGGAAAACTGTAAAATACTGGGGTAGGCTACTAAGCTGTGTTATGTATGTTTTCCTCAAGAACTACTGTTTTAGAATACAATGAAAGGTAGCATGGTTGAAAGTGAATGCAATTGTACATACTCAAAATGTGCCCAACATGTTCCAAGCACTCCAGATGAGTAGGGACCAATCGTATTAATGATGAGCTGATTTATCCCCATATCAGTGAGTGAACACTATCACCATTTTCATTTTTCAAATGGCAGACTGAAGCACAAAACACAGAATAATTCGCCCTGATCACATTGCTGCTAAGAGCTCGAGTTTGACACAAGCTGGAGGACTTGCAAGATCCACTCTACACTGTCCTGTCTTCAAGCATCATCGGTTAACTGGGATTCCCTTCTACCTGTGTAAAGATAACGTAGGGAACGCTCTAGATGGGTGTGAGTCTGTACGATTCAAGGTCCACATTTTACTTCTGACACCTATGACAAAAAGCACAGCCCAGAGACTTCTGCAACATGAAGACAAGAGACACCTGAGAGCTTCCAATTCTAATATGACTAAGTTCCCATTTAGACATGTCTGTATCTATAAACAATATTGTAACGGAAATTTATTATCCCTCGACTAAGGTTGTGAGACTGAAGGGGCAGAAAGGGAGCTGAGTTTGACAACACTGGTCTAGAAGCCAGACATATTGATGGTGATTAGTTTTGTTACCGTGGATACCGACCTTGAGAGGTGATTTAAGCATTACTCAGCATTGGTTTTGATTATAATTTCCTGAATTTGAAAGCTTCAGGCAGTCAAAAGGAGAAAGAAGACAAGAAAGAGAGTTTGGTCCCATTCATAATACTGGTGACATCTTTTATTAATTTCAAAAGGCTGTATGCAGGACGAAAGTGGATTATTGTACTGAGAAAAGCCACACGCTGGGGAATGTGAAGCAATGCAGAACTATCAAGCATGGCTCAGTGTTCTAAAATGAGCATATTTTAAAGTAACAAGTCAACAAAATTGATGCTAATATTTGGAGAAAATATGTACATTAATGTCAGATTACTTTTTCTTTTCAGGTAATGGTAGCATAAAATAGAAAGGGGTGTATACTGGGGAATATCTCTAATTTGGAGAGCTAAGCAGGGCTACGTGTGAACTTATCCCAGCAGATAAATTAATTGTATAATATATGGTTATTGTCAAACTGTTTGAGGTGCTAAGGTAGGTGCTAAGTTGTTTTGTTATTATCCGCTGAAGGCCATTCAATAATAATAATAACTAATCTAATTATTCTCGATGGCAGAAACTCATAAAGGTAAACCAATACTTTTCATATCATTCAAATTGTCATGAAGACATTAGAAAGATATTAGAACAGTTTTCATGCCATAAAATATGTTAAGTAAGCAGAAAATATACATTTCGCCAATACTATAAGTAATCCTTGATAATGGATGTCATGTCCACTGGGCTTCCAAATGTACTTGGTTTATATTCAGTCTTTCTCTTGTTTTTGTTTCTGCATTTTTAATGAGCTATAACATGTACAGCTCAGGTACAAAACTATTTCTGAAACATTATGTTCATGGTGCTATGAGGAGAATATAAAAAAAATTACTTGTAGAGTGCAACATGAGTAGAGTTTAGTAGTAGTTTTCCCAAATGAATGACATTCAGAAACAAATTTATTATATGTGAGTTAGCCATCTAAATGTTAAAAGTTCTTGGTGATTTCTTGACATCTATTTCAAATTTTAAAAATACAACTGATGACAATATCTTCTTTCAGGTTCCTCAAATCTTTTCTTTCATACTTTTTTTCAAAATTTTTAACATAATTTTTTATTTGTTACAATATATTCAATTTGTATCCCATCTGTAGCTCCTCCCTCACCCCCTCCCAATCCTGTCCTCCCTCCCTCCTTCATCTCCTCCCATGCCCCTTCCCCAGTCCACTGATAGTGGAGGTCCTCCTCACCTTTCATCTGACCCTAGCCTATCAGGTCTCATCAGGACTGTCATTCATTGTCTTCCTCTGTGGCCTGATAAGTCTGCTCCCTCCTCAGGGGGAGGTGATCAAAGAGCCAGCCACTGAGTTCATGTCAGAGACAGCACCTGTTTCCCTTACTAAGTAGCCCATTTGGAGACTGAGCTGCCATGGGCCACCTCTGTGCAGGGGTTCTAGGTTATCTTCATGAATGGTCCTTGGTTGGAGTATCAGTCTCAGAAAAGACCCCTAGGCCAAGATTTTTTTGGTTCTGTTGTTCTCCTTGTGGAGCTTCAGACCCTTCCAGGTCTTTCTATCTCCCCCTTCTTTCCTAAGATTCCCTGCACTCTGCCCAAAGTTTGGCTATGAGTATCAGCATCTGCTTTGATACCCTGCTGGGTAGAGTTTTTCAGAGGCCCACGGTCGTAGGCTCCTGTCTTGTTCCTTGTTTTCATCTTCTTCTGATGTCTATCCCATTTACTTTTCTGAATGAGGATTGATTATCTTACCCAGGGTCCTCCTTCTTGCTTAGCTTCTTTAGGTGTACAGATTTTAGTATGATTATCCTATATTATATGTCTAATATCCACTTATAAGTGAGTACATACCATGTGTGTCTGTCTGCTTTTGGGATAGCTCACTCAGGATGATCTTTTCTAGTTATACCATTTGCCTGGAAATTTCATGAAGGTCCATGAGGAATTAAATCATCTCTGCAGTTGCTCATTCAATGCGGTCACATCAAGACTTTCATCATCTGCTTCTCTTTGTGCAGCGTTTCAGTGTGTGAGTGGTCAGTGTCATACTGATTAGTGTACTGGGTTCTCGTTTTCTAGTACTGGGAGTAGAATATATTTGGATCTTGATATGATTCAATTAAATAAGAAAATTAAAAATACTTTTTTTAACATTGTCCAAAGCATTCCTGACAGATCTATGTATTTCTGTACTTGGTATATGTATGACTGAATCAAGGCCCCTGACACCATTTCTAAAATTTGAATCAGAAATTACATATATCTGGAAGAAAATTCTCAGATGCCTACAGACAACTTCCTTTTTTGTCTAAAACATATCCATAGACTTGTATTAGTCGTTATGCCATATCTTCCTCTTGGCCTGTATATTTTATGGGAATGATTTTAAAGCTATGGAGAATATTTTATAATGTGAAATCTATATTCTTTTTTATTAAGTCAAGTTTATTTGAACACAGTGAAGCTCATATATTTAGGTATTGTCCTTGGCTGTATCAATAAGTAGACCTGAAATAATCACAGGTCCATATAGCCCACAAAGTCTCATCACTGATTTACTTGCGATTTACTTGTCCTCTCTCCCTCCCTCCCTTGTTCCCTCCCTCCCTCCCTCATTCTCTCCCTCCCTTCCCCCCCCCAACCTTAGTGTTAGGGTTACAGGCATGCAGTACCATACCTGGCCTCCTACATTTTACATTTTACAAATGATAAAAATTTGAGGTGAAAATATAAGTCTCAGCCTAAACCTTCAAATAGAGTGATATACTGGAATTAAAGTGATATCACTTCTTAATTCAGTTTAAAAATATTACAACACGCGTAAGTGGTAAGAGGTGGCAGAGTCTTAAGGCAATGACTCAACTTACATAAAACTTGTTATTAAATTTTGTTTTAATGTTGAGAAAAAGTAGGAAAAGCCACTAGTTTTGCCTTTTGTTTTGTTATAATAAATTTATCAAATGATCTAATTCTAATACTAAAACAAACATTAAAGTAAAGTATGTAAGGACAGCGAGATGGCTCACCGATGAGAAGCACAGAGGACCTGAGTTCAGTTCCCAGCACCATATCCAGGGGCCCACAACTACCTGTCAATCCTGCTTGTGGGCTGTGTGCATACACGCACACACAAATATACAAATACACATATACACACGTGCGCACACAAGTGCGCCCCCCACAGAACTAAAAATAAATCTTTAAAAAGTATTTTATCCTCAATAAGAGAGATCAAACGGAAGACATTTAATTTCTGTCTTAAGGAACTGCTGAGAAATTGTTAAGATTCATTAAAAATTTCCTATCAGTTTGCCAACCCGATTACATCATTACTTATTTCTATTACCACTTAACAATGGTATCAAAGTATTTCTAATATATTGATACTATAAGGTTGGCTTCTTTGGCCCAGTTTACACATTTATAAATCCAGAGAATTTGTGGCATAACAGGTATTATTTTCCTACAATGTATACTTTCAGCTTCCTTTAAAAAACTTTTGTCTAATTATTATGGAACTATTTATTCAAAGAAAACTATAGTGATGTTTATTGCCAATCAATATATTTGATAACAAAGATACCTGCAAGGAAAGCTACAATCTTCCTTTAACATAAAAAAGCTAGAACTTGGGAAGGAGGAGACCCTTGTTCAAGGTGACATAGCCCATCAGTGTGGCTGAGCGGTGTGGTCCAGATTCATGGTGCTTCTGCTGTGCATATCTTTGCCCTTACAGATGCCACATGAGCATAGCATTGGGAGCCAGGAGAAAGATGCTTCTGTGTGAGATGATATGGGCAGAATGACATGTTCATTATAGGAGCTCATCTTTGTAACATCACATCACACAAAATTACATTGTAACCAATTTAGAACAAATATCAAGGATCCTAAGTGAATATCACAATGTAATTGCTTTTTAAAAAGCAGCAAAATCAGACTATTTTGTTACACAAAATATTTGTAACAGAAGAAAAGCATGCAAAACTTAAATTTCAGGGTCTATAAATACAGTTTTGTTGGAACTGGGCCAGGTACCTTAATTTACAGACAGCCTAGAGCTACTTTTGCTTATAAACAGTGGAGATGAGTTGTTGGAACATACCAAATGACTGACCATCATGGAAGAGTTTTTATTCTCTGGCTGTTTATCAAAAAAAATCAAGAATAACTATATTCTGGCAACAGTTTTTAAGCATGAAAAGTGTATTTTAAGCATGAAAATGGAAAATATTTGCAATTCAAACTATGAAAATATAAATAATGAACACAATAGAATGCCGTTTTAATTTTCCTATATTTTAATTGAATCTGAAATAGATTAATGTCCAAACGGCATCTATCCTAATTCCTAAATGTGATCTACACTTCCATATAAACCCTACGTGGGAGCCTCAGGAGGATGGCTGCTTTGTTTAACTTTTGACTGCATATTAGCGTTTATTCTAGGAGAATGCCTACAAGTATGCATGAACGTGGTTAATATCAATGGATAAAGCCATCTTAAGGGACTTAATTTATAATTTCATTTATTCATTTATTTATTCAGTTAGTTGAGATTGGGTTTTACTATGTGGGCTGCATTAAACTTATGAGTTTTATGCTTCAGCCCTCCAAGCAGCTGCAATTACAAGCATATTTCACTGTCTCAGGCTAATGATTTTTTTGTTTTAAATTTTTTATTTATAATTTATTGCAATTTATTCACTTTGTATCCTGCTGTGCCACCCTCCATTGTCTCCTCCTAACTCCGCCTTCCCTCCCTCTTCTCCTCCTATGCCCCTCCCCTAGTCCACTGGTTCTTTTTTTAATTTTTTTATTAATTGCACTTTGTTCACTTTACATCCCCCTATAGCTCCCTCCCTCCTCTACTCCTAACCCTGCCCTTCCTCCCCCTTCTCCAAGCATGACCCTCCCCAAGTCCACTGATAGGGGAGGTCTTCTTTTCCTTACTTCTGAGCCTAGTCTATTAGGTCTCATCAGGAGTGGCTGCATTGTCTTCCTATGTGGCCTGGTAAGGCTGCTCATCCCTCAAGGGGAGGTGATCAAAGAGCAGGCCAATCAGTTCATGTCAGAGACAGTCCCTGTTCCCATTACTATGGAAACCACTTGGACACTGAACTGCCATGGCCTACATCTGTGCAGGGGTTCTAGGTTATCTCTATGTATGCTACTAAAGAGTGCACCAAATTTCATTATAGATGGTTGTGAGCCACCATGTGGTTCTGGGAATTGAACTCAAGACCTCTGGAAGAGCAAGCAGTGCTCTTAACCTCTGAGCCATCTCTCCAGCCTCGGGCTAATGATTTATAAGCACAGCCATCATTACTGGTAACCTTTAAAGCTGTAGGATATTGAATGCTAATTCTATTTTAAATTCTTTGGAACACATATCAAAAAATATAAAATAGAAAAACCCTTGCTTCAGTATTAAGAATTTAAACTATGGGAATTTAGGGGGTCATTATTTATGTTTCTATGAAATGCTTATTGGCTTAGACCACTCTGGTTGGCCTGACTTTGTTGGGCTAAAAGAACCATGTAAGAATCTAATAATTAGCTATAAGTCAATATAATTCCCATTGGTGCAGAATTATGAAAAAAATAAAAAACTCCACTGATCTAAGCACATAAGATTAGAGTGATAAATGATAAGATGATTAAAGCCAACTGCCAACCATGAACAAGCTCCAAGGCTTGTTTACTTTTTCGTTTTTTTTGCTTGTAGGTATAGAACATAGAAAAGAGGGGCAAATGTAGAGGCAGCAGCAGACAGCAAACCAGAGTCAAATGCACACACGCAAACACATGCAGTGTACCAGCGGCTCTCATACTTGTTGCGGAAGAGGGGGTGCTGCAACTCAGCAGCCAGTCTGCTGTATTTAAAACAGTCATGTTGTCCCCTAAGAACAGGAACAGTAGAGAGTTCATTGTCTGGAGTGTGCCGAGTGGACTTGAGTAATCTTCAATGCTGGCACGAGTTTGCTTTTCAGCAGGACTCTAACTGTCCCGTGCCTTCTGTGTTCGGGCGTATCAGGCCTGCTTTGGTGCTCCGAAATAAATGGATGAGGCATACAATCCAGGCCTGCTCTCAGAGTGCTTGAAATTTTCAGCCTTATTGTCTGTGCTCAGCTTTGAATTCAAAGCCGGTGTCATTGCTCCAATGGCTATGACTAAATGTCCCTAAAACCTTGAAGTCCAAGATCCATTAATTAGCTGGAATTATAGATGCGTGTTTAGAGGCAAATAAACAAGGGGAAAGGTTAATCTACAAGGGGTTTGGTGTAACACACTATTAAATGCAGGGAAGGTTGCAATGCACACACCTTGACAAAGAAAACCATGGGACTTCAGATTAATTGGGAAGGGGTGTATCAATCTCACAGATACGTATTTAAAATTTAAAAGAAAATATGATGTGGCAAATGCTGTTATCTGGCAATATGAACAGTTTGCTAAGTAAATCAGATTTTGCATGAATTTGACTTTGGTTCCTAGGGTGAACCTGCGAACTTCAACATGATGGTGAATAGTTTAAAATACAATTTACATATTGCCTGTGTGCATGCATATACTGTAGTGTCTCTAAATATACAGATTTTACACAATTAGATCCTATGCTTTGACAACCTGACTACATTTCTTAAAAATAATAATGGAGAATATTTGAAGTAGTGACTTAGTGTTATCATAATTTGTGGTGTAATTATGATTTAATAAAATGAGAAAATTATCTGGAAAATGCAATTCTCCTTCATAGCAATGCTAGGTGCCATAGTATTATTCTTTTTTTAAAAAATGCAGCAGATATAAATGTTTTATTGCCTTTTAAATCAATTGCAACAAACACCATTTTAATGAAGAGTGTTGGGGTAATAATTTGGTTTAAAATGTAAATTAAAACAAATATCGAATTTTCAAATTTATACACACATATGTACGTGATGATATCTTTTATCCAGAGTTTTTAAATTCTGTGTAATATATACAAGGAAAAAGGTAACTGTTATGCTTCTCAGGACTATATATTCTCTATGAATACTCAAAGCTATAGATAAGGGAGTCAGCTTTCAAGGAATGTAGAACACTAATAATGTATTAGCTGGATTTCCTTGTCTATAGTTCTGATCATGGCACCTTTAGCAGGATAGCTATTCGTTAACAACCCCGGACACGTAAACCTGAAGCAAACCTGAAGCTTGGATGTCATTCTGCACACCTATGGGACGGCACTCACCTCCTGTCCCATTTGTTGTGACGGAAGTGTTGCTGAGACCGGACTTATCCAGCTTAGAGCTTCCAGGTGTATCGCTGCTTCCAACCAAGGCATGGGGACTTGCTAGGTCTTGCATTTCCATAGACCTGTTGGGATAAGTACAACAAAGATCAAACTAAAATATCAGCTAATTTTTTTTTCTTTTAAATCTGTGCATGTTCAAGTTACAGTACACTGCAGCTAGGACTAGATTCCACAGTGAGAATGCATGATTTGTTCTGCTCTGCGGTCCTACATGCATGTCCCATGTGATGACACAAAGAAAAGGGCAGACCCTGGTCATCACTGTCAACAAACGCAAAGCTGGTAAAGCTAGCTAATTTCTTAAAAGAGGTCCAACCTGACTCAGGAAAAACGTATCCCCCAACCCAATTATCAGTTGGAGAAAATTCCAGGGAGGGGGCTTTTAAAAGGTGTAGACATGGAAACGACTGCTCTGCAAGCGTGAGGAGCGGTGTTCAAATACCCAGCCTCACACAAAAACCGGGCATGGTGGGTCTTATCTGTCATCCCAAAACGGAAGAATGCAGGTAAGTGCTCGTGAATGTGCGGGCCAGAGAATTAGTGTGCTCAAGATTCAGGAAGAGAGCCTGACTTAGAAAATGAGTCATTGCAAAAAGTACTCATAGTCATCCTATGGCTTTCACATACATGTGCTCTCTCGTACACACATATGAGCACACCCACACATGAACATGCACATAGGCCAAGCAGACACACATCACAAAAATAAAGTATGTTTTCAAAGCTGAAGCAAAAGAAAGCCTTGGAGATATTCCACTACTGAATGCTAGCAAACATTTGAGGAAAAGTAATAGTGTGCATATTAGGTTGGCTGAGTGTAGGTGGCAATCCTTGTTTTCCAGTTGTAGTAGAATGGCATTGTCCTGATTCCGAGCTCAACAGAAGACAAAGGCAGCTTCAAAAAGAAGAGCATGTATCCATACCTCTTATAAACACAGACAAGAAGTTAGGCTACTATCAAAAGGAAACCAGAGAGAGAAAAAAGCTGTTTGGAGACTAGTGTGGTTTATCCTGGAAATGCAAGGTAGCCTTAACATGTGGCAAGCAATGTAATGCAAACTATTAACAAACTATGTCCGCAGTTACAAAGTTTTGCTGAATAATATTCACCATCCAGTCATGACATACATTCTTTGTAACCTAGACCAAGAAGTTTTCCTTCATCTATAAAAAACATTCCTGAAACCCCCTACAGATCCAACACATTCGATGAGGAAATACTGGATTCTTTCAGAGCAAAGGCTGAGATGTGCTGTCCATTTGGGTACAGTGTTTTCGGCAGCATTAAACAGGCAAGGGATAATAAAATAATGCTAAGAAATAAAGACAGAAAGTGAAATGATGTGTAGACATTTAAAGCTGCTCCTCTTTAGCTCATTCTGTCTCAATTATGACTTTCATTTTTGTAGAAAGTGTTGAGATCTCCAACCCAAAGATAAATATTCAAGGTCTTTCTCATCAAGGAACAAAAACAAAAATTGGAGCAGAGCACAATGGCACAAGCTTGTAATCCTAGCACTCTGAGAGGCAGAGGCAGGCAGATCCCTGTGAGCTCGAGGTCGGCCTGGTCTATAATCGAGTCCAGGACAGCCAAGACTACACAGAGAAAATGAAAAACAGTGTCTTCACCCTCAATCAGTACATAGTTCAGACACAGAACTATCAAGGTGGTGAGTTGTCAAGGGAGTTGGAAGTCGAGCAGCTCATGGGATAGCTATGGTTCAGCTGAGCCCAAGAAGTTTCTGAACCACCATCAGATACCTTGCCATAGTTTCAATGCAGCAGGAAGGGCTTTGTGTATGGGGAAAATTAACAAAAGAAGACAAACCCTGTGCTTTTGAATTCATTAAGCTTTTGTATGCAAGCTGTAAATATTGTGACGAATTGGGGAAACCTAGTGAAGAGAAAACGCATCAGCTGGAAGTAGGCATATGTATGACCTAGGCTCTAGAATCCGCAGACAAGACTTGAATGGGCTTCCATGAAGTGTGATATTGCTTGAATATTTGTCCCCTTCTTTACACGTCTACTAACAGAAAACAAGTAGAGATTAATTCTTGTCCTCTGCTGTAATTAGAGCTAAAAATGTAAACAGAAGTGTCCAGTGTCCAGACAGATGCTTGTGTTACATGGCCAATGATTCAAGGAATATTAAAGGTGGCTTGAAGGAAAGACACATTGGAGGAACAGAAGGTCACTTCTCTATCAGGCTGTATCCGCGGGGCCCTTTGTCACCTCCTAGTTTTCACTCGTGCCCTTTCACAGCCACAAGCCACAGTCCTCAGTCAGTCGGCACATCTGGACTCAGTGAGTCCTTCAGCCCATCATTGACCCTGAAGATGAAGTGGGGGATCCTCCCAGTGATAGCCCCCAAATAACAGACTCACATTCTACTAAATGCCTTAGCTGGTTCCCACCACAATAAAGTCTTCTGTGCATGAGAAGGCAGGGTCTGTGCCTTGGAATTTAAGGTTTAGAATATTAGCAGTGCACTGATGGGCCAGACAGTAACATAAGCTTAAAGATTCAGGAACAATGTCTTTAAAATTGTTAGCTGGGTGTCGATAAAAGGCCTCAAGGGAAACTTCTATTCAGGGGCATTACTGAAGACTAAAGTAGTGTGGGACTCCCAGCCAATTTGGATTGTGTAAAAGATGTGTAAGCCAGAAAATCAGTCAGAGAGAATGAAACATACACTGCAGAAGGGCACAGAGGAGAAACAAAACATGTTCTTCTGCAAACCACCACCACCAACAACAAATCAGCTACATGAATGCAGTCCTGGAGTGCTGCAGTCCAGTCCACAGGAAATGAAAACACAGCTGTCTGGATTTTTACATGTGTATTTTAGTGGGTTGAAGCCTCCTACAAATAAAGGAGTCTTTAGCAAACAAAAATATGTCACGACTACTGTGCACACAGAAGTGTCTTCCTGTTCTCTCTTGTGTCTGCTTTGTAGTGCATTTAATCGTCAAACCTCAGATATTTTGAAAGTTTGATAGTAATAGAATAGCTTTTGAGAAATTACGAATGTCAGTACAAGCATCCATTTTGCCCCCCAGAACACTGCTCATTATGTTAAAGGTGACCTTCTTGTCCTCCTATAATGTCTACTTTACTTCCTTCTTAGGACTCTTATGTCATAAGGCCTTTAAACACAAGGATCTGTCTGGACAGTTTAAATAAGCAAGCTTAAGGTTAGCCTGATGTGGTCATTAAAAAGGAGAAATGAGAGAATTCCAAGATGCAGGAAGTCGTTTCTTGATTCTTTTCTAGAGTGTTTTGTTTGTTTGTTTGTTTGTAGAACAGATGGAATTTGATTTGAATAGCTGGTGTCCTCTTCAAACCGAAGAAAGGGCAAACCGTAAGTTTGTGTGCTGTAGAATCTATTCCAACTCAGACACTGTGATTCACTCCTTGCAGATCCTAGTAATGAGTCATGGCCCTGTTTATTTATAGAGGCCATCCATCAGCTGTTCAGGACCCAAAAAATGCAATGGCCTAGCCTCCCAACAACGCTGTTACACCAGGTTTTTCTGTGCGTGTATGAGATGGACATTGCAAGGGCAAGGTTCTGGACCCCAAATTCTCAGTTGTCTACTGAGAAAAGCTGCACTCTGACCACTGGATGGATGTGTATGAAGATACGGGTTTGGTGTTTGCTTTTGCTCATGTCGCTTGCTATACAATGTAACTGTCTATTTTCCTTAGCTGAAATGCGGAAGTGCCATAGACGATTCTTCTCATCTGACTATAGCGCAGGGCGCCAGAAAAGCATGGGCTATTTCTGTTGTGGGTTCTGTCACATCCACAACTATTATGATGACACAAAGTATCTAGTCATGATAGTGCCTGGATAATAACATAGCAACAGAAAAGAACAATTAGACCAGGTGACCTAAACCACTGGAAGTCAGATTCTGTGTAGTTTAGTGAACTCTGCTTGGGTATCTCCCTGTTCTACGCACAGTTCTAGGAACACAAGGTACTTCTAGGCTACTAATACAAAGATATGACACAAATATGTGCTGAATTTTCATGTGTATAAAGACATATATATGTGTGTGAATGTATATATTCACACATACATATATACAGACACACACATATAAAAAACTTGAAATTTCCCCCAAATGTGTATACATGTGTGTTAGAGATAAAGAAATGAGGCAGGGAGGGGAAGGGAGGGAAGGAGGCATGCATGGGGAGGGGAAGAGAAAGTGTCTACATAGATAAAAAAAAAAGCATATGAAAACAGACTAATAAAGCTGACACCGGGGGAAAGAGTAGAGCACACCATACTGAAAACCAGCTCTCATTTTCTGAGACAAGCACAGGCCTCTGGGGACATCAGGAAAAGCACCAGGCCACCTTACTACAGCACATTTCTGAAAAGGGTCTAGATGTTCTTGCCACAGCTATGGCCCTGTGACAGGCCCTCTGCTTGCAGCTCAGACACCTCACCTCTCTGCCTCTTGGTGCCTGTGCTCCGGTGGACAGGCAGTCCCAGGAGGAGGCCTTCACCAACTCTGCTCCCCAAACATGGTGAGAGCTGAGTGAGCTGTGCTAAGAAGGAAGCACAGGAGGACGATCTCTTGATCTTTAGTGAGAGGGACCAGAGAGATGGGCTATGTGAACAGTTTTCCAGCCCCTTGACAACTGTCCCTTGTTTGCCTTACAGAAGGCCGACAGGAGCACTCACAGTGTGGGACTCATTTGTCAGAGTGATCCCAGTCCCTGGAGCCAAAGCAAATAAAAGCAGGAACACACTCCTCTCTGGGTACTTTTACAGTCCCCATCTTTCAGGACTCACAACTCTACTTGAAGCCTGGAACTCTTTCCTCTCTCTCTCTCTCTGCCTCTCTCTCTTTCTCCCCTTTGACTCCTACAAATATTATTCAGATAAAACATGAGTCCTCCAACTCCACTCTCAAGAACTGTGAGCAAATGCTTCAAACTAATGACAGCATTTCAAACATTTTGGATTTCAAAAGAGTGCCTTCATTGGGAAACAAAGAAAAGGACAGCACTGCCCCCAGATCCTTCCAGCATTATTTCAATGGAGCAGGAGTCAAATTTCTATAAGATCAGTTACAAACCATGGTTAATGAAGCAGGAAATTATTTTCCTCTAGCAAATAGTGGGGTAAAGCCATAAGGCCACAATCAAAACATTCAATGCCATCAATTACACCGAGAAATATATCAACTCTTTCTGTTCAGGGACGCTCTGCCAGGAATTGCAAATCTTATACAGGAGAAACATTCCCAGTGCTAGAGTGTTGCACCAACAAGAACAAAACATCGAAGTAATGCACAAAATGAAGATAGTTACCTCTTAAAATAATTCAGTTTCTGTTTCCGGTGGGACAAACTCTGGTTTCAACAGAAAATACCCATGTTTTGCTCTAGGCTAAGTATAAGGTTAAGATCAGGTACTGTTGACTCTAACCTGAGCATTGTTAAACCTCACCTCTGTCATTTACCAATAGTGGCATCTTGGGCTCAAAACCAAAGTTAATAAGTAGACAAAATACCCACCGGAGATAAATAAATCCTCATACAGCACACTTAGTTTAGGGGGCTGTGTATTTAATAAGTGTTTTTTCTTAGTAAAATTACTTCTTCAGTGTTGACAGCACACACCTGCTCTGTCTGAGAACATACTGAAGAAAATCACTCCCTCAGTAAGAAACCCATTTCATTTCCAGATAATGGTCAGTATTTGAGAGTTTCACAGCCACATTTTCCTTGGAACTTAGAAAACAACCCTTTTGACACAGTCAAACTAAATCTTCCTCCCTAAGTCAGGCCTTTTAATATCAAGAAATCATAATCAAATGACGTCCCCCTGTCCAGTTGCACACCTCCCTTTCTTTTATCATTCTCAGCCATTACAAGCTTTGCCTGGTGTCAGGGTTCTTAGCCAGCTGCAGCTATATAGTCTATATAGATGTATGGTTACAACCCCCGCCACTAGTGGCAAAGTTTTGGTGGCTCTCCCTCTGTACTATGGGAGTCTGCCTGAGTAGTCCTCCTCCCCGACAGTCTTAACTGTGGCTGTAACCGGGTCACAGAAGTCCCCACACCTGTGTCCAGGCAGAGGCTGTGTTTACCCCACCACGCCCCATGCATTTGACATTGGCACCTAAATGGAAAGCCCTTCCTTAAAAAGCCACAGTGTGGGACTGAACCTACTGTTCCGTCCTGCCCTGCTAAATCCCAACTCTGCACTTCAGTGTTCTCCTCTCTAGTGCCGCATTTCCATAATCTTGCTTGTCACCTGTGTCCTCCCAGTACAAAGGCGGGGAGCAATTCAACTTCAGGACAGGCCTTGAAGGCAGAAGCAGCTCACCACCGGATTTCACTCCTCTTGAGACAATGCACTGAGGTAACACAAGTTGTGGCTTTGTCTCCTAAATAGGCCTCTCTCTCTCTCACACACACACTCAAACACAGGCATATACACACTCACATATGCACCTACACCCACACACACTCACAGGCACAGTCACTCACATACGCACACATGCACGCATGCATGAAACACACACATACTGTTAAATTCTGTATTAGAATGCATGCCTTCATTCTCCCTTTCTGGCACTGCCATCACGAAAGACTAGTGAGCAGCCTTGGCATGCTTTCTCTTTGGGGGACTTAGGCTAGAGTCTCATTCATAGCCCTCTATTGATTTGCACTTAACAATTCAAGAATTTTACTTTGGGGTCAACAATTCACAAGCAATCCAGTGGTGGACAATGTGAAGAAACAATAATGATAATGTAGAGGAAACTTTCACAAGGCCCACCCTAGATACAGAGCTGCAGGAAATTAATGGTAGCTGAGAGAGAACCAGTTTTCTCCAGGAACAAACTTTCTGTTAGGCTACCCAAGCTCAAGTGGTCCATTCTAAACACCCTAAAATTTTATGTAAAAAAGAAGCCATATTGATTTCTTAGGCAAAACTGATGGTAAAAAAACACGCCAGGAAGGTGCTTCGTCAATGCTATATGGGAACATGGGACATGAGTTTGAGTTCATGATCACTACCTTGCAAAAGTTAGTGGCTGTGTGTGTTGGTGGTTTTCCAAGTAACTTCTCAGGTTTCCAAGGCTTACTAAATAACACGGAGCCTCTCCCTGAGACAGGCATTCTCCACTCCCTTCCAAGACATTTTGTGTCTTTATGAGGTTACTCAACCCATTCACTTTGAGCACTAGGAAGTTAGCACCTGCCACGAGGTATCAGAATGTGAAATGTGATGAGAGGTCCCTGTGATAAGTGTCTGACCTTTACAAAAAACAAAACAAAACAAAAAACAAAAAGTATAAGAACTCTGAGTCACGGATGGAAATAAACGGTCAGCAATATCCACCCAGAGTGTTGTGTAGTCTTCATTGTAATTGCAGGTGTGTTCCATTCTGCTAAGGGCAGTGATGAAGTTTGCAATTCACAGAACAGCAGTGCCAGATGATGTCAGTGAATGTCCCCACCCCCACTGCCCCTTCCTTAGGACACTGTAACAGGATAGTCTCCTTCGGGGGTGGGGGAGGGGAAGCCACCAAGCCATCTCAGCAATAGGACCCTGTGGCCCATTTCTCATCTGGCGTAATAGTTCACGGAGCAGATCCAACACAATGCAGCGCCCTTGAAATCAACAGTAGTTCAGCACTGTGCTCAGTGCCAAAGAGCAAGATGAGAAATGGGGCTGGTATAAATATTCAATTGGGAAGTTATGGCCAATCTCCTTGCGATGCGTGTTTAGTGCAACTCAACACTGCTCCACCTGGTCCCTTCTGGCTCCCTCCTGTCTACAAGGGGCTAGCAGCTGGAAGGCAGGCTTGGGAGACCTTTTAATTTGCTGTGTGATCACAGGGGCAGGCAGAAGGGACGATAATGCATGTGCCCGGATTACCATTACAGAGCTGTCTCTTTGCAGGTGGGAAGCACCTTTGCCTGCAGAGAACTCAATGCTTCCGTTTGTTAAGATCCCTTAGGAAATAAATGATTGGCAGTTTGCAAACACTGAACACGGAATAAAGTGCTTGGATGTGCCCTCATGATGAAGGTCTTGGCAATAATAATAATAAACAAATGGAAAGACATTTTGTTAGATTTATTTGGAATCTTGTAAGAGCTGTAGGATCTCAGCCTTGAACTTGCAATGTGGCGGGGACAACCTTAGACTTTCTGATCTCCTACCTCCCATTTTCAATTTTTAGTTCTTTCCTCAAACCAGATTCCTTTGTAACTTCTCCATGGAAAATACAAATGGCAGCTTCTAAAACCTGAAATAGGCATGTAAAATGTAGGGTGAGAGAAACCTTGGATCATGGTCTCACACATCTCTGTACCACAAAAGCATTTTAATAGTGTAGACATCCAGATGTGTCCAAACTATGAGCATCTACGGGGAACACAAGGTGCTTTACATCTACATCATCTAACAGCTTCTGAAACCTTGACGGCAAGATGGCCATCATGTGAGCCTTGACAGTAAAGACTTGCCATGCATTTGAAGGACACGAACCTCAACAACTTGTGACAACTTGTGAATGACAAGAGGGGAGAATGCAGCTGTCTTTCATCAAGTATGAACAGGATAAGCTAATCAAAAGATTGAGGGGTGGTCAGGCAATGTGAGCAAGAATATTTCTGCACAAAGAGTGGTGCTGATTACAAAGAAAAATTATCAACTTATTAAAATTGACTTGGAGGTGTTATTATAAACCTTCTTTAATTTATAATGGGTTGACGTTCTAATACATTCATTGCACATTTAAAAATACTTTGAGTCAAAAAAATGAATTGAATGCATATAATCAATGAACAATATATCCTAGCTTGAATTAGCCTACCTTAAATATGCTAAGAATACTTCCAGAGCCTATATGTACTCATGATCGGGTCACACAAAACTTAACTGTTGCACATCTCCTATAATTTACTGATTAACATGCTGAAAAAGAAACCATGGTTGCGCCGTTGGCAAGCTTTCACACCGTTAGAAAGCCAAGAAATCGTATCCAGTTAAACCATTATAAATTGAAACCATCTACTTTCTTATTGTATAGCACTTCTTCCAAACTTTCCATCTTTCTTGTCTTGTTTCTATGCTCAGCTAGCTTTAGTTTGCTCTACGTGGGAACAAACTGCAATGTTTTAAGTTTACCTTCCAGGGTCACACTTTAGAAGAGCCTGTTTCCCTATGGTAATTATGGCACCTACTGATTCAACTAAGACAGGTCTTCTTCACCATCAAGCCTTTCCGTCTTGCTTACAGTCATGCCAGATTCCTTGTTCCTTACCCCTGGCATAAAACTTGATGCCCTATTTCTTTGACTTTGTCCTCTAAGTGATTCCCCTCCTCCCAGAATTCCAAAGGCTCCTCCCACCCCAAAACACTTGCTCTTCTCCTGACCTTCCCAATGCCTCCAGGACTAAAACCTATGCAATTTTCTTTTCTCTGAAACACCAGCTCTCTAGTTACCCTCTGTCATGCACAGATCTCCTTGGTCCAGAGATTTCTTTCCATGCCATCTGTATTTAAAATGGCAATCTATATTATATTAGAGCTGCCAACCATCTCCTTACACTGCTTCATTCTTTATGGCAACTATCAACCTAACAGTTTATATTTTTTAAATCTGTGTTCTCTCCCTAGCGCCCTTTCCTCCCTCCCTATCCCCCAACCCCCTCTGGAAAGTATATTCCACGAGGACAGGGAGATCTTGTTCATTTCTGTTTCTCCAAAAGCTTGAATTGGGCTGGTGCTAAATTAACATTTGCTGGATGAACAAACAAAATTTTCAGAAACATCCTTAAACCCACTTAGCTAAACCTAGTTATTTCATCTTGTACTGCTCCATATTACTAGGTTTTTAAAACAATTTTTTTATTTTGCGTGTCTGAGTGTTTGCCTTGCATGTATGTCTATGCACCATCACTGTATGCAGTATGCAAGGAGGAGAGAAGAGGGAGTTGTGTGTCTTGGAACTGGAGTTACAGGAGGGTGCCTGTCTGTGCTGGGGTCCTTGTCTGAGTTCTTTGCAAGACCAGTAGCAAGTGTTCTTAACTGCTGAGCCATTTCTCCAGTCCCGATATTAAATGTTTTCTGTATGTCTTAGAGAGATAACTCAGTGGTTAAGAGTACTTGGTGTTCTTGTAAAGGACCTGAGTTCTATTCCCAGGACCCACACTGGGTGGTTCACAACAGCCTGTAAGGATCTGACCCCTTCACCTGTCCTCTATTGGCACCTGCTTTGGTGTGCATGTACACATGAACACACACACACACACACATACACACACACACAAGAGATCAAAACCAGCCTTCTGCCCTTTCTCCTTGTCAATCATTGGGGAACTTGAAGCTTGAGATTTTATGCAACTACTCCTTGGTAGGGTGTTTCTCACAACCCAATAAATTGCTGCAAACAAATCCATAAAGTGACTCCAGGGTAGCTACTTCCTAATTACTGATCTAATATGAGTTTTCATTTGGTTTTGCCCTGTTCCCTTCATTCATTCTCTGACCTCCCTTTGTCACTTGCGATGTCAATGACTCCTCAAGCTGCTCCCTCCCAGTTTTACCTAATCCTTAGGTAGTTAGCTTCACTGAGTTGTTATGGCCTCGTTTAATACCCATTTTCTTTTACCTGAGTTTTCTTTTACTTGAGTTTGTACAGGCATTCATCTCTCACTACCAAAGATCTGTGAAATTAATCCAATATCAGTTCTAGAAAACGGAAGCCTAATTCTTCTAAGTGGTTGTTTCGGAAACCATCGTCAGGTAACTCAGGCTGTGCCAATGGAAACAGGGGGTACACTGGAGGCAGGCTGGGCTCATCTTCATTCTTCTGCAAGGGCTTTCCATATTGAACTATGTGTTGGCTAGATGGGAATGAGGAGCACGTGGCTCCAACTTCTATTTCCAGTCATCATTCTCTCATGAGAGGAGAAAGCGCCAAGCCTGGTGGGAACGGTGTAGGGTGAGGCAGATGGAGACAAAAGAGAGTGCTTCCTTGATGACATCACTGTGCTCCTGGGTCAGCTCTGAGAGGCCACTTCACCTCTGGAATTCTGGACATGTGAGCAGTATGTAACAATCACCCATTGTTCAATGCAAGGTGTCTCAGTTTCTCCATTACTTGCATTTGAAAACATTTATAAGTGATATAACTGTTCTTCCTTGGTTTCTTGACGTCAACTTTGGCCATCGATTCCCAGTGTTCTTAAGGGACATTCGGTCATCTTGACCTTTTTATGTCCTTACCTTGCAGACTAAGCCATTGAACTCCTCTCCTTCAAGACAAGCACCCTTTGGGGGAAATTATACATTTGTTTATACCTCCATAAGCTGGTTTTTATTGTTCTTGTTCTTTGTTCTCTAACCAATTCTAATCTATCTTTTGTCGGTCCTTTCTTTCTGAACACCAATGCATACCTTCCACACTTCCAATTTCATACTGGCCACCTACAGGGATTTTTTTTTTTTTTGATTCTTCAAGTTTCAAATATTTACAGTGAAACTCATTATCCTCTCTGCCCCACCCTTCATACATACACTCATATTTAAAAGCATGATTAGATTAAACACGCAAATAAAAACCTGTGCATGTTTTCCAGCCTTCAATCTTTGCTCAGTTTATCTGTGCTTTTACTGATGTTGCCCAAATAAATGCTAAAGTAGCCATTCACTTTGTCCTAATGACAGTCTATGTACATTCTCACTAATTATTCCTGTAAACCATTTTAGGAGGCTACACTATCACACAGAATTTTACCCAGACCCTTCTCCCTGAGTGTATACCCTGTAATGGGTACTGCCACAATGTCCCAACAAAGCACAAACACTGCTTCCTGTTCATTCTTTTGTCTTCTCTGCACCTCATTCCCCACATAGCCATAGCGTTTTCTCTCCTCAAATTCATCCATAAACATGTCACTTCCCTCCCAAAACCATTCTCCTACCTAATCTTAGAGAAGCATTCTGTTGTTCCAGATCAAATATCTTAACAAATAATTGTAATGATTTCTACACTTCTACTTCAAAGCTGAGTGAAATGAAAGAGTAACATGGAGTTTTAAAACTTTTAAATTTTATTTCATGCATGCATAGCTGTGTATCACATGCATGCCTAGTGCTTTTAGAGGCCATACAGGGTGTCTGAGCTCCTAGATCTAGAGTTACAAATCATTGTGAACTGCTGGGACTCAAACCTGGCTCTTCCGGAAGAGAAGACATTTGCTTAATCTCTGAGCCATCTCTCCAGCCATCCAGCTCTGATGTATGTATGTGTGTGTGTATGTATATGACTTAGGAAGGACATAGTCTTAGCTATGGCAAATATATATCATCACAACAAACTAGAGCTGGAATGTCTTTTTGAGCTTGAAAATTCGCACATTATTTTTATGTTCCACCTGTCTAGACTTGTATTAGAGTTATTGAGTTAATTTTAATCTGTATTAATAAATAAAAGTTTTGCTAAAATGTATGTTTGTTTAGTTGTCACTGTTGGGCACAGAAGGCTTTCTTAAACTTGGAGATAATGAAGTAATTAACTCAGCCTTGTTGAGACAAAGCCTCATTCTGTGTGCCAGGCTTGTCTTGACTTCATCAAAACCTCCTGGCTCAGCTTTGGTAGTGCTGGGGTTACAAGCGTGAGAAACGATGTTTGCTTTAAGCTCAGAACGTAAATGCTACGTTTAAAATAAATGAATATAGTATTCTACTGATCTCATGGTTCTATTTAAGATACTACATTGAAAAAAATAGCATATGTTAAAATTCAGAGATTTTTTTTCTCAAATAGTTTTATGCTGCATTTTCCCCTGTAGAAATAAGGATTGTGTATTTGTTTTTCTACTACGTAGTAGGCAATTTCATGCCTTTATTCATTTATTGACAAATACCTGACTATGTGGACTCTTGGATTTTTTTCCAACAAGATTGGCAAATTTTCTGTGCCTTCTGAGGTGTGTGTTTTAGTGGGGGGTGAGGAGAGAAAACTGAGTTTCCTTCCATTGCAATTGCTACTGGCTTTAAATATTTTGCCACGCATTATTTCAATATTCATACACACGAATGTTGGTGATTCAATTCAAACCTGACTGCTATGGAGGAAGCTATAATGAAATACTCCATAGGATATGTGGCTTTCTTGTGTTTATATGGCTTCAGCAAGGAATAATTAGAAACAGAGCTCAGACAGATGGGGGAGAGAGGTCCTCACATGAGTGGACTCTAAAGACCGACCTCATGGAAGTCCAGAGTCTGATTGTGCTGAGTGGGGGAGGCTTAGGAGAGTGAGGGGAGGAGAGAAGAGGTCAGTCAACAGGTGCAATGCTATTGTTTGATAAGAGGAATGAGTCCTGGAGCCCCAGGGCTCAGCAGAATAACTAGAACTAACTGACACATTGCATAGCTTCAGATTTTGAAAGCCAGGCAATGGAATATGATAGGGGAGAAATGTAATGAATGTAAGACTCTGTAAGAGACTAATCTAGATAATCTGTGTTAGTGCTGCTCTGAAAACACAGACAACATTGACATAAGATGTAGGAAGCTGGTGCAACAATTCGAGCAGGAAGGTAAGTGCTTTTTCACTAATGTGATGACAGAATTAAAATAAGTGGAAGGCATTAGCCATATTTTGACTAGAGGACTATGACTCAGTCTTTAAGTCACCCCGTACCTTGTTCATTTGACTGAGCCCTTTGAGTTATGTGAGCACATAAAGCTTATTGTGTACTTATTACGTAACGATATCTTAGTTGTCACTAGATTCAAGAGTAAAAAGCCTCTCTGCTTTCTGTGGCCTTCGACATCAAAGTAGCTGCTCAGAAAAGCACTGAGCCAGCGCACGAGTGGTCACTATAGCAGAGAAGTGGTTGATTTGGGGGTTTTAGGGTAAGTCAACACAGGTGTGTTCATCTGCCAAACTCAAGCAGTTCTGGGATGTTCCTAGCCAGAGAAATTTTTAGGATGTGGAAAGATGAGTATCTTTAAAGGCAAGGATGATCAGGAAAGCATAACTCATTGAAGTTCCTGTAAGCCTAAGTATTTCCGCATCCCAGAATTTGGGCGTCTTTTGTTTAGTGACAAAATCAATGAGTTCAGCTCAGGATGAGTTGAGGGGCGATGTTAACTTGGAGTCTTCACTGCCTATGTTAAATACATCCAATAAGACCAATTTCAAGCAACTTAAGGTGTAGCAAATGAGAGCTGAGTGCAACCAAGCATGATGATCAAAATGGCATTTTGGGAAATACATGTTGAGCACATGTAGAATGAACATAGGCTAACGGGAGTCAAGAGGAGAGAAAAGAGCTTGCTGAGGAATCACAGAAGACAAGGTGAAAGTCTAAAGGAAAGCAGAGACACAGAACTGGGAGCTACGTAGGAAACTGTAGGGGCAGAATTTGAAAACTCAGTAGACAGGGACAAAGTAATTGCAGAAATAATTCACACTGCAGCTTTGATGGTCAGAGAGGAAGAATTCAACAAAAGGAGAGAAAAGGAGATTTTTCAGTGAAAGGAGAATGATGCGGTCTGAAGATGTTCTTGGACAGGAAGCTCAGTAAGCAATGGACGGGAAGGGCATGAAGAACTTCAGCTCTGGTCAGATACTATTCTGCGCACTGAGTAATAAGGCAAATTAATCTACCCTTAATGTTTTCCTTAGAAGAAATGTAGCGGTGTGTACATTTTCCTCCAAGAGACATTCAGAGCTCAGTTAGTTTAACAGCTGGAAATAATATAAATGTTCACCAACTGGTGAATGTATAGACAACTTGTGGTACTGTTAGCTGACGGAACAGAGACCGCGAAAGAATGATCTGTTGGCACACACCTTCAACATAAGGAGTCTGAATGGTTATGAAAAGAGATGCTTGGTTAGGGAAATACAAACTACTAATAGGAAGAGGCTGCTTTTGAAGGTGACGGATAAGTTGCTTGTTTTGATGACCACACTGGTGTAGTGCGTGTCATCTTAGGTACTTTAAACACATGTTTATTGACCCCGCATGAAGTTGTATTAAACATTAAACTTATCTTCACGTAATGATCTATGTCTTGGTTTTAATAATCTCCTTCAGTGTATCTGTGTTTTCAGCAGTACTGTGAAGCTACATCATGTGAGAAGAATTTATATCGAAAAGTAAACATTATAAATATTAAATATTAATTAAAATATCCACACTATAATCGATGGACACTATTCTGACATCAGTTGATTGCAACTCTGAAAAACGATGAGACTTCGGATCAAACCCATCAAGCTGTCAAACTGCTCAGAACAAAGTGGAGATCAGTGTGAGCCGGCGTGTGGTGAGGTGGGTGAGAGAGTATAAAACGCTGCAGCCAATTGGGGAGGCAGTGATGCGGTGCCCAGTAAAGTTGAAAATGTGTTTTATATTACTAATGATTACAATACCAGTTTTCAACGTTCCATTAGTGAATTTTAAAGTATTGACACCAGCTTATAATTTTGGCACAGACACTCAAGTTTCTGACTTCTGTCCCCTCCTAGGTCTCTGCCTACTTCCTCCAATCACGCTTGCAAACCTGGTCACCAAGACCACTCATCAGGACCTTGCATCTTAGCCTTCCCATGTCTTCCTTACTCCTTCCCCACCCACCTGCTCTTATAAAAGGCTAAGATCTGCCCTTCTGCTGAACCGGGTTGCCTCTTGGATGGGGAACAGTCTGGCAGCAGGCACGGAGAGATGACGAGCTTACTGCCTGAGCCACACTGTCAGGAGCTCCATCACAGCAGTGCAAATGCTGGGGAAGAACGGAAGGTCAGGGGCTGGGAGGTCAGACAGAGAATGGGAAACTCAAAGGGCATTCTGGAGAGAGGGAACATAGGACCAGGGAATGCTCACTCATCTTGGTTAGAGGGATATTTTATAAGTGGATTATTTCTGTTTAACATTGCCTCGTTGAAATGTTTGGAATATTTAGTTCACAAAATGCTTTTTTATTAAACACACATGCTTTGATACTTAAAATGCTTACTAAAACTTATGTTACATAATAAATGCTGAATAGATTCCATGCCCTAAATCCTCAAATTTCTCCTTTCTGTTTAAACCACAGAAAAATTAGTCTATTAACATTGTTTATTTGTAAAAGCAAAGAAATAAAATTAATTAAATATTCACCTAGAAAAGAATTCATAAACACAATGGTACATTATGCAGCGGCTATAAAAAAAAAGGTTGGTTTACATGACTTAATATAAATAAAAGTATAGAATGTAATATTAGCTAAAATGCAAAATGGAATTATATACACCATTTTATAGATCTGTGTATTTGAAGATCACCAGAAGCATATTTGGTAAGAATACAACCTAAGATATATTGTTTCTAAGTTAATAAATATATACAAAGATTTGTTAACAGTTTCATGGGAATGATAACTTCTAATTTCAGGATAATGTCTTTCCCAAAGAGAAGGACATAGGTGTCTCAGGATACACAGGGTTCCTACAGAGTCCCTCTTCCTACATTTAAGATCTGACAGGAACATGGAAAAATGATGTGTAGATTGAAAATGATATACGAACGTACTTATCTGAGATATTAAAATGGGGAAAGGAGGTAAAATTTAAAAACACAGGCATACCTTTCCAAGCAAAAAAGTATTTTTACTGAAATTAATTGGTTATACATATATATATAAAACATATATATGTATATACAAAATAAAGATAGAAATGTGTTAGTGCTGCAGGCATAGCAGCTTTGCACTTCGCTGTAGTGAGAAATGCAGAGTGTCTCATTTGTCACAGAGGTAAAACTGGGTGGCTCCATTTCCTTTCTTCACTTAATTCCTCACCTATGAGCTTGTGAGCACTGGGAAGGCATGTGGCTGTCCATAGCTTTATCCTGCTTCAGCTTTTGTGGATGCTGTTCAGCTCTCAGCTGTCCCTGTAGGCCAAACATCTTTTAAAGCTGACCTGTTCTTGTTCACAGTTAGCTCTTAGCAAAAGAATCAATAAACATGGCTTCATCCTATCCCATAATATGATTCCCACATTTCAGAAAAGTCTGGGCTCTGCAATTCCTTTACTCTCAATGTCACTTAGAAGCCAGGAAGGGTCATTCAAATACGAGGATACTAAAATGATGAATAGCACAGCCGCTCTTAAGAATCCACGTTAAATAAAACATACTACAACCCAGCTTTAGGCAAATGGAACAAATCTAAAACATCATGGCCTGCCACAAACTCTTTGCATTAAACCTTATCCCAAGTGTGATATTACTTGATTTATTTAGATTCCCTGGAATGTCTAGGTTAACATGCTGGCCATCTCGTCGCCTCTTCCTGACGTCTGTGTAACATTTGGATAGAAGAGCTACGCTAGTCTGCATGGTATTTCTGCTGGGTGTGATTCCAGGTGCAATAATGATCAGCATGTGGAGGGGACATCTATAACCTTTCTACACGCTGCTGTGGCTGGGCACATGCAGGGGCAAGCGGGCAGTGAGGGAAGAATGTCCACTCTGGCCTCTGGGTTTGCTCTTGTATAATTGACATGTCCTTACTGGTCTTCCCCGGGACAATGTACCGTCTAAGGACAAATCAAACAGAATGAACCATCTGCTCATCTCCTTCATGCAAAGAAACCTGACTTGGAAGTCAAGCTATAGTAACAGTAGTAAGTGGAAATGTGAGCCAGATAAAGCTGTTAAGTTGTGGCTAGTTCTGGATATCAAGTTCAGCTCCCAAACTGTGACAGGGCCCACTCTCCTTGGCTTAAGCTGAGGGTCATAAGAAAGAGAACTGGTTCAATCAAGGAGTCTCCTTCCAGGACAAACAGAATCTCTGATAGTCTGTGTGTCACTCCAGTGCAGCCGAACCCTCTAGGAAGCGTTTGCTTACAGTCACCTTCAGGGTTATCACAAGTTTGGCAAAATTGATTGGGGTGGAGGAAGGGAGTTTACATAAGTGCTCAAGTTGTTCAAGGTCATCAACCTCTTTTCTTTTAAAACCGTTGGGACAAAGAGAAAATTTAAGAACATGCTGTCATAGTCTAGTCTTGGGGATGGAGTAATGGCTTAGCAGTCCTTCTGCCCTTTTGGCAGACCGGAGTTTGGTTCCTAGCACCCATGTCAGGAGGCTCACAACTGCCAGTAATTTCACCTCTCAAGGATCTGATACCATCCTCTGTCTTTCCAAAGTACCTGTGTGCACACACATGCATTTTTACACACACCACACACACATATAGAGAGACATACAAAATTAAAATTTAAATACATATTTTTAAGAGTCCACCTTGGCATGCAGAAAGAACAACCTGATTGGAGGGCCTGCTCCTGCTCCTCAGCCACATTTTCCTCAACGAATACATGACTTGGCCTAGTTTGCACTTCAGTTTCCTTCTGTATATAAATCCAAGAAAACAGTTTTTGTGCTGCCTGACAAGGACGACAGAGTAAAGACAGATGTCTGTTTAGAAAGATACTATTAAAGTGGGAGTTGCATGCAAAATACTGTCATGTGTAATATTTGTGATAAGAGCAAAAGCAATAGTCTAATCAGGAAAAATTTTCCAGGAAGCAGTCCATCTTCTACAGCATCCAGTCTTCTTCTCTGGGATGCTTTTTCATGTGCTATTGGTCAGCTGCCTGAAAGGATGGTGATGGTGAGTGACCGCTTAATATCTTTACCACAGAGATGAGTGGATGAAACCACATCTTAAATTACAGGATTTGGTGAACACAAAGATGAGATTAGTGTCAGTATAAACTATGCAGATTTGTTGTTTGTTTATTTGTTGTTTTTTGAGGTAGGCTCTGTCTACATAGCCCTGGCTAACCTAAAGCTTGCAGTGTAGAACAGCCTAGACTCACAGAGACCCACCTGCCATCCATTTTCCAGATGCTGGGATTACAGTTGTGTGTCAGCACGCCTGTGAGGGCAAGTTTTGATTTTTTTCTTTCAACAATGTTCTAAACACAAGAATTACAGCCCTATTTTGTGATCTATAATGAGGATTTATTTGCCAAAAATATCCCCAAAGCTTCTCCAATTCAGTGTCATCTCAAAAACAGAACCTGCATAGTTTACCCTCACACTAGTCTCATCTTTGCACTTACCAAAAGCAACATTCTCGATGTATCCCTAAGCAAGAGTGCAATAAAAATTTTTCTTCTGAGTTTTCAATGCAGAGCGTCATTCATTCATTCATTCATTCATTCATTCATAGCCATAATGTTTAGTGACGCCCCCCCCTCCCCAAGCTAGGCTAAGCACCAGGGAATCAAAACAAAGAGCCCTGTGTGCATCTTATATGACACGAAACTATGTATGTTGTCATGGCTGCCTGCATGGCTGGACTATTCTGCTTTCCCTTCTAAATGACAGAAATCATTTAAGTTTAGTCAGTTTAAAATGTCTTAGTCTCATTCTTCTTTTAGCTCAAAGAGGAGTACATGAAAAGGTGACAGTCTTTTTGGTTTTCTGCGAATTGGCTTGCAGCATGCATTATTTTTCATGCAAGACTAAGGTACCTCATTCACTTACATATATTTATCTGAAACCTGCTTCACCGGAGGCATGATGAAGAACACCAAGCTTTGTAATTGATAATTTATTTCTAAAAAAGAGAGTTCACAGTTTGACCAGGAAGATCAATCGAATAATCATATATGAAAGATGATACCAGACCCCATATCATAGGGACCTAGTAGTGATGAACAGATAAGATGTGTATCCTGGGGTCATCACTGAGAGATAAAGACCATCAGTGTCATGTGAAAGACAAGGACAAATGACAAAAGAGAGTCTTAAATAAAATTATAAATTTTGCAGCTGAAGATTATCAGCACAGAAAATAAGTTCCCATTTTAAAGGAGAACATTTTGGGAGCTTCATGTCTCACTCTTAAAGAGAATAAGGCTCGATGGCACAACAGAGCACCACTGAGCTTGACCCCCTTTCCTTCAATCTCAGTGAGTCTGCGAGGCTGTGATTTCCAGAACCACACCCAGATCCTCAGAATTTAAGGGACTGAGGAAAGAGACTGTAAGACATTTGTGAATGCTGCTACTCTTCAAAGAGGAGAACATCATCTGCTCTATGGATGGAAGCAAGGAGTGAACTGTCAAGAGGCAAGGTCAGGCTAGTGTGCTCCAGTCACACTAAACAAAGTGAGTAGACAGCCAGGCCAGCAAATCCTCATTGCTGGGGGAAATTATTACTCCCAGATGAATCATTTTCACCATTTTTGAAGTATATATCAAGTATATACTTATATTATTCCAACCAGGGAATGGGAAAATTATAAACTCTGTAACTTTCTACTACTGGGCTACATCCACATGTATCATTTATCTCTTGCTCTGTGTGTGGTGTGTGAATGTATGCTGGTTCTTGTGCATTTACTGTATGGGTTTGTGTGTGAGTGTGCATGTGAAGGTGAGGTTGACATTGCCTTTGGGCACCTCCCATATATATTCCAATATATATGACCACATATATTTACATATATATGTTTTTAACTTTTTTATTTTTATTTTTAATTTATTATAATTTTTCACGTTGTATCCCAGTTGTAGCCTCTCCTCTTATCCCTTCCCATTCCCACCCTCCCTCTTCTCCTCCCATGTCCCTTCCCCAGTCCACTGATAGGGTCATTCTTCCTCCCCTTCTATCTGATCCTAGCCTATCAGGTCTCATCAGGACTGGCTGCATTGTCTTCCTCTATGGCCTGGTAAAGCTGCCCACCCCGCAGGGGGAGGTGATCAAAGAGCCAGCCACTGAGTTTATGTCAGAGACAGTCCTTGGTCCCCTTACTAGGGAAACCATGTAGAGACTGGGCTGCCATGGGCTACATCTGTGCAGGGGTTCTGAGTTGTCTCCATGCATGGTCCTTGGTTGGACAGTGATGGTGGAAGTGAGAAAGAGCAGTCAAGTCAACAAGAATCACCTGTGGCAGCTTCCACACCAACCTAGTCGCTTCCGTCTCACCTGCCATAACTCCTTGGGGGCTAGCCTTTCTACCTACTCTCTGACTGCTGGCATGAGTTTAGTCACAGTGGGAGTCCCTACCATACAGAGCCATTGTGATCAGTGCTCTGTTCATCTGTGGTCTTGACCCAGGGCCTTCTCATCAGTTTTTGCTCACTCGATTTACCCCAACCTTGATGACTCTGTGTCCCCATCCTGCCCAGCGACATAAAGACCTCATGATCAGGGCAACAACCACTGAGGGTAGAACAGAACTTCAGGAGGGTTCCTAGATGCCTGCTTTTCTGTGTTGCTACCTGACTGCCCTGGATAGCTGCAGCTTCTGAGTAGAACTGCAGATGTTTTCTAAGATAGGGTTTCTCTGTGTAGCCATGGCTGTCCTGGACTCACTTTGTAGACCAGGCTGGCCTCAAACTTACAGAGATTTACCTGCCTCTGCCTCTCAGAGTGTTGGGATTACTGGCACGCTCCAGCGTACTCAGCTAATATTTTCTAGATGTATATAGCTTATAACATGTTGAAAAACATCCAAGCAAAGTCCAAATCAAGATTAAAAACTACAAATGGGCAACCTTTGTGTAAAGTGTTTTCCCTCCTGATCATTTTTGCCATTGTAACATATGTTCAATGTTATAGAAAAAAATGCCACAGTATAATGCCAAAAATAACTTCCATTAAGCATGCATAGTTTTGAGCAATTAGTGTGTGTGTAGTACTGTGGTGGGCATTGTGGGGACAAGAGATTTGTGTGACGTCTAACAGTCTAAGCATGTGCATAACAAAGATGAAGGATCAGCCACAGCTGTTGCATTCCCCTAGTTTAAAAAAAAGCGAGCTGGTGCTCTGAGCCACAGTGGAAGGGCTGGCTTTTCCCAACACCCCCCCCCCCACTGTGCATTCCAGCCTGCCATGGAAGGCGGGGGTGGGGGACTTGACTCTACAGCGTTCTGATGGGCAGTGCAGAAGTTCAGAAATCACCCGCGCCAGCTGCTAAGGATGAGGAGCTAAAGAAAGCTCACAAGGACAGGATGTGCTATGTCTTTTAGCACCATCATGTAAACTGGCAAACACAAAATACAGGGAAGAAGAAGATAACATTCAACTTAACCCGGAAACAAAGAGAACACTCTGAGGGGTATTTGGTTTTTAAGCAGGAGTATCAAGCACTGCCTACAATACAGATCAATGTATTAAGTTTCACAGTTGGAGCACAGCTCAGAAAGCCCTGCACACGCGAGCAGTGCAGCCGCTAAAAAACCTCTCCGTGAAAAGATCCGAGTTTAATCGTGAAGTTTGTCTTCACATCCTAGCTTGGCTCTTCATACTGATTTATGATTTTAGGCAAAACTTCTCTGAGCCTTGATTTTGATCATTTGATTACTGACATACCAATCAATTCACCCCTGCAAAGATGGCTTTCTTTTCTCTACATAGGTACCATATAGCTCATGGAGATAAGTGAAAGGAGAAGTGTGAGCCAAGGGCTAAAGCCTTGTCTTGGATCTCCTGCAATTCCCTCAAGTATTGTGCACACCGCTGCATTCTCTGTCCTTCCAGACCTCTGCATATGAGCTGAGCAGTTATACTCTAGGTGACTTCTGGATGCTCTCTCTCTCTGGAATGTACTTACTTTTATATTTAACTTTCAAATGCCATAATGTACCACTGCAAAAATCAGTCAAGACAATATTCTCAAGTGATTCCAGGATCAGGACAGGAACAATGACATCTAGCACATTCCTCTACAGCTTTCCACATGAACAACAGGTGTTAAGCATGTGCCCAAACCCGTCCTTACACCCACAGTGACATAACCTCAATGGGCAGCTGGCCCCAGACATCTCCATTCATAAACTCCACAAAGTCTAGTCTGAATCCCAGAATGAGGTGATGTTTTACCCCACTCTCCCATTTATGTGTATGCCAAGTTTTTGGGAGGAGTAGTGAGGTACTCTGAAAGCAAGCAATTTCATCTTGTGTTTATACTATGGTTATTGCCAAGAAAACTATAATAAGCAGAATTGATATCATTATTAGCAATGAGAAAACACAGGCACATATTTTCATACACATGTAGTTTTTCTTCTTTATGACATTGCTCTAGGTACACACAATGCTTTCACTTTTTCATCTGATGAGAACAATCTAACTTTGCTGTTTCTTATCTCTCATATTTGCACTAAGACCCATTCTACCTGGAATAAGATCTGTTTTTCCCCCTTAACTAACTGACTCCAATTAAATAATTAGTAAAGGCCTTATCTTTTCTTGGAGCATTCCCTGAGCTAACTTGAGAAGTTAGAAAAGGACACTGATTTCCTCTATAGACCCTCTTATTGGCCTTGCCACTTCATCTTATGTGTATGTCTGCACCTTCCTCTTTGATTATACGTTTCCAGAGATGCCTTATCTTGCTTAGGGCCTGAAACATTAATTAGCTAGCCAATGAAAAACATATCATTTAGCCATCTTTAAACTATCAGCCACCGTTCTGAGTGGAAGGGAGATAGCAGTGAGCAAAAAGGAGGACATGACATCTTTCAGAGTCACATGGCGAATGTTTATGAAAAAGTTGCATCAGAGATGAACTCTGCTGATACAACACATATCTCAAAGTCTTCACGGACCTTGGCCTGGAATCTGATTTAGGAATTGACCACGAGGAGATCAGAAGGAAAAGACCTTTTAAAAAAGAGAGACAGAGAGAAGATCCTGTGAAAAGGCCATGAAGAGCAGAAGCATAGTATACACCTGGCAAATTCAAGGGAATGTCAGGAAGACAGAGAGCTTGAAAACACCAAGCAATGGGGGGAGTGAGAAAAGCATCCAACATTTGGTGGAGGCATAGGCTGGCCAAGCATCTAAGCTTCTCTGAGTTGTTGGGCATTCACTCTTGGACCCATACAGACCCACTAGACAGCTTTAAAGTAGATAGGTAAGATACGGTCTACTTCATGCCAGGACTAAGACACTGATTCCTTCTGGTGTTCTGCTTATCAACACAATAGAAGTATGGAGTTTATGAGACCAATGTGGCCAGTGAAGAAGCTGATTTCAGAGCACACAAGCCTGAGATTGTGGCTTCTACTAGATACTCCACTTTTCTGGGCTAATTTGCCCATCTAAAAGTTACATAATAAGATTTTTTTTCAAACAGAATGAAATGAATTCTTAATAGAGAGAATACAATATGAAAAAGGCCAAGAAATGTTAGTTTCTTTTCATTTCTAAAGCATCCTATGAATGAAGAACTCATATAAAACTGATGTGCAATGCCAACCATGTCTAAAAGGACACACGTGACAATGTTTTTACAGATAATAAGATGTGATCGAGTAGAATAGATAGTGGTTCTTAAAACATGGACCACCAGGCAATGTAGGGCAATTCCTGAGAGATAGAAAGCAAAGCCAGGGAGGCCCATAATTCTTTTGGAAATTCTCTGATGACTGTGCAGAGAAGAGTAACTGAGGCAAAGCCCGGAACAGCGAGGGGCTGGGTGCTGTCCATTTAGGTTGCTCTTCTCATCATGACCTCACTCCTGCTTCGGGGTATAGTGAGACTCGGGGCCACCCGTGGGACCCTTAAACAGATGTCAAGAAAGTTGCACAGCTGCATCTAAGCAGCATGATAAAAAGAAAACCAGGTGGGAGTCAAGACTGTTGTCAGCCAGAGGCTCTAAAGCAAATCATGATATAGACTGGACAGGGGACAGGTGAAGGCCTTTACAGAGGACATGCTGCTGAAACCCTGGAGCCCTTCATGAGCCCTCCTTCAGCAACAGAGTCACTGAGCAGACGTCAGTGGGTCCGAAAACGAACACACAACCTGCATAGCAGTGCGTACAAACGCACATCAAAGATTCCACACAGAAAACGTTAACACCACACAAAATGTCCTGTCTATATACTGAGCAAGTGTCATGGTGTCTAAGGCAAGGACATGGGTTCTTTACTACTGAGAAGGGACCATGAAGGGCAGACCTTGGAACTAGTCTTGTTTGAGGGTAATGACGTAGGTGTTACACATTTTTGATAAACCACAAAACTTCGCATTTGTGATATGCACACTTTTCTGTATGTTATTATACTTCAAATATATAAGTTAAAATCAAACAAACCAAACACTGTAAACCAGTTTACATTACCAAAATAAGGGTTTTTTAAATTAAAACTATATGGCTTTCAAACATTCTTAGTGTTGGTTATATATGAAATAATCAAACAATGAAAATTACATAAGAGGTAAAATTCAACACTGATGCTCATGAGACAAGAATTTCTGTTCTTGGTCTTGATTTCAAATGGCACATGATTGGTGAACAGCTTCCTGCTTTAAAGGGGGCAGAAGCTTGGACCTCGCTACATTCCATACAAGTTCACTCTAAAAATATAGGCAGTATTAGCAGACTTAGGCACAGGTATGTTCAATGGATTATTTATTGCATGGGAGATCCTGAAAGGAAGAGGCATACCCCTAAGTGAGGAAATGATTACTTAAACTATTAAGTACCCTCCAGATCTTATTAACTCCTCCTTCTTTCATATGATTCCCTGCACTCTGCCCAAGGTTTGGTTATGAGTCTCAGCATCTGCTTTGATACACTGCTGGGTAGAGTCTTTCAGAGGCTCTCTGTGGTAGGCTCCTGTCCGGTTACTTGTTTTCTCTTATTTCCAATGTCCATCCCACTTGTGTTTCTAAGTGAGGATTGATTATCTTACCCTGGGTCCTCCTTGTTTAGCTTCTTTAGGTGTACAGATTTTAGTATGTTTATCCTATCTTATAGGTCTAGTATCCATTTATAAGTGAGGACAGGGGTTCCACAAGGACCAAATATATCAGGGCACAGGGGTCTTTTCAGAGACTGGTTCTCTAACCAAGGACCATACATGGATATAACCCAGAACCCCTGCTGTGATGGTGCCCATGGCAGGTCAGTATTCAAATGGGTTCCCTAGTAAGGGGAACAGGGACTGTCTCTGACATGAACTCAGTGGCTGGATGTTTGATCTCACCACTCCCAAGGGAGGAGCAGCCTTGCTAGGTCACAGAGGAGGACATTGCAGGTCCTGAAGAGACCTGATAAGCTAAGGTCAGATGGAAGGGGAGGAGGACCTCCCCTATCAGTGGACTTAGAGAGGAACAGGGAGGAGATATGGGAGGGAACGTGAGATTGGGAGAAAATGAGGGAAGGGGTTATAGCTGGGATACAAAGTAAATAAACTGGAATTAATATAAAAATAAAAATGTAATGAAAACTATTAAATACCATGTGATATGATGTTATGCAAGTAAATTTCAATTTTAGTAAATTATTTGTAGCCTACTGTTAAGTATAAAACTCAAGATAGAAGGTTAGCAGTCAGTACTCTAAATATACAGACATATCATAATTCCAGTATATTCAGTACTATTTCAAGGACTATGAAGGGATGGAACAAAGCATGTTTATCTCTGAGCACAGTGATTCTTATTTCAATCTGATCAAGTGTGTATTTTCTAGAAAGAACATTGAATACTTCATTGACAACTGATTCAAAAAATGCATTCTGCTATTTCATTTTTACTTTTTAAAAATGAAGTTTCATATTATGTATAACACAAATAACAGCTGTGTCCTGCTCCTGGGGGACCTGGTAGCTCTCTGACCCCTGTGCTGCCTCAGGACAAGCCACCTCTCACTTCTCAGAATCTTCTCCCACAGTGTCTTCAAAAGGATAGAAGTAGGTGTTCAAAAAAAATACAGCCTCAAAAATCATCTGTCTTCTATAATTACACCATAAAATGAAACCGACATCAAACAGTATTTGGCTGCTTGTATGTAAAAGTATAAATAAAGCATGTCTTGCTGCACATCATATAGCTTAGCCACAGGATCCACTCTGTCTTCTGGTTGGCTGAGGAGGGCAGAAGGTCAGAGAGCAGGGGTTGGGACTGCTGAGTGGAGAGGGCTTCAGTCTCCAACTCCAGCCCCATAGATACTTTGATCTTCTTCCAACACCTTCCTGTTTCCCCCCAGGATTTAAAACAGAAGGAGGTAAAATCCAACAAGGAGAAGGGTGAATCAACACCTGGGGGTAATAATTTTACCACCTTATTGGGGAATCGAGGTCCACTTTGAAGTGCACTGTGGGAGAACACAGGGAGGAGAGGAGAGCCTGGCCAACAGAGGATTGTGCCTGCACTGGCACAATAGCGAGCCCCATAGGAGTGGGGGCCTCACAGGATGGATAGAATGAATGAACATCTTCATAGTTCAGTGAGGAGATGCGTGGGATATGCCTTCAGAATGTAGCTGTGCCTTTTGCTTTGTAAAATATTGCTAATATTCAGATATAATCTGCAATTCTTCAAAAAAACTTACTCACTGAGAATTATATAAGGTCATTAGATAAGCTATATATATATAATGTTCCGTAACACTTTCTTAAAATAGTATTCTCTCCCTGTCCTCTTCGTACAGTGGAACTCACCAAAATGCACAAACACACTGTACACATGTACACACTGTACACACAAGTCTGAATACAGCAGTTTACACCTAAAATCCCAGTCCTCAGGAGGGAGAAGCAGAACACTATTACAAGTTTTATATAACAGAATATTCATATATTAGAATATGATATAAGGTTGAAGAGCATTGTAATTTATATCCTTATAATAGTAATATGATTCTAATGTATATTAAAATGTTATTTTGCCTGAAATTATGAGGAGATCCTGACATTTACTACAATAGTCATGAACCTAGAAGATACGGTGCGAAAAATGGATGCAGAAAAGACAAATAACTATAAAATCTCTCTTATGTGCTTTAAAATGTTGACCAGAAAAAGATTAGGAAAATGGCAAACAGAGATGAATAGGAAGATGATTAGGTGATGTATGTGAAAGAACATAGTTGTAGCTATACAGGATGCATAAGTCCAGAGATCTAAGGTACACCATGAAGACTGTAGTTAATAATACTGTATCACACTAGGAGTTTGCTTAGAGTATAAATTCTAAGTGCCCAATCCACCAGTTAAACCATACAATAACAAATAGGCACTTAAGCAAAATGGAGAACATGTTAATTGCTTAAGTATAACATATCACTTTTCTATGTACATCTACAATCACTGCATGCTTCACATGTATAAAATAAAATATATATTAACATTTCTACTTCCCTCTTCTTGGTCATTTCAATGGCTATTAAAAGGCATGGGGCTCTTAGGTTTTTAAAACACTTCAAACATAACACCAATATTTGGAAGCCAGAAGGCTATGCACTCAGCCCAGTGATGGTGTTCTTGTGCAGAATTTGCAAGGCTTTGAAGTCAATTCCAAAGCTATGCTGAAAAAAAAACTAGCTTTGGGAAAGATGGTAGCATATAGGTATGACATCAGACACAACCGAGTGTCTTCAGTGTTACTAACCTCTGTTGATTCAATTTTTGTAATTAATACAATGAGATCATAGGAATATATACTAGTGCTTGCCTAAGCATGCCAATATGGCCATACCTCTAAGAGTTTCAATGCAAGAAAATAACACATTTCCGAAACACAATGTGCTATTGTGTGTAATTAGTGTTTTTTTCTTTTCCTAAATGCTATTCTAATATACTAGAATGTTATTCACATTAAAATATGTGTAGTTTCTTCCATATAAAACAATATGCACCAAACTGAAGTACATTGTGCCTTGTTATAATTTATTTTGCTTTATTTTGTTGAGACAGAGTAGGTTTTTCTATTCATGTATTTAACAAGCAGATGTGTAAAACAAAGCATGGCCCAAGTTATATCTTTGATATTGAAGGTACTCTAAAATCTATTAGACATAGAGCTCAGTTTCAAAGACAGTAAGAGACATAGATGCAAACATAAGATATAACAGATAACAGATTGTAAAAAAGTTTTAATTCAACAATATGACTGCTCTGGCAAAGGATCACATCCAAAGACCTTCTAGGTCTGTATAATCTGGCTGAAATGCAGAAATGCAACACACCCTTAATCCCTCTGGCTGAAATACAGACATGCTCTTAGTATTCACCTTTAATCTCAAACAATGAAGGTAAAGTGAGTTTGTAGAATGCCGTACCCATGTTTGAAAGTGACTTCTCATTGAGGGACAGACAAAGTGAAGAATCAAAGAAAGATTTGACAGAGTAAGTCAGAGATAAGGTATGCCCAACTCTCAGGACAACAGACAGGAGAAAGAAGCTACTTAAGAGCAGTATAGAAGAGTTGAGAGAGAGAAAGAAAGAGAGAGAGAGAGAGTAAGGCACAATATATACAGAGACACAGAATAGAGAAGACAATACAGTAGAGTAGGGTATAGTGGAGAAAGAGTAGAGAAGACAATACAGTAGAGTACAATACAGGGTTCAGTAGAGTAGACAGCATAGGAGAGTAGACAGGATAGGAAAGGAGTAGACTTGAGTTCCACAGAGAAGATAGTATAGTTGAGTTGAATTGAGATCAGTCAGTTGGAAGTCAATTGGGAGTCAATGCAGTGACTACAGTGAATTTGTTCATGAGTTCATGCAGTTCAGTGCAGGTCAGCAAAGGCAGTTGAAGCCAAAGAGTGAAAAGGAGCCAGAGGATTGGAACAGATTGCCAAAGTTTGTTTGAGACCAATCAAAGAGGTCCAATCAGAAGCCGAGAGAAGCAACATTGAATCAGTCAGCTTGAAGTGGAATTTGATCAAGAACAGCTGAGTTGAACGAGCAGGCCAGAGTTCAGAAAGTGTGAGCTAGAAAAGGTGAGCTTATTCAGCAGTAAGCCTCTGAGATGATAATTATATTAGGAGAATACGAGTTATTATTACAGTGGACCAAGAAAAGAAAATTAATACTAGCAGACAGAGAATGACTTTGGGACTTCCTGAAAGAGGTGCCATCTATTTGTGCCCCAGAGGCATTCAGTAGAAACAAAATCATCTGTGATGATAGAAGCATGAGAAAAGCTAAAATCCAATATCTGTGACAACAGGATCAGCCAATAAGACTAGATGGGACGGCCTTAGTTAATGGTAGAAAAATTTTGAATGAGCACAGAACAAACTCTGGGATTATCTTCACTAAGAATGTTCCAGGATTTATCATGCATCTGATGTCATAGTCCTCAAAATTCCTATTGCTCTCAGCTAAGTAGTTAATATACATCAATTAGATTACATAACATACACAGTTATTCAAATGCAGAGCTGCTAACTAGTTATATAACTTAATAACTAAACATGATTTCCAGGTCTCTGAAAAGCTGTTGAGAATTAATGGTGGCTGGAGAAGGAGAGTCACTTTTCCTCAGTAGTGTAGCCACTAGTAAAATGCCCACGCTACCATAGCATACCCATACTACTCCATACCCATGCTCATAGAAACAACCCTCATTAAAGTCATTGATCTGTAAAACCAAATAGACATGAAAATAGGTGGATACTGAGTTGGGACAAAGCAGGTGTCTGCAGGAGTAGGAATGTCCTAAGAGAAAGCAATGGAGCTGACCACGTCACAAATGCGTTATGTACACATAAAATTATCAAAATGGTAAAGTTTTATTTTAAATTTAAATTAATAAATCTATTTCTTAATTTTCCATATTTCCATTAAAATATTAGATATGAAATTTATCATTCCAATACTAGTGTTTTCCTGAGTCCAATAAAGAGCAAAGGACAGTAATGTAAAATTAAGATGTAATTAGAGAAAAAATATTAGAGAAATATTGTATCTATGACCACTTAAGTTTAGTCGAACTCTGTTTCTTATGAGTGGAATTTAGATCCACGTGTTGTTATGTTATGTGTATGTCTGTCAGTGGAATACAGAATGACTGTTTCTTTAAATTTAGAAAGAAAACGATGGTGTGATCCCTTTTATAATTAGGGAACGGGTTAATTCGACCTCTTATATTGAGCTACTTAAGTTCATTGCTTACGGTTTCAGTGTTTGTTGCACTTTTTCTTTTCGGAAGAAAGGGCAGAAGTATAGCTGCTGTCTTCCGTTTTCTTTTTTCTTCCTCCCTTTCTGTTTCTAGATTCCCTGTGAAGGTATTTCTTATTGGAATCAAACCCATGTTTCTTACATTGTCTACCATGAAGTTCAAGTCTGCTTTCCGAAAGGGAAGAGTGCCCAAAAATCAAATGCTGCTTGCTATGGTTGCCTGGTTTTCTCTAGCATTCTTTAGAGGATTTGAAATACAAGTAGAGATAGGGAATACATTGACCTATATAGAGAACTAAACATGAGAACAACATTAAGATGACCTTTTACTTATAAATGACACAAACCTTCCAGCAGAATTAATATGTATAGCTTTATAGTATATTTTGCATCACTATTGGTGGTTTGGATCCTGATAATGAGCATTTATGAAACAATCTAGGAATTTATACTAAGTAACACAGCATGCATGCAACTGGTCTCTGTGTGGTGGATAGGTCATTGCTTCTCTGACCTTTGAGTGACAAAGTCCTCTACGCTTCACTTGTAAAGTAGGGAAGACACTGCCCCTCCTGGGGTAATTTCTGTCTCTTTGGAAGATTCCATGAACACTTTGGAAAATGGGTTGAGTCTGTGGAGAATTCCCTCACGGTTACACAGCAGATGGATCGTCTGTACAGTCTTGGCCTCCTTGATGATTTGTGTGAAGGTTAAAAAGAAACATGTCTGTGCAGTTTGTAGAATCTACAGATAAGACCAAATGAATCTCAGCAGGAGTTTAATAGACAAAGTAGGCAAGGTCACATAACAGAGGCATTCTAAAGTCATGGTGAAATTGGGAATCAAAGTGATCAAATTGATGCATGAGTTTTCCACAAGCTAGATGGAAGTTTGGGGAAGGTTCTTTAGATTTTTCATATCAGGTAGCCCCTTCTGAAATAATGTAAAATCAACATTACCAGTCTTGTTTGCTTTTAGGAGGTTTCACTTTACAGAAGTAAAAACTTTGTGACATTGCCTAGCACCTACTGGTCACTTGTTCTAGTCATGACATGAGAATTAGTCATGGCCTTCATCAGACTCGGGTTCCTTCTCCCCATATGTATGTGATTCAGGCTTGATTTGAGTTCAGCTGTCAGGTGGTTTAATCCTGGTTTTGATCGTATGCATGGAGGTTTGTCATTTTCAGTGAAGAACAACTTTAATTCCTTGGTAAGTAGTAAAAAAAAAATTCACCTTCACTAGCTCGACTTTGATCTTATAAAATCCCTATTCAATCTGGGTTTAATTCTAAGTAAAATAGAATTGGTGACTCCATGGTTCTTAGGTCATTCTGTGTAGCTGTCAGGTTACATACATGCTGCTGGATCACTATCCCAGGGATGAAATCAGTACATAGTAAAAGGATCTGCAGTTTCACACTCACTGAGGCTTTAGCCACAACTGCCAAGGTGGTGAAATAACCATTAATTGATAAATGAAGAAATTGTGGTACAGGAAATAATCAGAATATATGTAGTAATACAAAATAGTATAATATAATATAGGATAGCTTGTTGTTATAGCTAGATTCAGTTGTCAACTTTACAAGCCTGGGAAGAGGGAAGCTCAGCTGAATTCATTGTCTCCATCAGATTATCCTGTGCACACGTTTCAGGGCACTTCTTGATTGCTAACAGATCCTAGCAGGTGGACCTGGGCTGTTCAAAACTGTAGCTGAGCAAACCGGGAGGAGAAGTACCACCCATTTGGTATGACAGCCGGCACGGAGAATAAGTAACACCTCGCGGGGATGCTGGTGTGAGCGTCACCGGTCTCCCTCAGTCTTTCCTCTGCCTTTATCACGGGCTATATGATAAACCCTAGATGTGTGTGGCTACATCAGTATATGACCATGAAAATTAAGGAAATGTTTCTTACAGCTCAGTCACTCATTGGCCAAATGTAGGTAGTGCCCATTGCAGCAAATAACACATCTAGAAGGCCATTCTCATCTTAGAAATTCTACTGGACAGCATTGTCCGCTACAGAAATAAAACAAAACTATTAAAACATTGAGACTGTTTGATTATCACCCCTCAGTCCTTCGGTGGTATTCGGCTCAGCCTGAGGAGATGAAACACCTTCCCCTCTACTCTGTCTTTCAAGCTTTCATTTAGTAGTCCTTCTCATCTTCACTGCTCTTGAGCTGACCACACAGCTCGTGAAACACAAGCAATTGCTACCTTGGGACTTTTACACATGCTGTTCTCTCTTCTTTCCTTTTTGTATGCACGGACAAACCATCATTTCTTCTATCATATTCCTCTTCCTTGACTGAGCAGTGAAGATGTAGAGCCTCCCCCTCTTACAAAACCTCTTCTTTTCCTGATATACTTTTGTCAGTAGCATTTACTGTTGTCCAGTGTAGTGCTTAGTACATATGTCTTCATTATCATTTGCTTCGCTCAATCAGAACGTAAATACCCTAGGAGAAATTCCTGTCAGTGTACCCTACCGCCTTTCTACATGCTCTTGAATTAGCTCGTGGCATCACTGAGTCAAGAGTGCTGCCATGCCACATGGAATTAGCAGCAAATCAATTCCTGAGAATGATGGTTGAAATCGATGGACCAGCCAACCCTCAGGAAGACACTGGGGAGAGTTTGTAAACGGTCTTAGGCATTTTACAAATATGTTCCTTGCTATTATATCCCGCTCTCAATTTTATATCCAGTATATTTCAGTAAGAACCAGTTGGATTCTAAGAGGTGCTTTCATTTTGGGTTTTTGCTTGGGAAGGATGTTGCCAAAATGATATCGATCCATTCATTCTCCTACACAGCAGATGGACAACACCCTTTCATGTACCAGAAAATGACTAGTTTTCATTAACATGGATGAAAAACATGGTCCCTGCCACCTCAAAGTCTACTTGCAAGACAGACACTCATGCACAGCGTATAAAGACCGACAAGTTGGGGAACACAGGGCAGACACACTAGCAGGCAGGGGCCTCTAACCCACAAGGGGAAGGAACTGCTTCTCCGTGCACTGGACTCACAGATGAGGAGCGAAGTGAGTCTTCCCCTCAGGAGGAACCAAGATGGTGTTCTCAGCAGAAACCTGGGAAGGCTTGAAGGCATCCACACAAGTGTGAGCAGAGTACTTAGCTCCCACAGCAGAACAAAACAGAAGCTGTTGAAACAAGTGAGTTCAGGTTCCCATTTCCACCCTCACAGAAGAGCCAAGGGACAGGAAGGTAGCTGGAGAAGACTGGCTACGTGTGAATGTGGAAGGATTCCAGAGCTCAACAAAAGTGCCTTCTGTTAGCTGTGAGCCCGTGACTACATTTTCTAATAACTGTACACATCAGAAATTAATGTCTTACCTATTTTATGTTAGGAAATCAAAATAAACTCCACTTTTTAAGATGGAAACTTGCATTGTTCACTATGATGGAAGACTCAGAAGTTGGAGCTGTTGACAGTTTTTATATTATGTAATAGAAGTATGTGTCGCTTCTAGCTACATTATCTATGCCATACTAGATTAATGCTATTCAATGTGTCAGTTCTAAATGTTTTTTAAGAAAAGTAATGGAAACCAGGATCCTTTTCTATCCCAATGCAGTTAACAGTGGACAGTGTTGTACGAAGGAGCATGGTGACAGGCAGTGAGGATTCAACCAATGAGGGCATGTAGAAGTTCTTATCTCTATTCATCCTAAAATCAACCCTGGGAAAGACCTAACTCCTGAATGGTTGATGCACACCTATAATCTCAGCACTTGGGAAGTAGAGGCAGGAGGATCAGAAGTTCAAAGCCATCCTTGGCCAGGCTGAGATACAAGAAACCCTGTCTCAAAGTACAAGGAAACAGAAAACCAAAACAAACAAAAGAGAGAGAAAAATCTTCATTTTCGACTTTGTATATTCTTCTAATTTTCACTTTTAAGCTATAGTCACAGGATAGACCAATCAAACCAAACAAACAAACAGAGAAACCTGCCCCAAGATATAGACGTAAAATCATGGGGCATTTTTGTCAAGAATATGGATCGAGCAGATTATTTCCAGTTCTGAAGTAATGCATGGAAAGTGGCTTTCTTCATTTTATAAAAGATGCTCTCATTAAACCAATGTGAAAATAGAATACTAATGTGTCCAAATTTGAATAAATAATTTTAGGTAAGTGTGATAATAAAAAATGCATTTCTTGATATCAAGTAGAATCCTTGGATTTTTAAACTTTTCTTCCTAAGTTCTTTGTTAAAAAGATATCTTGTGTGTACTTATGGCCATGTATGTGCACATCCGTGGGAGGCCGGAGACCAGGGTCTTCCTCCATTCTTTCCCTCTGTATTGTTTGGAAGGAGACCTTTCAGGGAGTCTGAAACTCACTGTTTCAGAAAGACAGGTTGGCAGTGAGTCTCCTGATCTACCTGTTTCCACCTCTTCTCCAGAGATGGACAGTGAGAGGCTGAGAGAAGAGTTGAAGGTCCATGCTAGCGCTGGAGAAGCAGGGGTCCCACGCTGCACCACCTGCAGGGCCCGCATTGCTGAACCATGCCACTCCTCAGGGAACAGAAACGTCTCATAGGAAGTCTACAATCCCTGCTTGACTTTGTTACCCATCTTGTCCTTTGTCATCCCCCTGAACGTTCCTCTGTAAACGTGGGATTCATTCTATTCTTCTCTTGTATTCATTCTGTTATTCTCTTGGATTTTAGATTCTATTCCTTCTGGCTTATCTAAGAAAATCCTGATTACTATTGCCTGAGCAAACCCGTAAAGACCATGTTCAGTGATGACTCTGGATTTGTATGACAGGCAAGAATATAGAGCAATGTTTCCTGAATTACTACACTAGAACAAGTAAATGATTCCTGATTCCAGACATGCAAAAAAATCTGATAGTGCTTCATCAATGTGAATTTGCTCAGGAGAAAGAAAGAAAGAAAGAAAGAGAGAGAGAGAGAGAGAGAGAGAGAGAAAGAAAGAAAGAAAGAAAGAAAGAAAGAAAAGAAAAACCTGTTTTACTACTTATTTCATCACAATTAAATTTCATTAGATTCTCACTTGGAACAATGTGAGTGAACGAGCGTGTTGTGTCCGTGTGTATGTGAATGAAGTACATGCCAACTGGCATGTGGAGGGCGGAAATTGACGTCGGGTCCTTTCCTAGATCACTTTCCGTCTCGGTGTTTGAGGCAGGGTTTCTCACTGAACTTGGGGCTCACTGTTGGGCAGTCAAGCTCCCAACAGCACCTGCTTCCCCAGGGCTAGTGTCCCAAGTCCATCACACCCAGGTTTTCACTAGCTGAGCAGCTCTCTCTTAAACAGCCACTGTGCATCAAACACTAAGCATGATATGAGGTAGACTTCATGAAAAGGAAAGAGGAAGACCCAAGATTTCTGGAACAAAAGATGACACTAAAACAAGATATAAAACTCCACGTCAGTAGGTAAAGGTAACTGAACTCAGATCTTTGCTGTCTAAGATTTTTTTTAATCACATACTTATCTAAAAGTATCATAGGACAAAACAGGAAAACTTTGTCCTCCGGTGTAATTTCAAAGCCGGCTTGCACATATGCATAACTTTGGGCTGTTTTGATTTTCACACAAAGAATTAGAAAAAGTGTCAATCCAGGTAGAAATCCCCCATCACTTAGCATAAAGGGCAGATGTTAACTGAAGCTAGCTTAAATGTAAACCAGAATAAACAGTGCCTGTGTATCAAAAAGATGATGATTTTGAAAGAGAACCAACAATACTTTGAATACCTATATTCTCAGCCTTGGGCACAATAGCACTCAAACTTCCCAAGGATAATGTCCACTCTCTTTTCAGCAGATCTCCCAGATCACCATCTGATATTTCGTAACAGGGACAGCAAGGTCTTCTAGTTTGTATCTGTAACAGCTGGTTCTTTCACAACAATGGACTACTAATGTACTATGTGAATATCATCCCTATAAATCATCCTTCAATACCAAGATGTCTCCTGTATGATATATATTGGGTGTCTGTTATTCAAACAGGATGCATGCCCTCTTTAAAATTAGCACACAAACAGATTTCACTGTTCATATGGCCGTTGTTATTACGTTATTCTTCCTCCCCTTTGTTTCTGACCCCCTTCCCCCACACACAATAAGTTCCTTTTTGCCTTCATGTATTTTCCGATATACATTTATGTTTTAAAATTATATATATTACTTAAATTATATTTAGTACACAAGAGAAAATAGTTGATTTCCCCCATTACTTTCTTTCATTGTCCTCTTCCTTTAGGTATCTTCCTCCCCATATAGTTTCTGCTTTCACTTGCAAGTACATATATACATATACATATATATGTGTATATACGTATATACACATGTGTACATATATACGTATATATGTATATACGTATGTACATATGTATGTGCAAGTGGAAGTAGATACTATATATATATACATGTATATATATATATGTGTGTGCATACTTTAAAGTCTGCATTCCACATAGGTGAGAAAACATTCAGATGGAGATATAGAAGCAATAGATTATTGCCTTCTGCTGTTCAAATTCAGAACCATGCAATGTAGTAAAGAGGCAAGCACTTGATGACTATTTTGCAATGAGGAAACCCACTTCCCATCTTTGTAGCCCTTTCTGTTTAATGATCCCTTCAACCGTCTCTAGTCAGTATTCAGTACCTCCTCTTTGTATTTGCTCTTACTAATTGTGTTGAAACCATGGCAAAAATTTACAAGCTAACATCAAGCAATTACCTTCACTTCAAAATTATTTTAAGCAATTTGCTCTAAAGTCATACAGGTATACTGTCCAATATGAAAGAAAAATATCATTAACATTTTTGTAAGTCAGGAACCTACTTTTAAAGCCAGAAAGCACGAAAGTATTGTCATTTGATGGGGGCTTTGATTTGTGTCAGAGTACAAATTCCTGCCAGAACTCGGTGTTATAGGACCACCGACCGTCTGATTCTCAGCAGATGTAGTCAAGGCCAACAGCACTCTTCCGTGAATCCTTAGAAATCGTTTCACTGAAAATGTATTCTTTTAAATTTAAAACCAGAAGTGGCCTCACCAGTTGTTTTTCCCTCTGCACCTTGTATCAACTTGGTTTTAACTATTTGTCTTGTCTCCCTTTTCACCACCACCAACATCTCCAGATAACCAGACAATATATAACAGCGAGTATGATTCTCTCATTTTAAAAGGGGATAAAATATACTGAATTTACTAGTTCAACAAACATAATTTTCTTCAGTTTGCCAGTGCTTCCTGAGGAGTAATTCATGCTCGTTTCAAATTAAATAGTTCATAAGCCTAAAAGAAACCTTTGACATAAGAATGCCAAGACTGGCAAAGGAAGAAAAGCCGGGTATATGTACATTGTGTCCAAAACGTCCATCCGAAAAGCAGGCTGATTGTTCTAAGATGCTGACCTGGGGAAAGCATTATTTGTGATCTGCACCAGCTGAGGTAAGCTGGGATTGGTGTCTTCAGAAGACGGACAGGGTAAGCCCACGGAGTGCGGGTACTTAGGCTTCTGTAGTTCACTCTCACCCACAGGCTTTAGGGTCATCAGCAGTCCTACCCTCCCACAGCCTGCTCAGTCAGCAGGCCTCGCCTTCGCATGCAGAACTCACCAGCTTCACTTAGGACAAGATTTTACCAACTACAGTTTTGAGCTGCAAATTTTTTTCCAAACAGCCATAATGAACTTTCTTTGAAAAACTGGCTTTTCCCATTCTACAGAATGACCAGTTTACCAAAGAAAACACCAACCTTTTTAGGCAAATTCTGGACTGTATGAATTCTGATTCTTCCCAAGGTTTCCAACCAGCCTCTCATAGCATGCAAGTGAAACGAAAGGTTTTTAGAAAAGGACTTTGAAATATAAAACACATGTCAGACTTAAAGGTTCTAAACGTTATTACTGACAAAATAAACAGAAAAGCCAACTGGGTCAAAGCAACGTAAAAAATATGAAAGGAAAGAAAAGGAACAGCTGAAAAGCATCAGGCTCCCTGAACAAGAAGAAACTGAGATCTAGCTTCATACCTAATGCAGTAGGCAAGGTCCAACCAACTGATAACAGCTTCAATTTGGCTGTGAAAATTCAATCTAATGCAAATCTAGTCCATAAAATTTCATCTCCCATAAGAAAAGGGATAAGATTACTTAGAGAAAGTAAGAAAGCAATTTAAAAAATATATCAAAACACTTCCAGCAAATTGACTCAATACCTCCTACTACACACATGCAAGTAATTCATAGTTTCTGGCTTTAAAGCCAGATTGTCACTGTTAGGAACTGCGCACATAGAAAGTAAGCAATGCTCTGACTCCTGACATGAAGGCCAATATAACTTCTCAGTTTAGCACAAAGCGTTAGTTTCTCTGATGGTTCATCTTCTTTGTCAGCTTGGTTGAACCTTAGAGTCAGCGAGGAGTCACACCTCCGGAAGATGAGCCTGTTTCCAGGATAGGCCTAACAGAAGAGGGAAAGGTCATCTTGAATATGTGACACTCCTGTGTGCTGGCGTTCAGGACTGAAACGAAAGGGAGACTGAGGCTAGTGCCAGCCTCCATCTCTCTCTTTTTCCTGACTCTGGACTCAATGTGAGCAGCCACAGCATGTTCAGGCCACCATGCCATCTCTTCCATGATCAACACACTTTCAAACAGTGAGGTGAAATAAAGCCTTCCTCCCTAAGTTGCTTCTTGTTGGCTATTAGGTCACAGGTAGCAGAAAACTTAATAAATGCAGGTTCTGCTTGTTTGTTTAACTAAAGGGGCACTCAGTGTATGACCATAGAGGAAAAGGAAGATAATGAGTGTAATGTAAAATGCATGAGGGCAGAGGGTTAGCTTATAAACGGGTCTAAAAACATCAGTTCTAGGGTTGAGAAGGTGGCGCAAACCTGTTTACTTCCCCAGCAACCAATAAAACAACAAAACAATCTGGGTATGGTAGCTCATGCATGTAAGCCCAGGGCAGGCAGGCAGAGACGAGTAGATCCCCAGGCTTGCTTGGCAGCCACTCCAGTAAGCTCTGGGTTCAATGAGATGCACTGTTTCAGAACATACGGTAAGGAAGTGATTGAGAAGAGTCATCTAGACTAAACTCTGGCCTCCAACCTCTGGCCTTCATGAGTACACAATGCATCCACTGAACACACACACACACACACACCACATGCACACAAGTATACACACATGTATATACATACCACACACATGTACACACATACCATACACACACCACACACACAAAACCACACACACACCCTTATACACAAACCACACACCACATATGCACACATACCACACTCACATACACATATACACACACAGACACATGCGTACACAGATTATACACACACATACATGCCAACCATATACACACACCACACATACCACATGCATACAAGAATATACACACACACATACACAACACACACACGTGTACAAACATACCATACACACACACACCGTAAACATACCACACATACACACACCCATATATACAAACCACACACCACACATGCACACATATACATACCACACAAATACACATATACACACACAGACACATGCATACACAGACATATACACACACATACACGCAAACTATATACACACACCACACACCTACACTCACACGCTTACTCATACAAGCCAGTTCCAAAGATCCTCCTACTCTGTTCAGAGTCATGTAGTAGCAGACAATAAATCAAGAGACTGCCAATTATTTGCAAAGCAAACTATTTTCAGTACTCCTCAAAGATCGTTCATTTCTATTGCATAAATAAAATACAGTCTTTTCCACGAAGTCAAAGTCAACTAAACCTGAATGCAAAGAGCGAAAACTATGCTGGATAACAGGCTTGTAAAATGAAAAGTTCTGAAAGCTCACGATAACAGGCTTGTAAAATGAAAAGTTCTGAAAGCTCACAGTATTCGTCTCCCAAGGCCGGGGAGCAGCCTTGGATTAGGGTCGGGAACTAACTGGCTGTCTAAGCAGCACACGCAGTCAGGTGCTGTGGCTGGGACACTGACCTTGGGCTCTTCTTCTGCGGTATTGACGAGCTTTGCTTTGCAGCTGGTGCTCACCCTGTGTCCTTGCTGCAGCGTCTGGTGTCTCGGGAGCTGCAACTCAGTTAACTAGCAGAGGCCACAGAGGAGACCGCCTTCAGGAGCGGCGAGATGATTCACCCTGGGCCCTGCAGAGGCTGCCTCCAGGACCTGAACTTTCAGAGCCTTGTCTCTGCGGAGATTGTTTCTAATCCAGGAAGTGCTGAACTCTCAGTATTCGAGGCCTCTCCTCTGACCTACCCCACAGTGATCTTGCAGTAATGGGCAGATGCACACAACGAAGTTGACCCCAATTCCTCTGTTTTAGGGAACATTTCCCATGGTGTACTGTTCTGAGGATAAAAGGGCATCGCTGTATTACAAATATTATCCTAAGAGGACTGACAAGGAAGGCTGGGAGAGATAAACTAGTCCATTGTTTCATTTTTCTCTAAGAATGCTTGGGAAGGCCACAATGACTTTAGTTACAGTGACGCCAACATTTTATCATAGGTTTTCTTTAGGCCTCACGAAAGGGAAACGAGGAGAGTGAGTACAGACTGGGACTGTAAGTTAGAGTGAACTAGCTCATAGAGTGACGCTACTTCTATAGAAAACTTAAGGGGCCATTTTCCACTTTGACCTTGCTTGTGTATAACAGTGAGAGTTCGTTAGTTTACTGGGTATAGTGACATACCGTAGACAGAATTGTGTAGGAAAATCCAGACAGCTCTCCCAATGCCCTGAAAGCATGCACCAGCTGCTTATTCAGTCCTTGTGCCACTTAATTATTCGCCTACTGAATGCCAAGTGATGAGAGCCCTACTCTGTGCCAGATATCGTGCTAGGTTCCTGAACAGAATTAACCAAGTATTGAAAACCACACCAAAACAGAACTAAAAACTGAAATAGACAGACCTTGAGTTCATCCTGTTTTTGAACGAAACAAATTTTTATACAACCCTGAGCAGCCCAGGGCCTCTGAGGAATGATCATTAGCGTGCATTTGCGTTTTGCATGTTGTTCATTTTAAGCAGATTTATATCTCATTTAAAGGAAAAGGGTAGCTAACAGTGGCTCATCTTGCACAGAAATAATGGTTAAATGTAATGATGCTAAGTTGATGCAAGTTTTACTGAGGGAATCAGAGCGACTGATACCTGCAGAATCACCATGCTGGACTAAGGTGCATCAACATCCTCAGGGACAACCAGCTACACTGTGCTTATAGTGTGAGAGCCAATATGGCCCAGCACTCTGTGTGCTTGCATTTATAGTCTCTCACTTATGGTTCCCTGTTCTCAGTCTCTTCTTCATTCTGAGGCTGGCCTCTGTCAGCAATGTCTCTACACTGCTAGGCAGAACACTGACTTTCCACATTTCTTTCCATGATTTAGTTGTATCCTTCCATTAAGAGCACAGGCTAACACATGCACCTGCAAACATGGCCACTGTCTGTGTGATCAGGCTTTTGTCTCTTTCCAGTCCTCAGGGGAACATGGGTGAGCTTTAGATATATAAATATATAACTGAGTTTGCCAAGTGCATGGAACCTTGACAATTAATTACATTTAAAATTAACACATTAAAACGAAAAGCACATATACATAAATCTTCCCAACTATTGTTAGTTTTGAATATCCTCTCATTAGGAATCTATGTCTTAGGGAAAAGCCTAGTTTAATTCTAGTTACAAGAATTTTAAGACCCTAAAGACAGTTATTTGGCATAGTAAGCATATCCAAAGACACCAGGTATCAGGTGATGGAAATTCCTAAACACAGGAACAGAGCCTCATTCATCCACTGGCTTATAGAAAAGTAAATGAGAGGGTGGCAGACCACTAAGACAACTGAAATATGGTGAAGTATTTGAAATATGATGACAAAAAGAGCGATGTCTCTGAATCTTTAGAAATCAGAGTTTTGGAACCCCTATCTATGTTATGCAGGAACTTTAAGAGCTTAAGTATTTAAAAAGCTGCAGCCCTTGTGGGAGGAGCCGGGAGACCTACACTGAGAACAGAACTGTGGCACTGAGGTTATGAATGGTGTGGCAGAGAGCTGTCCTGCTGGGCACCATTCCATCATATAGCAATTGATAGATGGAGTGTTACTATAAAGCTGCAACCAATTAATCAAGAAAAAAAATTATCTACAGCTCATTTATTAAATCCCTAGCAAAGATTTTCAAAATTCGGGAAAACGGGCAATATCTCTTTGTAGAGTGCTATTTGCTATTTTATTTTTTATTAATTTTTATTTTTATATTAATCACAGGTTATTTAATTTGTATCCTAGCTCTAGTCCCCTCCCTATTCCCTCCCAACCCCAACCTCCCTCCTTCAGCTCCTCCCTGTCCCTTTCCAAGTCCACTGCTAGGAGAGGTCCTCCTCCCACTCCAACTGACCCTAGCTTATCAGGTATCTTCAGGACTGGTTGCAATGTCCTCCTCTGTGGCCTAGCAAGGCTGCTCCTCCCTAGTGGGGGAAGGTAAAGGAGGCAGTCATTGAGTTCATGTCAGAAATAGTTCCTGTTCCCCTTACTAGGGAAACCCACTTGGATACTGAGCTACCATGGGCTACATCCGAGTCCAGTAACTAAGCCTTCGGCAGAGTGCAGGGAATCATAAGATAAAAGGGGGAGGTAATATGACCGGGAGAGGCCAGGAGCTCCACAAGGACCAAATATATCAGGGCACGGGGGTCCTCTGTGAGACTATTTCTCCAACCAAGGACCATGTAGGCCTATGTGTTATTTTAAGCACTAGACTCATAACATGCCAGCCATGCCCTGCCTGCCTGCTATGTTGCTGACGCTTTCTGAGTAGATCAGCAACCAGCGGGGCGGATGCTTAGAGGTGTTTGCCACCCCCATCTAGTTCAACAACCCCTGAAGAGAATAGGGCCCTAGCTCCAGCAAGGACTAGGTTACCTAGCTTACCAGGCAGACTTCTGACCAGTCTGTGTCCCAGCCTACCTCTAAGGGGACAGACCTCCTCTGGCCTTATATTTACTCTCATTTTCTTGTGACCTTTAAGTTTCCCTTAACCATCATCCAATCTAAAAGCATAACCCTTCCCCTTTAATTCATTCAAAATACTGTTTTAATTCCCTAAGGATTGTCCTCAGTCACTGTACACGATCATATGCACTCACTTTGTACATGAAGGGTTCTAAACATCTTTAGACACTCAGTGTACAGTAACATTATAGCATGAATAAGTATTTCTATAAATGAGCTGCTGAAGAAAACCCATCAGATCCCCTTGTTCCTTTCGTTGAGTTAACATGAAGTGTGAAAACAAACATCTTCGTGTTCTATTCTTGAATCTAGACTTCTGTGCTAAACATGTCCCAGGGTCAGAATTACCACTGAATGCATAAATCGTAGGCTGGAGAGATGGCTCAGAGGTTAAAAGCATTCATTCATTGATCTTCCAGAGGATCTGCATTCAGCTCCCCAAAACCAGGCCCAACAACTCAGAATTGCTTGTAACTTCAACTCTCTGTGACCTTATGCCCTCTTTTGGCCTCTATGGGCATCAACACATACACACACACACACAGATACGTGCATGCGCACACATACACATGAACATATATGACAGGCACAAATAAATAAATATTTTAAAAAAGAATGTGTGAATCTCAATGCTCTCAGGATAGAGCAGCACGATACCAGGCTCGCTATGTGCTTGGAGGTGCTCACCATCCCATCCAACTCAATTATCCCTGTGAAAAAAAGTGAGGTCCTTTACTAACTCCTTAGATTCTTCATGTAAAAGTTACTACAAACAGGGTCAAGTGGTTCTGTGTATGCATTTGGCTTGTAGGAGATCATATTTGGTTCCCAGAATAAAAGCAAATGAGTAAATGAATAAATAAATGAATAAATAAATAAATAAATAAATAAGGCATGAGACATGCTGCTTTCTGTGGTATATTACTTTGACCAAATAAATACAAAGCAATTCACAGTCTCCAGAAGCACCATTGCATAAGATTTCTGAGGTGCTCAGTTTACTTCAGGAGAGGGCAACCAGAAATGTAGCCATTTCTGCAGTTAATCACTAATAACATGTCAGAAAACCAGGCATATCTCATTTCTGGAGAATAAATGGAGGTGGTCAGGGCGAAGCAGCCAGTGGTCTCCATCTTCCATCACTCCTTGTTTAGACATAATTGACCATTTTGTTATATATTATATTATATATTGTTATAGTAAATATTATATATTATAATTTATTACTACATATATAATGAAATGGTAAATTTGGTCAATACATATGTAAATATAAATATATACATCATGTGTGTATTTAAGACAAAAGAAACATTTAGTGTAGAAAATATAGAAAAGGTGCTTAAACCATAAGAAAAAGCAGTGCCCAATGCCTTTCCCAAATAAGTGGATCTCAGAGCGGGCATCCCTGCTTCTGAGCATCTGGGCCACAGCTGATCTGTTACCACATGTGAAAATTCAGTCATGTTATTACCTGATGAGAAACCCATTGGCAACCTCTCCATAACCTTGAGAAGGCTTGCCACGACTTTAAATTTTGTCTGTTTTGCGTTTGTGTCAAATACCAGGAGTCTTTGAGGGTTCATTAGAAAAATAAAGTTCAAACCCAGATATTAATTTTGACAAAATTACCTTCAGAAAGTTAAATGACTTCAACCAGAATATGAGGAGCATTCAGCTAACAACTAGATTAATCACAGGAAATGGAGAGAGCAATTTACATTCAGACTGTTTTTTGAAAGCAGAAGAGTGGCCTATCGTAATAACCAGTCAGTTTAGGTGGATTTACGAAGTCTGATGGAAAGGTTTATAAGAAGAAATGTATGAAGAGAGTAATGCCTACATTCATCTTTGACTGTTGTTTCACTTAAACACGTGTCTTGAGCAACCTGTACTTTGTATAGCTCGGTTCATAGATGTCTGGCATAGGATATGTCTCCATCCTAGAAAAACAAATGATCAGCCGCACAGTTGTACCTAGCGGGGGAAAAACCTGTCATTTCAGCTTGCTTCACATGAACTGGAAGACATACAGTGAAGTATGTGAGATGGGTGTGTGATAAACAGGAGGCTGTGCATTCTGGGAGGGGAAGGAGTAGGGTGAATACCTGGTGGGCTATGGGCTCTGATTCATGGCTTCTAAAAGCCACATTTATGAATTGTGTGTGATGCCGCCTCTCTGACAATATAATTTTTATTTCCTTAAAAAATTATAGTGTATAAAGAAAAAGAAGTTCTAATGTCTAAAAGGACAGAGACCCGGAGGCAGCAAGAGAGCGTGGAGACGGACTAGAAATGAGCCAAGGGGAATGTGCCTGGCCCTCTACCTTCTGAATGAGCCAGACCATTCTTCTTGAGTCTCTGAGAATCTATACTCTGGCTTAGACAACAAAACACAGAATAAACAAAGTGGCCCCTTTCTACTTATTTCTCATATTTGCAGTATTAAGCAGTGAGTGTTAACAAAGGAATACAACCAGGAACCCAAGCAGCTCTCCAGTCTGCCTCATTTACATGTTCCAACCTGCTCTGTGGTTTCATCACCAGGTCAGGAGGGACTATTCAGTTCTGTACAATGTATCTTTCCACTTCAGTCCCTGCTAAGCAGAGCATGCTGGGCCTCAGGCTACACCTAGAGCTGTGGTTAGAGAATACACATGAGAAGATAAGAAAGGAAAGGAAGACCAAAACCTAAGCCTAAAACTCAGGTGTCTGAGAGTTAGAAAGCAAAGTTACAAATGTGAGCTGAGACACTGATGCAGAGATTTGAGCTGTAGACTGTCTTTCTCTTTCACTCTCTCTCTCTACCTAACTCTCACTCTAGCTTTCTCTCTCTCTCTCCATAGATTTACAATGTTACTACAAATAAATCTTCCAAGACTTCACAAGATACAAATGTCCCACTCTGCTATTCATTTCATCTTGGAAGCCCCAATCTAGGGGTTCAGCCCAGTGGTTCTCCACCTTCCTAACGCTGAGCCTCTTTAACACAGCTTCTTGTGTTGTGATGACCCCAACTATGAAATTACTTTAGCTGCTGCATCACAATTATAATTTCGCTACTGCCATGAATCACAGTGGAAACATCTGTGCTTTCTGGTGGTCTTAGAGAACTCCTGTGAAATAGTCACTTGGCCTAGGGGTCATTACCCACAGGTTGAGGACCAGTGGTTCAATCGAAAAAGATGGTAACAAGTACAGAGCTAGCACTGCAGCCTGCTGCCCAGTGATGATAAATCACCAAACACTTCCAAGGAAATTTAAGAAGAAAGGACTGCTGGTGACTTACTTGATGAAACAGATAAAAATCTGAGTTTTGAAGCTTATTTAAATCTTCAATTATGATTGACGCCAGGGATTTTAACAGACACTGTTCTAAGAAATCTGCTCAGTTTGCTCCCATGACCAAAGGGTCAGGATAAGCTAACTATTGCAGTACAATGACCCACAAGGCAGAACACATCATCTGTCTTCCTTCTGGCTCCAGCTGCATCCACACCTGTAGGAATCTGTCAACACAGCCCAGAAAAGGCAAAATGAATCAGAAACCCTACAGCGAATGCCAGCCAAAATAATGAAGAGAATGGAGAGGAATCCACATGAGGTCAGACTTTGAAATGAGACAAAACATTCCCCAGATAGGGAGAAGGGGATTAAGCTGTATTATGACTTTAGTTAACTAAACCACAGGAGAATTAAACTTCAGTCTTAGGATCTCTATCCGTCCATCAGTCATCTAGCATTTCCAGAGGAAGTTTGCTTTATAATGTGAAAGAAATGGCTTAAACAAGTAGGAGGGGTGCCGGGCTTTGTGTCCCAATTAGTGATTCTTCTGAATTCTGAAAAAGAACATTCCAATAACCTAAGGATGTACTGGAAATAGTAGCAGGATTGCATGGGCTCTAAAGCTACATTGTGTTACTGACAGAAACTGAGGGTACTGCAACCATATCAAGACATGAGGAAACACAACCTATCAATAATGAATCTAGATATATATTAGAGAGAGAATTGCTACATGGACTGCTGGGTTGACAATGTAAAATTCTAAGCACAATTTCACAAGTCCCCCTCCCCAAGTTTCCGTCTGTGAAAACAGAATAGCATTTAATTTTTAGACAGGCAACTATATCTAGAAAAAGATTTAAGGTTTCTGGAAGTACTAACATTTACTAGAAAAAAATGTGTAGAACTTAACTATTACACACGAGGGCTTTCACTTTGTCTTATTGTATCTTGTTTTGTCCCCTCTGGCTGTTGTCTCCTGCAGATCTGCCCTTTTCTGAAGAGGAAATGGAGGGGCAATGAATCGGGTGGGGGGAGACTGTTGTTAGGATAGAAAATAAATAGATAAATATGCTTATATGTGACTTCATTATAACTGTCTTTGTTACCCAATAATTATTTGTTCTAAGAAACTTATAAGGATAGAGTTGTCTTAAATTAAAATTTGAAAACAAGCGGAATTAGTGTTGAGGTGGGGAATGTGTAGGTGTATAATTTTATTAATTTGAGATATCTTCTAGAGTTGTAAATAAAAATATGTGAGAAGCTTAATAAATATATATATACCTTTTAAAAAGAAGATGAATTAAGTAGTTTTAAAAGTGTTTGTTTCTTGCATAAATTAACTCCTTGAGGCTTCTTAAACATCCTTAAATGTGACTGTTCATTTTTCCTTACTCCTGATAATCACAGAGTTAGAAGGATCAGGGAAAAGAAGACAGAGACCAAGGCCTTTGCTGAGTTCAGCATTCTTAAGCTTTCAGCAAACTTTTAATACATGAGGTGGGATAGAATCAATTCTCATTATTACCCAGACGACTCCAACCCTTGTTTTACACTACAGATATTTTCTCATCTTACTTCCCCTCTAACATAATATTAACAATACCCTTTTGATCCCTTTTAGTGGACCCTTGGGATGGTACTGTGGTCTAAGTGAGACCACGCTGCCATGGGAAGGCAGCTGCCATTCTTCCTGGTGGTTATTTGACAGCCCAGTTTTCCCTCATGTCTTAAGTGATGGAACAATCCTCACACAAAATTGCCTTGTTGTAATTGTATTTCCTCTTATGTCTCTAATTTCTTCCTAGAAAAAAAAAAACTAAAGATTTTTTGTGAGTCAGAGTCTCAAAATAGAAAGGGCAAAGAGGACCAGAGCAGAAGATCAAAAAAGAAATCTATCGGGTATGACAGGGGCTGCTCTAACATGGTGGCCCTCCGAGGCATTTGTAGCAAATGCAATTAACTAATGAGATAAATTATTTCCTTCCCTCCACCTGGAAAAAAAGGGGAATGGAAGACTTTAATTTTTGTTATTATTGTTTGGGGGGGTTGTTGTTGTTGATTCTTTATAAATGGAGATTTGTGGAAACATCTGATAAAAACAAAACAATAATCATTTGTCCATTATATTAAGAAGAACAACATAGTTTCAAAGAGACTCAGTTGACACAATTGAATTCACAGTGACTAGAGGCAAAGACAGCTTTAAAAATAGTGTTTCAGTTTGTTTCAAGATGGTCTATCCAGCAGTAAGCTTAAACATAGAGTATGATAAAACATGAAAAAAATAGGTATTTTTTCCATGCACACATTTTATGGTTAACACTAGAATATAAGAATAAAGGCGATGAACAGTGAGCTCTGGACATGGTGAGCAAAACAGACAGAAGCAAGGCAAAGGCAGATATCCAAGGAATGTACATTTCTCTAGGAAGCACATTTTTCCCTTTTCCCCATGACATAAAGTGTTCGGTTTTAGGAGTAAGCAAGTGCAGCTGATGTCTGGCTCTTAGTATGCACATGTAACATTGTTCCAAGTTTGCTTCACTCTGCACTGCATGCATTTATAAATTCTCTTTTTCCCAAGTCATCGACAGCCAAAGCATTTCTTTCCAAAGGAGAAATTAAAGCCAGGCAAGACAAAGAATTTGCTGATACATATATATCACTCCAAGAATACTCTTTAGTAAGTCTCCACACACAATTTAATTACTTCCCTACTGTAAAAACATTTCCCATCTGCATCTATTCTAATCATTACTAACCCAAAATAAACACCCAATAAAGCAAGCTAAATACATGAATGACATTTGCTTTAGGCTCTAAGTAGGGCAAGCATTTTGTGAGGCAGTGTTTCCCCAGTGCATTTTATGTTGATACATTGTTCCGCATGGAGTTCAATTCTCTTAGATTTCTCCAGAACACTGTTAACAAATCTTATGCTCTAAAATTTAAGCTGAAAAGACCATGCTTTGAAAGTAGTTTTCCCTCTCTATCTCTTCTTGTGTGTATGTGTGTGTGTGTGTGTGTGAGAGAGAGAGAGAGAGAGAGAGAGAGAGAGAGAGAGAGAGAGATTGCTGTATTAACTAGTTGCCAATTCAGACATTCCCTAGAGCTAAAACTTCAAGCAAATATGCTGACCACTGGTGTCATCAGGGTAGACATCAGTCAGGAGAAATATCAGCCTTGACTAGAATGTGTGTCATCCCTGATTTGAAAATGTCTCTAGGCTGTCCGGAAGACCCTTATATCATGGGTTTCGCTAAGATTTGTTTCTTTTATTTGTTTTCAGTTGCTTAAAGCTTTAGAGTTCATAGAAACTGATTGCCCTATTTACCTATTTCATAGATAATTTTTAAAAATAGCTAACTCATAGCAAACAATTGTGCATTCTAAAGAACCCAAGCACTTTTTAAATTTGTAAAGCTTTGTAATATTAAATAGCACATGTTTTAAACAATTAAAATAGTCATTATTCATCTTAAAAACAAAATTATTCCTTTTCTGTTTTATTATTTATTTTTTGTAATGTTGGGCTCTCACCTGGAGCCGCAGCCTCTTATGGAAGTCTTCTATCACTGAGCTACACGCCTAACTTAAAATCATATTTTTATCAGGACTCAGGCAGGGATTTGCTACATAGAAAAGAATGGTCCAGTTCTAGTACTAAGATCATTAACATTTTTATTTGTCTGTTTCTTTTCTAACTCAGTGACACCATTTGTAAGGAAGAGTAAATGTTTTGCTATAGTCTTTTGATCACTCAAAATGCACTACTTAATGATGGTGTTTTATGTCAAAATATTCTGAATAGAATTAGGTATAAAATATTAGACATGAAATAATTACATTGTTATTTTCCAACTTGCTCCTCCCATATGTTGCTTACAAAAATTACCTTATCATATATAATTCTTGCAAAATAAATCATAAGTATGTTAGATAGATGCAGTGAGACTATTAGGAAGTACCCCAGGATTGGGGTCTCAAGATTTACCTCCTCTCCACAAATCTTAGATTACTTTTGTAGGCAAAGATCTGATGATTTGTCCACCTTGTAAGGCCTTGATACACAAAAATTGTTCAATCCTATTTTGAATACTAATTTTAAAAACAGAAGACCAGGTTCCAGGTAATTCTGTATCATACATATGTCCGTAAATTAACGAAAGAACAAACAGTACCTACAACCATTTAATATGTAGAAGAATCAATCATACCATACAAGAATGACTTGAATGGTAAATAGATGGTCCATGTCGTACACTGACTCTTCAAAAGGAAAGCATGGTTGCCTTAGCAGTTTAATGAGCTCTGTATTGTTTCGGTATACTTAGAAAAAATCACTACATCCATTCTATGCAGAAAAAAAAGGACACAATACACTAGTACACATGCCATAATAAGCACCATCTTAATGACACAGAGTAAGGAATACCATTAGTGTGTTAAGGACATGTCCTTTTATTCTCATGGTATTCATAATACTTTTACTTGTCCATTAAAAATTGAATCCTGGATTTTGGAAAGAAAGCAGTGACAATACACAGCCCTAAAATAAATCTGCTGGGCTTATGGCCCAACCACAAACAACTAAATACTATTAAACTCCTGTATGAAGGGCTTGGAAATTTCAGGTCATCTTTTCTACAAGTTTTCCCAAACAATAAATGGAATGTTAAGTTAATTTTGAGATTTTTAATTTGTTAGTATTCTCAAAATCCAGTCACATTTCATTAGAAAGAGAAGTGAAAGTTTTAATAAAAAACAGATTCAATTATTCAGTACAAGAACAATTCCAGATATAATTACATTATAAGAAAGTATAAGAATAAAAAAAATTAAGGTTTTCTAAATAATATCTAAGGGAAAATTTCAAAGTATTGCAAGAGAATTTCTTGTTTTATTCTTTGAAGCTGGCTTCAATCAGTTTCTTTTAAATTTTAATTTTCTGATTAATAATGCCCTTGCCAGATATGCATTCTCCTTTCTGCATGTGTGTATATATATATACACATACATATTCCTTTAAAAAAACCTCAGTGTTTCATATATCTACCATATCAGGTGTAGAGTGAAATAACTTCGTAGTTTCCCAAAACTGCACTTTTTCTTAATGAAGTACTGACTTTTATGACTGTACCTGGAATTCCGAGGCTCTGAAACATCTGACTCTGGGCACGTTTTCTTTACCTGTAGGAGAAGGACATTAGTTATTCTCTTATGGAAATCAGCTTCCTCGTGGGACCTCAGGGTCCCATGCTCTTTGAGTACACAGTGGCCACTGCTCTGTTTATCACCATCTTTGTGAAATCCTCCCCACATTTTAAAGCAATAGTGCATAGTACCAGTTACCACATTTCATTATTGTCACGGGAACAGCTGCCAAATGGACATGCCCAGGCTCCATTACTATGTAAAATAGACAGGGACTGGAAGTACCAGGAACAAAGAAACCAAAGAACCAAGTTCCCTGGTTAGAAACTAGGAAGTCTTGCTGTTCTCAGTCCAGGGAGAATGTCTCGCCGGTAGCTATGGCTTCCGTCTTCTCCTAAAAGCACACAATAATAAACACAGCCCTAGTGTAATTATGCCTGTGTTAATTTCCCATCATCTCAATCCTATTTTATACATTCTCAGCATGTCAACTAAGTTTGAACATGGTTTGTAGACTTTTCATACAAGATTGCAGTACCATGCACCAACTCCAGATTAACCTTGAGGTCTTTAACCCACAATACAGATGAGGAATGAAAACGGCATTTTCTTCCGGGGTTTGCCATCCACTTCTGTGTAGGGGTATACTGTCTGCCTTTTAAATAATGGCAAAACAAAAATAAAAAATCAGTTGTCCTTTACATGTAATCTAAACAGATGTCTGTTTAATTTGTATCTCTGTGTGGGGGGTGGGTGGGGATGACATGGTATCGTAGAAGACAAACTGGCTTAGAGCTTGCTAAATAGCTGAGGATGGCCTTGAACTTTTTATCCCCATGCCTCTACCATCTAAATGCTAGGACCACAGGTGTGTGCCATCATATATGGCTTTGTTATTGTGTGTACATGCAACAGATTATTCAGAAGTCCTTCGGTTCATATCAGGAATGTGCAACTTAAGTTTCCGTGTTGCATATTATGGATGTACATATTAAAGAGGCCTTTCTGGGAAACCTACAGGATCTTGGGGTTTTAACTTCAAGTATGTAGCCTGAAGGTGAAAAAAAAAACAATGTCTATTCAATACGAAGCACGCTCACACTTGAGTAAGCATGTACATTACAAAATAAGTGGCTCCCCTTGAAAAGACATTTGGATTTTAAAGGTACACTGCTGGTTTCCAGCTCACATTTAGTTCCTTCTGCCTCTGATGAGTCAGAAGCATGCTTAAAACTCAAACACTCAAATCCCCTCACTTTCAGGTATCTATGACTTTGCTTCATTTTTCAGCCAGGTTGTGTTTGTTATCTGGAAACCCAGTCATTTATTCAATCAGGTCTATTGTATTCTGTTCTCTTTTCTCGGTATGAAAGTAACACTGACTAGCAGAAAAAAAATGCCATTCTGTCCTCTTAGGTGACTTCAGCACTGAGAGGTCAAGGGGTAAAGAAACATCTTCAAAATAATTAAGGAGAGTCCTGTATGAGACGGTTTCTACAATCAAGGACCATGTGTGGATGTGGCCTGGAACCCACGCACGGATGGGGCCCATGATAACTCGGTGTAGGACTGAAGACCCTATTCAGGGAAACAGGGATTGTTTCAGTCATGATCTTGATGGCTGACTCTTTGACCCTCCCCCACACAAGCCGGGGAGTGACAGACTGGCTAGATCCCAGGGGAGGACAATGCAGCCAGCCCTGAGGAGACAGGATAAGCTGGGGTTGGATGGAAGGGAAGGAGGTCCTCCCCTGTTGGTGGACTTGGAGGGGGCGGGGAAGAGGGAGATGAGGGAGGGAGTGGGAGGGTGGGAGGGAATGGGGGAGGGGGCTACGCCTGGGATTCAAAGTACCTAACCTGTGATTGAGATAAAAATAAATAAATTAAAAAAAATAATTAAGGAGAGAAAATACATATGGTAAGAAAGGAAAGGGAGGAATACTTCCCCAGGGCTGCCTGTGTGACACTTGGTTCAGAACTGTCCCCTGGAGCCTGGGGTCACAGTGGGTATGTAAATAAAGATAATGACTCTCCTTTTCTGACAACCTATCAGTAGCCAACAGATCAGCAGGGAGAGTAAGGGTCCTGTGAGCTCTCTCCACATCCATGACTGTTGACAGGGTCAGTCTTGTGCAGGCCCAGCAAACATAGCTCCCAGTGTATAATGCTCTGAGGATGATATTTTTCAGCCTTTCTACCTACCTAAATGGGTGGTTAAAAGTCGGTGGTGGGATAAGAAAAGGTAGGAGTTGGAGTAATCAGATCATATATAAATGCATGAGATTATCAAAGAGCATACTTGATTAATGAAGTTATTTTTCTGAAACACAATGAGTATTTAATTTAATCCCTAAAAACTAAATGAGTATTTAAGTTATTATAAAGTCATTGATAGCTTCATTGTCCAAGAAAAATAAGAATTAAACATAAGAACATCATGATACAGATTTGCTATCTCACTGATATTTTTCCCCTACCAAAATGTGGAGAGCTGCCAGATGAACAGACAAAAATCACCCCAAATCAGATGCCACTGTCTTCAAGACAGTAACTTTGAGGATGGCTGGCTGAAGAAGCCTTAAAATCCATCACTGGAGACTCATGCCCTAATCAAGAGACAGATAGCTACGTTCTGTAACTTGTCCACAGACACTTTTTGGCTTATAACTTATACTGGTAAGAAGGAATCTGCTTTTCTTTAGCTATTGTTAGAGTTATATTTCTACCTCATTGGTTATTAATATTGTGTCCAGTCTTCTCACGGTCAGATGAGGGAAACATAGTCTTTTTGATGTGTGAGCACTATATAAGAATTGAGCAGATGCATTATGGGTATGTATGGAACAAACTAACTCTGCTAAAAGGAGATGAGAAAACAAGCAAATGAACTGGCCTAAAAGTAGGTATTTTACTAACACAGGGATTGCCAGACAAGTCACGTAATAATGCTCCTAAACTAGGCAAAGAACTGAGATGTTTACCTGGGGACAGCGCAGACTTTTGAAAGTCCTAAGATATATTTGTAATGGGTGTGGCCTAGAAGATAAACGGAAAGGGGACATCTGGATGCTGAAGGGCAGAAACGAGTCACCCACAATAGCAGAGGGTCTGAGTTCCATAGGACACACATGCCATTGACCTTGCCAACACTATACCCCCAGCGCTGAGTAGATGCTTGTTCACTAAGTGAGTCAGCAGCTTAGCACTGAAGATAGTGAAGATCCAAGCTGAAACAGGAGCCGAGGGGGAAATGAAAGGACGTTCTGTACAGACCTTTCTGAACAAAACTGACTGAATATTGCAGTTGACTGAAGTGTTAATGTGATCTGAAAATTGCATCTGTCCTTGGAAAACTGCAGCTATACCAAAGTCCAAAAACCTTTCTATTTCATGATGACTTCTAATTTCTTCTGGTTTAATTATTCATTTATTTTCAGTTTCAGTGTCAGAATCTGTAACCTAGGGCATTCTAGGCAATTGTTCTACTGGTAAGCTATACACAGCCTCTCTCTTATTCCTTAAATAATGGAGAAAAAAGTTAATTGGACTTTCACAAACCCGAGACAGTTACTAAAGTTTTCTATGTTTCTGTATGGTGGAATTAGAGATCAAGTTCACAGTTCACCTGCTTTGGATTCACTCCTCTACTTGGACTGCACCTTCTGAGTCATTGTGTGTTATGGAAGCGGAGCACATAATCACAGAATGCACCATTTCTGTCCTCCATAAAATTCCAACTGACTTTGAATTTGCTTTTAAACAATAAGAAAATAAGCAGGGCTAGAAATGAGGCTGAAGTCTTATGCCTTATTCAGAGTCATAATTTAAGTGCAAATCCCGGCTTTCATGGGATATCCAAAAGTTCAAAGGCAGCATGTGCTGCATATGTAGTAAGAGTCTTGCTCCAAAACCCAGCTAACTAGGTAACAAATGAAAGAAAAAGAAAGATGGGTAGATAGATGAATAAATAGGCAGGTAGGTATATAGATAGATGATAGATAGACAGATAGATAGAGGATAGATCATAGATAGAAAGATAGATGATAGTAGATAGATAAACAGATGACAGATAGATAGATAGATAGATAGATAGATAGATAGATAGATAGATAGATAGATAGATAGAAAGAAAAGGAAGGAGAAAAGGGAGAAGAAAAGAACTGAGCTACAAATCAGTTAAACAATTTGTCCAAATCCAAGCACTAACATTAACTGGCTAGGAGTAGAAGTAAACTGTATACACCAAACCTTTCCTCTCCTATGCCACATTTGCAAGTTGTTTTCAAATTATCCTTCCTTCCTCCCTCCCTCTCTTCCTCCCACTCTTTCCGTCCTTCCTTCCTTTCTTCCTTCCATACTTCTTTCCTTTTTATCCTGATGAATTGTTGAAATACAAAAAAGTGTACCTATTTAATGTATACAACTCGATGGGTGTGATAAAAAATATAACTGGGATGTCACCATCATAATCTCCTATTAACATATCAGCCACCTCAAAAAATCCTCTCATCCTATTTGGGTGTTTAGGGTAAGAACACAATATAAGATCCACTTTCTTAGGAAGTGTTTGAATGTGTGGCAGACTATTGTTAGCTGTAGGCACTACACTGTACAGCAGGTCTGAGGACTTACTCATCTTACCCAAGTAAAACTTTGCACCCTTCAGTCATAAACTGCTTGCATTAAAATTAAAGTTTCACGGACCACATTCTAAAGAACATACTACTTCTTGTCACTCATAGAACTCTAAGCATATCTTTTAAATTAGGCTACTGAAATAACTGCTTTTTTTTTAAATCAAGGATTGATAACATTTAAATTCAAAAAAAGAAAAAATAAAGAAGTCTCAAAAATTATCTGAATACCTCTAGTATCTACCAGATCAGCACCACTACGCCATTAAGCACAGTCAAGCTTTGATGTGTAAAGCAACTTACTCTTTGTGGTGATTTGAATAGGCTTAGTCCCCATTGATTCATGTTTGAATCTTGTTTGAATGCTTGCCCATCGGGAGTGGCCATAGGCGTGGCCTTGTTGGAAAAAGAGCATCATAGTAGACATGGGCTTTGAGGATTTTTAATGATTAAGCTCTGCCCAATGTGAAATCAGGGTCTTCTTCTGGCTGCCTTCAGACCAAGATGTAGGAATCTTCTCCAGCACCATGCCTGCCTACAGGCTGCCACGCTTTCCCTCCATGTTGATAACAGACAGAACCTCTGACACTGCAGGCCAGTCCCAAGTAAATGTTTCCTTTGTAAGAGTTGCTTTGGTCATGATGTCTCTTCAGAGCAGTAGAACCCTAACTAAGACATTCTCTCTCAGTGTGTTCACTTAGCAAGACATTAGTGAAAGCCTGAGAAACATCGGTCACCTGCTATGCAGGAAGACAGACAGGATCCCAGCAGCTCAGCTGAGTGACCAGCAAAGATACATAGCCATGTCAGCTGGATGCTGAGAACTCACCTCGTGGAGGGACTGAACTAACCCATCTCTGCATAACAACACACGGGACTTCAAAAATCTATGTTATGAAAGAAAAAAAGAAAGAAGTAAAAAAAATCACAGTATCTTGTATGTTGGGAAATGAGATGGTATTTTGAGTATATTAGGTTTGATAAAACATTTCCCCTTCTTTCTTCTACTTTTGTCCCAAGGCCACTGGGAAGTTTAAAACATGGTCACCTTGGTTTTCAACTTGACTTAGGCCAGCATGTGTCTGTCTGTATGGCTCATATAATCCACAAGAAGAGATGTATGAGGCACAAACATGTTAATAATAAAGGAAACAATGTCAGCAGGGGCAAGAGCCAGAGAAAAACAAACAAAAACAATGGGCAGAGAAAGTCAGCCAACATTACTTTAGCTAGCCAATCACCATTTATAGAGCCATTTTCCTATTTCAAATACAATTTACTGTTCAAAACTGTGAGGCCACATTTACATGAGAATAATAGAAAGTAAGTTATAGAGAATATGAGATTTGATATTACAAATAGTATTTTAATAGCTAGAAAATATCATAATTTCTAGAATGTTTTCTGTTATGACAAGCACTTTAAAGTCTAAATATTTTCCTCACATTTTCTAACCACTAGAAGCTTTGAGAAGCTCATGGTCTCTTGAGAAAAAAAGCAGAATCAACTCCTAAGAAAGTGAATAAATAAGAACAAATTTTTTTGGATACCACTAATTGTCTTTTGAAAAAGCTGGAATCAATTATCACAGTTATTTCCTACTCTATCTTGCTGCTTCCAGTTCCCGAAACGTTAACAATAATGCATAACTTAAGGGGAAAAAAGGAAAATGTTACTTTAGAAAGACAATTTTTCAAATTTTAGTGTTTTCAAGTCAGCCTTACATCCCATAACTTCTACAGAGAAATTAAAGATCAATTCCAAAACTGTAAATCTCAGACAGAAACATCAAAAGTGAAAGTTTCTAAGTACAAAGGACAAATTACTATTTGTAGCTTTATGGGTGATGTGTGGCATGGTATTTATTCACTGACATGTTTAGGGATTATAACATAAATTAGATTTGTGTGGATTGTTAATGAAGAAAACACACACACACACACATATACACATGGAGGAGCAAGGAGAATTTGTTCCAAGTCTATGAAAATGTAGACTGTTGTATGCAAAACTGTTTGTAAGAAAAGAGAAGAAAATACAAATTACTGTCAGCAACAAGTCAACTTGTAAAGCTTTGCTTCTGTTTCCAATATGAATGTTGTAAGTGTGACTCGGGCTGAAGAAATGATACCTAAAGGCCACTGTAAAGCAAACATTACATGTACAAATGTACACTTTGTAAAGTGTCTTTTATGACCAGGTTGAATAAAAGTTTTGAAAACTAGACTAATACAGCACACAAACAATGATCCTAATTCTTTTCTTTTAAAAATTTTCTATATTAATTACAGTTTATTCACTTTGTATTCCCCTTGTAGCTCCCTCCCTGGCCCCCTCCCAATCCTACCCTCCCTCTCTCTTCTCCTCCCATGCCCCTCCCCTAGTCCACTGATAGGGGAAGTCCTCCTCCCCTTCCCTCTGACCCTAGCCTATCAGGTCTCATCAGGAGTGGCTGCATTGTCTTCCTCTGTGGCCTGGTAAGGCTGCTCCCCCCTCAGGGGGAAGTGATCAAAGAGCCAGCCCCTGAGTTCATGTCAGAGACCATCCCTTTAATGTTCTGAAATAGTGAAAATTACACTCCTTGAATAGTAATGATTCTGTGACTTTTTCTTAGTTCCTAATACAAAGCTGGTCGTACTTAAACTTTAAGTGAGATGAGAGTATTTAAAAGTATTTTTCAAATAATTATTCCATCTTACCCTAGTGCTTGAACCACACTCTCCCATTTAAGAGTATAAACCAAATGACCTACTTTTAATTGATTTTTCCTTAAAAAAAAAGAATAACTAACTCTTAGAATTTAAAGGGTTTCCCTGATCTCTAATTCACAGAATTTAGTAAATATGACCTTTTATATCTTGCTTCAAGATGTACATATAAATAAGAAAATATAAATGCAGGTATCACACTTTGAAGTACAAATACATAATTTTACCATATAGGTATTTACCAAAAGACATTGCACAAATCACTTAAATTGGTGAAAGAAAATCCATGTGAATATATAAATATAATACTCAAAAGTCAATACCAACCTAGAACTTAACACATGTTCACATTTTAAAGGGATAATGTATGATCGTTTGTGCATCAACGATAGAGAATATCATTTTTCTTGGTAATCACATCACATAACTAATGAACCACAAGATCTGTTCCAAGCATTAACTCAGAGAAATGTAGTCTTGACTGGCCAAATCTGGAATATCTCAGCATTTCTTCACAAGATCTACCTGATATTTTAAAGGCAATGTCACCGTTCATTTCTTTGATCCTGAATGACTCAAAACACAGAACATAGACTCTGCTATAAGGAACTTTGAAATGTTTGTTTTAAAACAGTCACAGGCATTTGATAGCCTTATCATGGGAAAAAGTATGCCACTTTGTCAACTGCTAGTCACAACAACTATAAATAGACTCTGAAAATCTAATTATGTCATAATATAGAGTGATTCTAATACAGTATGTTCCCATTAGAAACACTAAGCTCAGAGGTCTAAAACACAAACATCTCTGAAGTCTGTTTCACAGAGCTTGGAAGCCTTCTTTCCCCCTGGTCTATCCCATTTCGACATTAGACAGCAGTTCTTATCCAAGTCCCATCCTGAACCATTGATGGCCAGCTTGTCAATTGCCACTTACTTGTTGTGATAGCATATATATGCTAGTTATCCCTAGCATATAATTGGGTATCTGCTTCTGTCTCAGTCAGAGGAAAACTGACACACTTTCCTTTAAGTGCTACATCAAAGACACAAATGAATCTTCTAAAGACAACATTACATAAAATAAGCATAAAGATGAAAAACTATAGTGCTACATATACATGTGTGTGCATATTGCATACTGCACATACATGTGGGCTCACATGTATATGGACACACATAGACACATACAGGTACTCACTGCACATACAGACACACACACACACACACACACACACACACACACATGAAAAGAAGAAAAGACAAAACCAAACTAAAAACCAGTTGTGGAAGGGTGCTAACAAATAACAGAGTGGATTTTTCCCCCTGCAGTATTTGTTTCTGGTCCCCCTTACAGAGGCAGTGGCTTAGGGAGGGAGGTTAGAGAAAAGCAAGCACGCTAGGGAGAAATTCTGTTTAAGAGGCAAAAACCCTGTCATCTACAATTCTTGATCAACTATTACCCTCACAAGGCTGCAGTTGTTTGGGAGCTTGCTGCAAGGCTGATGCATGTGTTTGAAAAACGACTTAGTAACAACAGCACAGGAAAATAAAGAATAATTATTTATGTACTGTCCACAAGCATGGAACCAGATGTCAAAACGTGTCAACCCTTAAAATTCTACTACATCTATTTTCTCCTTGGCTGTGCTGTAGCTCTTTGTCATCTGTCAGAAATACCATATGCACTGTGAATTTTTTAGAAACATTTCCACCCCTCCCAATGGTATGTTGTTTAAAATGCAATAAGAAGAATCAAGAGATGGCTGGATATACTGTATTGCAGCTCAAGGGAAAGTCCCCTCCTAGTCCCCCTGGTACCCAGTTTCAAAACAAGACTAGGTCATCCGTTTTTACGTTTACTTAAAAAATAGTGCATATAAGTGTCTTAGGTGGACCTGGACTTGTTTTCTCCTTACAAATATGCACAATGAATATCAAAGCCACATCCCTTCCTGTTTCTCATCTTCTTTTAAGGCTTTGACTGACATTTACTCATTATTTTTTAAAATCCTGGGTGTCACAACAAAAGCACAATGTATCATAACAAAAAAAATCAAAAGGGGATATTCTTCCTAAACTGTGAAGTGGATACACTATAAATTTGTTTAAATCTGCTGCAATTTAAGTAATGTTGTTCACTGTACTGAGCAATCACCAGGAACCAGGAAAGAATAAGCTGACCAATTTCACCATCTTTATTGGTAGGCTTCCCCTCTGTGGCACAGAAAACATGATTTCTCAGGACTTATGCTCTGAAACAATCTAAATAATTTATCCCCAACCCCTGAGTAAAGAAAACTTGGTAATGTTTTGGCAATGTCTTCCACCCCACAATGCCCTTTTCCAGATACTGGAATGTTATGGCCTCGAGGTTAAGAAAAACTCTCCCATTTATCATGACCTGCCAAGCACAACAGGACCCCAAACAATCCAGCCCTCTACCACTTAAGAAAGCCAGGACATCTCAGCCATGAAGCTTCAGGAAAGCCTGGCCGCAGGCACCAACCAGACAACACATTGTGAAGTCTGGGTCACTGCGTGGACTGCTGTAGTTCAGCTCATGTCATGGGCCTATTATGTGTAACTGATAACTGGCCACACAACGTGAACGGTTCACCTGAGAGGTTGCTCCTACAGGGGAATAATAACGTTGTTGAACACACATGCCAACATTTCTGCTCACCCCTCCCCCTCTCCAGTTGTTTGGATTTGAAAACTAAATTTTCAAATCATACAATTAAAAGCCCTATTAATGCACCAATTATAAATGTCACTACTCTGAAAGCAACTGGGACATCCTTTAACATTTAAAACAAGTTGATATGATGCAAAAAAACCCTTAAAGGCAATATTAAATTGTATATTGATAAATTTATTTATACACAATGCAAGTATCGATTGTACAACATATTGATTCAAAATTATATAAGTATATAAAGACTCCTGAGTTTTCAAATTTTGTGTTCTTGGCCTATTAAAATACTTACTTAAAAATTCTAAATTGTTGGCATCATGTTCCTTACATTTAATTTTACAGTAGACAAAAAAACCATGTATTTACACTACGGTACAATTTGACCTATTTTCTGCAATATTATACAACGTTTTAAATTTTTGGAAACTATTCTAAGGTAATTTTTCAATAAATGTTTCTTGCATGGCAATTGTTATAAAAACCTTTTCTACCTAGGCCCTAATCTAAAAATGAAATTCTTTATTGACAGAACTAATAAAACACAGATGATAGTATAATTTACACTCTAAAAACCACAGATGACGTTTTTTTTTTCTGTTTGAATCATTTTTCTATCAAGCTAAAGTAACAATCTGAATTACCTGCCAGCAAAGAGCATAAAAAGAAACAGTTCCATGAAACACATATTTCACACATACAGCTAGGGCGCTGGAAGAGAGAACACTGTTAACCATGTAACTTCAAGTAACAATTCAGCAGCCTCCATAAAAATGGTTAGAAGCAGAAGCTGCCTGATTAAATGGAGTAGTATGCAATCAGTCAACACCACACTATTTCCCACCCTAAATATTTGACAATCCGGAATACTTAGGTATACAGTGCCTCCTCACTGTGCAGCAGATCCATAAGTGAAGGGTTGCAGAGTAAAGGAATTATAGACCTGGTCTGTCTGCTGTGAAGGTCTCATTCTAGGTAAACCTAATAAATAATTGAGATAGACTTGCAATTGTTTCCTTTTGACCTCAATTACAATGGCTTTCTGAGATCAGGGTCTAAGCACAATTCATCTGCTTCCCTCAGTGCACGCTCCTGAAGTCATCTGGCTTTTGTATTTCTTCAACAGCTGCGTTACCTTTTAAAATTGCCTTGCACCGTTTCCCTAAAGTAAGTGTGTGTCTGCCCCTGGACCGAAGCTGCCCTTCCCCTTCTGTGTGGTGGTGCTTTGCCCCGCGGTTACACCATTCAACTTTGAAATATCCCAAGAACGTTTACGGAGAACGTGGAGGAGGGGAGAGAAAAATCAGAGCAGAGATAAAGGATCAGCTGGTCTCATTCTCCCTTGTCCGCTTAGAACTTAAAACCAAAGATGTCATGGCACAGAACACTATGGACAGTTATTGGCAATTGCTTTCTGGAGTCATTGTGATAAGCATATTTTAGTAGTTAAGTAAAACGTGGAATTACAAGAAGAAAATCAAATTACTGGCACAGTTTTTTATTTTTGTTTTTTTAAAATAGTAAACTACAGTCCAGAAGAAAGCAGGAGGCAACAGAGGTGACAGTGAGTAGCTCTGGGCCCTCCACTGCAGACCACGTGGGAATGCTTACTTGCTGGCCTAATTTATTCTTCCTTTCGCCTTTAAGGTCCCTAAACACTCTAACTTTGGCAGTAAATCAGTTTTTACGGATGCTTAGAAGCAAGGGGCATTTTCTTCTCTTGAACTATATTTCTCTCTCTCTCTCTCTGCGAGTGTGTGTATGTGTGTGTACAGAAAGACTGAACACCAGACAGCACACCTTCCTTGAGTTGTCATCAAACAAATCTTTGCTACCCTCATTATGATATTTCATCCAGTTCTTATCCCTTTTATAAAACAAAACATCAGTTTATGTTCCTAACATCTGTGGGCACACAACCTAAGCTTGTGTTTAAGTGATTTAAGCCAAAGCATTTCAAAACTTTCTACATCAAGGTTTTAAATCAAAGTACATGCTGAAGTTTATATCCAAGTGCAGGTATAAAATTAAATAAGGCAATACTTTAAGATGTTAGAAGTTAAACTTGTTCTTGCAATGCAGTTCCAGAAAAATACACACAATAAAATATCCTAACTTGGAGAAAGCATCCATTGTCTTAGGCCTATCAAGTACTATTGAGATGAACACATCTCAGATCTCATGAAAGTCAAATCTCCTCTCCAAATTCCAAAACAAATTACCTAGAAAAAATGTTCAATTTAAGTGACAGGGAATAGATTTCAAAATCTTGTAACCCATAACTGTTAAGTTACATTTTCATTGTGATGGTGTAACCTATTTTCAATTACCACCTTTCCTGCCCTTCTTTCACCATTAATGTGAGTAGACTCTTTGGAGTAAACAAAGGCAAAACTACTTTAAGCACGGACAGATTAAGAACTTTATCTAATTGACTTCCTTGCTCAGTTTCTAGACCTATTTATTCTATTCTCTTTATCCTAAGCATGTCCATCTTAATTAAAAAAAAATAATCTGCCTCTGAAATGGAAGTTAAATACAGGTCTAGCTGTGCCACATAACAGTACAGACAACACTTCTGTCAAAAGCTAACTGTAACTTACCTCAAGTTCCAAACACCTGAAACAGATTCCAGTTGTATTTGGAAGTGAGTTTTGTGCCTGTGTCTGTGTGAAGTTCAACAGCCAATAAATTCCATTCTGCAGTGTCAGGAAAATGAAGCCGGGCTCGAGAATTATAGAACACTGAGAAGTTTGTGGTCCCTAGTCAACATTCAGGTATCCTTAAAAACACTTTACTCGGGCTGGTGCGAACCCTCTGGCTTCCTGAACAGTGCGGCGACGTAGGTTAACTAGACAGAGGCCTGGAGACTCCACAGCCTTGGCTCAGGCCGCTGGCTTTCCACGCCCTTCTGTGTATAATAAGATGCCTTGCTGGCCAAGGCCAACCCCATCACAGCTCCCAGATCCTCATAAGATCTGATGTGAAGCATTTATCAGGAGGGACTTGGACAAAGCCGCATGACTCGATGGATTCCCGGGATGTCCACCTGCTGTCATACGACACACTCACAGCCCACTGCTGTCGTGTCTAAGAATCAAAACCTTGTATTAAGTTCTCAGAAAAGCAGATTTCACTCTAACTTTCTGTTAAAGCAAGACAGCTTATGGCAGGTTAACCTCAGTGATGATGACATTTACTGGCGTTTCCAACTTACATTTTTATCTGCTTTTTTTTCCTGAAGGACAAATCTTGTGAGATTTCACTTTCATTATTCCCTACCAATTTTCACAAAATAGTTCTTTCCCCTTTAGTGCACTAACCACAAAATGAGAAAATAATTACGTTCTTACTGAACTCATCTCTAATGCACGCTCATTTGAAGCAGAAGAGACTTATGCAATTAGGATTATGTGTAAAAGGTCATCTTTTTTATTTAAGACTTTTCTAAGAAAAACCCTGTTTGTATTTACAAAAGAGAAAGGCTGCACTAAGTTCAAGTCGGAAACAGATCAGGAACAGCTGGATGCTAGACAAGTTTATTTCTGAGTGTTGGTCTTCCCCCTTTTCCTAAGAGTTTACAAGAGCATTATTTCCTTTGCAGAAAGTAACATGTCACTTTCACCTCTCATCTCTTTAAAAATGCATCTCAACCCTTTAAAAATGCAACTCATTCCTTTGAAAATACAACTAAAAATAAAGATAAGCTCAGTTCCTAAGTTCTTCATAAATTTCAGCCCAGAATTTATAGGCACTGAGGGGATCATCGTCTCCAATTTGTTTATATAATTCTCAGATAATGCCTTCTCCTCTCATTTTTCCTGATCCTTACAGCTACGTCCTAAATGATTCCATGGCCTCCAGGCAGAGAGTAAATGGCTCATCTAAATAAACTGCAGCACTGGTGTTGCTTTTAGGGATTCTCATTTTTTAGGTGGGAGCTGAGAAAGGGTGTTTCCCTATTTTAACTCTGGGCCTTGGGAGAGAAACTGCAGATCTTCAGGGACAGAAGTCGGCGCTGTCTCCCGAGGAATGCTGCTGCGCCAGAGCTGCAGAGATGGGCAAGCTGAGGAGACACCTTCCACCTGCAGCAAAAGCTGATCCTCCACAGTTGTACCACGGTAATGCTTAAATGATGGAGAGCTCATGGAAATTGTCCAGTCTGTGGGAGAACCAGAAGCCTTCCTAGATGAGGGCAGATCTTTGTTCCCAGTCTGCGTGGGATCACTAAAAACAATGCCAGAGAGCCAAATCTTCTCGAGGACTTGGGACTTCTTGGGTATTGTGCTATAAATTATATTTTTTTAAGTCCAAGAGAATATGCTTTTGAGACGTCTACTTTCCTAAGGGATTACAAGTCATTCAATATTTTCAGAATGTTTATGAGCTCCAGCAGCTTTCACCAGAGCAAAATATATGTCTGTTCCTGGTACAATAGGGACTCACTCAACCATGCCTAAAACTGTGGGGGGATGAAGTCAGCTCCCCATGCGTTAAGGATGGATGGGAGGGTTGTCATTTTTCTTTCTTAACCACATGGAAGAGGAAGAAAGTGGAGAGCAGCAGGGAAGTAGACTCAAGCGCTTTATGAATACAGATGTGAAAACAAGTCTTTGGCAGTTTTTCTTCTTAGTAAGCACAAACAGCTATAAACTTTCTGAAGAAGAATAAAATCTTATTTGTTTGCATCATGCCATATTAAAGTGAGTGAGCTGCCTCTATTTATGCTGTGATAACCAAGAAGAATGCTGTTTGATTTTTGTTAACTCTTTGTGAAAAGCATACATTGCAACACTCCTCCCTCTTGAACACACTAGCCTGTGGGCAGAAACAAATAAGACTTAGAAACATCTTTTCTAAGTCTTAATTTCCCCACTACAGAATGGTGGTTTTTCATCTCAATTGCTAATGGGAGCCTATGTGGTTTTCCAGCATAAACAATAGATTTTTGAAGATTTCATCTACCAAGTGTTTCATTTAACAATATATTTTTCATTACCCTCCGCATGTAGTTCTCATTCAGTGCTGCTAATTATAATGAAACTATAGGGACAAGTAAATTTTTAAAGTAGCCCCAATTAAAGAAACAAGATTTAAAAAAAATAGTGAGGCCTTCCTATGGGTAAAAGGCCTGTTTCCATTACATTTTATAGTATGAAACTGTTGTGCTGATCTTTCAAAATTATATAGTCTTTCAGACTCCATGTGCCAATGACTTAAGTCCTGTCAGCGAGAGTGATGGTTTGCCCAAAATTAGATAAGAGTAAATCTATTACAAACTGCTGACAGCTGGTACATTAAGTGGCAACGACTTGCACATTATGAGTGCCATCCTTGCAATTGTCAAATGCATGGCTTTCCTTCAGAGTGATATGCAAAGTAAAGTTAAATCTTGTCAATCATGACACCAGTAAGGTTTGAGCAAAGTCTGAACAACTTTTGCTGTTAAAAAAAAAAAAAAGATCATTTAGTAGAGATTCCTGGCATGCTGTCTTTATTGTCCGCATTGCTACTCAGTGCCCATGACTTGCAGCACACTATAGATGCCTACACATTTCATATATTTCATGTCCTCCCCATTTGCGACACCCTCTTTTTGGTAGTAGCTGACACCTTTCCACTCAAAGATGATGAAAAAAATCTTTAAGATCTTTTGAAGAGCTTCACAATTAACTATAAGATACAGTTACAGACAACTGTAAGAAAAGAGACTTGAAATTGAGAGATGAAAGTAGGACCATGGTGGAAAAGCAAAGGAAAAAAGTATATTCACCTGATTATAAAATTATGACAGAGAGAAAATTACTGGCATTTGATACATGAGATATACGTACAATGAAGTTCCTAAATGATAGTTTTAGAATGACCATGTGAATAAAAACTAAATAAAAACCACAAACTATGCCATTTCTCTCAGGCAAGTATTAATGTGGTATCTATATGGTTTAAACTCAAGATATGAGAACTTATTTATACATAAACTTCCAACAAATCATGACTATGCCACTGTGTAACAAACACAATATGCTATCAAACCATGATTACATTTTCCATGTGTTTAATCTTCTTTTCTCTTTAAGACTGACACACCCTGTTGCCCTCCTTGTGGAGCTCCTGTCCTCTCCAGGTCTTTCTATCTCCTCCTTCTTTCATAAGATTCCCTGCACTCTGCCCAAAGTTTGGCTATGAGTCTCAGCATCTGCTTTGATACCCTGCTGGGTAGAGCCTTTCAGAGGCCCTCTGTGGTAGACTCCTGTCCTGTTCCCTGTTTTCTCCCTAAAAAATCTGGGCACAGGGGTTTCTTCTGAGACTGATACCCCAACCAAGGACCATGCATGAAGATAACTTAGAACTCCTACACTGATGTAGCCATGGCAACTCAGGCTTCAAGTGTGTTCCCAAGTAATGGGAACAGGAACTGTCTCTGACATGAACTCAGTGGCTGGCTCTTTGATTACCTCCCCCTGAGGGGGGGAGAAGCTTTACCAGGCCACAGAGGAAGACAATGAAGCCAGTCCTGATGAGACCTGATTGGCTAGAGTCAGAGGGAAGGGGAGGAGGACTTCCCCTATCCGTGGGCTTGGGGAGTAACATGGGAGGAGATGAGTGAGGGAGGGTGGGATTGGTAGGGGATGGGGGGGCTACAGCTGGTATACAAAGTGAATAAACTATAATTAATAACAAAATAAATATATTTTAAAAAAGAAAATGATTTTTTGGTAGGTGCCATGTTGGGTCACAGAGGTGGCAAAAAGAAACCCTTGAAACAGCCCAAGAAGAAGGGTGAGGAGATAGATGAGGAAGATAAGGCTTTCAATCAGAAACAGAAAGAGGAACAGAGGAAACTTGAGATGCTAAAAGCCAGGACCATGGGGAAGGCCCCCGTGGCCACAGGTGGAATTAAGAAACCTGGCAAAAGCAAGCTGTTCCTCATATCTGAGCTGATGGTGACTGCCTTCCATTCCTATTTAAATATCTGGATTCCCTTCCATAATATCGTTGCCACCTGCAGCTAGAATGAGGCGGTATCCTGGAGCCTATTGTACCCTGTAATAAACTTTTGTAATAATAGTAACAAAAAAGACTGCCACACTCAATGAACATTGGGAAAACAAGTGAGAATTTGAAAGAATGAAATAGGATAGGGAGGGGTGGGGTAAAGCCTTATCTGCCCCAAATCATTGAAATGCCACACATTTTTAGATAACTAATATTATCTTAGATGTTCAACACTGTTTCTGTTCATTGTAGACTCCCCAAATTGATATCTGTACATAAATATCTCACACACATCTCAATTCCAACAGTTTCCGTGCCAGGCCTTGTCTGTTTCTCTACCAAACCTACTTACACTGCACAATCTTTCCCACACAAATGAAACCCACGAGCAGGATCACTAAGTTCTCTCTACAATTCTATAGATTTCTATCAGACTTTATCTCCTTCACAGAAATGTCCCAGGAAAGCCAAAGCTCTCCATAGAAGCCTAAACCCACTCTAAGAAACAAAGAGGCTTCACTCTGGTCTCCTAATGGGTCTATATTTGACAGCATGTGTGTAAAGAAGGGCTGAACTCCAAAATGTCAGAGCCCCAAGGAAAAACATTTCTTCAACAAGAATCATTCATCCATTATTTTCATCCTCTGGATGAACTAGCCAGTGTTAACAAACATTCACAATAGTCTCCAATTTCTCTTCTGTGCTCCAGGCATGAGACTGAAATTGTAACTGTTCAGAACAGTCAGAAACTTCCTTTGGAGTAGGGTAGATCTTTGAACCACATTTCACAACAGGCATATATCAAGCTTTCTGTCATAATATGAAGAAAGTCCTCACACCTGGAATAAAGTTAGCAACAACCAGCACATCTAAGGACAATTTTAGTTTGTGTTACTTCAAGGTACTTGCATGAGGTAACCTCTCAGTTCTTCCTCACTGACACAGTAAGGTGGATAGACATTGTATTTTCCAATGTATCAAATAGTTTGGCGCAAGTGTTCCCTTATGATGATAGAATGTCTTCAGATCTCATTATCTGCTCCATGTAGCTATACTTTTCACTTCCAGAAAGTCTATTAGCATCTTGTCTTTGTCACCGGAACCCCAAGAAGTGAGATGGCTCGGATTCTGTAGCCTGTTCACAAGCTAACAGTCAAGTCAGCCATAAATTCACAGATGTTGGCAGAGGTATGAGACTTCTGAGCCAGAGACTTTATTAAACTGATCAAGAATAGAAGCAAGAAGATCAGCATTTTCTGCCATACTTCCCAAGTTCACGTTTCCATAGACTGATATGGCATAGATATGGATCGTGTGTGTCTGTGCGTATGACTGTGTGTGCCTGTGTATGTGTGTGTGCGCGCATGTGTACACATTTATGTGTGTGTGTGTGTGTGTGTGTGTGTGTGTATGATGGACTTTCTTAGAGCAACAATGTGGTTAGGAAATTCAAATATATTTTATAATGGTCAGGGACCATGCATGCTATTTAATTCCAAAAGTAAGCATTATCTTTATTGCATTGCACAGAAGATAAGCCCTTGGCTTGCTTCAGAAGAGGGTACTATCTTCTTACTTTCCCCAAGTCTATTCACAAGTATCCTTGAAAAGACAGTCAACACCTTCATCACAAGACTGCAGGAGTGTAAGGGACTAAGAGCACATGGTCTTCCGTGAGTACATTCATATTATCCCAGCCTGGGACAGTTTACCCATCACCTCATCCACCTAAGATCACAGCCCTGTCTTAAAGGGCTCAGGAAACTATATTCTTTCTGTGCCCTTTAAACATCCCAATCTCTTTTTCATGAACTTTTGGCCTTTGAGTATATAGACAAAAAATAAAAGAAGCTTCAGGCCCACGAAGCTCTTGGCTTAGGGGAGATATAGTTGTCACCGGGGGAGGGCATGCAGATCAGCTTGCTGTAGAGGAGTATGTCTCCAAATATCTCAGCTCTCAAAGTCAACCCCTACGGCTTCCTCCTGGCACCACTAACTTCTGTTGTATCTACAGAAACTGATACAGTGTGTGTGCTTGGAAAACGGTTACTGTTTGATCTGCTGATTTTCTGTAAAGGAAAGGAATTTAAAGAGAAATCCTGGAAGTGGTAGTTAGCATAGAGCAGACTCACAGCCATTGTCTTTCTCCCATCATCTTCCTATTCAGGCATCTGTTTTCCCAGACTCAATAGGTATTTATAGTACTCATTATGATAAATGAGGAAACCAGTGCTTATTCCGTTGCTATGGATTGTCTTCAATAACAAAGCAAGAAAAAGAAATCAGGCCCCTAGGCCCATAAACCATGCTGCTGGGTTTATCCTACCTGTTATTAACACAAAACACAGCGCTTACCCATGAGACACCACCTAAATGGAACTGAAAGGTTTGATAGTCTCAAAAAACCTGAGGAAACTGCTTGCTTCCTTTACTCATACTCAGAACCCATTCTGAAAAATAAATACTCCTATGTGAGTATCAGATACTGCCACTCTTTTTATGATTACTAAGAGAAAGGGCCTCTGGCAGCCCTGGTCCCGCTGTCATCTCTAGAAGCTGCCTGTCTGCAAGGTGCCCACTCTGTGTCTTCTGTCTTTTGCATTTGAGGACAGGAACCTAATTTTATTTGCTAAGCTCAGTTTGGATAAATATGTAGCGAGCATGATTTATTTAGATCTTAGGTTCCAATATAGCTCTGAAATCTGGCATTAGTAATAATACATTCTGTAAATATTCACAATTCATTGGAAAAAACTCATAAGGAAATAGATGAAAAGAGTTCCTTAAATGTCAACAATTTCACAGTGTGTCCCTCATTGAACTACGATGCTTTATTTCATAGGTAAATGTTTCAAAGTAAAATTAATATTATAATTAAGAAAAAATTTCATGTTATTGTTTCATCTATTAAGAAAACAGAATCTTGGGAGATATGTAATTCTGATTACAAATACCAAAAACATCTTGTCTATCTAATATCAAGCCCTTTTCCCCATTCATTCATTCATTCATTCATTCATTCATTCATTCATTCATTTAAACACTTCACAGCCTGATCCCAGGCCTGCCCTCTGTTCCTCCCCGTATTCCTGCCTCTCCTTCTCAGAGAAGGGCAGGCCCCCAAATGTTAAGTCCTTTCACATTTCACCTACAAGGAGAGGATAACAAAGGCCAACGTTGGCTTCTGAAGAGCCAAAACAAAGCAGTCAAGGGAAGATCTTCATAGGACAGCACACAGGCTGCTATTCAGAGGTGACTAACACATGCTCTGAAACAAAATATATGATTTCCATATTAGCAGCTCTTCAGAGACAGGCACGGGAATAGGTGACCACAAGTTAAAGAAGCATCAAGAGCACAGAAGCCAGGACTCAGATATAAGAATCTAGATCTTTCTGCAGGGTGACTGTACCTCCAAGATCCCACTCTCCCTTAGGGTTCAGCTCACTAACTGTGACAACTCTGGGCATAAGAGCAGCTTGGACATTGTCAGAGGATGTCTCAGGTCAAAGTGACAAAGACTAGGGCTCTTGTCTTGCTTATTGACAGGGTGAGCTTGGTCAAGTCATCCTTAGTTTTCAATATGTGTCCTTGGAACCACGTATCACATACATGTGAAACCAGAGTCTCCATTGATTGCTGTGAGATGCTCTTTATAAATGTTATTTACTTTTAATTGTCAGCTTGTCATAATCTATAATCATTGGGGAAGACAGTCTCAATGAGTGACTGTCTAGGACAGATTGGTCAGTGGGCATGTGTATGGGGTATTTTCCCAATTGGGTTACGTGATTCTGGAAGACCTGACCCCTATTAACAGCACTGTTCTGTGGGCCTTGGTCTCGGGCTATGTAAGAGTGGAAAACATGAGAATGAGCTAAGTGATAGAAGCATGAATGAATTCATTTCTCTCTTTTCTTGACTGTGGATGTGATATGTCTGTTCCTACTTCCTGCCTTGACTTCCATATAGTGATGGATGGTGATCTGGACTTGTGAGCCAAAATAAACCTTTTCTATCCTAAGTTGCTTTTTTGTCAAAGTATTTTATCACAGTAACAGAAATGGAACTGAGATGATAAGTATGCTTTAAAAGGAGTTGAGGAAGGGGGCTTCAGTCACGATATATAATGAATAAATTGTGAAGAAAAAAAATTCTTAAAAATTTAAAAATTACAGAATTCTGCATCAGATTTCAGACCATTCCCTACCCCAGGGTGCTGAGCTCCTGTCACTCGGCATTGTGCCAACATCCTGAAAACAAAAAGTGTTCTTTTATCACCTTACAAAGCCTGGAATGCATTCTGGGAGACCGCCTCTGCTATCCGTGAGACCTCGGCTTAAATTTCCTTTCTGTGTAAACTATGCAGTTTATACAGACCACTTACCCTGAAGGAGTTTTCCTTTGGTCTCCAACCCCATCCTTTCCCTTCCTTACGATCACAATGTGAATGTCATTTGTTGGCTTGGTGGCTCACCTGTCTAAATTCCCCCTTCCTGTCACAGGCTCTTCGCAAACCAGGTCTCTCTTTTACTGTCAGCTTTCTTACTGGAGCCCTGCCTGGAATTTAACAATTCTTTGTGAATGACTGAATGAACAAATACATAAAGGTACCCAATGATACTGGTGCTTTTCCCAAAGCAGACAAACATGAAATAATTCTTAAGGAATACTCAGCTATAAATTTAACATTTTAGCTTTAAAAAAAAAACATGTTTGGTGTGTTTAATGTAGTAAGGCTAGGGCATGTGAAACCCCAATTAAACTCAGTAACTGCTTTTCACTGTGGGCTTTGCACAGAATTATAGCTATGGACACACTTCCTAACAATGAAAAACAATTTAGATTCATCTATTCAGTTTTTATTGATCTTTGAAATGTTATCTCAGTTACTACAAAAATACTATTTGAAAATTTAGATGTTTAGTGACCTTCTGAAGTCACAAAATCTTTTTTCAATAGTCAAGTTCCAAATTTGGGTCCCTTAATCTAAACCAGCACCTGCCAGTCCATCACTTTAGCTAACACTTAAAGAAGGCTTTCCTAAGAAAAACTATGTTAGAACATTGTAGGTTTTTTTACGTTCAAATTAGTTTCAGACACATGGTTTCTGCTGTGTTGAAGCACAAACTTCAATAAAATTTACAGTAAGTCAACAGCAGCTATGTAGTTAATAGTGGGGGTTCATTTGCCTTAATTCAAACCATATTGAAAGGAAAATTACATGGCAGCAAGATTTGACACTGCCTCTTGTAAACAGGGGTTAGTATTGTGTAGGGATAGATGCATAAATAGACAGATATACTTATACAACCATTTTCCCAATACATACATATTGCACATTTTAACTTTATATAGATACATGGTTCCATAACTATTTTATCTATTTGAACATCACTTTCTTTAAATGAATTTAATTATCAACCAAATATGAGGTTTATACACTATGAAGGACTATTTCTAAAAGTCTTTTCCTTCCCTTAACCACAAGACAATACAAACAAAGACAAGCATTTGTGTTTGACTGCCCCCAAAAGAAATGAACACTAGTCAGAACACTTCTGCATAGTGGGTCCTGGGTCTGTAAAAAAACCAGCTAAGAAGTAGTTGAGATGCATGACCCGACCTGAGAATGGAAATGTTTGCATTAATGTCAGTTCTGAAAAACTATAAAGTAAGAATGTTAAGATACTATGGAAATTGGGATCAATAATTTCTCCACTTCAAAATCATCCTGCAATAGTCTTAAATATCAGTTTGATTAGATAGGAAAACTTCTCTTTCTAATGTTTATTTGGCTAATTTAACAACATTTTGTTATTTCTGTAAAACAGACTTTTTTTTTTGAGAAGAGTAAAACGTCTTCCACTCTATTGGTCAGGACATGAAACTGTCATGGCTTTTATGAACAAAAGGAGAGCAGTAAAACTTTTCCTGTCCTCTTATAACATACAACAAATGCCTAAAACAAGTTGCTTGAGAGCAGAAAGGTTTAATTCAACTGCAACAAGAAGAAAATGAAAGGAAAACAATGAAGACACAGTCTGCTTAGGCACTGGTACACAAGAAAATCAGTTAAGCATGTGCAGTAGTTCTACTTCAATAATTTCTAACAAAGTTACAATAAATGAAGAATTAAAATTAAAAGCTTGAGTCTGGAATCACAATTTACATAAACTGATTTTTACTATTCAAAGAATCTACTCATCATTAGCCTGTTTAGAGTGGTTTTTTTTCTGAAAAAAATGACTGCACATTAGTTACTATAAATAGCTAAGATGATTTGGTAATCACTATGTAAGAATATGTTTACTGTTTTCTTACTACATTCTTTTCTACTAGAAGTTTGTTACATCTAACATGGCATGGTGATACATGTCTGTAATCCTTACACTTGTGAGGTGGAAGCAGGGGGATCAGAAGTTCAAGGCCAGCCTTGGCTACAAAGCCAGTATGAGGCAGGCCTTGGCTATATGAGTTCCTGCCTATAAATAAAGAAATAAATAGGAAAAACAAATTAATTGTAACATATGTGGTAGAAGTTCTTCCTTTAAAAAGAAATCCCTACTTCAAGATCAAGCTATACCACTCCTAGGCATATACCCAAAAGATGCTCCACCATTTCAACAAGGACACTTCCTCAACTATGTTCATAGCAACTTTATTTGTAATAGCCAGAATCTGGAAACAACCTAGATGTTCCTCAATGGAGGAATGGATAAAGAAATTGTGGCAATCTACATAATGGAATACTATTCATCTATTAAAAACAAGGAAATCATGAAATTTGCAGGTAAATGGATGGAGCTAGAAAAGATCATCCTGAGGGAGGTAACCCAGAACCAGAAAGACACACATATTATACACTCACTTATAAGCAGATATTAGCTGAATAATTTAGGACAGCCATCTACAGACCCAAAGAAGCTAAACAGTAAGGAGGACACTAGGGAAGATACTTAAATCTAATTCATAATGGCAAACAGGGTGGACGCCAGAAGTGGTGGAAGAGAGGAAACAGGATGGAAACCTACTATTTAGGGTCTTCTGAAAGGCTCTACGCAACAGGGGATCAAAGCAAATGTGGAGACTCACAGCCAAACTTTGGGCAGAGCACTGGGAGTCTTATGGAAGAAAGGGAGGTAGAAGGAAAAGGAGGATACAGGAGCCCTGCAAGGAGACCAACAAAGCTTAAAAACAAAACCTGAGTACAGGAAGATCTGCAGAGATTGATGTACCAACCAAGAACCATGCATGAAAAGGACCTAGACCACCTGCTCAGATGTAGCCAACTGACAGCTCAGTCTCCATGTAAGTTCCTGAGTAAGGGGAACAGGGGCTGCCTCTATGGTGAACTGGATTGTCTACTCTTTGATCACTTACCCTGGCAAGGCTGCCTTACCAGGCCACAGAGGAAGAGGACCAGGTAGTCCTGATGAGACTTGATAAGCAATGGGCAGATGGCAGAGGAGGAGGACTACCCCTTTCAGAGGACTAGGCAAAGGGGATGGGAGAAAGAGAGAGGAAAGGTGGGACTGAGAGGGGTTGAGGGAGGGGCTACAATTATAATTATGTAATGAATAAAGTGTAAAAAATAAAATAAATAATTTTTGCATTAAAATTTTTTTATTTTGTATATTAATTTCAGTTTATTCACTTTGTGTCCCAGCTGTAGTCCCCTTCCTCATTCCCTACCAATCCCACCTTCTCACCCTCATCTCCTCCCATCTCCCTCTCCAAGTCCACTAATAGGGGAGGTCTTCCTCCCTTTCCATCTGACCCTAACCTATCAGGTCTTATCAGGACTGGCTGTACTGTTTTCCTCTGTGGCCTGGTAAGGCTGCACCCTCCAGGGGAAGATGATCAGAAAGAGCCAGCCACTGAGTTCATGTCAGAGACAGTCGCTGTTCCCCTTTACTAGGGAACACACTTGAATATTGAGCTGCCATGGGCTATATCAATGCAGGAGTTCTAAGTTATCTCCATGGTCCTTGGTTGAAGTATCAGTCTCAGAAAAAAACCCTGGAGCCCAATCCTCACTCAGAAAGGCAAATGGACAGACATCAGAAGAGGGATAAAACAGGGAACAGGACAGGAGTCTTCCACAGGGGACTTCTAAAAGACTTTACCCAGCAGGGTATCAAAGCAGATGCTGAGCCTCATAGCTAAACTTGGGGCAAAGTGCAAGAAATCTTATGAAAGAAGGAGGTGATAGAAAGACATGGAGGGGACAAGAGCTCCACAAGGAGAGCAACAGAACCAAGAAATAAATAACAATTTTTAAAAAAAGAAAAATAAATCCCTCACCATTTTAACCAATGCTCTTCATTCCATCTTGCATAGTACATAGTGCTTTGGTTTCTGGTAGACTAGACTGGCCTTGAGTAAGGTTATGCATAAACCCACCTAAGATCTGTGAGAGCCTTCTGACCTAAAAAAAGACAATCTACAACTACATACTGTAACCTATCATTGAGTTATTCTTCTGATGTGTGCCTGTCTTTTACTTTTATCTTCATTGTTTTTCATAATCAAGATCCAGAATTCATAAATTATAAAAATATTCTTCTACACATGAACCTTAATCTTCAATCATGAATAATGTCACAAAGGCTTCTAGAGACATTACTAAAAGGAGTTTTAGAATACGCCAACCTTATAAGGTCAGAGCAAGGACTGCTGGGAAGTTGATGGCTTCAGTGATGTATCCACTGATGAGTGAGTTACCCATGCTTCTTGTGATAGCTCCCATGTCCATATGAGTAGCCTTGGCTAAGCCTGAGCCACAAAGTATACAGCAAAGGCAAAGGGAAATGAAAGCAGGATGGAGACTTGGTGATAGGAGATGTAGTAGGTAGGAAGGTAACAGTGTGGATGGGTGAACATGACCAAAGTATACTATTTCTACAATAATATATCTATATCTACATTGTGTGTGGCTATATCTGTATAGATATACAATATCTAAATATACAATATATTGATATACATTATATACACTGTATATAAAGACATAATCTATATAAAGGTATAGATGATATAGAAATGTCACATTTCAGTCATATATATATATATATATATATATATATATATAACCATGAAACTATCAAAGCAATTTTTTTAATTTGGTATTTTTTTCTTTGTTTGTTTTTGTTTTTTGAGACAGGGTTTCTTTGTGTAGACCTGGCTATCCTGGACTGGCTTTGTAGACCTGGTTGGCTTTGAACCCATAGAGATCCACCTAGTGCTGAAAATAAAGGCTTGTGTCACCACACCCAGCTAAACTAATTTTCTTAAGGGAAACTATACCTCTGATCTAAAACCCTTGGAATCAAAAATGGTTGCAATTATAGATGTGTGAGCATTTTTGAAAAAAATGTATATTTAACTAATGAAATGCACAGTAAATCAAACCAAAAACTAAACAATAAGTTCATTCATTTTTAGTATTTAGATTATAAATAGATTCTGAAGATAATTTTTATAGTCTTAATTTTCTCAATTTAATTTTCAATAAAAATGAATTTTTATTGAAGACATTTTTTTTCTCAAAACAATTTCCTGGAATCTTTATTTGAATATCTATGGACCTCAAAGATAGACTGTCTAGTCCACTGTCAAAAAATGTTGGGTGGGCTCTAGTAAAAAGCTAAATTCTGTAGAAAAGCCTTGCTTTAAGATTTACCCCAAAACATCACATGAACCACATAAACACACACACACACAAGCACACACACCGAAGATGGATCTGCTTTCAGTGGATTTGTGTCCTCACTTCATACAGAAGCTAAATACCTTCATAAACAGAAATGTTTCCACGTTTTTATTTTTCCCTGGCACAACCTTTAATAAATTGCAGAACTCTATTTCTTTCTTCCCTTATAAACCATTCTTGTTCCAAAGGCCCTCCCAGGAATGTAGTTTTAATTTTTCATGGAATTTCTTATAAAAGACTTGGCAGAAAAGAGGCAGCGTAAAGGAGAGGAAATGTGTACACATTTGGGATCAGCGAGTGAAAAATTTGTATCACACTATGTGACATTCTGCATCAAAAAAAAATTACAACAAAATGACAAAACCTTTGTTCCTTAATGACATGAGCCGGCCCCTCGCTTTTTCCTCTGCCCTAGCTACTGTGACTAATACTGCCACTGTAACTTTTCGAAGGTGACATCTGTCCCCGCCCCAAGTTTCAAATACAGATAATAATAATGGCACCTATTTCATTTGTGGGATGTTCCCCCTCGATGGCTAGAGATTACAGCATTATCTTTCTGGAGTTTCTAGTTACATGACTCGCTCAAGAGTGGGTGATACTTGCTCACAGAATCTGCAAGTAAGGATTTCTGTAGAACATAGTCATTGAACAGCACTTACCAGAACTACCCGGGACAGCAAGTGTTTTAGAACTTGGGGATTATTGGATGTGAGCGCTCCTGAAAATGGAACCCAAATCTAGACATGAAGTTCATATTTATGCTTCAAATTCATCTCACATGAACAGCATGATAGGAATTTAATAGAATATTTCAAAATTATTTTGTGTGTAAAGCAGATTTTTTTTAAAGTGTCTAACTTTCTGCTTGTGGCGCCGTGTCAACACTCAGAGGTTTTGTGCTCTGAGGGAGAAGAACACTCCTCAGTGGCAAAGCCCTGGGCTCAAGACCATTGCTACAAGTGAGCTTGGATTTTGTTTTTTCATATTAGGGACATCAAACCTATATAACCTGGCCCAAACACATATGCTATTGCATACCCTCAACTCCCATTCAAATATAGGCACTTAGATTGTGGTGTATTTTGGGTCCTAGACGCATCCTAGAAAAGACTAGGACAGAGAAATAATTTCATCCCTTCACTGATGTGAGTACTACAAGTCTCTGGTTTCCAAACCTTCATTAACAAACAATTTTATAAAGTTTATAGTATTTATGTCAAGCATGGCTTGTCATTGATGAAAACTTTGGCCTTTTGACTTTGAAGGGCAGAAATGGGCTCATATGGCTGGAGTTGAGAATAAGCAAAGGAAACTGATCACTTCAGCATTGTACCCAAGGACTCCAAAATACATACATAAAGTACAAAAGTTGCAGAATCTGGTGCTACCTGTCCTGGAAATGTTGGAGCTTTGGAGTTTTAAGGTCATTAATATAGAAGACTGTAATTGTCTACTGATGACCACAAAGCAGAAAATCCAGTGTGGAATTTTGAAAATTATCTTAGCTGCAGCTTTCACAACTTGTTAAAAGTATTGGTGCTAAAATTTCTTAGAATCTCTAGAACAAGCTACGGAAACAGTTTTTGCATGTTTGATAATAAACATAAGGCAGAATTCTATACATATGGCAGAATTTGGCTTGCTACTGCTCTCATTTTTGCCTTGAACCAAAGTTTACGCTGGACAATGGAATATCTCAGTACTAAGAAGTACTGAGCTAGAGGAGTTTTATTTACACACCTGTACACACTCACGCATACATACATGCACTCACAGACACATGCACACATGTACATACATACACACAGCACAATCTCACAGACACACAGACACAAAGTCACACAGATACACCTACAGAAGCAGGTGCATAATCATAAGCCAATGCTATTTTTCTGAGAAAATGTTAAAATGGAATATTGATTAATAAGTAACTGAAAACTTCATGTTTCGCATTTGCGTGAGAGACAATACAACGGCACTCCCAACACATGCTTCTGGAAAACACTCTCTCCGTTGTGGAAGAAACTGATAGCTTCATTGCAAATTCTAGTCATAAGTTTTTAAAACTGCATGTGATGTTTACTTCAAAATAATCAAATTCTTGTCAACAGCAGAACTGTATTGTAGTATGTTTTCATTTATAATATTCTTTGGACTCATTACCATGAACTTGTAGATACATGTCCTAAATATCATTGGTGTTGGTATAACAAGATAATCAACTTATTCCCAAATGTCAACTGTGGTATTTTTTAACTGTAATCTGGCACTTTCCTAGAGGTATTGAATTTGTTGGTTTAGCTATGGATGATGGACTTTCCAACTTCTATTTTGTTTTGCAAGGCTCCTCCTTTTGTGAAACTTAGCTCTCACTTCAGGCTTCTGTCTACCTGCTCCTTTTGGTGCCATTCAATAAGCTAACATACTTAAGTTTGTTGGTAACCGACCTATTTATTTTCAGCTTGCATTTTCTAAGGAGGCATTGATAATGGGAATTTTCAAAGAAAAATACGTACACCACCACTGATATATTAGAAAAAAATAAACATTATCATTTTCTACATTCCTTTCGAGGTAATTCCAAAGAGCTGAAACTATAGTTATGTGGTGTCTTTGCTTACTAGACACAAGACCCTGAGTTCAACCCCAGCACTGAAAAACGATAGAAGGAAAAAGGAAATAAAGAGAAGGAAAAGAAACTATATTTTCCAAATGTTACATCACTTTTAAGTATGCATGTGATGTTTTAGCTGTTTATTTAAAATGTTGCATGAATATTACAAAGCAGAATTTGCAAAAACATGCTAGTTAATTTTTCTAGATTATTAATTATATTAATTATATCATTTAAAATTATTTTCCATGGTGTCTCATGTTTGTCTCTTTATTTCTAGAATATTATTTTTCATTAAACATTCAGTATTAATTTCCTCCTAGACATTACTGGTAAATCCATACCATCAATTGAACTGTGAGGTTCTGATATATGATCAGCTTTAGCCAAATCAGTTCATACTTGCACAAGACATTGCTTAAGATCCACAAACTCTTCAAATGATTAACCTATTCCAAAGCAGCTGTGCAGTAAAAACATAAAGGCACATTTTAAATGTATATTTTCTAATGCAACTGGTTCCCCTAAAATATTATACTTAGCTGTACATTTTCGGAAATAAGAGATTAACAAACCAGTCTTCAAGAATGACTATCAAATACACAACAAAATATCCGTAAAATACTATTTTTCTACTGTTATTTTTTTCTTTAACACAATGTGTTATCTCAAATTATTCCTGATAATTTATTTAGAAATAGTTTAGGTAGGTGAGAGGCAAGGAGGCCTGTCAGGCAAACAAGTTTGTCACTTTGAGATTAATGATCAGAGCGCACTAGGGTTCTTTATTCACTTTTGCATGTATTTCAAATTGCCCATAACAAAAGGTTATGAGAAAAGATCACTCATGAAGTCCTTGTGTAGAAGAATGTGTACCAGAAATGTTGCTTGTAATAAAATCTTTGTTTTCTATCTTTCCATATTATTTTTATTGATTATTTGGAAAGTTCACATCATGAACCTGAAGCACACCGACTTCCCAGTCCTCCCAGATCTGCAACCCAACTCTTATGAATGCCTCTGCAAGGAAAAGAAAAATAAGAAAAAAATGTCCAATTTGTGTTGCCCATATAGTCACCAGAGCATGGTCAAACTCCTAGTGGCCAGCCCTTAAAAGAAAACTGAGTCCTCCCCGACCTGCTTTCCTGTCAGAGGCCATCAGCTGTGAAGAGCTACACTTCAGAACCTATCACAACTTCTAACGGTTCTCTTCTGTGGCTTCTGTCTAGGCCGTTACTTTCACCTTTGTTTTATAATGAGAGAAAGATAGGGGATGGATTTGGGTATAGAGTGTGAGTACCTGGGGGTTGTGGCTGAGGGGGGAAACTCAAAGTGATCAGAATATATTATATGAAAAATCTATTTTCAGTTTTAAAATAGAAAGTTATATAGAGGCTGAATATATGAAAGGGCAGTTCTAATACCTTAGAAATAGGCATCAGAGGACTGTCATCCAGGAAGGGAGGATAAACATGTGAGCAGCCCAAACCTTCCTGTTTCTCTTTGAAGCTACTGTAGCTCAGCAGCAAGGCATGGAGTGCAGAGCCTGCGTTAAGAAGCCATGCAGTTACCACAGTTGTGGAAGGATAAGATGGCTGGAATGCACTGGGGAAAGATACTGGAGACAAATGAGCTCCAGAGATTTTCACAGGGCCTCAACTACATAGTTGTCCAAAACTCAGCTACATAAAAATAGACTGTCAATACACGGGATTGGAGATGTTGCTTAAGGGTAGAACCTTACCTTGGTTCCATGAAGCCCTGGTATTGAATCCCAGCCCTGAGTTCAATTTTTAAAATAAGTATGCCGGTGGACTATCATGTGGTGACATGTGAAAAGAAGAGATTCTCCCACCTCTGTCACCTACGACAGCCAGAAGAGCTTGCCCTGAGGTCATGAGAACAGGAGAGCTGTCCTTGCCCCTCATCTGCTGCAGCACTCATGAGAGCAGGCCCTGCACCTCAACTGGACAGCGTACTAGACCTGGCCCTGGATGTAGGGTTGTGGATGAGCTGGCCCAGAGGGCCTGAGTATAGAATAGCTAGCCCTGCTTCTTGGAGAGATCACCTCCCCTTCCTTTTGCCCTAGGCTCCAGCAGCTGTCAGGAGAGTTGGCCCTGAGAGGGCCATGAGACCAGGAGCACAGGCACTGCACCTCACCTGGGCAGTAGAGTAGAACTGACCCTAATGGCAGGAGCATGAATGAGCTGGCTCCGAGGGGGCGAACATTGGAGAGCTGGCCTCACAACTTGTCTGCCAGGCAGATAACTTGTCCTTTGCCCACTCTTGCCTCTTGCCGCCTATGGTGGACAGGAAAGTTAGCCTAGTGTCATGAGTGCAGGTGAGCTATCCCTGCCCCACACCTGATGCAGCATTCAGAAGAGGAGGCTCTGTCCCTTGCTTGGGCAGTACAAACGAGCTGGCCCTGGATGTGGGGGTTGCAAGTGAGCAGTCCCTGCCTGTTATCTGCTGGGTGGTGCCACAGAGTAGAGAGAGACACCCTCCTCCCCTTCCTCATCCCACACCATTTATGGCATACGGAAGAGCTGGCCCTGGGGTCACAAGAGTGGGAGAGCTAGCCATGTCCCTCACCAGCTGCACCACCTGGGAGAGCAGGCCCTGCACCTCATCTGGGCAGTAGGGTAGAGCTGGCGCTGGCTGTGAGGTTGTGGTTGAGTTGGCCCTTCAGGTATGAGAGCAGACGAGCCAGCGGGCTGACTAGATACAACTCAGGCCCAGATCCAGGGCTTTGGATTGGCCCACCCCAACATTTGCCCTATGGATGAACTGCTGGAGTCACGAAGAGGTTGATCCTGTTCATCCAAAATTACAGCATCTCCATGACACAGGACAACAACAGCATATCCAAGAAGAGTCCCAGCAGAAGCTAGAGGCCTCAAACCAGATCAACAATTCATTGCAATAAACATTTGAAAGGAAAGAAGTATGGGGAAAAGGGGGGATAGTGTGTGGCATACTGACGTACTACAGCTTCCACAATGAGATTTTTTTTCTTTGTTGGGTTGGGGAGGTTACATTGGTAGATGGTGGGCATGAGGGACAAGGGAGATAAGTGGGATTGGGTGCATGATGTGAAACTCACAAAGAAATAATAAAAAGTTTTAAAACAAATAAGTAACTATGTCAATAAATAAATCCATAGAAGTGAGATTGTTTAAAACACACACACACACACACACAGGTTTGGGGATATTCACTTGAGATTCTGAATATTTCCAACTAGGTCAAAGTTGACAGTAGAAAAAAATGGCAAAAACCACTCTGATTAACTTAAAAACCCTAACCTTTGGGACTCAAACTACTTAGGGATCACTTAATGACATTTTAAAACAAGATTTAAAATTCCATGAAAGAAGACGATAAAATCTAGATTGTCAATAAATTATATTTAGCATCCCATAAAATGATCTTAATCATGCAAAGAAAGTATAAGCAGGTGAAATAATAGTCATTAGTCATAGACCCAGAAATAATAAAGATAATATAATTTGGAGAAATTTATATTGAAACAATTAGCATAAATAGGTTGGAACTTAAATGAAACCCTGAGCACAATTAAAAAGAAATGAAACGTATCCTTACAAAGAACAATAAAGCATTTCTAAGGTGAGAGTATACAACATTTGTAAAAAGAAATTCATTGAAGTGGCTTTGCAACATTTGGCACATTGAGGTAGAAACATCAAAAATTTGAAGGTATAACAAACTGAAGCATAAAAAAATTAAAGGCATTATCAGCAATGAAAATTTAAATGGCAACAGACAGATACAACTTGCAAGTGACACCAAATGTTAATGAGAGTATGGACTATCTAGAACTCAGACAATATCGATGAGTATGTAAAAAGATAATCGCCATTTTGGAAAATAGCTTGGCAGATGTTAAAATGCTAAATATGCACTAAGCATATGATCCAAAAACTTTAGTAAGACCATAAATATACTGTGGTACAGCTATACAATTACACATTATGCAAATGAATGCAGAAATTGCTGATTTTCACAAGAATTCACTGTAACACCAAAAGGTCATGCTGATAACTAGAAGTCAGACAAAAGAGAGCACAGTCAGGTGCACATAGAACATGTTCTAGAAAGGTCAAAGCTAATCTACTGCTACAAGAAGATCTACCACTCTGTGAAGAGATGGGGCTCGCTATAAAGAGTGGATAACTTTATGGAATAATGAGTATATTCTATATCTTGATTATATTATAGGAGTGAGTATATGCATTTGTCAAACACATATAATACAGTTTTATCAGCTGTGTTTGCTTTCCCAGTTCCCACTTCAGGTGGTTCACAGATCTCACTAACTCTAAATTCAGGGAATCCAAACGGGTCCGTGCCATTCTCCAGCCTTTATAATTTTCTTACTTGTGAATTCTTATTATAAATTTTAGAAAAAATGTTATTTTCAATTTTTGAAATATTCTTCTCTAGATAATTGGTATCTGAATGTTTCTCATTATTTTTTTATTTCCTTTATCTTTCAATATTACCTTGCAAATGTGCCTAGTTTGCTGTTTAACAGTCAGTATTTGCTTTAGGTTATAAACAATTGCTCTAGGTCTTGTTGTTATTGGCCAGATGGAGATTTGCACAGGGTAACCACACTTCAGGCTCTGGGTCTTAATTTACACCCCCGTGGGGCCTACAGCATCAAATTTGCATATGATATACAGAAATTTACTTTTGCTTCTGTTCTGTGTCCTATGGAAATACATTGCTTTAATATGTGAATTTTCAAATAATATCTCTTGTGTTTATTCCACCTTCTTCATTATAATTCTATCAGCACAGTGACATGTGTCTGTGTGTGTGTGTTTATAGTGCATGAACATGTGTACATATGTGTGAAGAGGTCAGAGGTAGCTGTCAGGTGTTTTCCTCCATCCTTCTCCACTGTGCTTACCAAGCTAGGGTCTCTCATTGAACCTGAAGTGAACTGATGCAAATAATCTAGATCACCAGCCTGGACTGGAAATGCCTGGCTCTGCCTACTGAACACTTGGATTGCAGGCTCATCACCATGCCTCAACCATCTTTTTGTGGGTCCTGACCCTGCTCTTGCGTGAGGCAAGCAAGCACTCTGCCACTGAGCTACCTGTCCAGTGCTCAACTTTAACTTTAAGATGCATTCTACTTTACTGAGAAAGCACCAGATTTATTGCCAAAGTGGTTGTACAAGTTTACATTCCCACCAGCAATGGAGGAGGGTTTCCCTTTCTCCACAGCCTATCCAGCATGTGTTGTCACTTTTGTTTTTGATCTTAGCTATTCTGATGGGTATAAGGTGAAATCTCAGGGTAGTTTTGATTTGCATTTTCCTGATGAATAAGGAAGTTGAGCATTTCTTTAAGTGTTTCTCTGCCATTCGATGGTGGAAGCTAGAAAAGATCATCCTGTGTGAGGTAACTCAGAAACAGAAAGATACACGTGGTATATACTCACTTATAAGTGGATATTAGATATACAATATAGTTTAAACATACTAAAATCTGTATGCCTAAAGAAGCTAAGAAAGAAGGAGGACCCTGAGTAAAATGATCAATCCTCATTCAGAAAGGCAAACAGGATAGACATTGGAAGAGAGAGAAAACAGGAAACAGGACAGGAGCCACCACAGAGGGTCTCTGAAAGATTCTATCCAGCAGCATATCTAAGCAGATGCTGAGACTCATAGCCAAACTTTGAGCAGTGTGCAGGGAATCTTATGAAACAAGAGGGAGATAGAAAGACCTGGAGAGGACAGGAGTTCCACAAGGAGAATAAAAGAGCCCAAAACAAAACAAAACAAACAAAGAAACAAAAAATGAGCACAGGGGTCTTTTCTGAGATGGATACTTCAACCAAGGACCATTCATGGAGATAACCTAGAACCCCTGCACAGATGTAGCCCATGGCAGCTCAGTATCCACGTGGGTTCTCTAGTAAGGGGAACAGGACTTGTTTCTGACATGAACTCAGTGGCTGGCTTTTTGATCACCGCCCCCTGAGGGGAGAGCAGCCTTTTCAGACTATAGAGAAGATAATGCAGTCAGTCCTGATGAGACCTGATAGGCTGGGATCAGAGGGAAAGGGAGGAAGACCCCCCTATCAGTGGACAGGGGGAGGGGCATGGGAGGAGAAGGTGGAAGACTGGCAGAATTTGGAGGGGATGAAGGAGGGGGTTACAGCTGGGATACAAAGTGCATAAATTGAAATATATAAGTCAGCTAATTAATTAATTGTAAAAAAAAACAAAATTAGACCTTCCTCCAACATACATGTCAATGCCAAAATTATGTAAAATATAATGTTTATCTATAACATTGTATTGAATGTAACAAACTAATTATGCAGTTGAATATATACACAAAAGGTGCACAGCTCATATCAATTATTCTATGAAACACATAATTATGAAAATAGCATGTCAAGAGTGAAGAAAAATACCCAATTCAAAAAACTTCAAAGACTATCTAATCCTTTTCCAAAATACTATTTTTTTTTCTAAAGGAGAAGGCACCTGTTTAACCATAGTATGTGAGGAGAAGGAAGACACACAACATTGCTTGTCAGCAAGCCTCTCAGATCTGATGATATTGATATTTGGAGTAATTACTGAATGTGATTGGTTGAGTAGTTATTAACGAATGATTGACCTACGGATTAACTATTTACAAATGCCATACTCTTTCATAATGTTTTAAGTATGAAAATAAAGTGGTAAATAAAATATAAAATCATAAACAATAATAAATATAAACATTAAACTGAAATAAGTAGAGGAATAGATACAATTTGACATTCTTGGAGATACTTATCAAAATCCACAAACTGATCAAGCATACTACAAATAAATTTAAATGCATTATATTGAAACACACATAATTTATGTAATCTCTAAATTCATGATATATAAAGTGTACACGTCATTTGAAGTTTCATCTCACTTAGACACAGTAAATTTGTCTAAGGCACTTTTCTTCCCTAACTGGCTTGGCACCTAAAATTAAAGCATATAAAAAATCAAATCAAATATTTTATTATTCCTAATTGAAATCTGAACAAAACAAATAGAATTAAAATAACTAGCAAATTGTTACAGACAAAAGCAAAAATCAAATTCCCAGACATTGGGAATTAGCTGGGGAATATACTTCTCTTCATAACCCAGGAAGATCGGCATCTCTCATCATAGACACTTGAAGTTCGTGATGTCAAGATATATTTCAGTATATCACTTCAAATGTGGAAACAGAACATCCAAGGTAAGCTTTTGTTTCCAGACTTGTAAATTTGTGCCCTTGGCTTAGGACTTAACTTTCACCAATGTCAAACAGGCTCCCCCCCTTTCCCACAATGCTTTAGGTCACAGTCTTCACTGTGTTTACCCCGAGGGAAGAACCTGCTGCCGCTTCTCATCCTAAGAATAAAAATTCACTTCTTTTTAACAAGGTATAACAAACATTTCTAAAGTGATTAGAGGTTTCCTTAATAATAAATAATATTTGCTGACAGTGCCTATTAAATTGTAAGACATTCAGAGAAGAGCTTTCCTGGTAAGCAAATAAAACTTTGCATATGACTCCATGTGTCATTGCTTTCCATCACATCATAAGAACATAGGTACAATGAAATATGTATAGTTTCAACTGTATGGAATTATGTATACTCAATGAAAAAGAGAGTTCCCCTCAAACTCTTTTTCCGTTTTCTTTCTTTGTATACATACAGTAAGGAGCATTCAAGATCTGTAAATAGCACTTTGTTATTATTAGTCTCTGTTAAGCCTACTAAAGAAAGGACAGTTGCCTTGCTCCTTGATCACTTCCCCCTGGAGGGGCGGCCTTGCCAGGACACAGAGGAAAAGGATGCAGGCACTGATAAGACTTAATAGGCTAGGGTCAATTGGTAGGGGACTAGGACTCCCTCTTGCTGAGGACTAGGAAGAGGGAGGGAGAGTAGGACAAAGAGGAGATGAGGGAGGGAGCTAAGATGGGGATGTAACGTGAATAAATTTTTAAAATGTATTTAAATTAAACAAAAAGAAAGGGCATCAAAGACTTGATGTGCTGGGGTGCATTGGTAGGAGGGCTCCCCTTTTCTGAAGAGTAGGAGGGGTGATACAGGAAGAGAAAGGGAAGGTGGGACGGGGGGGGGGAGTGGAGGAAGGGGGCCATGATCAAGATGTAAACTGAATGAATAAATTAATTAATTTAAAAAATAAACATCAGCACTGAAGCACTGGGAAATTCTCACCATTAAAGTCAGTCCGTGTGCTCGTATTAATCTACTCTATGATTGTGGTACCAGAGAGGAAAATTTCAAAAATCCCCAATCCTTCTATGACAACTGTTCCCTCTAGACAAACGTAAAAATTATAGAGAATCACCTGGCCTGCAATATTCTACATATGTTTGTTTAAGAATAACATAGATTTCATTGAAATAGAGAATAGTGACATATGTATTCTGGGTAGAGAATGACCAAAGCTGAGGCAGTCGCCTGCACCTCATGAACAAACCTGTGAGTCTGTTCCTCAGATCAGTGCATAAAGTCCTCCTGAAATTCATCCCACCTGGCTGGACCCTGAAAACACAACCAGACTACGAGAAGGTTTTTGGGGATCTGTGTCTTTTCTTCCTACCCTGCTTACCTCCTGGCTAGACTTCACTCTTAGATTCCTATCAGCTATGATCTGAAGTGCTGTATAGTATCAGCAGCTGACTTCACCCCATCCTGGATAAAAACCAACACATATAGGTCCCCATCTAGACGGGTCTCAATTTCAGATCGTTTTCTGATTTGGATTGGGGGCTCAGCCCCGCGGCGGCTGTCACAGGGTAGTCTCCTTTAGCCTCACACCAGCCCCCGCGCTTCACGTGACCACTGAAGACATCTTTGAGACAATCTTCATCACATTAAACCAATTCTGTCGTATAATTAACCCTGAATTTGATGATGAGAGGACATGTTACATAAGTAAACAGGTTGAAAACTTTATTCATTCACTTGGGGAGACTGTTGAATATCATATTTCCGTGGATGCTATCCATCCAGTTCACTTGTTGAAGTTTTTTCTTCCCTTAAGTGGTAGTTGGCTTAAAGCCATCATTCCCATTAGCTACATAGTTGGTGAGAAACACTGGGAATCTCTGTCCCGCTTATCTAGAAACGCCACTCTCCCCTAATTTGTATGTGAGGTGATTTTTTTTTTCTTGATCCAACTTGCAAAAGTCCTTTGTTTAAATCACAGAAAAGAATTTCTAAAGTCTATTAAGTATTACACCTTTAAACTACAATTTATTAGGCAATTTGCATTTGGAAATCTATAAAGCTAAACTTAGCTGAGAGTTAAAGTCTTTTGTAATAGCACGCTTACTAAAGGGCTCTTGATATTTTGTCCACACACCTCAGATCAGTTCTCAGGGTAAAATGGTGGCTTTGACCAAAATGTGACATGAGTGTAAATCCTGGATTTTCTGCTTATCTTTAGAATTTAGTTTACCGTGAGGGTTAAAGCCATTCACCTGTCCATTTTCAATCATTTGTTAGTTCCGTTAACACTTAGCGGGTACCCACCAGGTTCCAGGCACTTTGCAGGCATCCCGAGATAAAGCGCAAACAGAACAAATATCAAACAATGTAGTGCTGCTTACACTTGTCCAGAATTAAAAAAAAATAAAAAGGAGGTGAAGAAGTAAAATGGTGGCATTAAGGGTTTCATAAGAAAAGCACAAGTGAAGTGGACTAGGCCAGAAGGGGAGGGGTGGATTCTGGCAAGATCATTCAGAATTCAGAGACATAAGAATTCAGCATGCATGTGGGCAGTGGGCATCCCAGGGGACAGATGTGGGCCACCTCGGAAGCTGCAGTTAAGAGAGGAAAGTGATGCCGAGTCTGAGGACACTACAGAACAGATTGGGAGCTAAGACAAGGGGAGTGCTGAAACTTTGTTGTCGAGTCCTGCAGGCCAGTAAAGACCTTGGCTTACACTGTGAGTCACAAGGATAAGAGCAGAAGTGTGATCACGTTTCACAAGAATCAATGCTGTACAAGAAAGAACAAAGCCAGCGCATGCCACCAATCACGTACAGTTAGGGGGACTGAGGGCTGCCCTTCACACAGGTGCACCTATAACTCATGGACATTTCACTTTGCTTGTGAACTAGGTTTCAAATAGAAATTACTTACCATGATATGAAAACTTAGGTTACCCATGCTTACACATACTATAGAATAGACTATGTCCGGAAGCTCAGGACATTAAATGAGGATCTTTAACATGCATTTTAAGAGAAGGTATTTGAGCTGAGTCCACTACATGATGCCTATAATCTGAAAACTTGGGAAAGTGAGACAGGAGGGTTGATATTGAGACCAGCCTGTGCCCCAAAGAACCAGAAAGGAATGGGAGTGCAGAGAGAAAGAAAAAAAGAGGGAGACAGACAGACAGACACATAGATAGGAGAGAGAGAGATAATTTTGAAATACTTGATATTCCAAGGAAGATTCTAGAAAATGAAGCCATGGCTATATATGCTACCTGAGTAAACCAGGTAGCGGGAATGTGAGGAAAGAAATTAGGAAAACTTTGACAACAGCATGGCCAGATATTTCCTTTGATTGGCACAGTTATGGGTCAAAGAGGGAGAAAAATAATTCTTGAATCCAGAGGACTTGTCCAAAATCAATTCAGCAAGTAACAAGATGTGGGATTATATAACATTCTTTTACCCCTTAAGTTCTGATCTTCTGTTTATAATCACAATCATTCCAGCAAACGAAAGTGTGTGAAGGGATCTCTCACCTACTGCCTAGGGTATTAATCCTATCTATTAACTTACGATTGGTAATAATTTTTATTTATTTATTTATATTAATCACAGGTTATGTACTTTGTATCCCAGCCATAGCCCCCTTCCTCATTCCCTCCAAATCCCCCCATCCATCCTTCCCTCATATTCTCCCTGCCCCTTTCCAAGTCCACTGATAGGGGAGGACCTCCTTCCCTTCCATCTGATCCTAGCTTATCAGCTATCTTCAGGACTGGCTGCAATGTCCTCTTCTGTAGCCTAGCAAGGCTGCTCCTCCCTCCGGGTGGGGGGGGAGGGAAGGTCGAAGAGCCAGCCATTGAGCTCATGTCAGAAATAGTCCTTGTTCCCCTTACTAGGGTACCCACTTGGATACTGAGCTACCATGGGCTAGACCTGAGCAGGGGTTCTATGTTATATTAATACATGATCCATGGTTGGAGAAACAGTCTCAGAAAAGACCCTTGTGCCCAGATATATTTGATCCTTGTGGAGCTCCTGTCCTCTCCAGGTCTTACGAACTCAACCTTCTTTCAAATGATTCCCTGCACTCTGCTGAAGGCGTGGTTATGAGTCTCAGCATCTGCTTTGATCCACTGCTAGATAGAGTCTTTCAGAGGCCCTCTGTGGTAGGCTCTTGTCCTGCTACTTCTTTTCTCCTATATCCAATGCCCATCCCATTTTTCTTCATAAGTGAGATTGATCATCTTACCCTGGGTCCTCTTTCTTGTTTATCTTTTTTATGTGTATAGATTTCAGTATGTTTATCATATCTTATAGGTCTATATAAGTGAGTATATACCATGTGTGTCTTTCTGCTTTTGCGATACCTCACTCAGGATGATTGTTTCCAGGTCCCACCATTTGCATGCAGATTTCATGATTTCCTTGTTTTGAATTGCTGAGTAGTATTCCATTGTGTAAAAGTACCACAATTTCTGTATCCATTCCTCACCTGAGGGACATCTGGGGTGTTTCCAGGTTCTGGCTATTACAAATAAAGCTGCTATGAACATGGTTGAGCAAATGTCCTTGTTGTGTACTTGAGCATCTTTGGATATATGCCTAAGAGTGGTATAGCTGGATCTTGGAGAATCACTATTTCTAATTGTCTAAGAAAGCACCAAAATTGATTCCCACAGTGGTTGTACAAGTTTGCATTCCCACCAGCAATGGAGGAGGGTTCCCCTTTATCCACAACCTTTCCAGCATGTGTTGTCACTTGAGTTTTTGATCTTAGCCATTCTGATGGATGTAAGGTGAAATCTCAGGGTTGTTTTGATTTGCATCTCCCTGATGGCTAAGGATGTTGAGCATTTCTTTAAGTATTTTTCTGCCATTCTACAATCCTCTACACAGAGAGTTCTGTGTTTAGCTCTGTGCCCCATTTTTTAATT
>CM053767.1:9252389-9280335 GCA_028658305.1 Pachyuromys duprasi
CCTTTCCCAGTCTGTAGGCTGTCATTTTGTTTTGATGACAGTGTCTTTTGCTTTACAGAAGCTTTTCAGTTTCATGAGGTCCCATTTATTGATTGTTGATCTTAGAGCCTGTGCTGTTGGTGTTCTGTTCAGGAAGTAGTTTCCTGTGCCAATGAGTTCTAGGGTCTTCCCCACTTTTTCTTCTAACCGATTTAATGTGTCTGGTTTTTTGTTGTTGAGGTCTTTGATCCACTTGGACTTTAGTTTTGTGCAGGGTGATAAATATGGATTTATTTTCATTTTTCTGCATCTAGACATCCAGTTAGACCAGCACCATTTGTTGAAGATGCTGTCTTTTTTCCGTTGAATGGTTTTGGCTTCTTTCTCAAAAATCAAGTATTCACAGGTGTGTGGGTTTATTTCTGGGTCTTCTATTTGGTTCCATTGATCCACTATTCTGTTTCTATGCCAATACCATGCAGTTTTTATTACTATTGCTCTGTAGTACAGCTTCAGATCAGGGAGGGAGATACCTCCAGATGATCTGCTGTTGTACAGGATCATTTTGCAAATTCTGGGTTTTCTGTTTCTCCATATGAAGTTGAGAATTTTTCTTTCAAGGTCTGTAAAGAATTGTGTTGGTATTTTGATGGGAATTGCATTGAATCTGTAGATTGCTTTTGGCAGTATGGCCATTTTCACTTTGTTAATCCTACCAATCCATAAGCACCAGAGATCTTTCTATCTTCTGATATCTTCTTCAATTTCTTTCTTAAGAGATTTGAAGTTTTTCTCAAACAGGTCTTTCACTTGATTGGTTAGTGTCACCCCAAAGTACTTTATGTTATTAGTGGCTATTGTGAAGGGTGTTGATTCCCTAATTTCTTTCTCAGCCCTTTTGTCTTTGGTATACAGGAGGAATTCTGATTTTAGTGAGTTGATTTTGCATCCAGCCACTTTGCTGAAGGTGTTTATCAGTTGAAGGAGTTATCTGGTTGAATTTTTGGAGTCACTCATGTATGTTATCATATAACCTGCAAATAGTGATACTTTGACTTCTTCCTTTCTGATTTGTACCCCCTTCATCTCCTTTAGTTGTCTTACTGCTCTAGCTAGGACTTCAAGTACTATGTTGAAAAGATGGAGACATGGGAGCCTTGCCTTGTCTCTGATTTCAGTGGCATTGATTTAAGTTTCTCTCCATTGAGTTTGATGTTGGCTATAGGCTTGCTGTATATTGCCTTTGCTATGTTTAGGTATGTGCCTGTATCCCTGATCTCTCCGAACATGAATGGATGTTGGATTTTGTTGAATGCTTTTTCGGTATCTAAGGAGCTGTTTTAATAATTTTTAATCCCTATGACAACTTCTAGCATTAGTGTCTAAAAATCTCCTTTACCCTTTCTTTCTCATGGCCTTAACTTAGTTCCTACTCATGGCTATCTGGTGGCTCAGGCTTTGTCCTAGTTTGCTTTCTGTTGCTGTGGTATGATACTGGTGCAAAGCAACTTGGGGAGGAAAGTGTTTATTTGGCTGACAGGTTATGGTCTATCATCAAAGAATGTCAAGACAGGAACCTGTAGGCGAGAACTGAAGCAGAGACCACAAAGGTGCTCTGCTTACAGGTTCATTCGCTCTGCCTTGCTCAGATACCTTCTCAGACAACCACATAACACCATGCGCAGTGGCCCTGGCCTTCTTTCCTTGGTTAACAACCAAGAAAATGCCCAGCCTGATGGAGGAAAGTTCTCCATTGAGGTCTTCTCTTTCAGGTGTGTCAAGTTGTCAGCTGAAGCCATGACAGACCTCCAAGTTTACTTGGTTTCTGCATGTATATCACACACCTCTGAAACCCATCCTTGGTCAGTGTCCTTGGTGGATCAATGCCATGTTACTAGATATCAGAGTCCTCCAGATTTGTCTCCACTTCAGTCTCCAAACAACGCCTTTGCAGACCTTCATATTATGTTATTAACCAGCCTATTCAGCTCTCAACGAATGTCTATATGTAGAGAGAACCTATTAGCTGTTCAATGTCCTTACTCTACTGAACATTCTGCCCCTAGCCTCAGCAAGACAACTCTTCTGTTTGTCAAGTTTCAGAAACTTCTGCCCTACAGACCCTCACCTAGGAAATGATTCTTTAAGCTCACTCTCATCCCAACACTAATTTCAGCACCTCATAATATCCTCTGACAGCAATAAAAATGAGCATAATGATCAATTTGTATAAGAGCCAAAAAAGAAGAGTTTAGGGACATCATCCTTACAGAAAAAGGAAAATACATTTTTCCTATGGACTTCTATTTGTAGCACATAATGATTTTTTGCAATATTTAAATTATTTAATTGTGTTAAGTTATATATTTACAAAACACTGTTGAGATGCAACAAGGACCAGAACTGTTACTGCTTCGGTAAGCTGTAGGTAAGCTAAACAGGATCAAGGAGGGCTAACATAATGCTGGTTAAGGAACTTGTTTTTTTTTGGGGGGGGGGTAGTAGAGTAAAGCTACAGTGTTATCTATAGCAAGCCTTATAGGCATACGTCAAAGGAGAAATCATTTTGTTCATCAGTGGAACTTCAGCCAGGGTGGAATGGCCGTGCTACCAAAAGGTTTGCTTTCTGGTAACTTCTGTCAGTTGAAATAAGGAGATGTCTTTTCGAAAGAATGATCTTTAAAACATAAATGCGCAAATAAAATTGAACTAGCCATCTAGGAACATCTTGTTTAAGGAACATAGTAAAATATCCACAGATAATTAAAAGGTAATTATTTCATTGAATCCATGCTAGCTAGTCATGAAACTTGAGCTTGAGATATGCATAAATAATCTAAGCCACGTGCTTAAGCTTCCAAATGACTTTTTCCTTACTCATTAGAATTTCGTAAATATTTCCAAAAGAAGTCTCTATTACTTAAAGTAATAATATCATAGTAGTCACTTGGTGGGTAATTAAATACTGTAAAATATAAATATGTTGGCTCTCTTTTTAATTGTAAAAGAAACACCCCCTCCCCCCCCAAAAAAAACCCTAAAAACCAAAAAACATTATTTAGGTGAAGAAAATCTGGAAAAAATAGCGCATGTGCTATTTAATGTGGTAAAGCTTTCACACAGAACTATGCAGGAAAGTGTTTCCTGTGTGTGTCTGATCAAAGACTTAGTTTGTGAGTGAGTTGTACCTGTTGGCATAGAACTGTAATATCAGCTACATGAGGAGTTAAGCGGGGAGGTGGGGGGGGGAACTGAAGCAGGATGAGAATAGGCTCAAGGCCAGCAAGGAAACTCAGTGAGGTGGTGTCCAGTTAAAAATAAATAAGTAAATAAATAAATAAGGAATGGAGATGGCACCTTTGCCTAGCTAGTGTGAGCCCTATTTTCAATCCCTAATATTGAAGGAACAAAAATGCCATTGTTTGCCTTAGGTAAGAACTCAAATAGAAATGCATCAAAACAGAGCTGTTTGGTGCAAAACAAATAACATCATAATTCCTTCCATTTTTCCTTCCTGGTAAACTATTCAACACTAAAAGTGATCAAGTGACACATTTCTCTTCGCCTCTCTAAATACATCAGAGCCAGGGACATCTACAACCACAGCTGCATTCCCAAACCTGTCTACTTTAAGAACTCCATACTTCTGGGTCTGCCCTCAACATTCTAAGCATTAAGTCAGAAACTGAGCGGCCACTCCTATGTCTCCCTCTCTCACCCCCGCTAACAAGCTAATATTAGACCTGACCATTTCTTACCTGCCATAAATTATTGATTTCTCACATCCTCTACCCTCTCTCTCATCACCTTGAACCTGGTACAAAGCTATCATGTTAACAAAGATCAGGGTTATTGGAACGGCCTCCTCAGTGCTGCTCCAGATGCTTTTGTTCTGGGTTATTTCAAGAGGCACACACTGTCTGCTGCAATCAGCTTGACGTCCCCGGCTCCCACTGGAGGTCCAGGAGACTCAGAGTTACCACACACCATATTTATACTACGGGCGTTAGCATACCTTTAGGACAGAATGACTTGCTGCTGGTAAAGTTCACCCAAGGCCACCCAGTGTGGGCCCGAGTCAAGGAGCTATGCAGCTCCTTGTCCTCCGTCCTCCTTTTTATTATGAAAACTTTCGTGCAAGCAAATACTGAGAGGCTAGTACAGCAATCGCAATCATATCTTGCTTTCTATCACATTATCATTGTTGCTAAATTTGGAAGAAAGCCGTATGAGTCATGCCTCGCCTGGAGCATGCCACCCCACTAACTGGTATGTGCCCAGAACCCCCACCTGTCAAAAGAACGACTTTCACAGAGCTCTGTAAAACCAGAATGCAATCAAGATTTTCACAAGACGTTTCACTGTCATGTTTCTTCCATTGCTTTTTAAAAACACTGAATGGCTTCCTGGGCTTTGTAATCTCTGACACCAAACTCTAGAACCATCTATGCCAGGACTCTTTCCAAGGGCCCATCTGCTGGTGTCATTTAATTCACTCTCCATTTTTTATATCCTCTTACTAACTCAGAATTTGGTCTAGAGCTGGGCAATGGGAAGTTGGTGAAATAGAATTTTCACTTTCTACACTTGAATATTTTCCATGTGAGGTTTGTTGTTTCACAACACGTTATATCACAAGTCTGCCACTCTAGGTTTTCTTATTATTTGTAAAGTCTAATTGTAAACATTAATCCCTGGCTTCTAAGTCTTGCCCACCAAAATTATATTTTATATTACTTTCTCATTAGGGGGTATTATTCGGGGTGAAGTTTTGGCAACATAGGACCCAATGAGAACTCTCCAATAAAAGTTTATTTAATAGTTTTAGTGTCGATTATTAATGACATCATCTGCTATCCTATGTGAGCCATCATTCCCTCTATTTAGAAAAGCTGCCGTGTTTAGGTTATAAAAGGTCTCCTCCACTCTACCCGCTATGGGACCTTATGTGTCTTTCTAATGTCTATAAGTATCTGGCCCCCAGCATGGCGACATTGGGAGATTATGGAGCCTTTACGAGGTAAAGCCTGCTGGGATGACCTTGAACAACTAGAATCATGCCACTGAAGGTGAGAGAAAAGACCCCAGCACATTAATTGGCCTCACTTTCACTTCCAAGTAAGGGGTGAGCAGTTTTGATATGCCACATGCTCCTGTCAGGAACTGCAGCAGGACCTAAGGATCATGAACTAAAACCTCCAAAACTACAAGCTATAAGCCCCCTCTTCTGTCTACACACTGTTTCTCTTGGACATTTCCACGGCAGAAGAAACTAACATGCCACCCTAGCCAGGAACATCTTCGTAAATTTGCAGATGGGAACTTCTTCCATGGGCTACAACGAACCATGCTCATCACGGTACATCCTGCAATAACATTGCATATCTTCTGCACTATAAAGCAGCCAGAGTTACCTTCTCTGGGTACAAATCTCACACTTAACACTCTCACCATAGAACTTTAAGGACTTCCTACAGAGGCCTGCAGCTGCGTCTTCCTAAGGTCCCCAGTGACCTGGATGGCCTCGTCAGGCATAATGCTTCTCTTTGCTCTCGGAGTGATATTGCTGATGCTCTCTCCCTACCTCTATGGAGGACATAGAGTGCATAGAATATTCTTCTATGGTTATCTTCTCGCAAATAGCCCCTCAGAGAAACCTGACTTACTAACATTGCAGAACAGCTGGAGTTTATATTTATTTGCATGGTTTTTGCTTTGCCCCCACCTTGACTGGAAACAAGAATGAAACCATTTGTTCCTTTACCAGACACAGTTTCCAGCCTACAGTAGGGTGACTGATAAGCAGAGTAGAGAGTGAATAGTGTCAAATGCACAATAGAAGTACTCGGGGGGAAAAAAACAAGTGCAAAACAACAAACAAGCATATAAACTAGCAATCAGAGTCTTGAAAACTTATTTTGAGTCAAACGTAGCTAAAGCAGAAACATATCCCAAGGCATATAAAAGTTCACTGCTGAGTTTTCATCGATGTGGTTTTTTTCCCTCAGTTTTCTTGTCATTTAAATATATATTTTTTAATTTTGCAGTCATTCAAGATAATGGATACCAAAAGAACTTAACACAAAAATGGACAAAGTCTTCATCCATCTCCAAACATAATTTTCCTTTTCTCTTTTTTGTTTGTAAATTAAGGCAGTTCATATCATAGGAAACACACAGCACTATAGCAACAGCTGTATTTAAATGAACTGCTAGAACTTGGATGATGTTCTCATGCCCAACGTAGCTAAAGCTACTTATTGGCTGAGCTCTGTGTGGCTCACTTGCTGGATGTATGCAACATTTTAGCAATGAAGAAAATTTTCAAATAAAATAGAAACAGACCGCAAGATATTTTAAATGGGCACCACTTATAATATTTACATGTGTGTAGACTCACTAACACCCCAGAGTGTTAAGATAGTTTTAACAGAATGTGCATGGATGAAAGAGCATATTTATTTTTACAAAGAACTTAGAGACAAGTAGTAGGTTTTGGTTTGGTTTTGTCCTCACTAGGCACAATCAGATAGGCGGATTGGCAAATGCAGTCAGCCTCATGTAGGAAAACTACTGAAACACAATACAGCTTCTAGTTTGTGCTAAAATGGTCAGCCTTGGTGACACATGCCAACTGGACCGTGATCAACAGAAAAATACATTCAGGCAGTCTAATACAATTTCCAGATACCCCCCCCAACGGTGTGCACAACAGTTTCTGCTTTGAAAGATGTACTTTGCTACCAACCTACACATTAACTGATTCTGTTGAAAGAAATGTTCTACCCTGGGCTGCAAAACAATAACAGCTTGGATCACTTCTCTTATACACAAGGGCTGTGAAGCCTTTGTTACGTGAAGTCCATCTCTATGTCTCCTTGAAGTACATCAGAGACAATTCAGTCTTGTGCAACCAGAATACAAACTGCTTTAAGTTTAGCATATGCATCTATAAACTCAAAGGTATGCTGTCTTATATATTTTACACCATAAAGTGGTTTAAGACTCACATTCCCCACACACCAACTGATTGAGGCTAACGGAAAAAGCACACTGGGCTAGAGAACTTGAAAGCTCAATGTTTTGGGGTCTATCTGATCAATAACACTGAGTTATCAAGGCTGAGAGAGAACAATGTTGCCAATTAAATAGAATATATACATATAGTGCATTACATGAACATATAAGGCACAGTTTCTAGCACACGGTACGGTGACTTAAGAAATTACCAGAATATATAGGGAATAGTGCCAAATACAGAACGGAAGTACTTGAGGAAAAATAAATGTGTGCAAAAATCCAAACAACAAACATATCACTAGCAATTAAACTCTTGAAATCTTATTAGAATACAGTGGTAATTAGCTAAAGTAGAAGCACATCCCAAGGCACACGTGCCCATGCACACAGGCACGCACATACATACTCACACACCACACACACTAACACACACACACACATACACACATACACACAGCCAGATAGATAGGTATAGATAGATAGATGTAATTTTTCCACTCATAAGATTCTTTTGTTGTTGTTTTGTTCTTTTGAGAGGGATTTCTCTGTGTAGCCTTAGCTGTCCTGGAACTCACTTTGTAGGCCAGGCTGGTCTCAAAGTCACAGAGATCTGCCTGCCTCTGTCCCCCGAGCCCCAACCAAGAGCTAGGGTTAAAGGTGTGGAGCATCCTCCCTAGCTATCCCACTAGTAAGACTTTAACAACAAAGTGATTTTTTTCAAGAAAGCAAGATTAATTTGGCTGCCTGAATTTTGTTTATTTTTTGATACAGGCTCTTGCATGGTAGCTGGTCCGAAACTCATATTTAGCCACAGCTAGCTTTGAACTTGTGGAGAGCCTCCTACCACACCCTTCTGAGTGCTAGTATTATGGGTGTGGACCACTGTGCCTGGGACTTACCTGAATTTTTTGTGTTTTTATGTAGCAGAACACTCGAAATCTATAACTCCACAAAATGAAATATATAGAATGTGGTTGACTACAACTGTCATTTCCTTCATCTATATATCAGAGCTGTCCTGAAACTGTGTCCTTGTTAACACAGGCAATGAAATAGAAGGAAAAGATTACAGAAGACTAGGTACACCTTAATTTTCACACACGGCTCTCAATAAACAAAGGGCCTAAGTCTCTAGTTTCCTAAACACTTCCAATGCCTTCAATAAAGCAAATGTTAGAAGATGATTATCCAGGACTCACATCTGTGTTCATTGCTATCTGCTTTTTATCATTTTCTAGACATGAGAATGACCACGGTACAAAGTTAGAGTAAAGCGTTTTGCTGATCTCTTTTGATTCCTGTTCTGATGTTTAAACCTGCCCTGGAGCAAGGCCATGCAGGGAGGAAGCTCCCCTGTTTCAAAATTCCCTATGAACGGAAACGCCCTTTCAGTTGGAGGACCTCAGTGCAGTCTGTGAGACACTAAGGCATGTGAAAATGCCATCCGTCTCTGTTCTGCCCACTCACTAGTCAGATCTTCCTCAGAAATGTGTCCTTGACGCTGTGCTGGGCTCGCAGCATGCCCTTTGCCATTTCAAGGCTTCCAGTATGATGGGAATGAGAAATTAGTCATCACAGAAAATCACCGTCAACTTAATGCTTGGGTGAATTACAGAAAAGAAAGGAAAAGCCACTGCGAATATGGGAGGCCTAAGATAACAACACACCACTGTATAAAGTCAAGAAGATGCCATGGGAAACTGAAATAAGTGAAAAGGAATCTGGGCGAGGATTTTGGTAAGGCTTCTGAGAGGAAGCAGCCTCAGGCTGAGATGTGAAGCATGATCACAGACATATTGGGAGAGTAACCAGAAGTAATGCACAGAGATGAAAACGCAGCCCCTTCAGGTGACTAAAATAACAGTCCAAGGACACAAGGAAGTCAGTCAGGGGAGAGGGAGGTGGGTGAGAGGGAGCAAGGACGTGTGGGAGTAGGGGTGAAGGGGGAGGGATTGCAAGGAAAAGGAGTGAAGGATGCATAGGTGAGCAGATACAGGTGTGGGAGGGATCAGTGTGGAATGAAGCACAGGTGAGGCAGGGAAAGGCTCAGCAGGGCTTACTGGGGACATTTCATGTCCGTGGGAACAGCATAATCCACAAACAAGCTTCAAGGGGAGGGTGAGATAATCAGCAAGGGTTCACTTGTTCTTCTTTTTAAGATTTGGTCTGCTTTCCTGTTGATATGAACCCTGACCTCATTTTGTAAGTCTAGAGAACAGGACACAGACGTCTTCTATCTGCGTATTTCAAGCAAGAGCACGCAGAGCCAGGATCACCACCCAAAGGCTGCTGCTTGGTGACAGGTGCATGGCTGGTACCCCAGAGCATTGTGGGCGAATCTGTTAACCCACCTGTGTTGACTATCAGGGCTTGGGTAGACACAGTTCAGAGCAGTTACCCTAATGGGGCAAGTTTCTGTCAGTAATCGACAGAGCATCCCTGCCCAAACTTAGCTTCACACTTTAAGCTGATACCAATGTGTGTGTACAGTTACCACTTTTGTACAAGAGACACTGTTGTTGCTTGAACTAGAAATATCCCATAAATTAATCTATGAGCATCTTTTTTTTAAATCTTTATCACCTTTCAAATATTTTAAAACTTGGAAATTGCTGCAATCCAAAATTGATGAGTGTGCTAAGAATGTATGGGCTTGGAATTCGAATTTGTGGTGACTAGCTGATTACTTTCGCTCTAGGTTCTGAAATAAAACTCAAGCTCCCTGGGTGACCACACTGTGGGGACTCAGCACAAAAGCTGCAGTGAAGTAGGTCCTTTCTTAGAAATGGAACAGGCAAGGTGCTCATTTATTATTCATGCGACCTGTGCCCATGTCAACTCCTGATGAATAATTAAAATTAATCTCATTACAGAAGATTTCATTACATGATAATTTAATTAAATGAGAAACTGGCTCCCAGATGTTACCTTCCATGCCATCTTTTAAATAATGCTGATGATGACATGAGGCTTTGCTAGGTATCAGTGGGGCCTTAGGAGAGTGAATTATTTATTGGCTCCTGCCATTCTGCTGATAATAAATGCTATCGATCACAACTATGCATTAACCTTCCCCAAAGTCACACTTTCCCCAGATTTCTGATATTTTCACAAGTCTTTAATGGAAATTCAGGGTTTCCAATTTGTTAACTGTTTCATGAAAGGGCAGGGGTGGCCTAGTGGAAATTTTGCTCCAAGGAGCCTATGAATTTCATAGAATAAGCATACCAAAGGATCTCCGAATTAAAGCTGAAACTCCAAATAAAGGGGAAAGGATATTCTAATCACAACATTGTTTCTGGTTCAAATAAGTTCAACTATGCAAAGGAGCCAAATAGCATTACAAATGGAACTCTGGAATTTTGTTTGACTTGTTTACATGAGGTAACTTGGAATGTCTCCTAAGTAAAGGTACTCCCCCCAGCTCCCTCTCTCCCCTCTTCCTTCCCTTTCCTTTTATTTTTTGCCCACAGGCATCATATGCCACAGTTTCTAGTACCATGTGTTTCACTCCTGTACTGCATAGTGTCGTCATATCTTGATTGCTTTCGCGAGACTCTTGGAGGTGAAAATGTTCACCAAGACGTTTATTTATTCACATTTGATTAAACAAGGAATGCATTGCATGCCTTGTTTTGTGAAATGCATGCCATCCGTAAATTTTAAAAGGTAAGTATTTTTTTTTATTTGTTTGCCTGTTTAACTGATTTTGTCTTGTTGTGTTTCTGGTGCTGGGAATTGAACCTCAAGCTTGGAAAAAGCTGGACAAATACTCTACCACTGAGCTACACCACTGACAGCTTGTGAGCTTGTTTATTTAATCCATGGTTTCTGAGAAAATTGATTCCACTACAAAAGTTGTTAAAGACCAAGGTTTTAACAATGCCTCTTGTCTTCATGATTCAGATTCCCCTCAAGGGTGCTTCACACCAAGATCACCTGGAAGTTAAGTTCTGATCCCCCCTGTACAGGAGACTTGGGAAAGAAGTGGAATTTGAGAATTCCACAGTCTTCATAAAAAGGCATCATTCCACTTAGGGACTTCCAAACCTTAATCACCTTGACCCAGGAAGAAAATCTGTGACTGCAAAGCACTTTGTACTGTCATGGCGTTCACATACCCCACTGACTGATTCAGCAGCAGGATAAAGCATGGGGTCACTGCATCTCAGAGCTTGCCTTCTTAGCCAGCTCTGAATTCCTTGTAAAACCTCTAGTAAGTGGACACTCTTGACTTGGTTTTCACTCACAACTTTGCTGGGCAACTATTCTGTCAGCTGCCAGGAAGTCAAAAATAAATTGCATATGTTTCCAGATCATTTAGACCATCTATTCTCCTTCCCCCTTTTTTCCTTGCTGTTTCATTTAATGAACAAGACTACTTTTCTTGCCTAGCAGGAGCTCATTCCTCACTAGCCAAGACTCAAGTCCTCTTTCATATCATATCTCATCTTTAGAGTTTGTCCCAAACATATTAGAAGAATTATTTGACATATCACAATCATTCGTTTCAATAACTAATTTAGCACGCTGTTAATAACAGTACCTGGGAAGCAAAGGCAGATGGATCTCTGTGAGTTTGAAGCCAGCCTGGTCTATAGAGTGAGTTCTAAGACGACCAAGGCTACATAGAGAAACTCTGTCTTGAAAACACAAACATGCATGCATATACATATACATGTATATATGTACACACATATATGTGTGTATATGTATATATATGTGTGTATATGTGTTTGTATATCTAAATTTATAAACATACATACATATATATATACAAATTTTAATAGCTATCCTGTTGTTTATAGCACAACAGTTCATATGCTGTTGTGTAATATGGGTCTTATGACGTGTCTCCTGATGAGAAATGTGGACATGAAGTAGAAAAGGGGGGATCCTGACAATACTGAAAGGTTTGGAAGTTATAAGCACAGAGAGAATCATCAAGCTATGATATAGTTCAACTGGTCCCTCACTGAAGCTCAGGAAAGTGAGAGCTTGAAGGGCTTCAAACTCAGCGGTGCCAGTCCGAGACCTTAGATGGGCTTCTCATTAAAAGTACTTACAAGATTTAGACAAGGAAAGGAGGGTACATAGAACAGTGCCAGGATGGGGACATTCCTTTGCAGCCAGCAAACCTATATGCAGAACTGATTCAGATTTCCGTGTTTTTGAAGTTTACATGAAATGGAGCTCTCACATGATCTGTCAGTGCTGTTTCCACAGGCCAGATGGTCACCCGTGACAGTATAGTACATCCTCAACATCTGGGAATTTACCGAAACAATCTGCCTCTGACATTTAAGAATTCACAGGTACTGGGTCTTTAAAAGAATCATTTGTGTGCTTGTCTCTGTGTGTTTTTATGTGTGTGTAATGATATTCACATGTGTGCTTGAGCACATACATGACATGGCACATGTGTGGAGGTACTGTCAGAGGTTAGAAGAGGGCATTGCATGCGCTGGCGCTGGAGTTCCATGTGACTGAGTCATCCAACAGAAGTCCTGGTAATCAAACTCAGATACCCTGGAAGAGTAGCAAGTACCCACTCGCCTGTTGAGGCATCTCTTCCGCCAGGGCACTGGGTCTTCAAAGACAGCCCCTATACACTGTCTAATGTTTCTTACCTGTTTGCCCAAAGAAAACACTTAACTATGTTTAATTAGTGATTGTATTTTATAATATTTATCTAGAGGACAATAATTTAAATAAATGATATCATAAAGATGTTTTAATTCTGAAGATGTTATAATAATGTTATATATTCTTCAGCCTGGTCATTTGTATCATGTATTTCTCTTCAGAGAATGGTAGTGAGTACTATCATTTACTGAATAAAAAGCATGAATTAGAAGATTGACTATATTTATCTGGAAGAACTGCCGCAGCCATTTTACAGAACAGGTAATATTTGCCCACATAAAGAACAAAGGGGTACTTAATGAGCTGAATTAGTATCCCTGCTATTGGGTAGTTAATAAATGTTAAATCCAGCATTAGAAACTTACATGTACATGACTCCAAATTTTATATATATATAAAGTGTTCTAAATGCCTAACCTCATGATCTCATCCTGTCTTTGAATAGTGTACTCTGTTAACTTGGTTACTTTAGTATCACTCCTCTCAGCATGAGAAAACTGAGTACAATGAGACTAAATCATCTTCCTCTACTGCCTGGACTGACCTGGCCTCAGGCATGGAGTGCTTTTATCACATATACAGGAAACAGTTGTGTGCACTCATTCTGGAATAGGTGAGCATTATCACGTGTTCTTCTCCCTACAGATGCTTCATACAAGAGGATAAGCATTCCCAGTCTCACACATGCCCATTTGCTGAATCGGAGGAATATATTGACTCCAGGATTTTCAAACACAAGCTGGACCCAGAATTCTTGAGGAAACTGGGCAGCATAGCTTACTTTCACTGCTAACCTCAAGTTACCCAGTCTGTGCTAAGCCTGAAAGACCACTCTTCTTCCCATTTGCTGTAGCCTTGTTTTATTTTCATTATTTTTTGAGAAAATATCTTAAGGAGACTTTTTAAAAAGTCTAATATGAACCAAGTTGTATTTGTGATTTAACCAATGACAACTGTAAAAATAGGCATTTTAGCAAAATATTGAATTATATGATTCTTCACTGAAAAGAATCAATGTGATCCTACAATGGTAAACTCACAGTGGATGGGACCGTTCAGGAGCAAGGATTCACAAGAAGTGAAGGGGCAAGGGAGACAGCACCAGTAAGGAAACATCAAATGCTTGGTTTAGGCGCACACTGAGTTTCCAGAAAAGAAGGATGAGTGATAGCAGGCAGCTACATGGGCTCAGGAAAAAGAGCCCTTTGAGGGATGCCCACTACTGAATGATGCTTTGAGGTCACAGGAAGATGTAAGATAGGAGTGCAGAGCTTTGAAGAACAGTGACAATATGACCAGTCCAGGGGCTAGGACCTGATGCTGGCAAGTCAACAAGGTCTTGTGTACCTGGGAACAGGGGCAAGGGCTGTTACAAAGTAAGATGCAAAGTATTATTTATAAATAATATTAATGTGGAAACTAGTAAAATGGTCTACACCAGTAAGATGATATTTCAGTTCTGTGGAAGGGAAGGGAGTATATTACCCCAAGTTTGCCTGGGCTAAGCCATTTCAACGCAGTCCACTCCACACTGTCAGCTTATGGGCTAAGTTGTCCCTGACAACACACCAAGCTTTAGCTAGGGCTGGCTCTGGAACCAGACTGTCTTTGGCAGAAGGCAGAGGTCAATGCTGTTTCTATATGTGAGAAAATGAGGAAGAACAGAGGTTACACTCTCCTACTAAATCTGAACCTAGAAATGCTACAAGGGCTCATCCAATTCTTCCAAGAGATGGGTCTGTGAATCACAGGAGGCAATGGGAGTCCATGCTAAATGCAGCCTCAACATTGCAGTAGAGTGCCCATGGAACTAACAGCTACTGAGAGAGAATACTGGGAACAGAAGATCTGCGGCAAATCCCACCTGTGCTTATGCTAAAGTGACAGAAATCTAAAACGTCACACTCACCCATAATCACATTGCAGGTAGATGCTTTCCTTTCACAATGGCAAAGCTGAGTGGTTGCGACTAAGAGTCTATGGTAGGAACTGTCATTATCTGATCCATCCCTACCAAAAGACACCAGTCATTCTACATGCACACATTCACATGAAAATAAATGTGACAGTGAAAGGTTTACATTGTAATCTTAGAAAAGATAGAATGTACAACTATTGTACAGCACACCCAGATCAACCAGATCACAGAATTGATCTACTATAAACAATAGTAGTATTGAAATGGTCTACACCAATATGGCATAGTCAAATTCTCCAGATAGACAGATAGAGAAATAGATAGGTAGACAGACAGACAGAGACAGATAGATAGATACATAGATGAGAGAGTTCCTATTATTTAGACCAGGCTGGCCTTGAACTCAGATATTCACCTGTCTCTGCCCCCCAATGCTGGGATTAAAGGTGTGTGCCATTGCCACCTACCTGATAGGTATTTTTTTATACTCCAACATTATGTTTGCCTTCCCCCACATAGTATCAGTCTTTGGGAGTACTAAATCTTTCTTCACAGTTTACTCACCTAAGCAGAGATGTTGCACTGACCACATTCTGCCTGCCTGTGTGGGCATCTCCAGGTACCACAATGGACACTTTTCCCTCATGACCTAATCTGGTGTCTGGAACACATGCTGTGCTGACTGCTTTAGGAGGCTAGACTGTTCTGTCGAAATCATTCCTGAAGTATGTGGAGTGTGTTTCCAAGAAAAACTAGGAAAGTGTGAGAAACGTTTAGTAATTTAAATTTTTGAGGTGCTGTCTGATTTCTGATGAAAATTTTTCTATTACATTATTACTAATCCCCACTTAAGGAAGCTCACAGAGTCTCTCTCTCAATCTGTATCTCATCAGGACCTTACCCTGTGTCTGCAATACACTTCTGGGAACTACTGCGTGTCAGAAACTCTGCCCAACACTCGAGGCACACAGAATAATTAAATAATTATATAGATTTACCTTGGTGACAGAGAAAAAGTAATTCATAAAACAAATAGTAACTATAATCATATACTCAAATGTGAAGTTGGGAGGTAATCAAGTGATGAAATTTTCATCCAACAATGTGGCGGAAGCCAATAGAAATTGAGGCTTTCAAATATTTAAGATTTTTGTCTGGTTTCTTCCAGTGTTGGAAGCTGTGTTCACCTGTGAAGCTACACCACTGAGGCTCTGACAAAAGCAGACCAGTCAATAGGCGCTTTGTTTGCACCAGTATCCTATTTTTTTCAAATTGTCTTTAAAAAACATGAAGGGTTAAATCAACAATTTGTGAACTTGTTTAAATGAAGATGAATTTTTAATAAATGTAATGGAAGGTGCGTTTTTGCCTCAAAAACTATTTTATTCTGTGATAAATAAAAGTGGTCACTTGGATGTCTATACAGTACCAGGGATTTTGTGTTCTCACTAAGTTTCTGTCGAGATAGGCTTTAGAGTGTGTGGCAGTTCTTCCACACTGGTAAGAAGACTGCTGAAGTACCAACAGTGATTCCTCTACTGCTCTTGAGTATAACATCAGGCTAAAACTCTCATTGAGAAATGAAGTTTTAAAAGTGTTCATGGCAGACCGCGCTCCTGTTCCTTCTCTCACACATGAGCAAAGCACAAATAATCCTTAGATTATTAGAACTGAACTATCACTATTAAGTTATTACATATATTTAGTAACATATATATTTTACTGAGCTATGGATGGCACAAATAATTCCAACATAGGTAAGAAACAGAAAGTTATACACTGTTTAGATACCTAAAGTTTACCTAAAGTTCCCTGCCTTTAATTCAGATGAAGGTCCCGACCTATTCTTTCTTACTAAAAAGAAAATATTGAAAGAACCAACAGCCAGACCCCAGCACTTTCACTGAAATTCAAACTCAGAAACCTAGGCAACAGCCCCATGACACTAAGTCTCCTAGCTCCTCCTGGACGGACGTTAATTCTTAATGTCTTAATTACTTGCACTTTTTAAATAATTGAAACTCTCTAACCAAACAAAGATGAGATGGCTCTTTTTCTATCTGACCAACAGAATGAGCTAATCTTATTCTAAAGGAAGGAAAACAAGAATTATGGTGACAGGGAGATGTGCTCTTAAGTAGAAAAAGGTAAAGCTTGTGTTCACTATGAGCTTTTATGCATGCACATACACGCGCGCTCACACACCTCATACATACACACATAGAGAAACATACTTACGAACACACACACATGGATTTTGTGTTATGATATGTATATATTCATAAATTACGATGAAGCCTATCTATGCTGAAAACTTATCATGAGGCTGAGGTCATAGGCCTTAAAGATAACGGATTCTTGAGGACCATGTCTCATCCATTGCCTCAGCAGCAGCACGTGTAGCACACATGAAACCTGTAACATTAAAATGTGCTTATAGACCATGATCCTTCTTTGCTATATGCCTTAATTCAAAGTGAAAGAACCAGCAGCGTGATCTCGTCACTGGCCACTTGTCACTGGCCACTCAGTGTTTACAGACACAGCAGCTGGGAATTTCTCCTGGAAGCCTGTTTACACAATGCCCCGGGAGTGACAGAGTACAACGTAAAACTGCACACACACTCTCATTAGCTCCCCAAAGCTCTTACTACCAACATTCTTCTCTGTCTGTTTATTGAGAGATAGGCTCTTCTGCCAGATTTAATTCCATATGGATGTTAAAGAAATCGTATATAACCATTGAATAATTTCAGGAATGACACGAGCTTCAGGTCACAGACAAATAGCAGTCATCAACAGCCTTCCACACCAAATTTTCAGACATCAAACTTTTTATATTTTCATAATAATACTGTTTCTTGTAGGGCAAGCTATTCCGTAGCCTTGGGTAAAGAAAGGATTGTCTGTGACACGAATCCCAACCGTTTTATCTACATTTAGAGGAGGGCAGTTGTTTCTAAGTCACTGAGAGCGTGCAACGTTACACTTCATTCTCAGACATGTTTCAGTTCAAATAATAAATGATAGAGCAACTCCTGCTGGATTATCAATCTCCACATGCCCCACCTCTAATACGCATGACAATTAAATGAATGTGAAAAATTTTATTTAAAACTGCATAATTTGTGTGCATATATGCAAATATGCCTGTATCTGAAAGAAAGCTACCACAGTATATTAGAAAGCAATAAATAGAGAGGAGAAGAGAATGGAGGACAGTGACAGAAAATTTAAAAGTAACATAATCTGAATAAGCAAACTTTATCATGAAGCAAATGTAAACGAGAAAATTACACAAATTATGAATTGTTTTTAAATTTAAGAAGCAATGATTATTTTCCCTAGAAGATACACCCTGAAAGCAAAACCATGCAAAAAAGATATTAAACAATTAAGACACGGGGATGAAAAAGGAATACCCATCTATCACTCACCATAAGAAATCTACTACAAAAAAGAATGTCTATATCAAAGCACAAAGTTCAAGCCAAAAAGCATTAATATTGCTAAAAGGGACCACTGTCCCTAGTCAAAGGGAATCACCACCTTTATCAGCCTTTATCAGCTCACTATCAGCAGGATGCTTGAGCAGCAAAGTGGAAGTTCAAAACCAACAAACATGCAATCCTAAGACTTTCTTTCAGCTGGATTCATGCCATCAGTAGATATCTGACCATATCCGAATTTGGACTGGTGATTTGAACCCCAGAGGCAGAGACCCTGCTTGTGAAATCCTCATAATTTGATTTGCTCTGAGTACCCCCAGATATTTGAGCAGTTCCCTCAGATATTTGAGTATAGATACCCAGGGTCCTCGTATACATCCTGAGAATGCAGAGCTAAGAATGCTCAGACCAAAACTATGGCAAAGGAGGTAAGGCTTCTGACCCTAACATCTGACATGGGAGGGAGAGGGAATGACCCTGCACTTATGAAGCTCACCAGGCCCGCCAGGGACTCATGGCTTGTGAGTTCCCTCTGCATAGGCCCCTCGTGGAATGGTCTAAAGGTAACTTCTTGAAGGCATCCACTCTCCTTGGCTGTAACTCCCCTCATTTAGAGAGGCTTTGGAAATATTCTTATGTTCAGCTGATCACATTGATACAGCATGATTGTATAAAATCCTGAATTAGGCTAACAGATGTCAAAGAAACCCAGTGCAGGACTTACAGGAAAGAAAACTCCAAGTTAGAATCACTTAGTGGGGAAATGACAGCCAGACATGAGTATGAAAACTACAAGTACAACGAAAAGCAACGGTAATGGCATCATGAAACACATTCTGCTACTCTACATTTCAGTTGCCGTTAAGACCAGAATAATTTAAGTGGTTGAGCAAACTCAGGATGGTGGGAAGATTCATTGAATTAAAAGTACTACGGATTGAAGATTAAAATGAAGAGAAATAGAGTGAAGCAAGTAAAGCAGGAAGGACAGGAAGCTAAGTGTACAGGTGCCATGGGAACCTTTACTGCTGGCAAAGCCTTGATCCGTGGCCCTCTTAAACAACAAACACAGTGCACAGATGCATACACAAAACTCAGATTAAAATAAATAGTGTGTTTATACTTGCATGCGAATGGGTGAGTGGATGATTAGAGAATTGAGAATAAGACTGAAAATGGTGATGTGAAAATTCAGATGGATCCACAGCAGCTTCCTAAGCGGTTCCCCTAGAGAATGGAAACTATATGAAAGGAAGATGCCATCTCTCCTTCATTTCATGTGCCCAAAAGTAAGTAGTTTTATCCCAAAACATAATGCAGTATTTCACAATAATTTATACATTTGTTAATCTAAGCACATTTACTGAAATAAAGGAATAACTTCCAGTAATAAACCAAATGGACATTACAGATTTGTGTGTGTGTGTGCAAACACACATGTGTAGAAATGAGCTGCCTGCAGGTGTCTTATTTATTTCCCCAAGGCCTTTGATCTTTGGCTGGACTGAGGGCATTAATGGAGCATTACAATTTGGAAGAGATGTTTAAAGACAACACTACCTCGTGGAGACTGTCTCACCTCAATTTCTGCCTGTCGATTTCTTTCTTATTCAGAACAACCAAACAATTTACAGAGGTCTATACAATCTAAAATAAATAAAGGAAGCTTAGATTTCAACACAGGCCAAATCATAAAACTATGTGAGCCACAAGGACACACACACAAAAAAGGCATCAGAGTGCCTATAGCCTTGAATGACATCAAGGCAGTTCACAACTAGTGAGGGAACGCACACACAAGGCAATGAAAACCTGGACCGGATGGTTTAAAAGGAAAATAGAGAGAGGGATACTTCATGGACCTTTTAGCATGGAATGAGTCAAAACATTAATAAACAATCATCTTTAAGTAAGAGCCCAAAGGAAGGCTCAAAAGCCAATGTAAAAGTAACAACCAAAATTATAGCATGCTGTGTTAAGGCAATATTTCAGTTAAGCCTAATAATGTTTCTAAATTATCAAGTCTTTTTTTTTTCAGGAACTCCACTCTTTAGCACGTACATAAAACAAATTTGCCATTTAGAAAATGTTCTAATATATATCTATTTTGACCAACAGTCTTGTTAAAACTTGTTTAGTGATTTAATTCTAGAGCAAGTACATTATTTAAGGTTGTAAGGTTTTCCCCATGGGAACTAATCATGGTTCCCACTAAGGATAAATATTGCACATGTTATATTACAGCTAAGGGTCCCCAAAAGGACCATGTATTAAAATAACCAGATTGGTTCTATAACCGGGGCACTGGGGTGTGTGGGGGGGTGGGAAATGACATTGAGTCTTCTTCTCATTAGGGATTTAAACTTAAAAAGACTGTGAAACCCTGGTCTGTTCTTTCATTTTTCAGCCATAGCCATGAGGGGGAATGGTCTTGCCCTATCCTATCATGCATGTCTAACAGAGATGCTACCACAGGCTCAAAGCAGCCGGTCCAATAGCTGCAGATTTCACCTTACCCAGTATGAGCACAAATAAACCAGTTCTCTTTACAAGCTGGCTCTCTCAGATCTTCGTCACCACAGTGGAAAGCCAACTCACAAACCCCTCAGAGCCAATAAATGCAGCATAGTCTTATGAGATTATCAATATATATTTAGACTATTAAATGAATCTCCAACTAAGTCTACACAGCTATTAACAATTTTCTGAGGAGAAAATAAAGCTACAAGAGAATTAGTGAAGTGAGAATTAGAGAAATCTCTCTTATTTTAATACAAGCCCATATCTGCCCATACAGGGACTTCAGCAGGTCTTCAGACCTGCTGGGGTTTGCAGGAGCCCAAGAAGAAGAGGAGAGTGTTTGTCATCCACAGCTTCTGTTACACCTGTTGTTGCCATTTCAGAATACACCATGATCCTGTCAAGCCTACCTCTCTCTCTTTTAAGTTACAGCTCTAGCTGCTACTATATTGCAGTCTGAAGTTCTGTTGTGTGAAACATCTTTTCAGTAGGGTAAATCTAACCAGTAGCAAGAAGAAAATGCATACTAGAAGGTGGAGATGGGCATCCGTCCACGTCACTGGCTCTCACTGGGAGCTCACTTCTCATCACATCCTGGTGCCACATGCTTGCTGCTTGTGAACAGAATATAATCTCAGTTATGATTCTAAGCCCTGCATGTCCACTTTAGTAACCTTTATGGCTTCTATGTTTAACATTTTAAAAATAGTTTTCCACTTTTCTATCCTTTACATGCATCTTGCATCCCTCCTCTTTTACCATTTTAGGGATGATTTAGCAAATGTTCTGAATTTCAGGACATCTCACAGAGAGACAAGAGTTTTTATTCTGGGCCAGTGTTTCTCCATAAAATTGTCACTTGTGTATAACTTCTCAACTAAAAACCAAAGTGTGCGTGACTAGAGGAGTCCTGCACCTGAAGGCTGAAGTTGTCCTAAGAGGGGGAAACATTCGACTGTTCCAGAAGACAGCTGTAACACTTCTGGGTTAGAAGTGCTAAAAAAATATTCTAGAAACAAAAACAGACTTTACCATCGCTGTCTTGCAGCCACCCTGAGCTGCTTTGGCCAAATGTGGTTTCGTGGCCTTGAAACTAAAAGCCTCAAGGAATCAGGGATCACAGATCAGCACTGCCTTGGAGCCTTCCACCCACCTCATTCTACAAGCTGGCTCCTCTTCGTGGGGGTAGATTTTCCCTCAGTTTAAACATGCGGTTTTCTCTGGGAGTAGCTAGAGACATGCCACCGTTTATATAGAATGATCTTTAAAGTTGTATGAGAAAGTCAGTCGCCAGCCCAAATTACACACTTGCAATGGATGACGAGGGAAAGCAGGGGTACTTCTGAGCTTGGTTCATGGTGAACTCTAATTTCAGCTAGAAATTTCCAATGGTTGGGAGTTTCTACCACTGACTACCAAAAGGGAAGGGCTATGGAATACTTTATATACTTTTTTCCTATAAAACATTTTATAGGATAAAAATCTTTAACAGTTAAAGATGGTGAAGGCAATAAAGTAGAAATAAAAATTAACCATTTTTAACATTAGCATTTTATTAATATTATACTTCTGTTGCTATGTTAACTTAAATTTAGTTTGAAAAGCTTGGTTTGAGAGACTAGAATGTTTCCATGAAGAATTCAGCTTATTCCACTGTTCCCAGGGTTTAAAAAGAAAAAAAATAATAACTTGGTGTTTTATTATTACGTAGGAAAATTATCCCTCTTGATAATAAAAGTGGGTATGTAAGTATACATATTTTCATGAAAATTACACTAACAATAGTTAAGTCTGGCATGCACACCAGTGGAAGGAGTTGGTATGGCGAGCCTAAAAAAAAATTAATGTCAGAGATGGTCCCATTTTTTTTCTACATATGGAAGTTTATCTTTAGGTTTGTTTTAAGTACCAATCTAAATAGTCCTCCTAAAGTCCACAAATAAAAGCCAGCAGCAGAAACTGCAGTGCTTCCTGTAGATATCAATAACGTTTTTGTACGATACGCCAGTATTGAATCCAAGCACACAGTCATTCAAGGGGGCATAGAGTGCTACATAAATGTTTCTCATCCGTATTTTTTTCATAGCTTAGCATTAGATAGATAAAACTGAAATCATCTTTCAGTTTTTGAAGTCTGATTCAAAAGACATGAAAAATTTGCATCAGATGAATAATTTGCCAAACTTCAGCCTTCATCACTCTGACCACACATACCACAATCAAAAGCTCCACTCGACATTAAGAAAACCTTACAAGCTTTCCATCGCTCAAAAAAAAGTGATTTTAATTCACGCATAGTGGTCCATGCCTGTAATTCCAGCACTAGGCAAGCTGAGGCAGGGTTATCAAAAGTTAGATGCAAGCCTTGGCCCCTTAGCAAGCCCTTCTCCCTGCCATAAACATGAATCTTAATGTAGCAATAATCTTTAAAATTGCAGCCTTATGGTAAGGGTTAGTAGTTTTCTTTTCTTTTATGAAAAAATTATTTTGAAAGATGAATAATAAACATTTTAACACTGCCTCACTTAGAAAAGTATGACCTCAGAAAAATCTTTATGGAAAGGACTCAAGAATTCTGTTTGCTTACATTTTCTTCTTTTGGCGTTACTATATCTGAAATATCCTTAGTTTCTAATTATCTTACAAGAACCGCTATGAGGTCAGTGCAAGAGGAATAAACAACTGCTCCTCCATAGCTTGCTCTCAACCCCCACAGAGCCTATATTTTCATGCAATAGTCATAATTCTAATACAATTGTTGCACATCTGCTAAACTGATTCCTCAATAGGTTTAAAATAAAATAACTAAATGGGTGAAGAATGTAGCAAGCAATGTCTCAAACTAGCAGCTGTTTAAGGAAAAGAAAACAGTTATTGCAGATCTTTTTGTAACAAACAATGGAAAACAGAGTTCAATTTTATAGTATAAAAGTAAATTATTGAAAGCCAAATGTATCTTACTAACTGGATTTTGGTTATAGTATTTTGCAACTGGGCACTTAAAATAACTAGATTTTTTTCCAATTGAATAGCACTAATTAGTCCCAGAAAGAATTATGAATAATTAAATTATCTAAATTTGCATCTGTCTTTTTTAAACCTAGAATGTATACCATAGCGCAAACACAATATAAATATAAAGTTTTTAAAGGAACAGTTCTTCAACCTACATTTTTCATCTAAAATAATGGTAGTAATTGTTAAATATGAATCAAAATAAGGCATATAGAATGAACAGAGACTCGGTTTTTACTTGACACATACTGTTCTGAAGGCAGCTGGAGGGTACACGGCATCCCTCAAGCCCCAACAAGGAAGATGCATGAGAAGCTAATAGGAAAAAAATGGAGGTGAAAATAAGAAGAAGTGAGGATGGGGAAAGAGGATTCTAGTAGTTTATTAGGAGGAAGACACTGGTGATCTACTGCATGGGGCGTTGGGGACACCAGGAAGAATATACTGTGTACCCAAAAGGGCTAGAAGAAAGGTTGTTGAATTGTTCATCATAAAGACAAACTAAACATTTAGAGGTAGGTATGTTAGAACTGGTTTCAACAGTACAAGATGTATGCCTATATGGAAACATAAGATGGTACCAGCACAGCTGAACACAATAATCACGTTTATGTGTCATTTAAAAATAAATAAAACCAACATTAAAATAAGAGGAATATTGCAATATTCAAGCATTGGAGATTATTTCTGTATAAATAACTCTCTCTATAAAACCCCAAATACCCCTGCTCCACAAGAGGATGCAAAGTGAACACGAAAGGGAATACTTAGATGTCATACAATAAAGGGATGTAATAAAGCCATATTGTTCTATCTTAATATTGATCATTTTATTATTATGCCTTCATTTTATAAAATAAATCCCATCATGCTATTTTCACACATGTATATAATGTGCTTTGATCATGTTTTCACTAACATTTTTCTTCCCCTCATTTCTCCCCAACTGGGACCTTCCCTCTTCCCAAACGCTGCTTCTTCTACATTCATATATTCTATTTTTAACCCTATATTCTTAATGTGATTTTTTTTAATGTGGTATTTATGTGAGTCTGGCTTACTTCACAGAACCACAGGGAACCACTGCTATCCATTTTCCTAAAAATGCCGTAATTTTGTTGTAGTGCCTGAACTAAAACTATATCCTGAGAGTGAAATCCTTTAATAGAAAACGAAAAGAACACATTAGGAGGAAAAAGAGGGTAATATGAAACAAACAAGAAGATAAACACAGACAGGAAACAAGGAGGGTTTATACAGTGGATTCTCACTGGGTATCTAAACCACACTTCACGGTAGGCCGCATGCCCAGCAGTAAATGGTCAACAGGAAAAAATTCAGTGGTGGTATTATTGTGGATTTTTATTCTATATTGCTGTTGGAGGGCAGGTGTTTTTGTCTTTTGCTTAAATGAAAGTAGATGGAGGAGTTGGGAGAACCTGGGAGTAGCTGGGAGGAGATAAAGGAGCTAGGAGTGGCTGGGAGGAGATGGAGGAGATGATGAAGAGGATGGGGGAAATGATGGGGGTGATGGAGGAGAGAGAGGAGATGGAAGAGCTGGGAGGAGATATGAGCTGGGAGGAGATAGGGGGCTGAAAACCATGATCAGAATATATTATATGAAAAAAATTTAATAAAAATTAAAAATTTAAATAATGTTTTCAAAAATTATAAAGAAAAAGAGAAAAATATTCTAAAACTGGAATTAAACAACAGTATATGTTATTTAAATCTAATAAAAAGGAAAATTCAAAATATAAAAAATATAGTTGTTTCATACAAATATCAAAACTATGATTTTGAAAAAGTAATGATTTATAATCTTGAATGTATTTGCTAAAGACTAGACAACACAGCCAATGACTTTGTTGTAATTTGTGATGTTTCAAACATATCTTCATTAAGACTTGGAATGTAATTCAGGAAAAGAAACATTTACTAGCATAACAGGAGAATATTTTCAGGGTTTATCATATTTAATCACCTCCCAGGACTATTCCAAATAGCTTTTAGAGCGACTGAAGTCTAAAAGTCTCTAGAAATACTGTCAGCAAAACCTTAGCACATAAGCGACCCAAAGCTACCATAGGATAGGTAATAATTGTTCATGTCAAAAATAAAGCATTTTTACTTTACAATGAGACTGATAGTTAATTAGTCAAAACTAGAAGAGAATTATTAAAATTTACACTATTTCAACTTAAAACAATTATGTTTTAAAAAATATTAAAAGCTATATGTGGGCAGAAATATACCATAAAATAACATTGGTAGGAGATAATTGTGTAATTATTTATATTTAAAATAATTGCATATGTATGTGATTTAACATGCCTACACACGTGTGTTAAAGTCTTTCTGAAGCAGAGATAATTAATATAAAGTGAAATTCCAGTGATCAGTTAATATGTTGCTAAAAGCAAAGTGATTTTTTTCTTTTCTGTGGGTAGAAATTATTAAACATCTTATAAAGCAATTTCAACTATTTTATTTTTATTTTATGTATATATTTATCCACATTTTTGTATGTGTACCACATGCATGCAGTACCCACAGAGGCCAGAAAAGGGTATCAAATCTTCTCTAACTAAAGTTAGTTATAGATGATTGGGAGCCAGCAAGTGCATGATGGGAACAGACCCAGGTCTTCTACAAGAGCATCAAGTGCTCTTAACCACTGTCCCATCTTTTCAGCCCCTTATGAAGCAATTTTTAATCCAAACGCAGCACCCCACTTCCACACAGGCTTTTCCCATTAAGCTGATAAGTAAGCATCTTTTAGCTGTTCATCTTGAGGCAGTATGACTCCAGAGGAAATGATGTGAATGCAGTGTTCTCTTGGCCGTTCCAGAAGCTTCACACAGAGAGGAGATTGTTTAAGACTAGCTAGTCAGCCAGCCCTAGATGCTTTTCTGATCTTCTCCACCCATGCTGTCCACAGACCCTACCCTGTGCTTCTCTCTTCACCTATAACCCACACATCTCAGAATCTAAGTGAATAGTGCACAGCTTTCTGTCAGAGCGCCCCACCACAGTGGGTAGAGCTAAGTTCTCCAGGCCAAGAGCTAACCTTCCTTGCTTTCCTTGCAGACAACCTCATGATTAGCAACTGTTAAACAGGAGAAGATCTAACTCTGAAATAAACATTCACATCAGTACACTACCTGTCATAAATAGTTTTAATAGTTGTCTATTGAAGGAACAAAAAGCCAGAATATATGATTTATAACAAATTCTTAAGAACCACTTCTGAGAATTTTTGTAAACAGTACTGTCAATAAAACATGAAACAAAAGTTTTGTTGGGGAATGTTTACAAGGCTTTACAATAAAATTTCCTGTGAGTAAAAACTGTATGTGATACACCTAAAGAAGACAAACAAGAAAGAGGACCCTGGGTAAGATGATCAATCCTCACTTAGAAAGACAAATGAGATGGGCATTGGATGTAGGAGAAAACAAGTAACAGAACAGGACAGGAGCTTGCCACAGAGGGCCTCTGAAAGACTCTACCTAGCAGTGTATCAAAGCAGATGCTGAGTCTCATAACCAAACCTTTGGCAGAATACAGGGAATCATATGAAAGAAGGGGTAGTTAGTATGACCTGGAGAGGACAGGAGCTCCACAAGGACCAAATATATCTGGGCACAGGGGTCTTATATGAGAGATACAGAGTTTTTGAGGACAAAGCAACATGCGTTCATTTAAAGTCAGAATTTAGAGTCAGAAATCCTAGACTCGATCTCTGCTTTCCCATGTTGCTTGCACAACCTGAGCGGCTTAATTCCTCTCCTTGGTCTCTGAGTTGTCACCTATTACGGGAGGTAAAGTTTTTGTAATCATGAACACTGAGAGGGCTGACACGCTCTGGCAGTATTCCATTTCCTAGTAGACAAAAATGGTGAGTATGGCGAGATCAGCCTCATAAGATTGTTGCTAAGTGAATAGAACTAAAAAAGATCATCCTGAGTGAGGTAACCCAGAACCAGAAAGGCATGAATGGTATATACTCACTTATAAGCAGATATTAGCCATATAATATAGGATAACCATACTACAATCCACAGACCTCAAGAAGCTAAATAACAAGGAGGACCATAGGGAGGATGCTTCCTTCTCATTCAGAAAAGGGCAAATAGAGTAGACACTGGAGGCAGGTGAAAAGAGAAACAGGACTGGAGCCTACCATAGATGTCCTCCGAAAGACTCCACCCAGCAGCAGAGCAGAGCAGAGGCTAAGACTCATAGCCAAAATTTGGGCTGAGCACAGGGAATTTTATGGAAGAAAGGAGGGCTAGAAGAACCAGGATGGGACAAGTGTTACACAAGGAGACTAACAGAGCCAACAAACCTGGGGCCAGGGGCCCTGCAGAGACTGATGGACCAACCAAGGGCCATA
>CM053767.1:9280835-9338559 GCA_028658305.1 Pachyuromys duprasi
CAAACACTGAGTTCATGTCAGAGACAGCCCCTGTTCCCCTTACTAGGGTACCAACTTGGATACTGAACTGCCATGGGCTACTCTGTGCAGGGATTCTAGGTTATCTCCACGCATGGTCCTTGGTTGGAATATCAGATCCCAGAGCCCAGATTTTTCTCCTTGTGGAGATCCTGTCCCCTCCAGGTCTTTCTATCTCCCCATTCTTTCATAAGATTTCCTTCACTCAGCCCAGTTTTGTCATTAGTCTCAGCATCTGCTTTAATACCTCCTGGGTAGTCTTTCAGAGGCCCTCTGTAGTAGGCTCCTGTCCTGGTCCCCTTTTTATCCCTCTTCTAATGTCTACCCCATTTGCCATTCTGAATGCAGATTGAGCATCTTACCCAGGGTCCTCCTTCTTGCTTAGCTTCTTTAGGTGTACAGATTTTAGTATGTTTATCCTATATTATATGTCGAATATCCACTTATAAGTGAGTATGTACCATGTGTGTGTTCCTGATTCTGGGATACCTCACAGGATGATTTTTTCTACATTCCACCATTTGCCTTCAAATTTCATGATTTCCTTGTTTTTAAGTGCTGAGTGATATTCCATTGTGTAAATGTACCACAATTTCTGTATCCATTCCTCAGCTGAGGGACCTCTGGGTTGTTTCCAGATTTTGGCTATTATGAGTAAAGCTGCTACAAAGATGGTTGAGCAAATGTTCTTGTATATTTGAGCATATTTTGGATATATGCCTAGGAGTGGCATAGCTGGATCTTGAGGTAGCAGTATTCCTAATTATCTGAGAAAGCGCCAGATTGATTTCTAGAGTGGTTGTACAAGTTTACACTCCCACCAGCAATGGAGGAGGGTTCCCCTTTCTCTACATCTTTTCCGGCATGTATTGTCACTTCAGTTTTTGATCTTAGCCATTCTGATAGGTGTGAGTGAAATCATTGGGTCATTTGCAATTTCCTGATGACTAAGGACACTGAGCATTCCTTTGTTTCTCTGCCATTGGTATTCCTGTATTAAGAATTCTCTGTTTAGCTCTGTACCCCATTTTTAATTGGATTACTTGATTTGTTGCTTTTTAACTTCTTGAGTTCTTTATATATTCTAGATATCAGCCCTATGCTAGATATAGGGTTGGTGAAGATCCTTTCCCAGTCTGTAGGCTGTCATTTTGTTCTGATGACAGTGTCCTTTGCTTTATAGAAGCTTTTCAATTTCATGAGGTCCCATTGATTGTTGATCTTAGAGCCTGTGTGTGCTATTGGTGTTCTGTTCAGGAAGTTGTCCTCTGTGTCAATGAATTCAAGGCTCTTCCCCACTTTTTCTTCATTGATTTAGGCTGTCTGGTTTTATGTTGAGGTCTTTGACCCACTTGGACTTTAGTTTTGTGCAGGGTTATAAATATGGATTATCTGTATTTTTCTACATGTAGACATCCAGTTAGACCAGCACCATTTGTTGAAGATGCTGTCTATTTTATGATTTTGGCATCCTTGTCAAAAATCAGATGTCCATAAGTGTGTGGGTTTATTTCTGGGTCTTCTATCAATCCCATTGATCTACCAGTCTGTTTCTCTAGCACAAACTTTTTAAAACAGCACAAATGCTGAACGTGGAGACAGTGCTTGTGCACACACACACACAATGTGTAGACAAACACTTATTTTGGACGAGGAATCCAAACAGGGGTGTTCACATTATTCTGGCTCTGAATGTGTAGAAACTAAGAAAGACACAGTAATGTTAAATAAGATATCTGAGGCCAAATTCCCTTTGTCTTCACCAATTTGCCATTATTTTTGGCACTGACTTATTTTTTTTTCTTTCCAGTAGACATACACTCTAGTGCAGTGGTCACAGCTGCTTTGGGAATCAAATGATTCTTTCACAGCAATTACATATCAGATAATTTGCATACCAATATTTACATTAGGGTTCATAACAGTAACACAATTACAATTAAGATGTAGCAAGGAATAATTTTATGGTTGGGGTCACTACAACATGAGAATGTGTATTAAAGGGCTACAGCATCAGGAAGGTTGAGGACCACTGCTCTAGTGGTTAAATTAGTCCACTTTGACATGTAATTGTGGGGAAATAAGTTTTCAGCTCTTCCTACTGAAAAGGCGACCACAGTAGCATCAGTAGCAGTGTGTGATTCGAAATCTAATCTTGGTGTGTTAATGTGATGTCCATCCAAAGAAGCAGGATATCACAGGGTGGAAAATGAAGGATCCCAGATCTAGAGCAAGGAAAACATCAACCAAATCCAGAATATCATGTCATGACCAGAACTGAAGACAAACTTGAAGCATTCAATGTAGCATAAAAGGATTAAGAAGGTTAGTGGGAGACCACCCCTCCCCACAAAGTAAATTCAGAGCAATTTGAATATCAAATTGATGAGTAAGGGGAAAAGATTAGAACACCATGGATCTAAAATAGTCACTGAGACCACAATCTGAGAAAATCCATGTGAACAGATGCTGAGGAGATAGATTTTCTTTACAGAAAGACAAAACAAATAAAACCAAAAAACAACCAACCACAAAAAACTCCAGCAGCTCATAAACATAGAAGCAACAGTAGAATTTGGAAACAGACGTTCTGTGCCGTTCAGTATCATAGCTAATTTAGACAATCGTCATGGTGACTGATGGGCACCACCAAGTGAATGGCTGTGGAGAGGAGCTCTGCCAGGCCTGAAGGAATTCTTAATGCCACACGTGTCTCTTGTCCTAACTGGCCCTGCAAATTTGTGAGCAGGCAGATTAGGACTGAGTCCTGACCAACCCTCACTAGCATTTACTACTTTGCTTGGTAGGATCCGCTACTGTGGACCAGATGTTTTCTGTGGAGGAACATATTTTAAATCCACAAGTAAAGATAATATTCCTGGTCACATATCTTTTACATTTTCATTTGATATTGCAATAAATTGCCTACTAGTAAAAAAAAAAAACAAAAAGATCCACTCTACCATTTAAAAGTAACAACTTCTCATTGCAATGCTGAAAGATTTGTTCATGTTCTTGTAGTGCCATTACATTCTCAAAAATACGAATGCTTGTCCTTACTCACAACACAGTCTAAGTGCATCCAAAGTTTCTGATGGATTCCTGGCATTAGTCTGACAAACATAAACCCAAAAAATAGTGTCATAGATGGTAACAGAAAGACAGACTAATAAAAACTCAAAATAAACCTTAAAGATAAAACTGTTAATAGCATTACTAGACATCAAAAAGGGGCTACATCACCAAGGTCTTGATATACATGTCCCTCGTGAATCGACATACTCAATAACTAGATAATATGAGATGTGCACATTCACATTAAGAGTCTTTTCTCCTTCATAACTGGGGGAGCAGCTCCTGTATGATCCGTGTCATTGAGAATATCCCATAAATACATATTCCCAAGTGATAGGTTCAGTATCACGAAAATCTTTACAGGTTAAGGAGCTGAACACACGGATGCTGAGAGCTTTAAACAGCGCAGATGGTCAACCTCCGTTCATAGGCGCAAACAGATATCTGGCAAATAATAACTGAGAAAGGAAGACAGGGCAGTAGACGTGGTAGGAAACACACTCTAGGTAAATAAAAATATCTCCCACATCTCATAATAACGGATATTGTGGATTCCTTTCTGGTTCTTTCTCCCTGAACTTTTTCTCACCATGGGTCAAAGCGGAACAATTTTAGATAGACATGAATCTAGTAAAACCAATGACCTTAATGTTATCTCATACTTTCATCTCATCCATCAGCTTACAGTATTACCTCTACTTCTGAAGACCATCTGGCATCCTGTCACAACTGCTTCATACCTGATTTACCGCAACATTTTCTGGCTGGTCTTCTAGAGTCTCATCTCTCAGAGGAGAAGCTGACCCAGGCACACAGTGCTGACCCAGGCACACAGATTTTGTCTTACGCCTTTGCTCTTCTGACCTTTCTTCACCATATACTTGCTCTGCTCAGAGATAGTCTTCATTTCTACCCTAGAACATCACAGGTGTTCGCTTCCCCTGAGGAAGTTCCTGAATACAGTATGTGCTGGCTAATTTTATGTTAACCTGATACAGGCTAGAGTCGTCTGAGAGGAGGGAACCTCAGTTAAGAAAATGTCTCCAAAAGATTGGGCAAGCCGGTGGGGACATTTTCTTAATTAGTGATTGATGGGACAAGACCCATTGTGGTGGGGACGTTCCTGGGCTGGTGGTTCTGGACATGATCTGGAGTTTTTGTGAACTTTTACTTTTATCTGGGTGCAATGCATTGTTTCAGAGGATTGTTGTGAGATCAACTTCAAAAATAAATAAAACTTTTAAAAAATGGCAGGCTGAGCGAGCCGTGAGGAGCAGGGCAGTAAGCAGCACTCCTCTAGAGCCTCTGCATCAGCTCCTGCCTCCAGGGGCCTGCCGTGTTTGAGTTCCTGTCCTGACAGTGATGGACAACAGATGTGGAAATGTGAGTTATTTCAAGCCCATCTCAATGCTACATGGGTAGGAAGTTGTTTCCATCATGCTCAATAAGATTTTTGGAGTACCGCTTCAAATGTGTTTTCTAGTTCAGTTCAAATTCCCAGCATTAATTAGTGATTCCACCTATGACCGCACTGGGACAACACTTGGTAATCAGATGAAGGACTCATGGAACTAATCCCTTAAAGAAACCTTTTGAAGTTCAGATACTCTTTAAAACACAGATTTGGTATAACTTGAAAAAAACTATTGGTCAGAAATGTAGTACAGATGAATAGTATATTAGAACTCAAAATATTAAAATATTAACTTTGAGGCCATCAGAAACTTTGAATATATTTAGAATAGCACTTATGCTTTAATTAAGGATAAACATTCACATTCTTTAGAATATGGATGAGAATGCAATATTCTGCATTCACTGGAAAAGAATGCAATATACCAAATAATCCAGAAAAAGAACACTAAGAAATGTTACAACAATGCAATGTTAAATAGTTTTTTAATGGAATGATTGATCTTCAATTTCACCAATAAGTAGTTATTGCAATACTAAATGAAAATATAAAGGTATGTGAACAAAAATATTATACAGTGGACAAAGCATGTCTCTTAGGTGTTGGCAACAAGTTCCTAATAACCTTTTGTGAGGTTTAAGTCTATAAAGAACTTATCATGAAAAGACGGTCTCTGTAGTCCACATGATGGAAATCGCAATGATGGTCATGTCACAACTCATATGATAGAGCAGGAAAATCTATGGAGACATTTGTGCTTTACAAAGAGTGTTTCACGATGACCCAGGGGAACTCATCAAGATAACATTATGGGTGAAGAAAGAGATTCAAGGAATTTAAGATGATAAGAGACATTCCAAGGGAACTGAAGGTGTGACCCTAAGCAGAGTGTCCCTCTGAATATACTGCCCTCTTCCCTCCTGTTCCATATACAACTGTGTTAGTCATCATCAAGCATTTCTGAGAAGTTTTTGTAACAGAAAAGTTCCATTCCCCAAGTACTTCCCCACATAAAATATGGAAAATAAATTTATCCATTGCATGTATAAGTAATAAAATATACTCTTTAAGTAAATTCACAAATTTATGCAACAGTCATATTAGAAAAAAAAGTGATGCACTTTAGCAAAACAACAACAACAACAACAACAGGTGAGGTCTTTTCATGGATCATTACAGAATACATCCTAGATGAAGGGATGTCAATGATTATATTATGATGGCACAAAAAATAGATTTGAATTTTTGCAAAATGTAACAGTAGAGAGGGAGTAACCTAAGAATGAACAAGAGAAAATTCAGGATACTAAGAGGAGAAATGCACAGTACATAGAGGAGGCAGAAAAAAAGTACCTCAGGAATGTAATGCAATAGAGACCTCAGAGAGCGATGAGTAAAGAGTCAAAGAGAACAAGATTATAATGAAAATATCTTGGATTAAAATAAATTTTAATGATTTTTAAATTACAATTAGCAACAATTAAATGAAAGAGAACTAATACACTGCAACAAGTAATAAAGACAAATACCAAAAAAACTGAATAAATATTTTTACCCTATTAAAAAAATTGACAGAAATGGAAATATACAATATCATGAAAAATCACTTCAATCAACCAACCAACAAACAAAAAACAACAACCAAGTTTATATAGTAAATTTACAGGTATGTGCATGATATATTTCTTTGCTGAAAAATGGAACAAGAAATGGATGTTTACACGAGCCAGTTACTATGTTAAAATATATTACGACTAATATAATAAATTTTGTTTTGGTAAAAAAAATTATCATGTGATAAAAAAGAATGGGTAGTTAGGTAATTTCTGTGAAGTGGGAAGTGTACTAGTGAGTTTCAAACTTGTGTCTGCACCTCATTATTCTCACTGGTTCTCCTTCAGCCTAATCACAGTTATGGAATGGGAGTTGGGCAGTGAGGTTTTTATGCTTTCTTTTTTTATTATTTTATTTTTTACATTTTATTCATTTTATATCTGGATTGTAGGCCCCTCCATCAACTCCTCCCGGTCCTACCCTCCCTCCATCTTCTCCCTATCCCCTTCCCCTAGTCCACTGAAAGGGGGAGTTCTCCTCTGCTATCCGCCTTCAGCTTATCAAGTCTCATCAGGATCTCTCTTCCACTGAGATCGCATCTTAGGACAATCAGAATGGCTAAGATCACAAACAGACACTGTCTCTGACATGAACTGATTGGCCTGCTCTTTAAACACCTCCCCATGAGTGGGGAGCAGCCTTACCAGGCCACAGAGGAAGACAATGTAGCCACTCCTGATGAGACCTTATAGACTAGGATCAGAAGGAAGGAAAAGAAGACCTCCCCTATCAGTGGACTTGGGGAGGGGCATGCGTGCAGAAGGGGGAAACATGCGAGGGATTGGGAGGGAGGAGGGAGGGAACTACAGGGGAGATACAAAGTGAATAAAGTGTAATTAATAAAGAATTTAAAAAACTCAAGTGACAATACATGCTGGAAAGGATGTGGAGAAAGGGGAACCCTCCTCAGTTGCTGATGGGAATGCAAACTTGTACAACCACTTTGGAAAGCAATCTGGTGCTTTCTCAGAAAAAAGGAGATAGCACTACTACAGGATCTGGCTATGCCACTACTGGGCAAACACCCTAAAGATGCTCAACCATTCAACAAGAGCTTTTGCTCTTTCTTTATATTTAATTAAGTATGCAAAGGTTTTCCAAAAGTCTTGAGGTTAAAATTCTAGGGTTCTTCCTCTATTTCTACTTGAACCCGAGGATGTTGTTCAATGGTGTTTTAAACTCTGAGCAAGGCAATAAAGAATTGTCACCTTTTAAAATTATCAAAGACTAAGCATGAAGAGTACAATTCTCTCCCTTTCCTTACATAAATGTTGACACGTTCAATCTAACAGACTCTAACAGCAATGCAACATATACTTTATATTATATACTTTATGACTTGAACTTTCAATACATGTTCATAGAATGGAGACTAACACCTAAATGCATAGCTTATCTGATTTTGTGTTTAATAATGAAATTGTATATATGCACATATAACTTTAGTTCTTGCATAAGGAACAATAACAAATTAAGAGGGAAAATTAGCCTAGATCAAAATACTAAACCTCCTTAGCAAGAAATGTTTAGCGTAAAATTTAAATCCCTGAAGATTAGTAAATTGATTCAACATTTTACAATCGGTACACATAATCAGAAATTATCATTAGTTATTCCTGATTACTACTGAGGACTAATCTATATACCAAGTAATGTGTATGAAGCACCAAAAAAGAGAGGGCAGATAACATTATAGTAAGTCCCATCTACAACAAACTCTTTACTTTATTTATAGAAAATTCCTTCCCTTTCTCATGAGATGCCTAAAACCACAGCTTGGTATAAATGCTATAAACACTACACTTTCTAACATATATGTGTGTATACATATATGTACATATGTGTATATATATTTATATATGTATATACTTATGGCATATTTTAGTTTATATATTAGACACAGCAAGGGATGAGTATAATTAATAACTAAAATGACATTTATGAAAAGGTGCTGTAAGTTATTTGTGTCAAGTTTCCCCTCAAAATACCTTATCGAACCAGGTATAAGGGCACGTGCCTGCAATACATGCTTTTTGGACAAACTAAAGAATGAATACCCTCTCAGGTCAGAGTTTAAGACCAACCTGGGCAACAGAGAAGGATGTAAACTTGTTGGACTATGACAACCCTTCTTTGTGACCACAAGAGTGTGTCCATCAGCTGATGTGAGGTGGGAGACAGGGCTTATGACAAAATGGTGGGCTGGTTTATAATATGCTCCAACACAAGCACCATGAAACCCATATCCATTCCCCAAGAGTCTGGAACCAGAGGGAATAGAGACTGCTACTAGGTAACTAAAAGACAGATAGTAAGTAAAGCATGGGCTTCTAGACAGAGGGACGACTCGCATCCCAGGAGAATGAAATAGGGGACATGAGATTTTATCAATGTACTTAGAACGATTCCTGGTTGAAAGCATATAAGCTGTTTATGTCTGGGACTTTCCATTTAGTATTTTTGGGCCATGGTTAAACTGCATGTACCTGAAACCTTGGAAAGCAAAACTATGGCTGATAAGGTCTACTACAAACATCTAACAGATGAGCATTCTGGAAACTCCTGTTGGCTTCCCATCACAAGATATTTACCACCACCATTTAAATACCTCTTGTGGGTCTTCACAAAGGCTTTCACTCACAGAACTATAGTCCTAGGGCAAGATTCAAGTTCTTTAATTCTCAATGAGTCTGAAATAATCCAAGATGTAAAAGCAAACAAAATGAGGGGAAACTAAATCAGCATAAGTAGGGTCATAACCAATGAAGGCATGTCTTCGTAGAAAGAAAATAAGAAGTTCACAATACACAGGATGGATGGAACATCCAGACATGAATTCGTATGGATAATATCATGCAAGCACAGAACACTAGGAAAGTGATAGCAGTCAGCATTGGAATGAGGAGCATAGCTGTATGCAAGGCTCGTGTAAAGACTCCTTTTCTTAAATGTGTGGGCCTCCATTCTTACTTTCTCTAATATTAATACTTGAAGATTGTTACCACATGACACCTATTCCATATTTTTTCCAGTGAACATCATCCCTCAACTATGGCATTATAGTTAAGCAGTATGCAAATCATATGCATATATTATCAATTTAACAATGATACTGTTGTTAAACAATTAAATGCATTTGTTATCAAATACATGCATTTTACGTGATTTAAAAAAATAAACCTGCTAGGGAACCCACTTTCAGACTGAGCTGCCATGGCTACTTCTGTGCAGGGGTTCTAGGTTATCTCCATGCGTGGTCCTTGTTTGGAGTATCAGTCTCAGGAAAGACCTCTGGGCCCAGATTTCTTGGTTCTGTTGCTCTCCTTGTGGAGTTCCTATCCACTCCATGTCTTTCTATCTCCCCCTTCTTTCATAAGATTCCTTGCACTCTGCCCAAAGTTTGGCTATGGGTCTCAGCATCAGCTTTAATACCCTGTCTCTGACATGAACTCAGTGGCTGACTCTTTGATCACCTCCCCATGAGGTGGGGCAGCCTTACCAGGCCACAGAGGAAGACAATGCAGCCAGTCCTGATGAGACCTATAGGCTAGGGTTGGGGAGGAGGACCTCCCCTATCAATGGACTGGGGTAGGGGCATGGGAGGAGAAGAGGAAGGGCGGGTGGGATTGGGAGGGAATGAGGAAGAGGGCTACAGCTGGGATATAAAGTGAATAAACTGTAATAAAAAATTTTAAAAATCTGCAGAATCAGAATTGTTGGATGTATTCAGAGGAGAGTTATCTAAACTAAGAGTGCAGCACTAAGAAGTGTAAAGACATCCTTAGCAACTTCAAAATCAATCACACTAAATTTTCACATTTTTTGTTGAGTAAATATTTTAACTTCCTGTTCACAATTTAAGTCCATTGTTCAATTCCGGGTCAAAATGAAGTGACCCAAATACACACTCTGTTATATAAAAGGTCCAGGGGATGAAATTACATCTTTCTCTAATAAGGTTCTTTGAAATTCTATACTAGTGTAACTTAGCAGCCAAGTTATTTGTCTACCACTAATGCTGATTGAGCAGTAAATAATAACCAGGAGAAAAACAAACACATAAAGTAGGATGCTTTACACCTTTTTAGTGTTTTGAAATGACCCAAGCTGTCAATTTCAGCTAGAGTTCAAATACAATAATTTAATAAACCTTTATATGATGCAAAAGTTCATCTGTGTGTTTTGTAGGGCCTTATACAAATGTCAAGAAACCCTGAGCAAAACTACTGTTTCAAACTTCAGCTTGGGTGAATCAAGCTAAAGTGAATCAAGAAACCTTGCTGCTCTATGGTAGGGAGCAACAACCCTGTCGGTCCAACTTGCCTCCGTAGCATAGAATTTGGAGAGTGTAATCTGTCCCTTCCACCTATGCAACAAGTCCTCCAGCCCACGCATTAAGTATGGCAAGATGAAAAGGAGATAAAGTGGGCAAGAAATTTATTGCAGAAGAAATGAGCGGGCACTTCTGAACCTTCTACCTTGTAGAAAAACTATCATGTGCTCTAAATTCTGCCTAACGTCTTCTCATATCATCAGTAGATTGTCATCTCACATTGTTCTCGGTTCACTGTTTTCACATGGCTTTTGGTAAGGCAAGTCTATGAATTAATAGAAAGGGCAATAAGAAAAAATGAAAACAGATCTAATATTTTCCATCTTATGTATAAAAACTTAAAACATTGCTGAAGACTTTTTGCTAAAGGCATATTTGGGGTTGGGGAATAAAAAAAATATATAAAGCATCTTCCACTCAGATATTTCTAGCACTTAGATATTGCCATCTCTTGATCTAGGCATTTTAGGTTCAAATTCTACTCTTTAACCTACTAGCAAGATGGCCCTCTGGACTAGAATCTAGGGACATCAATGTCCATCTAATCATATTGTTGTGATAATAAAAATGTTTATTTACTTACATGCATTATGTGTCCATTTATTAATAACATTGAAAAAGGCCATGGCAGCCAGAACATGCAACAGAAAAGTCAAGGTGGGTATCTGGGGTTCAGGCCATAGGTGTATGTGACTATTCATGTATGTCTGCTAAAGCTGAGGTTAAATGGAAGCCAAGCAGAATAGGAAGTTGATGTTTGCTCTCTTTTTCAACTCTAGTTTGTTCTTTGTATTCTGTAATCTTCTTCCACTCTGCTATCCTAACTCCTGCTATGAGCTTTCCAACAAGTTAACCCTTACACCGCTTTTCTAAATCCTGAAGAAATCTGAAGAGCGAGTCCATTTAACTACCGTAAGAAAACACTTTTTAAGTCTATGTCAAATAGCCAGTCTTATACTCTTACCAAACTTTATTTGGTTACATCAATAAAAATAGTCACCTTTGTTATTGATGCTGGTATCCACTAAACATCACACCAGCAACTCCTTCACTATTCTCAAGTTGTTTTCCTCTTTTCTTATTATTTCAATGAAAAACCACATAAACCTTCAATGCCAACACATAGTCTTTAAGTCTTATTCAATGACATGCATTTTGCTGGAACTGAAAACACCTGAATTATTTATGTACCGAGTTTCAAATCACCTACCTTTTTTGAACAATGGCTATTGCAAATCTTCTTTATACTACTTAAGCCCTTGATCCTACCCTGCTCCCATGTACTTCCTGACTGTGTATGAACAGATGTACATGGCTTCAGCATACTGAAAAAACTATTGCCATATGGAAAAATGCCTTGGGATTCCTGAGGAGGAAGGTCTAACATTCCTAGAGTCAGAGTGTGAAAGCCCTCAGCCATCAAATTGTCTTCTTTCTGTTCTCCATCAAGTCCCATCCCCCTTAGGCAACAACCTGCTTATATGATCGGTGCATGGATTTCTTCTCAAACCTTGTCATCGGTTGCACACAGGTCTCATTTAAATTACCACCCTGTTTCTCCTTAAGCCTCCAAGCTCTCTCTATGACTTTCTTATTGCCACATTTCTAATGGGACTTTATTCTGAAATGCCACTGATGACCTTGCAATCAACTTTTTCTCAGTCCCCATATGCTTGACCTCTTCAGAATACTCAGTGAGAGCCACACTTCTAGAAAGTTCTCTTGTTCTGAGAACTTTGGTCACACTAGTTATCTTGTTTTCTCTCAGCACGTCTCAGTCTCTCTCAGTTCACCTCCTCTATTACTTCATTAATGTGCTAGTCTCGTACATCTGTGCTCATCTTCTGTCCTTGTCTTAGACATTGTTTCTTCTCAGAAGCATCCCTGAAAGAAAAGACCGTTCTGCTCCCTATTGGCACCCAAAGGCTCACATGGCTCAACAGAGTTTTACCAATTGATAGTTTGACATCTTCTGAAAAGCCTTACATCCAAACACACCTTTCGCGTTCTTCATGTCACTGACTCCCACTCCTGAACTCTGGTCATGACATCTCCAAAGACTTAAACTCCATAATAATTCTTTTCTGTCTCCACTTCAAGACCTACCATTTTTTCTACTAACCCACTCCAGCTAGTCACAGAATTAAGCAGTCCCTCCTCTTCAAGATCCTTCCTCGATCTTTGTCTTTTCCACTGTCAAGTCATTACTTTAGGCCACAGACTACAAGAACACGAATAATGACCTACTACCCTTTTCTGTAAAGTTTTATTGCATATGTTTGCATTCTAAATTGATATACATGGCTGACTTCAAGTGATTAGTTCATATAGAAATTATGACTAGAAAATCAAAACTACGATATATGATCTTTTCTAGAAAATCTTTCCCAGTGACCCTCCATTTAGGTCTTTTGAGTTCATGCATAACCAGCTTTAAGTCCCCCTAAGTTACCCTCCTACTCCTACTTTATAAACGTGGTAGCCTTCTAGGTTTCACTTCATTTCCTGCCATTTTCCTAAACTTTATTTCTTCACAGACACATCCCTATAATGAAAACTTCCTGTTGGTCATTAACATTCCTACCAAAAGGTTAATTGTCCTAAAATACTATTTAACCATAATGCTTTTTTACTTAAAACTTTTTACTTAAAACTGATATGATTACATCTGAGTTGTAAGTTCAGAAACAGAAGGTAACATCATCTAACATATCTCTAATGCTGTACAGTAGTGACACCAAGATGGATGCCCAGGAACAAGGCTATACAGTTTGGCTTTAAAGTTCTTTTTACTCTCTTCTTGGTTTCTCCATTGTATTGCCCATTCCCAAATCTTCACACTCCTAACACTTCTAATTTGGAAATTCCAATCCATCCTGGGCACTTAAAAAAAAAAACCTTAACTCTTCTATTTTGTACCTTTGAGACATACTTATTCATCATGTTTCTAAGGGTTGGATGTATTGTATCTAAGATAACATATCCGGCCATCTGAAGAGCAATTGAATCCAGATGTGTGATGGGTTCTTGACTGAATTCCAGATGCAATGTGCTCTGGTGGAGCCCTTTCCTGATGATCAGACAGTGCTGCTCTGGACTCTAATCCATTACTCTTGAAATACCTTGTTTTCCTTCATATACTTTGTATTATGTTTTTGTCTCTCTGTCCTAGGTCCCTTAATGATGTTTTACAGCATGTTGTATTAAAAGTTCAAGAAATCTAACTCAAGTACTTTAGATACTATATTCAAGATTATAAATAAGCAACTCCTTGAAGTCAGGAGTGCTGCAGATCATGGTCCTTCATACTCCCTCCCTTTGCAGGAGATGTTTGGTAATGAATGTCTCAAGACTTTTAAATTATCATACAAAAAGGAAGGGGCTGCTACTGACATCTAGTGGGTACATATCAGAGATACTGCCAAGCATCATACATTGTACAAGACAATCCCCCCACTGCCACCCCACTACAGAGTTAGCCAACTCAAATGTGAATAATATCGAGGACAAGACTCATGTTGCTATGGTCAATTCTTTGCCAAGATAGGATGCCTATATATCACATCTACAGATATAGTAATGAGACACGATAACTCTTTGCTTAGAAATATTTCAACCTATCTATCTTATGGTTTTGGTGACTTTGATGGAAATCTTGAACTGAATGATGTACTAGCACCTGTTCATAAATGTATGCTGGTCCTTTCTACCCTGTGATATAGATGAACTCAATAATCAAAACCTGGGTATGTGATTGCTAAAATTATAGGAAGGAAGCACAACAAACAAGAATTGGCTATGTTTGGAACATACACACATGAAACAATTCAGACTTATGAGTTCTTGCCATAGGCTTAAGCAGTTATCTTCTATCTTATATAAACTGTCATCTCGACCACCCTTAAATCTGAAGTAACCAATTACTGCATCCTTTTCGTTTTTCTCTATCTAGACTTAACTCTTTTGGTAGCTTCCATCAACTTCCTTTCTCTAATTGCTTCTGGTACTCTGAAACCCCAACTCTGTATGTCCAATCTAGCTTCCATATTTTAGTTCTAGATGGTGATATCTGACTAACCAACATTTCCTCTTGATGGCTAACAGCAAGTAGAGTTTCTCATGCCTATATTAGTTTCAAGAGAATCTGTCCCCCACTCAGTGCCTCAGCAACCCAGCTACTTCCCTATTCATCACCCTAGGGTAGTGGTTCTCAACTTTCCCAATGCCCTCAACCATAAAGTTACTCCACTGCTGCCTCATAGCTGTAGTTTGCTATTGTTATGAATCATAGTGTAAATGTCTCATACACAGGATATCTGATATGTGAACCCCAAGGGTGTCATGGCCACAGTTTGAGAACTGCTGTTCTAGGAACACAGACAAACCAAAAGAATATGTAGGAGCTTTCATAGTCTCAGACTGGAAATGACACCGATATTCTATGTCCTAGTATTTCAGACTAAAATATGTTATGTGGAGTGGTCCTGATGGAAGAAGACAGGGAAGCACAGAATGATACAGGAGGAAAGGAGATTGTAGGATGAGGTAACTAAAAATAACATTGTGTCTAAAATGCGGCTCCTAATCTCCATCCAAACTAGCCCTTTCAAGGTCTTCCATCTCAGCCAATGTCAACCATATCCCTCCCAGTACTTAGGACAAGGAGCAGAAATCATTCATGATTCCTTTCTTTTTCTAACAGTGTGCATCCAACACATCAGCAAGAAGCCATCTTATTCTTGTCTTTAAAACAGTGTGTGCATCATACACTTCTCACCACCTCTACTGACAGGTAAACAAATAATACTCTTCTCATTACTCTTTTTTTTTTGTCCTGAAAGCCAGGGTGACCTTTTAAAACTTTCATGTCATAGCATGGCCTTAAAAGTACTTTGCATGGTGCTGTTCAGAGAATGTCAGCTTGTTTTATCCTTGAATTATTCTTTTTGCCATATATTTTTCAACAGGTTACATGACATTAAACTTTCCTGTTTCTTGATAATTGCTCAAAAGTCCTTGAGCTCAAGATCCACCCCCCCCCATTGCTTTAGATGCCACTAAGCAAATGCTAAACTTCCTGGAATAACCAGGAAACACGTCCACATTTCCACGTAGATAATCTCCGTGGTCTCACCATGCCCTTGTCTATCACTCCACCAGCTCTGGGCTCCTCAGCCTTCCTCCCCAAGTACCAGGTGTCTATCACACTGAAGACACTTTCTATGGCTGATCCCTCTCACCTGAACCCCTTGTCCCAGATGTACATATGACTACCCCCTTCATTTCATTTGGGTCTCTGCATGACATCTATTCTGCTAGGCCTTTCTAATTATTTTTGCAAACCACAGCAGCCCTTCACCTACCCAACCTGCCCCTTGAGCACCTCCTACCTTCCTTGTTGATCTATTTGGGTTTTTTTTTCTTACATTATTACTTTTCACTAATTTTGTTTAATGCTTTATACTACACTAGAGTACAAATTACAAGAACTGTAATGTCTTCTGAATTTGTTTAGCAAATACTTTGACCCCTTACACCTTGCTTCAAATACAGCCATGCTCCACAAATAATCACTTAATAAATAAATAGGTAGCTGTCCAAATCCATTTTAAAACAACTAAAGAATAGACACTGATGTGCTATCATGCCAACACATGCTAAACTTAACTGTGTAGCAAGATAGAAATGTTTGTGGCGTTATCTTTTAATTTATAGTTGAGCATGTTTCCTAGACATCAGCATGTGATCTATGAATATTATTTGTGGAGACCCTTGAATCTTATTTAATTCCATACATTTTTCAGCCTTAAGAGCCTCTCATTAAAGCATTTACTGATGAAGACTGTACAGTGGGTTTATAATTGCAGTGGAATAATTTCCATTTCTCTCCCAGACCCATATTTAATACACTTCATTGCCATTTAAATAAACTGTAATCAAACTGATTTTTTTAATTTTATCTTCCAATCAGTTCTCTTTTTTTACATTTTTATTTTATATTAATCACAGGTTATGTACTTTATATCCCAGCCATAGCCCTCTCCCGCATTCTCTCCCTATTTTTCTCATCCCTCCCTCATCTCCTCCCTGCCTCTTTCCTAGTTCGCTGATAGAGGAGGTCCTCTTCCCCTTCCTTCTAACTCTAGATTATCAGGTCTCTTCAAGAATGGCTGCAATGTCCTCTTCTGTGGCCTAGCAAGGCTGCTCCTCTCTCATGGGAGAGGGGTTTGAAAAGCCAACCCTTGTGTTCATGTCCAAAATAGTCCCTGTTCCCCTTACTAGGGTACCCACTTGGATATTGAGCTACCATTTGCTACATTCAAGCAGGGTTTCTAGGTTATATCCATACATGGTCCTTGGTTGGAGAAACAGTCTCATAAAAGACCCCTGTGCCCTACTATATTTGGTCTTTGCGGAGCTCCTGTCCTCTCCAGTTCATACTAAAACTCCCCCTTCTTTCATATGATTCCCTGCACTCTGACAACACATGCTGGAGAGGTTGTGTAGAAAGGGGAACCCTCCTTCATTACTAGTGGGAATGCAAACTTGTACAACCACTCTGGAAATCAATTTGGCGCTTTCTTAGACAATTAAGAATAGTGATTCCTCAAGATCCAGCTATACCACACCTAGGCATATATCCAAAAGATGCTCAAGTACACAATAAGGACATTTGTTCAACTATGTTAGTAGCTGCTTTATTTTTAATAGCCAGAACCTGGAAACAACCCAGATGTCCCTCAGTTGAGGAATGGGTACAGAAATTCTGGTACTTTTACACAATGGAATACTACTCAGCAATCAAAAAGGAGGAAATCATGAAATTTGCAGGCAAATGGTGGGACCTGGAAGCAATCATCCTGAGTGAGGTATCCCAAAAGCAGAAAGGCACACATGGTATATACTCACTTATAGACTTATAAGATAGGATAAACATACTGAAATCTATACACCTAAAGAAGATAAACAAGAAAGAAGACCTGGGGTGAGAGGATTAATCCTCACTTAGAAAGACAAATGAGTTGGACATTGGACGTAGGAGAAAACAAGTAGTAGGACAAGAGCCTACCACAAAGGGCCTCAGAAAGACTCTACCAAGCAGTGTATCAAAGCAAATATTAAGAGACATAACAAACAGATTTTTTAATACCTACTTCAAAATACAAAGGCGTCTGAACACCATTTCAACTGATGAGAGCAGCCTAGATTTCGGGTTAGAGCATTGGCTGACAGTCCATTCCAATTGTTTTCCATCAGTCATCAAGCTCCAGTGAGGAAGATCAGGAAGTCTACCTCAGACTGTGATTACAATGGAGCTCCTCACAAGGGACTGCCAATGAAGCTGGACAAGGAGGCTCCTGAAGCATTCAGGATGACTCCCCTCAGAGGCAGCTCTTTTCATCAATGAAGTTTTCACTTGCTGAAGCTACACTGCATTCATTTTCCCCATGTCACCATAGGTAAAGCACAGAAGAAACCCACTAAATCTCATTCATCATTCATGATTATTTTCATTTCATTCATAAAGTGGACACTGGGTCAACATGATATGATATGTAAACTGTGTATCCAAGTAAGAGACTTTGTGAATTCCGAGACATCCTAGCTCTTATTTACCTCTCTTACAGAATAGAAAAATCTCTCGATGCCTGATAACTATCCGACACAGAGCCAGCAAATCTGAAGCTCTGGTGCCTCCTTCTTATTTCAAAGTAAACTGACAGCGTGACTTCTCTGTGCATCCTGTCCCAACCATGCATTTATCATCGGAAGTAAAACCTAATGTGGCTCTCCAAATTTGGAAAAATGTCACACAGTTAAAAATCTCTATTTGATGTCCAGTTCGACATTTGGGGAAGAAAGTTTTGACAAATAATAATCTTAAAAAGTTACAAAAGTAGTATTTCATAAATACAGTAGTAACATGTAAGTGGACTGAATTAGTGAGAATGCTAACATGGACACAACTGTTCATGCCGTAATATATAGCATTTAAGGAAGGCACTTCCACTGTGAACTATAACTTATTCATTTGGTTGCACTAGTATCCACTAATATTTTATTGAGTAGCCTATAATACTTAAAATTATGATATAACACAGAATACTTTAAATGAATAAACCGTTTTTATTTTCAACCCTTCTAGCTCGATTATTAATTAAGCCATACTTTATCACATTAGTTTGAATAAATGAGACAAAAGGCAAAAACACAAAACAAAACCCAGCAGTAATAACCCACTGCATTATAACAGAACTTTTATCCATCTTTGTGTATAAAGATTTTATAGGCATTGTAAAAATATTACAAATTGACCATTCTTTATTTGAAGTCAGTGAATATAATATAGTTCATAGCATCAAGGGAAGCTAAGTATGAACTAAGCTCATAGCTTTCTCAGTTATCATGAATAATGTTTTTAGATGCTAGATAGATGGCTCATTGTTTGAGAACACTGGCTGCTCTTACAGAGAGCCCAGGTTAAATTCCCAGCACCGACATATGGCAGCTCACAACTATCTGTAACTCCAATTCCAAGAGATCAAATGCCTTCTTCTGATCTCTCTCAGAGATCCAGGCATGTGTATACACACATGTGCAGAGACACATGTGTGAGCAAAACATTCACACACAGAAAAATTTGTTTAAAAAATTTTAAATAGTCAAGTCACACAAGAGTGACATTTTTTTTAATTTAAAAAATAAGGGTAAGCTAAAGTCACTTAAATTTCTTCTAAACTAGCAACCCTGAAATAGAAAGTCATGGCAGAATTTTAAGAAATTAAAGTCTTATTTCCAATTGCCCTAAAACTTTCTGGATGCCGTTAGTCAAAATGCAAAATAAGAGCCAAATACAATGCAAACAAACATAGAAGAAGGTTTAAGAACAATGATACTATGCAGGCAAAGTGTTACTTGATTCTCTATGGAGTTTTTTTCAAAAATGAGTCAAATGCAAATTCCTGAGGTCATATATTCTGAGAACTTCATCTTCCTTTCTAAAACTTGTTGCCATGCCTCATCAAAAACACATTTAAGTGTTTCAGAAAAAACAGTTAATAAGCATCAGCAAGAATTGTGACAGAAAGAGTTCACGCCAGGCAAGACTCGCCATTGCTCTTCAGTAGTTTATAACCCAGAAGCTAGACAAGCAAGTAAACAGATTAGGTTTCAGTTCTTGGTGGTGAATGCTAGGCTAGAGATGATGCCAAAGGGTTACCGCGGCACATTGTAAAGGCACCTGGTACAACTGTGGCTCACCAATGTGGCTAACCCAACATGGCCTCCCCAGCATGGCTGACCCAATGTTGCTGGTGTGGCAAAGAGACAAGAAGGAGTTTGGGAAGGGTTCTCGGGAAGCAGTGAGAACATCAGAGTAGCTCAGCAGAAGAGGGGATGTATCCCACTTACAAATCAGTAGAGACCCCAGAAGATTTGGGAGATCCAGGCAGCTGACAGAAACTAAAAATACAACTAAGGGAATCAATAGTATTTAGCTTTTCGTGCTATGTCTTGCTTGAAACTCTTTCCAGAGGGCAAGAAAGCTATGAAGGAGAAGATGTAGTACAATAATGTGACCAGGTGTGTATTTTGGAAAGAGAATCAACTTGAAACAGGACAAGGTAGTGAAGAGTTAGGAAACTGTAGCACAGAAAATAGGGGAAGGGCGAAGGGGGAGAAGAGGGAAGGAGGGTGGTATTGGGAGAGGACTAGGAAAGGGGCCACAGCCAGCATACAAAGGTAATAAATTGTAATAAATGATAACAAAAACAATTTAAAAAGAGAGAGAGAGTCAGGAATGGGCAGGCATCAGGATAGAGTGGGGGAGATGATGATCTGGTGGTGATTGTTACATCAGCTGCTGAGGAGCTGGGAATGAAGGCGGTTACAGCAGCCAGCCAGTTCTCTATGGAGTTTCTCTCACCTGTGAGTCAAATGCAAATTCCTGAGGTCCTATATTCTGAGAAGAGCTTCTAGCGTTCTAATGCTCCTCAGGCCATTGGCTACCATGCCTCATCAAAAACATATCTAAGTGCTTTCAGGGAAAAAAAAAAAACGCTTTGCATTGTATTTGGCTCTTATTTTGCAGTTTGACGAACAGCAGTATCTATAAAGTTTTAGGGCAATTAGAAATAAGACAAAATTTCCTAAACTTCTATCTGTCAACTTAGTACAGAATTGGAGTAGAGAAGGAGGAAAAGGGAGGGACAGGAGAGCTGGTGAGGTCAGTTTTAATCTACAGAAATATTACGGACCTATAAACCTCCAGGTAGAGGGACATCCAGAAAAGAGTTGGCCAGGCGAGAAAGAAAGAATACTCAGTAAAAACTTTCTATCCGTGTGTGCGTTTGTGTGTGTGTTATGTATCATGCATGCGGCTATGCACGTTTGTGTTTATGTGTATACACATGCGCACATATGTGGCTGTACCTATAGAGTCCAGAAGATGTCAATGGGCATCTTACCCCATTGCTCCTCCACCCCCATCATTCTTTGAGACAGTCTCTCAGCCTGTGTAGAGCTTACTAACTGGCTAGACCAGCTGACCAGTGTACTACACGAATCACCCCTACTGCGCATGCTCAACACTGGAGTGATAAATACATGCTACCACATCAGGTGTTTTATTTGTGTGCTGGGAACCTGAAGTCAGGACCTCATTTGTTCAGCAGGCTGATCTGATGGAGCTATCTTCCATGGTTCTCAAGTTACTCAGAGCAGGCAGTGGGACCACACGCTAGCACACCATGCTAGGATGCTCTATCATCCTCCCCACTCGACAGATGAGAATGAGGTGAAGTGATTTCTCAATGTTTATAAAGTGCTTGCGAGTAACGTCTAACCCTACAACTAAAACCTTTAACTACTGATGCTATGTTGTGTCATAAAAACCCATTAAAGGTTTTAGGGCAAGACAAAAGCATGTTCAGTTCTAAATTTGGGTCCTTAACTGCTATTTGACCTGAACACTCTCTGTGCAATGTCTTCATCTATAAAATGTTAGCCTTTAGATGTATAGTGCACGGACAGAGGAAAGATCCAGAAAAGTGTGTGGAAAGTGCTGGACGGCGCATGCATGCATCATAAATCACACTATTGTATCCATGCCCTGAAATTTTCATCTTACGAATGGTAAAAACCTTCCTGCTTATTCTATATTTTAATAAACACTATGCTTCTCAAAAAGCTTTAAGAAATTAATATATTCTACAACATTTAAAGTTATTTAATGACTTAATTCAAATATAAATAATTATTTTATTTTGAAAGGGATGAGTCTTAGTTTGTTTGTTTTATTTACTTGCCCATAATGATGAAAGACACGATTTAAACTGTCTCATTATCAGACATAGTTGGATGAAGAAGAAAGCCATGAACTTCAAGAAGGATCACCCAGATCCTTTCGAGTTTGCAGTGTCGAGACACAGCACCATAAGAAGTCCTCACTGCTTCTCAGGATCTGTCTACAGACTTCTGGGATGAGTAGGCTAGTCTATGTGTCCAAGGTTTAAGCTCAGCAACTGGAGTCATGCCAGAGCCTCAGAGATCACCTAGATATTCAGCTCTCACACCTGGCTGCACAGGAGCACGGAGAACTTAAACTGAGGATTTCAGCCCTGAAATATCACTGAAAGGAAACCAGTGATTTTAGAAAAACAATTCACAAATTCTGGGCATTGTTTTGTTTAAACCGTGAGCAGCACCTTAACCTCATGTTGACTGTAAATATATGTTTTCCTTAACTTCCACTGCATTAAAGCAGATATTCTGTTGTATGTATATATTTAAGAATATATATAGCATTATATATGTATATTACATTTATATCAACAATTAAAAATAAGGTCATGAATTTTAGAAAAAGTAAGGGGTACATGGGAGGGGTTGGAGGAAAGGAAGTGAAAATGATATAATCATATTATTTTTATTTAAAATGTATTAGAAAATGAAGTACATAATCTCTCTCATGTGTATACAGTCCATAAAATGACTGATGATTCAACCATCCTGCTTTTCTGGGACTCTTCCTTCTTTAATGCTCTTTTGTGCTCCCCAAACTCCAACTCCTAAATCTCTGAAAACATGTGGACATTGACTCAACTAACACACACACACACACGCACACACACACACACACATCTCTAAGTAACTAAGCATACATCACAGACCTCAGGTGACAAAACCATTCATGGTTGACATTCGGGCACATGGTCACACTCACCTATCTACAAGCCTAGTAAGAGTCACAAACACACAATGGCCTGTGGGAGAAAGACAGCCATTGTCACCACAAGAACCTGCTCGCCAGAGTTGTAGCCCTACATGTTTAAATTCAGTAACCAGTTCTTATGGAAGTTCATTTAAAGCCTTCGGCTGTCAGCTTTGTCTATGAAATCAGACAGTTTTTAAGAGTCCCAAACCACTGGTGAACCTCAAACCTCACAGCACTCTAATGGCTCGCCGTGACATGTTTCTTGTGATGACGCTGTAGAAAATGAGCAGTGCTACAATTATGTAATACAATTGTACTAAGGCGGCCCCTAGACATAAAATTTAAAACCCCGATGTATAGATTTTAATTATCTGCTAGAAAACAAATGAAATTTTTAGAATAGTAACTTCTTACCACACCGCACAGTGTGCTTTTTTTTTTAATATGAAAAGAAAATGCACTTCACACCTCTGTTCTACAGTTACGTAGTTATGTACCAGCAGCCTGTCCTCGGTTGTCCCTGTGAAGCCTTGGATTTTTAATCACGATCGTACAAGCTAAGGAAGAATAGAATAGCTGTGTCTGTGGAACACATTCTTGGTGGTATGCAAGGCTTTTCCCCTGTGACTGCACTAGCTGCTTGTGTACAGGACAACCAGGGCGACAGTTTCCAGCAATCTAGGCCCCTGTGGTACACAATAAAAAATTAATGTCTTTGAGATCCTACTAATGAGGCAAGAGGAGGAGTGGGTCAGGCCTCTCCCTACAGGAACACGGAACAGGATTGTTACCAGGCTGCCACATTCTTGGTCCAGCGATAAATCTCGTAAAATAAGGAAAGCCCTGGAGGACTGTGGTTTTCACCCATGAGATGAGCAGTTGGCATGCTAATAAGATCCTCTCTGCTATTATACTCCCAATAGCCAGCAATATAGAAACCATCCAGCATTTTTTGGAACAAAACATAACAAAGGAAGTGCATAAAATTACTCAGACTGTCTAAACACACAGCATGATTTCAACACCCTAGTCTTCCAACCTCAGGCTCTCTGAGAGAAGCATCGAGGGAGGCATCAGAAATGTGACATCATCATTAAGCAGGAACAACACGTGTTGCCAAAAACCTATTTTATGGCCTTACAGGACGATTCAAAAATCAACAAAATATATTTAACCCAAAGCTTTACTGCTGACAATAGGTTCCTTTCTAAGAAAAATTTGAGTAGTCTTACCCTCTCTTTTTAAGGGAGGACTGAGGTGAAATTAAGACTTACTGATGGCTCATTTAGGTCCTGGGTGTCTTCCATGTGGCCCCTCACTTCTCCCGCCACTCCCCCGCAGAAGCAGCCTCCGCGGAACTCCAAGGCGACTATCTAAAACGAAAAGGGTAGAAAGAGAAGAAAAAAAGCAAAGGCTTATTTTTATTCATCTTCACACGCACTTATACACATAAAGACTTAGCAGGTGAACTTTCTGAAGAAAGAAGTGAGTCATTAATTGCTTTCGATATCTTACATAAATAATGGGCCTATAAAAAAATGTCACGGTGGAACTGATCAATGTGAGTAGCTCCTCTTCAGGTGTCTTTCAGTTAAAGAAAAACATCTGAGGAAAACTTTGGAGACACAGAACAAAAAAACAACTAATGTACTTCTTTGCTTAGACAAAAAATAATAATAATGGGAACCACATTATTCACTGCTGCATGATATCAACTAGGAAATACAGTGTGTTTTAGGATTGCTGCTTTTAGAATGAGAAACTGCATCTAAACTCTCTTTTCTTACAAGCGTGATATTGAGGCTGACAATGAAGCTCACATGTGCAAGGCCCTGGGTTTGATTCTGAGCACCACAAAAGCTATTATATTTCAAAATACACAGTTTTTAAAAGATGACGAAAACAATTATTTTAAGACAGGTAAGAGGAGAAGTACTCAACCACAGTGACACAATCACTTAGCTACCCAAAAGGTAAAATTAATCTTGATGCCACACCATTCGATCCTTTTTTCCTGGCCAAGGAGAAATATATCTTTACGTCCCAAATAAAGGAAGATGTTTATAACAGTAGCAATATAAGATAACACCAAAAGGCCAAATACTCCCCCCAAATCCTCGTGTTTCTGTATATTCTTGAATGAATATACAGGGCCAAGAAATGCTTTTTAAAAAGTGGTTTTATAAGATTGATTTTAACTACAACACATAGTGAAAACTGAATGTTATAAATAGGCCCTCGAAGGCCTCCATGGCTCATTCTAACACTAACTTTCGATGCCAGAGTAATTTCTGTAAAGGAAGACAAGGGTTGTCTTCCTGTGAGTTAGGTGCAATGTCTAGCTCAGTGCTTGATGTGCTGACTAGCTCAGTGACAAATACAACCCTCAGGAGGTACCTGGTGATGCAATGAAAGGGTGGGAGAAAGAGCTGGTGTTGAAAATTTAGTCTCATAAACATGGCTCTTTGGGGAGGACTCTGCTTTGCCCTCTTTTTCTGGGTATCTTGCTTTGAATTAGAACAATAATACAGAAATGTAGAAGGAAGGATTATTTATTAGGCTGTAAGTATCCATAAAACTCAGTGTTGAAAATTAGCATGTAATTTCCTGATTATTAACCTATTCATACAGAACACTCCTGAGAAATTATCATTGATACCAGTTAAATGTATTTATTTCCAAACAAGCCTGTTGTGCCCAATTTCTAGAAGGTGGCTAACTGAGAGCAGCAATTTACTTCAAAACATTTTAGGAACCAAAACCCCTCAACCAAGGCAGATCCCTGGTCTCTCTGGAGACTATTGGAAGAAAAAAAATCCCTCTGCCCCTGACTTCTGGTAGTCTCAACATTTCTTTTTTATTATTTTTTTATTAATTACAATTTATTCACTCTGAACATTTCTTACCATTTTGTGGTTTAAAGATGCATCAGCCCTGAGAATGTCATCACCACATGACATTCTCCTGGCCTCTTTCTTCCAGTAGCTGTGTGTGTGTGTGTTGAGGGTGGGGTAATGTGTGTGTAGTGTGTGTTTGCATGTGTGTGTTCACACATGTGTGTGAGCATGTTTGTTTATGTGTATACCCAAAATTTCCTCTCCAAGTACACCAGTCATAGGATCAGGGCCCATCCAATTACAGTGAGAGTACACCTTCACTTGATTAAATCTACAAAGATCCTAACTCTAAAGACTGTAACATTCACGGGGTACAAGCTTGGGTTATCTTTTAGACACAAAAAGTCAGCATAACACATGTTCAGTTGTCATATAAAATGACTTTAAATATGTGATCACTAAGCTTAAAGGTTAGGTACCCAGAAAGGCTACATGTAGACAAAACTGAGGATGGTTTTACCAGGAAAGAGGCAAACCACCTTCCAGAGAGCCACGGCTGCAGGTGCCGTTACTACCTTGAGCAAAATTAAAGCTCAGACGTCAGGTCAGACACTGGCGCACTAGAGAACTAAGTAAAAACTTCCTGGTTTTTGGTTAGCCACCACTTTAGAGTCTGCTTAATATTCAGTTGGGGAGTTATTTGTGTCAATGTTCCATGTCACAGCAAAATGCCTTGCTTTATATTTCCTTGAAATTTAGATTAATTGTTACTTTGCTTGAGTTTTAATGCTAACATAATTTTTGTTCTTTGCCAAACTCACTCAGGTCCTAAAATATTACGAGCCCAGTGATTTTATATTATTGAACCATGCTAAACTCCCTTGGCTAATTGCAGACACAGTATTATTTTACATCATAATTTACCAATGGTTGTTATACTAAATCCTTTAACATTTAGTTTTCACAAATATACAAGAAAAAGATGAGAACACTCCTTGAGTCAAGCACAAAAAGAATAACCTTATAATAAAGATATAAAACTGAGGGCTTACAGCAACCTCTTGCTGTTTAATGAGGTGAGAATCTAGAAGCCTGTTCTATCACGGGCCTCTCTTCCACAAAGATGAATTTTAGACAGGAATAGCACCAACTTCACTCATTCTGTGTGGGTTATTTCTCCTGTGGTTAAGTTTTCAACATATAGAGAACTCATCCAATCCTTTTCCTTAGTTCTTATGTAGAAGTGAGCTTTATATTCTTAGGTCTTAAAAATTAGAGTAAAATTCAATAATCCTTCTAATTCAGACACATAGCCTGATATGTGCTTATATGTGTGCGTAATGTGAACAATTCTTAGAAACATTCAAGACAATGCAGGCTGGTCCAGACAATAGAGATCAAGGGCCTTCAGTCCTAATGGCTGAGGGAGATTTCCCTCATCTGTCTCTCCAGATGGAGCATGAACATGAAGAGGATGGTCTTCATCTCTGCAACAAATGCCAAGAACAGGAAGTGCACACGAGGAGCCCACACCTCAAGAGTGTCCACACACATGACATTGCCCTTTGCCAGCAATGCAGCGATACCCAGGTTTTGTCAGTGACTTCCTGCATAGTCTTTTTCACACTCAGGGAATCGCTAGGACCACAAAATCCATCCCAGAGTTTGCTCCATTCCCTCCACTGCCTTCTCTCCTTGGTGTCATGGATATGAAGATATGAAACACTGTAGACACTTGCCTGGACAAGAGCAGCACCTTTGTCCCCGCTCCTGTTTTCTAAGTGTCATAGGTCTCACACAGCCAGAGTGGTGGCTCTGTAATACCTGTCTCCTTTTACTCTCTAAAACCTCTTTAGAACTTGACTCTATCCTTCAGACAAACCAGGACTCCTTCACTGGTCCTGTTTGCACCCGTGCCAGTATCTATCTCAAAGGACCACTCTGCCACAGTGTCCTTGGAAGGATTACTTCCTGCTAATCCTTTTTTTCATTTACTCCCTGGGGACCCTGTCTGGAAACCAAAGTCTGGAGCTATATAGCTAGAACATATAATACAATGCAGACACAGATGAGGCTATGTGTACCTTTTACTGTAGGATAAAGGAAGGTTAAGAAGTGGGCTTTGATTTCTTTACGTTGTTCCACTCCTAACACAGCCTTAGGAAAAGCTTTAGACCATGAGATACCCAAACTTTTTGTTGTGGCATTGTTGAGACACTGGGATGCAGAGTTAGATGTGTGGATGACACTTAGTCTCTGACACAGGCTCCATGATGTAAGCAGCATGTTGAAGAAACTTTTACTTACATGGCTGCCTGTGTCCAAGGAAGACACCCCTAAATTACATTATGACATCAAGAATGGCTCATCTGTGCTTTGGCACTCAGGTAGTCAAGCTGCATGCAAGCATCCTGAGGCATATTTTGGGGAAAAGTATTTTAAGTTTGTAGCCGTGCATGGTGGTACATGACTCCAAGCTCAGCATCAAGGAAGCTGAGGCAGGAGATTGAAACCTTGAGGCCAGAGAGACTTTGTCTCAAATAACCAAAACAAAACTACTGTAAAACTACTCACATGGGCATGTGTTATGTAGCTGTAATGTGTGTGCCTTTATGCAGATCAAGCCATCGAGGAATGCCCCCAGGGCTTATCCTGTTGCACCAAAGGAGTTGTATCTAGTGATGCATCTTGCTTAGTACACGGGCCTTTGACAACATCAAGCCAGCCCTACTTAGGTGGGAAAATGTGGAACTCACGGGCTTTTTACAGGCATGTGGGAAGCAGTCATCTGAAGGGAGAGATGGAAACAGTTCACTTAGAGAGAACAAGAGCAGGGCAGGAGAGAAGACTCTGTCTGGCACCTAGAGCAGCTGGCTGCTGCTGCCACTGGACCTGATTCCCACTCTTCCTAGGGTTTTATTGGCCATCCTTACCTTTAGTCTTTGATTAAATTTCTTTACGGCTCAAGTTGATTTGGGTAAAACATGTAGGGAGACTAAGACTTTTACATTCTTATCCCATTATTGAGAAGTATAGCTGTGAGCAGCTGTCCAGAAGAAAAATATGCTTCCCAGCTTCTGAATACCCAGTTACTTACAGTACAGTCCACCTTTCAGTAATGGGGCTGTAAAGCTGGGTCAGCCACTGGCTGGCTCCCACTGCCCAGGCAGCATGCCAGAGAGGGAAGCCAACAGCACAAAGAACACCTAGCTCCAGCTCCATGGCCAAGTGTTCAGAGAGGTGAAGAGGAGCACACTTGGACTGTGCATATGACACTCTTCTCTGCCCATAAAAAAAAAAAGGAAAACAGAAGGGGTTTCCAAGAAACACATCTAGGTGAATAGTAATGAGTACCTTCCTTGACATCATGCTCCTTAGATGGGGCTGAGGCTACAAACCACAGGCTGAGCTATTTTTGAAGTGCTTATGAAGACAGCACATGGGCTTTGCAGAATCATCCCTGTAATACAAAATGTTTAATAACATGGGATGACGGGTCAGGGCTGTGTCCGTCGCTCAGTGTTGAAGACTTGCCTAGGATGTGCAGAGGTGCACCACTCTATGGTGGCGGTGGTGGTGATGGTTCTGCTGGTGGAGGTGGTGAAGGGAGTAGAGGAGGTGGTGTTGGAGGTGGTGGTGGTGTTAGTGATGGTGGTGGAGAGGGTGGAGGTGATGGTGGTGGTGTGATAGATTTACGTTCTTAGTGCTGAAAATTACATGATAGTCGCATGATAGTGCTCAATTTCATGATAATCATGTAGGTCACTTGTGTATATCACCTGATGGTAAAAAAATTTCCTGCCATTATAAATTATGATCGCTTGACCTTTAAGAAGGAGGTTCAACTAAGGTTTTCTGCTTTCTCCACCTAAGTTATTGTTAATGGTTTAGTGGTGGGGCTGGAAAACACAGGAGTATGATGACAAAATGGCCCAAACAGACACATAGAAGAATCTTGGTCTGGGCAGCATGTGCTGCCTTCACACACACTTGAGCAGGTGCTGTACACCTCCTTCCCTTCACTCACTCTGAACCCCTCCCCCACTTTTGCTTGACAATCACACAGGTGGGCGTTTTGTTTATCCTGCGTTGAAGCCACTGGCTGTCCCATAATCTGGCAGAGGAGAATATTGCTTGAACCTTTTCTTAGAATCAGTTTTTATTTTCCCTCAGACATAAATCTCTCTTCGATGTGACCTAGAAACCTTTTGGATGAGGACTCTCTGGGTACATCACTCCACACACATCTGAGGAAAACGTATTATACTTTAAAACAGTTCAAGAATAGATCTCCAAAATTTAACTCCTGAAACCTTAGCAAAATTATAGCTTTGGCAGGAGTGTAGATGCAGAATTTCTAGGAGCTTGTAATAAGTTAAGTCCTGGCTTTGCCAGGAGATAATTATGGAATCTGGGAAAAATTCAGGAGCTTCAGCTGTCATGCCTGTCATCCACAGAGTCAAGGCAGAAATGTTACTCACATTGTGTTCTGGGAGTGCGTGAAAAACTACTTCAAAGCCCTAAACTATTTTGTTTACTAAGAAGATTGGAAGAAATTCGCTACTCATATTTTGATCTTCATATACTGAACGAAGCACTTGAGGATTCTTTACACTACAGCAGTAGCTATGCACCTTCTCACACAAATGCAGGGACACGTGACTCTGTCTAACTACAAATTTTACAACAACCACTAATTTCCAGGCTGTACCAGCCTTACACAAATGTGTTTAGATAGTGGTCAACAGTCATCCATCTTAAATATTCCCTAGTCGTAAATAAATTTGTAAAACTGAATAATGATTTTTGGCAAGTCATTAACCCTCACTATTCTTAACTTTGTCATTCTGTATAAATTCAAAACTTGATGGATGTCTTTAATGCTGAGACAGTGAAATAGTCAATAACAAAATGAAGGTGAGAGAAACAAAGTGACAACTTATAATTACATTTTGGTTTGTGATGTTGCAGCTGAGAAGCCAAGGGAACCCAGAATGATGTCTCTGCTGAAAGTAGACTGGATAAGGAGAAGACATGAGAGGAGATATGAGAGAGAAATCAATAGGGCACCGAAGGCACTTGAACATAAGTGAAAAGTCAGATATTATGATCAAGGATTACACAAAGCCTGATAGTGTGGTCACACTGAAGAACTCAGAGGGCAGGTTATGTTTATATTTACATGTTAAGTCATTATCTTCTCTAATAGAGATAAACAGGCAGCTAAGATGAGAGAGAAGCCATGAAACAAGTATGTGAAAACCTTGTTATTTTGACTGAAAAGAGGCTAAAAAAGCTCAGACTCAGCATGGAAGCTCATCCTGGAAAAGAGCCTTTGGGGAGAGAATAAAAGAAAATTATTGCATGAAACAAATTGAAAGCTCAGCTTTACACAAATGTAGATTCTAAAGTTTTACTTCATGTCATTAAAACCTCATGCTGGAAAAACAAAATCAAGACTGACTCTTGAGGCCTAAGACCTCAAAACTGTGGAGAAGCAAGAGCAAAATTGGTCCACAGTATTGAAAGGATTCTAAAAGAAGCTAGGGTCAGATGGAAGGGGAAGAGGACCTCTCCTATCAGTGGACTGGGGGAGGGGCATGGGAGGAGAAAAGGGAAGGAGGGGTTAGGAGAGGATGAGGGAGAGGGCTACAGCTGGGATACAACGTGAATAAATTGTAATAAATTTTTAAAAAATAATAAAAGAAATCTATGAAAAGTCATAAACTACACAAGGAAACAGATCATCCCAGAAATACCAGGTGCAGCAGTAAAGCAGTAGCCAGTCAAGACTTCAAACTGTAGAGTAAGCTCAATAAAACATATTAGGACTATGATTCAATAGTGATTGTTGTGGGAACCCAGCCCCTTGTGGGTGGTGCCATCACTGGGCTGGTGGTCCTGGGTTCTGTAAGAAAGCAGGCTGAGCAAGCCATAAGGAGCAAGACAGAAAGCAGCACCCTCCATGGCCTCTGCATCAGCTTCTGCTTCCAGGTTCCTGCCTTCTTTGAGTTCCTGTCCTGACTTTCTTCGATGTGGAAAGTGATGTGGAAGTGTAAGCCAAATAAACCCTTTCTGCCTCAAGTTGTCATGGCGTTTCATCACAGCAATAGTAACACTAAGACAAGAGGGTATTGTAGTGATTGGAATGGAACTGGTTCAGTAGTCGCTCTTTGTCTTGGGATTAAAAAGAAACATGGAAGTAAGTAGTACTTGTTTACAGGACAATTAAATGGTTCTGTAGATAGACTACAGGAAACTTCTTAGCTTCAGAGAACAAAGCCACCTCCTCTCCTGACTGGGTTTCAGAGCTTCCTTTTGCTTTAGTTTAAAACACATACAGAGCCTCTTCTCTCAACCTTGTCCACCAGAGCCACAAATCATAAACCAAATCTCGCCTTATTAAAAAAGTGCTCTCACCCATGATGCCCCCTAAATCATGTTTTCCTTACATACCCCTAGTTAAGCAGGCCACATATTTAATGAATTTTTTTCAGTATTTGTTTCCTAACAGAAATGATGGTGAATCCAGTCATCCACGAAAGCACAATTGCCCAGGAAATACATTAAATAAAAGGTTGACATGAACTAGGCCATAGAACATTATTACCTTTAGATCTCTCAATTATAAACTGACATTGCCCTGACACAGGTCAACAGAAACGCTTGCCCAAGTATCACAGTTGTACTTAAACAAGTATGTGAAAGCAAACCAATTAGTTGAAACAACAAATTTCCAAAGCAGTAACAATATTTCTTTGTAAGAGAGCCTAAGGTTCAGGTAGTTAGTTGGCTGCTTGGTTGGTTAGTAAGCTGGTTAATTTTACGTTAATTACTTTACTTAAAACTAAATTATTCCTTAGGAAACTTAAAGGGAAAAAAGATACTCATGTTTAAACTACAGAAAGGTTTGGTCTTCCTCACAGTGGCATAAGCCTGGGCAGGTTTTATGCAATCTATGGATTGAATTTCCAGGGATACAGATGGTCTTCAGTCCAACAAGCTCCTGGAAGAAGAGTTTTTCAAGGAAAAGGCTATAGGGGTCCTTAAGCAGGAGCCACTAAAAGAACAAGAAAGCAAACAGGAAATGCTGTCCCTTCCCTCCCTGCCTGTAGAAGGGCAATGGTGACATCTGGATTACCTTCGGACATGTGTTACAGGCTGCAGGACCACAAGGTGACAGGCTGTAGTGTCACAAGGTGTCACATACTGTCTTTCTGGAAAGCTATTTAAGTTCCTTGATGGCAGTCACCAAAGGGGAATAAAGAGGTGGAGATCCAAAGAAAGAGAAATTTTGCTAAAACAAAAGCTTTCAACTTGTATGAATGAAAAGGCAAAGAAAGCCTCGAAAATACAGGTTACAATGGTAACAAGAAGATCACACTAGGTGAAATTTTTTTTAACGTGAGAACTAAAAATCAGAAAAACCAAAATCACATTTTGTTATACATAAAATATATGTACATGGGTACATAGAGAAAGAGACAGAGAGAATGGGGGGGGGACAAGAAAGTATAAGGGAGATTACTTGGAGAGGGGGCGACCAGAAGGAAGGAAAGGGGAGAGGGAACAGAGGAAAGCAGTTGGAGAATAACAGAAACAAGGTACAATGACATGCATACTTAATATGTGACAATCAAGGACATTTTTATAATCTATCTTAAAATCAAAGGGCAGCTCAACAAGCTAGAGTAAGAATTGCAGTCATTATCTCCCTCTTGGTTAAGTTAACCCTAAAAAGTCTCAACGATGGGGACACTAGCCCTTCTATGCTCTGCATGAGTACTGGCATCCTAAGGCTTGTACCCGAGTGCACACCTGCCCAGGGCTGCTGCTGTTAAACTGCAGTTCAGACACTTGACCAGTCCAAATTTGCAACAGTGAAGGGCTTGGGGGCTGCCTATGGCCATTACTACATCCCACACTTGAACAATTCTTTCCAAGGAACAATATATATGATATATACATTTTAAATATTGGGCTGGAGTTTGGAACCTAAAGCTGCATCTTACAAGAACACTGATTCTTTTTAGATGTATATGTGAATGGATGGATGGATAAATTACTAAATAAAGGAGAACCTCTCAAGCACAAGCAGGCATTTTTAAGGCATTTCAGAATGAATCGGGCAAACAGAATCATAGATTTCTGTGTTTGCTATGACTCAATGTAGGGCCTTAGGAAAATCTTGTAATTTCTTCATACTTCAGTTTCTCACCCTATAAAAGGATATATTGCTTGAAATTTAATTCTCTTGCAGTGGAGAGAGTTTTGATTCAACATTTATAAAATGCTTTTTAGCTTCTCTGATTAATAGGCAAAAATACTGTAATAGTTTTTATAAAGTAACAGCTTGGATCAATGTAAAATAATACTTTACTTGAGAAACAAATATCAATCATATTTATTGCCCTTCCATTCCATTTGCTAAGTAATAAAAATTGCTTTTGACAGGGAAAGTATCAAATTAATATTCAAGTGAGTGAAAGTGCTATCTTCATAGGCCGCTCCTACCTTGGAGCAAAGAGAATTGTTTTGTTTTTCCAGGCTACCCCACGTGTTTATATGGTAAAGGCAGGAATGTCAGGCATGGTTTTGAGGGCCTCCGGCGTATTCGCTGGTTTCTGGCATTCTAATGCACTCTACTCTTATAACCATAAAAGTACTCTTGAGTGCTTCTGGAAATATATAACAAATCCTTAATCAATTTAAGAGTGTTTTAACTGCATATATGAAATTTCTTGGGAGAAAAATGTTAGCCGCTCTACATGTACAGGGTACTTAAGCTAGCAAGAGCACTTCTTCTCAGGGACTCAGAGAAGTCTCCCTGCAGTAATATAACTTTCAGTTTTATGTGCATAAGTCCTAGTGAATCCCTTAGAATAACAGGAAATTCTGCAGGAAAGAAAAAACACAAAAGTTGATAGCCATATTTTTCCAATGCAGAAGTAATATGTTAGCTATTTTGAGTTGGATGAATCTTTAAAGGCACTAGATAACCATTGAAAGTCAACCATAATCAACATCAGAACTGTGGAAAATGAATTATCTAATTATAAAAAAATCCAACATAAGCATATGACCACAAAGAACACATTAATATATGCCATTTTAACTTTGTATACGGATTGCGTTCTGACAGCCAAGAGTAAGTAGTAATTTTTCATATTTAGATGCATTGGTTTAATTTTAATATGAAAAGATTATATTTTCAGAGTTACAGATTAGTCAGTACAGTCAGGCTGATAGTTTCACATATACTAATATTATTAACACGCTCAGAATGAGGCAATTTCACATTGCTAATACATCTTAATATGTCTAAGTTAAAATATAAAGTTATACATGTAATGCTTTGGTCTATATCAAAATAGGCTACAAACAGAACAATAACCTATAATTCCTCATAAGTTTCTATCACTCATATCAGAGACAACTCTAACTTCTGATAAATACACTATTAAATTAAAACTGTTGTATGACATGCACTGATATATTTTATTACCAATTAATTTAAGAACTGTAAATATAAACAATGAGTATTTATACAACTGAACATAATTATTATGTTAACAATTAAACCTACCATACATATTTTTATATGAGTGGTTAATAAGTTTATTTGTTGTGATCTTTTTCTAATAAGTATGCTCATTTCAAAGAATTCACTTTTATAAACACTCTTCTTAACCAAAATATAAATATTTACAATTCTAAAATGTTCAGCAGTTGGCTCTACTGAAGAGGACCACCGACTCATCACAGGGAAGGCAAAGCATTATAATCCTTCTCCAAAGCATCTTGTCAACCTTCATGCAAAATTCACATCCACTAATCCCATGTTTATCTTTTTAACCATAGGAGAATTTGACCAATGTACAAAAAGGTATTTAAAGATCATCACTAAGGGGCTGGAATTCAGCAGAATGAGTTCTTGTGAAGTATGTGCAAGGTCCTGTGCTTAATCCCAGCATAGAAAAAAATACTGAAAAATATATATACAATAAAATGCACAGATCAAGCATCAGGGACATAACTTGGTAAGTAAAGCAATTGCTCCCTAAGTATCAGTGTCTTATATTATATCATCTACATAAAGACAGGCACTATGGCACAAGCTTACAATCTCAGCTCTAGATAGAGACAAGTTCACAACTTGTCCTAGTGAGAGACCCTGCCTCAAAAAGGTGGACCGCTACAGATGATTGATACACAAGGTTGACTCAAGTTCTCCCCAAGTGTGGACACACACACACACCAAAAGAATGCACATACACTTTCACAAAATATACAAAGTTGACAGCTCTGAATTTTTATTTTATAGACACATCCGTGTCACCAGCTAGCAAACCAAGACAAGCATTGTAGATATGATCATTGGAATGAAAATGGCCCCTACAGGCTCATAGACTTCAATGTTTGACTGACTGGGAGTAGCACTATTTGAAAGGATTAGGAGGTGTGATGTCATTAGTGAAAAGATGTCACTAGAGGTGGGTTTTGATGTTTTTAAAAGCCAAGCCAGGCCTAGTGGCTCTCTCTTCCTGCTGCCTGAGGATCTAGGTATAGAATTCTCAGCCACTTCTCCAGCACCATTTCTACTTGAGTGCTGTCATACCCCCACCGTGATAATGAGGCAACCCTCTGAAACTGTAAGCAAGCCCCATCAGATGCTTTCTTTAGTAATAGTTATCTTAATAACAGTGTCTCTTCACAGCACTAGAACACAGACTAAGACAGGAGGACTCTACCCGGTGTCCTCTTCCAGATCTTCCCATTAGTGACCCTCCCAGGTCTTGTTTCAATGTTACAACTATAACCAATATTTTTTTAAATGACTGATTACAGTAAAGAAGTTTGTTTTGATAGCATGGATTGTGCATTGATTCTCTCCTTGGGGGCAGGTGGAATATTAAATGCACTCTTTAGTTTATTCAAAGGAATCAGTTCAAAAAAAAGATCCTGATCCTGGGACTGTACCAACTAGCTGCCATGTCTGACCTCATTTATCTTCAGTTCCGTGAGGGACAACAGCTCTTGCTGTCATCACTGCTTATTCCTCCTACAACTGTGGCTCCTGGGTAGTAGAGTCTGGACATGCATGTAGTTATTCCGACTCTAGTTTGTGCCAGACACAAGCAAAGCAGAGTGTCTAAGGCATTGAGTTATATATGTATTTATTCTGGCTTCTCTTGGACCAACGTACTTACTGTCACTTACTGAAGCATCCTAAGACAAAGGGAAGGACTAGGCTCCGCCCATTCTTATGCTCCCACTCTGACAGTGAGGAGCTGTGTATCCATGTCATTCTGTACAAGCGTGTGCTCCATCCAAGATGATTCAGACAAGGAAATCAGGCCACAATTTTTGAGGCTATTGGAAACAATTGTCTTAATTTAATGTTATTTTTGGACATAGGGAGGGGTTTTTCCCCCTACATAAGCAAGTTTGTGGTTTTGAAGAGTCTTGCTCATCTCTGTGTGGAACACGCCTAAAAACAAACCACTAGAAGCTTGAACAAAGCCAGCTCCTTCCCTACTACAATTCAAAGACCTGACTCCTCTCACCAAAGGCTTCACGGACCTCTCGCACACCAGGGACACCTGGGCTCCAGGTTTGAAACACTGACCAAAACACATGCTTCCCCTCAGATGAAATCCTTAATTCTGCAGGTGAAGCATTCTGTTCTTTACAATAACATAAAGTGTATTTCATCAGAAAGCAACTGAAGATGCCAATGTTTGATTCCAGAGAAAACCAGGCATATGGACAGTGTGGCCACCCCCCAAAAAATCTTTCATGCTGGCCACCCCTTACCTCCCACTAGGAAAACATTCCTATTTTTGTACAAAAGAAACTTTAAATGATTTAAAATAGACAATGCCCAATAAATGGTTTCCATGATTATAAGCAATAGAAAATTAATTCTCTAAACCATACATAGGAATCATTGTTTGTGGATATCTAGCTTAGCATGTGTTCTCAGGAGGAAAGCATGCCCTCATCCAGCTATTCAATAACTCATGCAGTTATATCAGTATTTCCACTATGGTGGAGGCAGACAGGTGAACATATGGTCTCTTGTTGGAGAACTCAGCATACAAACTCAAATTCAGTGAAGTCTGACACAATGTGCTGTTGTATTAATAGCCCAAATACGGTATTATGGTATTACACAAAAAGGAATTAATTCTTCCCAAGCTTCAAGGAAGGCTTCCCAGAGGAGGTGACATCTGAGCTAAGCCTTGACAGATGGCATTTTTTGTTGTTGTTGTTCAGGTAAGAAGCAAAGGAGAAAGTCTGTAGGTGGGCTAAGGGAGTTTGGCTAGTGGAGGGCAAGGGGGTAAGGAAAAAAATCCCAGGGAGAGAAACAGAAGTGGCTGCCTGTATTATATGCCAAAAATGTATGTGTATATAAAAATGAGTAAGTCTCACCATGTTCAGAACTACAGTATGAGGAACCAGCTTGAGAAAGTAGATACAGGACTTGAATACTCTGGGGGAATGCTCTGATTTATGAACCAGGGAAGTGCTCATTTGGAAAAACAGAACCTCTAGGTTTTTGGCTGTTCTCCAGTGCCTAAGCGGCTACCAGGTTTCCTGTTCAATGTCTGGCATAAAGCGCCTGGATGGACATGAGGTTTGCTGTGTCTTCTTTGGGCTTCCTGTCAATGCATAAGGCAGAACTTTCTTTACAGACTGAAAATGTATCATTTCAACCCCTACCTTTCATTACTCCCAACCCAACACCTACAGCACAGCCCTGTACCATCTACATTGGGGATTTTAGCATCTGCATCACTTCTCTGCTGATGGGCATGTCTGCAGGGTCCTGAGTCTCTTAACAAAGATGTTGTGGTTGCATACAGTGAACTCAATTTGGCGTTACTTTCTTCCCTAAAACTATACTCAAAACTACTTTATAAGCCACTTTCTTATCTTGTGCTCTTTCCCTGTGTCTCTGTCTCTTTCTCCTTCCCTCTCTCCCCCCCTTTTCTCTCCTTCCCCTCCTCTCTCTTTTTCCTTTCCTCCTACCCCCTTCTCTCCTTCTCTCTGAATGTTCAAGTTTCTCCATGAATATCAGTTAGTGAATAATGTGAAATCTCTAGGTTGGTCTGGTTCTATCCTTGTGACCTGGTTCATAGGCCCAATACAATGAAAGTAAATCTTCTTAAGGCAATATATAGTGTGGGGTTTCAGGAATCTTTCTAGTCACTAATTCATAAGGTAAAAAGAAATCATCTGCCTTTCAGAGGTCGTTAGAATATGAGCGTGATCCTGCATCTATAACAGTAAAGTTTCACAGTTAAAAATAACGCTCCCCTCAGCTCAAAGCTGAAGATCCACTCATCTCTCACATTGTGTTTGACATTGGAGGTTCTGTTTTCTGCTTTTCAGGTTTTCTAAAATGTCTTTCCTCTGCACCTGAACAGTTCAGGAGTAGTGCCCAAACTCTAGCTTATAGTCAGTGTGCAGTAGCCTCAAATACACTGTATGTTAAACAGGAGCCCAGCAGAATTAGACAGTCAAAACTTAGGTTTGGCCAAGCAGTGGTGACACACGCCTTTAATCCCAGCACTTGGGAGGCAGAAGCAGTTGGTCTTTGAGTCTGAGGCCAGCCTAGTCTATAAAGCGAGTCCGAGACAGCCACAGAAAAACCTTGTCTGGAAAAAAAAGAAAAGAAAAAAAAAACTTAGGTTTGTTACCACATAAATAGACAGGTTTTTTAACATGTAATATGCTTAGTTATTCTTTCTTCAGAGTTATGTAATTATTACTAAATTCAAATTTCCACACTTGTAAAAACTGAAAGCTAAGAGGTAATTTGCTCATTTTTTTTCTGCTCAGTGTAGGGGCATATACCTGCAACCCCAGCATCTTTCTCATTGCCTCTCCTTCCCTGTCTCTCTCTTTCTGTGTCTCTGTCTCTGTTTCTACCTGCCTCCCATAAGCATCAAGCACAGAGCCTTGTGCATTCGAGGGAAGGATTCTACCGCTGACGTGTGTCCCAGCTCCATTTGAGAATTTCTCATTGCAAATAAATGAATGCTTCAGTTCATCAAGTACTTAGATTTTAGACAGTGTTATCAGTATAAGACATCCTTTATGATAACTACTCAGTAAAGAAAATAACATTTTTTTGCTACTGAATATTTTTATTCATAGAAAGAGTTAAGTAATTAGATAATTGTCACTACTGAAAACTCAATAAAAGATCCCTATAGAGAATAATAGCGATGACCAGAAGAAGAATTAACAGAGGTGGTTCAGATCAGTATTTATTCCCTAACTGTCTGCCCAAGAAGCCTGCCTTTCCCACACATCACAGAAAATGAAAACATGCTGAAGATGGTCAACCTGCCTGAGCCTATCTGTAAATACTCTGTGTGTGAAATTCATCTTTCAACACAGAGCAATGAGAATTGTTTACATTTGTGTTTAAACTCAGGAGGAAGGAATTAGGATTCTCCACACTTGAGTGGGAGTAGAACAATCCTCTTCAGCAGAGTTCTGGGAGTCTTTTCATGATATCAAGAGATACGAAAAGCTGCATGGGCTGTGTGTTCTTAACTGAGCAATTCTTTTCCACCAGAGTATACCCGATAGTGTCAGGAGACTGCCATCATGCAGAACACTGGGTCTCCTGGAATCTACTAATTAAGTGCAGGGTACTACTGAACATTATGACATACTCAAAAGAATAATCCCTGAAAAAATGCTCCCACTCCTGATCTCATAACCAGAGACTGAGAAACTAAGATCTAAACATCTTGAAGGGAGGAGCCAGGATATGCATCCCCCATACCGATTTTGTGCAGATGTTAGGGGCCGCCCCTTGTTAGTCAGCTGTTAGTTAGGGTCCCATGTTCACCTCTGTCTCATCTTGCTGTCCAAGGACTGAGTGGTAAATTCTAAAAGTAGAGATGTTGGTAATTTCTTGCTGTCGGTGGTGAGGTAGAAATCATAGCAGCATCTAAAGTTTTTCTTAATTTTGCATGGAGTTCACCATGTCCGTGCATTTTTGAAATTTATTTTGGTCTTTACTTACAATCAGTACCTCCAGGCTTCAAAAAGCAAGTGGGGACACAAGTGTTAGCCAAGAAATAACAGCATCACTGTGCAGTGTGTTCATAGTTGCTTAGCTTGGTTGAAGAACTACATTAATTCAAGTCCAAATACAACTAAATAACTGTAATGTAAATGTTTTATAAAAGAAACATCACAGTGTAACTAGTCAAAGCTGCATTTTGAGAATGTACAATGTCTGCACACAGAGTCTGAACTGTAAACACAGCCTCAAATCTACCATGATGACCCAGAATGACCAGTTTTCATGAGAGACAAGTTATGGTTCACAATTCAAGGTTAAAAAAGAAAAATTCAAAAAAATTAAAAAGTAAAAAATAGAAAAACTCCTTCAACTCAAATTATCTGTACCATTTGAGGTTGTCCTACTGAATGAGATAGCCAAAATCATACTACTCACATAAGAGGCTTACCCTTAATGGTTTCCATTGGTGTACCTACAGAAGCCTCATTAAAACAAACAAACAAATAAAAAACTCATGCAGTATGCTCTATTACACACAAGAAAACAGCCAAAATCACTGGGAATAGGAACTAGCTTTTCTGATGCCTTTTTTTGTGATAGCTGGTGTTTGGACCTAAGTGGCCACAGCCCTGCTTTCCATTCTACTTAGGAACTGGGTCCCTCATATTTTAAGTTCTATGGAACACCCACATCTCCAGAGATTTTCAGAATCTTTCTGGTACCCATGAAAACACTGAGTTACCAATACTTTGGTAAAAAAACAAACAAACAAACAAAAAACATTTGCACAGCCATATGTACAACCCCCTCACATACACATGTACACATATGCTCACACATGCATGTATGTACACATATTGCATACACACACACACAGCATATGGGCTGGGCCTTGATCTGGCTTCAGGGCTGCAGTTCTACTGAGTCAGTATCCTGAGTTGCTCTGAAGTCTTCCAACCACTTAATGGTCTTCTTCTCCACTGCTACCTGTTTTGTGGCAGGATGGACATCTGCTGTCAGTACCATTGCTCTCATACGTGGTTTCTTTAGCCATTCGCCCAAAGAAAAGTTTAGTGACTACAGAATTATTTGTCAAAGAGTGCACCATGTACTGGAGATAGAGAGATGACAAACACAGCTAACCCTCTAGCCAGTTCTCATCTTGAGTAGGATTTAGATAGCAACATTCTTCCAGTCAGTGTGCTAAGTGCTGTGCTAAAGGTAGATAAGTGTGCTCTTCGGGATGAATGAAAAAGACATGTCCAACTTGGGCTCTGAAGGAAGCCGTTAGTACTTTTCACTTCATCTACTTGCTAGGAGAAAATGCTGGCGAAAGCACATGTGGGTTCAAACTGGGATTTATAGACTCAGTCCTTACCCTAGTTCTTATTGAATTTGTGCCCTAAGGACTTCCTTCCTTTATGTCCTAACATGTGATATTAAAGTGAATCAGACTTTTTAAAAGTCCCAATTATTATAGCAAAGAATACTGTGAGCACCTCTACATGGAACAGGTGTCCCTCAGGTCTGATGTGAATGAGCTTTAAGCCTGTTGAGTTGCTTACAGTGATGGACTCGCTGTGCTAAACATTGTTCATTGTTCGGAGGAAGGTGTGAAAACAAGCATATCCCCAACCAAAATCCCCAATGTCTTCAAAGTGGTAGAATAGAGCTAGTCAAGCTTCATCATCTCATGTTAATTTTTTGCATGGCTTCAGTAGTGCTAATAAGCACTGAATAAGCATTTTTCCAGCACTAAAACATTTATTAAACACTGCTATGAAGAAAACTTTTAATATTTAAAGGCAGCAACTAATGATATAAAAATGCATCTAGATTAAAATTATTTTGACGTAATCAAAACAAAACATTGCCATCATCTTACTCCCTAATGTTCATGTAAGGAAAAAAAGAAACTATCAGTAAGTTTACTGAGGGTTTTTTTTGTGTGTGTGTGTATGGCATGTTCCAGTGTGTGCAGGTACATGCTCATGTGCTGGTGCATGTCTGTAAAAGCCAGTCATTCCTCAGGTACCGTCCACCTTTCTTTTGAGTCATGCAGCTTGCTACATAGTCTAGGTTGGTTGGCTAGCAAGCTCCAGGGTTCACCTGTCATCTGTAGATCCAGTTGTCTTGGTGCTTTGGGCTGAGAAAGGTGAGACGACACTGAACATTGAGACCACAGACCCATGCCTCCACACCCCACTGTACTTTCTCATGTGGAGTCTGGGGATAGTTTGAACTTGGGTCCTCTTCTGAAATACCCCACCCCACTCCAGTGCAAGACATGCCTGCTTACCTAGCTACCAAAGGCATAGTTTGAGCTTACAGGCAGACTTGTAGAAGGAAATTTGAGTGTAACTTACCCACATTATGATTAAATTTGTCTAAAATTTCCTACACAATACCCACATATGAATAGACATTTGCATTCAGATACAAAGGTTTGGGGGAAAGGATTAGCTAAAGAAGAGAGCTGTAGACTCTCCAAGTCATTACTGCTTTTCAGCATACTGGGAACACTATATTAGAAATATCCAACCTCTTAATCAAAACATTTGGGTCTTTTCAAATCTTGGAACATTAAGAAGTTCAAAGCCAGGGGTGAAATGTAATGAAAAGATCCCTCCTTTGGGAGTATGCAAAGGTCTGTGAATTGTATATAGGATATTGTGCAGATCAAGCCTCCTCAGTATGAGGTATACCTAGTTGATTAAAGATAGAATTTCAACCTTAGTGCTGTTGCTTTTCAGAGCAGAGTCAAACTTAATAGCATATGAGTGTAAATTTTTATGATTTAATTGGAGTCTTTTGGGAGAACTGGCCCTTTTATTTTATAAAGGAAGGGAAAAGAATAACAGAGATAGTAGCGATAATTTACATGAAAATTAATTTAGGCCAGAAATGGTATTTTGGTAGAGTGTCTACACAAAGATACTCAGGCTCATGTTCTGCCCAGCAAAACAAGAAACTACATGTGGAGAAGAACATTTGTGCTGGTTTTTATGTTCTCAATGCTGAAGTGAAGTCAGAGATCAGTGAATAGAATAATCTATCTATAGTCAAGCAGACAGAGACTTTGCCGAATCCTGCAGTGGATCCGTATCCAAGAGCCACTTGAGGGCCTGTTTGCTTGCTTATTTGTTATGACACAGGGTCTCATAACATGACGCAGGCCAACCTCCAATTCGTGAGGTCAAACCTTATTTCCTGTGATCCTCCTGCCTCCGCTCTAGTGGCTGTGACTAGAGGCTCACAGCACCCATTTTGAATGATGACACACTGTATAGACAGCTGAGCAGGTACTCTGACTTGCCCTTAAAAGACTTGCCATTTTTGCAGTTATTTTTGTGCACCCAAAGATTCCTGTAGAGAACTGCAAGGGCTACCGAAAGGAGAAGACAAGTGTGCTGAGTAGTTCCTGAGTCACACAGAGCCCTGGCAGGCAGATTATCAGCTCTCATTTGTATAAATGAAGCCCGTAGCTAAACAGATAAACACATAGCAGTGACAGCCACTGATGTTCTACAAAAGAAATCCATTAACGTTTTAAAAGAGGTATTAATAGGGGAAAATGTTCACCTAGAGAGAAAACTTGGACATGTAAAGTATAATAACGGTACAAATTTAAAGTATTTCTGAAAAATGCCTAGGCCCCTTAAAATTTAAGCCTTCCACTAGAAACTCATTGCACACTCTTTGGCACTTTGTTCCTTGTGAACTGGCTTAAAAGTAAGGGTGTAGATTGATTCTTAATCAACTTTCAAGCTTGAAAAGCCGCAAAAAAAAACCAACCAAACAAACAAATAAAACCCTTGGTAACATCAAACAAATGGCTGAAGCTTGAAAAGCAAAGGAAAATTCTACATGTGAATTATTTATGCCATAGAGATAATAATGATCTCTTGATGACTGCAACACATCGCAAAGTGTTTTCCCAGGGTCAGTGTTTGTTACCATCCTTCCTGATTCGGGCTATTTGGACCAGGCACCTGCTGACTGTCACTTGTGTTTCCTTAGGTAGGCACTTAAGAGCCTAGTGGGATTGCTCAGTGAATAAAGAGGTTTTGCAATCATGACTGAAGACTCAAGTTCCACCCTGGAACCTACCTGGTACAAAGAGAGAACCCCACAAGTTGTCTTTAGGCATGCACACACACACACACACACATATGCATGCACACACATAGAAAAATAGAATACATGGGCATTTACATTTATTTCTCTTCAATGCATTGTGTGGCCTGTCTTAAACAACATTATCTATGAAATTACAGGCACAATGAACAATTAACCTTATTTTCCTAACATCTAGTTTCCCTCTGGTAACAAATAATGAATGCCACCAGACCCCTTCATGCAAAATTCCCACACAGAACTGATAGGAGCAACTGCCTAGTGTGACACTTGAGAAGAAGGGTCAGACCGAGAAGTAAAGATCTTGGCTCCGCTCTGCTGTTGTAAAACCAGATCTCAACGTTTTCACCAGTAAAATGGGATTAATGAAAGCATCTACTTCATTCGTTCACAGCGTAATTGAAGGATTAAGATTAGCTAACCCTATAAACTTTGCAGGACAGAACTTTACATGAACAAGATCCCAGATGGCTGCCGGGTAGACTATCAGAAAGGTCACGTTGAGCCCACGGGAGGTTAACTTCAACCGGAAGTGATCTGGCAGCCGTTCTGAGAAGACCGCTTTTCTTTAAAAGCGTACTTTAAGATATGAATGTTCTCGAGAAAATATCATCTTAGGTATAAGTGCTCAGGATACCTACTTTATGCTGCTATAGTGAGACTTTGGTTTGAAAACACTCAAATGTGATGATAGACTCTGCCTTACAACCTAACAAAACTACTTTTCAGTTAATGACCTAAAAATGTACTAATAGGACAATATGGGTTTTTTTTCCCATGGTCCAAAAGGTTATTAAAATAAAATCTTACAACCTGAAAAAATGTTTTAAGTTCTGAATATATTTTATTAAAATGTTTGATATCGGAAAGCACTTCTGATATTTTTATAGGGTGTCTTTCGTTATCGATCATGTACTGAAATTGAAGGGCAAGAAAAAGGCCAAACCAATACTTAAAGGTTTCAAATATCAAACTATACTATTAGGTCAGAGCTAAGATCAATTAGCACCTTTCAATGACAGAAAAGGTTACAGGAGCATTACAGGAGACTGTTTGGAGGGGTCTTAAACCTCCCTAGAAGTGTGAGGCTGATGGCTCAAAATGACTTCTGTTTGGTTTGTTTGTTTGTTTGTTTGTTTGTTTGTTTGTTTGTTTAAATGAATCAGTTCCATTTCTTTTTCTGGAAAAGAGAAATGAGGGTGAGGATAAAGGTGTGCTCATTTTTTAACCCCTCTACAACAAACTCATGGATAGAGAAAGAATAATGCACAGGAAGGTCAGAGGCATCACTGGGTCGCACAGTACAGCTGCGCCAGCCACCTCAGTACTGACAGGAATGTTTACAAAGTCTTGAGACCCCTAAAGCCAGCAAAGTGGTCTGCAATACTTTTGAATATGTGGCTCTTGTTTATTTTCTTCCACTCAAGTTCAGGCTAAATGACGCCAAGCTTGGCTCTGTGCACAAGGTAATGAATATTCAGTTCCTTGCTCTCAAACACATCAAGCTGTGAAATGCAGCTTTGAACACAAGAACAGTGAAAGACACTCTTGCGCCCAACCCATCTGGAGGGCAAATGCCTGAAAGAGCGTGGTCCTTGTTCCTAAGTTCACCAGGAAAATTCCATGAGAGGAGCAGGTAAGCACCACTGCCCCCCAGTTAGGGTGGTGTTGATTCCCCTCACCCAGTAACCATTGTAATAAAATCCCCCAACTGTACTTCTGAACACAATTGGTTCAAGATACTCTACTGAGACACACACTGTAAGAGTTGGGAACACGGAAGGGCAATATCTATTCTAAAAAGAAACTGTCAGGGTTATATTCCCACCAAGAAAATAACAAGGTGTTTGGTAAAAGTCTGCCTGGCTCTTCCATGATAGAATTCCATACTTTTGATAACAGGTTTTTCTGTTTGTTTCTTAAATGAGTGATCTGAAATATTTACAACCAGACAGTACCTAATTTTAGGTTTTAAGTGTTTTAACAGCTCCGTGAAATATGATCAGCAGCTGCAGTACAGAACTATGGTGAATAAACTCCCTGTAGAGGGGGCCTGTTTTTACTGCATGTTGAGTATTCTTAAGCTTACCCAATAGAAAAAAAAAATACAGACGATAATGTAAAAACATAATAAATGCTTGCTTTCTTAAATTACTTAGCGCTTCACCGAATCTCAAAAGGCATTATCTTTCTTCTTGGATTCTGCATAAAACCTGTGGGCTTCCTCTGCATGAAAGTGAAAAAAAAAGCACCTCATTTCGTTATCTAAAAGTTTAGACTGTGCACCTTTCTAAAACCCCAACTTTCCTATCAACAGCCATGGGTTTTTCTATCATCTTACCCTTTCAAAACTCCTACACAATTTAGCTCTGCCTCATCACATTTAATAAATGAAGTACCAAGCCACATAAATATATTTTTAGACATGGCATCAGCCATGCAGAACTTGCATCAGTGACTAAAAACATGAAACTGGACACTGCATTTCCCATTGCTATGTAACATTTATTTACACCGTAAATCACGATATGAATAAAAGAAAATTTAGTGATGAGAATATGGTTTTTTAAACCCAGAGAAATTTATGAAAGACTGAAATTGCAAACTGTGCATCTGAAAATTTTTCTTCAAGAAGAAACTTTTCTACAAAGACATTTTTTCCATCCAGCTTCTAGAAAATGCTTAAATGCTAATGTCTATATTTCTTAAGGAAAATAAAACTGTTCTGAGCTCATTTTGGTTTTACACAAGTTACAGGGCTTTGAAGCTTTTTCTTTTGAATGTGTTAGCCAACACTGTGATACTTGTGAATACACACGAATAGCATCGTTTTGGAAATGAGAAGTTAAATTTGTAATATTCAGTGAAATAAACACCAATAAAGAGGGAAGAACTGAATACACTTTTCCATTTATAACTGTGAAGTTCCCTTTAATGAGGTGGTCTTAAAACATGAAAGCATATTTATTTTCACTTACTTCACAAAGGCAAACAGGCTTTTGAAAACCATCTTTTTTCAGATATTCTCTAAATGGTAAGGACAAGGACTAGTCCTTAGTCATTAGACTTTGAGTTTTCAAGCCAGTTCAACTATGTTATGGCCAAAGATGTTACAGGAGGTTTTGATGTTTGTTTGTTTTCAACATTCATGTGCAGACAGTACAGAAACATTTACCTTTGAATTACCTGCGCCCTTCAATCAGGTGGAACAAACTATTTTTACGGTTTGTAAAAGTGGGGAAATTCTATCTATGTTGGGTATTATTGCCACAAAACTCAGATTCAGTCTTCCACACAGAACCGTCTGCCTAGTGTTGCTATTGCTTTTTTATTTTTATGTCTTATTTTTTATTTTTAAGTGCAAGTGTCTTTTAATGCAAAGCTCTTAAAATACACCATAAAACCTATCAAATTATTTTGTTTCATTCTCTCCCCTCAGTTCCCCCTTGATTTTGTTTCTCAGGTATAAAGTTGACTATATATATATATATATATATATATATATATATATATATATATACTAAAAATTGCAAAAAGTAGGTACGGTTTCTGCTTCAATATCGAAATTTACTGGGTAATTGTATCAAATACAAGTCTTGTCCTGGAGAAGTCTTTTTTGTTTTTTAATTAAATTAAAACCGAAGAACTCAACAAACAAAAAAGTCACGGTCCACTTTCAATGCTGTCAGTCACCCACGGGTAAATGAAACTTCAGAAGTTGTTGATGGGAGCCCGCGGTTGCTAACCGCTCCTAAAGACTCCCACCTAAGTCCCCCAGGGGCTCGCGCTGGAACTGACAAAAGCCCGAAGGTGCAAAAAGGCGGTCGCTAAGAGAAGAGCAACAAAATGCCATATTCAAGAAGACGTATTTCGCTCCAACAATTACGTTGATCCCAGAGTGCCGAGCCAAAGGGGGTAAGGAGAAAGAAAACTGTTAAGTATGGGCTCTTAATGTGAAACCCAACCTGTTGGATCTCTTTAGGTATCAGATTTTGGAAGTGTCTGTAATGACAGCCAGGAAAGCAAATTAATGGCCTAGGGCCCACTGGGTTTGAACACGAGACTCCAGTTACCTCCTCACAGATCAGGTACACAACACACACGCACACGGAGGTGCCCCACGTGGAGCTGCGCAGAAACCAAAACACACGAGCGCCTGGGGCTAGCCGCCACCTGGGTTGTCCCGCGCGGGGGATGCGCACCTTCCTCGGGGCCCTCTAGTTCAGGAGGCTTCCTGAATGACCCTATGCTGTCTGTAGCTAAGGAGGAGAAGACCGGGCCGAGCACCACCCCACCTCCCCCAAATCGCCTCCGCGGAGCTTGAAAGACGGGAGCTACCATCCCAAACAAGGGGTCACAAAAGTCAAAATTCACCCCCTTCGTTTTGCCACCGCTCCTCCTCTGGACTCGGTGTGAAACTCCCAAACTTCTCTCAGAGTGACTCTGAATCTCGAATACAAACCAAAAGAAAAAAGAGACGTGCTAACAGAAAAATAAAATGAAAAGTTGGCAGTGCCAAAAGAACCGGGCTCACACGGTCTGTCTCCGAGTGCCGGTTCAGCAGGCGACAAGGATCTGGTGTCCCAGGGCCTCTCCAAATCCAGGGAGCTCTGAGAGAAACCTGCTTTCTCCAACCCGGTCCTCGGGCTCGGCACGGAGAAGTTAGGATCGCTCCACGGCATCCGCGCCTGGAGCCAATGAACGCGACTCCTCTGACAAGGCGCCTCTAATTTCACAGAGCCTGGCACACTGCAGGAGACCTTCGTCCACGCCACTTAGAACTATTAAAGCGCGGCCGGCGCTCTTTAGACCTCGACCGGTACCTGGAGACCAGAGCCGGGGCCCCTGAGTGCACGCGCACCAGGCCACGGCACACCCAGGCGCCTACGGCCCTCCAGGGGACGCCGGGACAGCAGCACCCGTACCCCGCGTAATGGGTCATTATAGAGTACTAAATGTCACCGGGTGGGAGTGGGGAGAGTCTACTGCAGGCTCCCCGGCGACACGAGGGCGGGTGCTGGCAGGTAGGATCCTCCGGGTCCCGCGCCCTCTGCCCAGCTGCCCAGCGGCGGACAAGAGGGGTTACTGGGGACCTCAGGGTCGTTGAGGGTCTTCCTGGGCGGAGCGCACCACTGCGGTCTTGGCGGCCCTGGCCGTGGGACACAGGTCTTGGGTCACCCGGGGAGAACTCCAAGGCTCACACACTCTCCAGGCGCGCGCCTCCCATTCCGGGAGACCCCAGCGCGCAACAGGCACCACAAAGCCGCGAGCACTTTCTAGGGGACAGTTCGAGGACCCTCCAAATCGGGACCTCCCCTCCAACCCCTTGGACTTCAGGAACCGGGTTTGAAGACGGGTACACTCACCTCTGGCGGCCTGGACCTCCCCGGGCTCCAGAAGTTCAATTGTCCGTCCCCGTCCCCGATTCTCAGGTCCGAGCTGAGTATTTACTCTCGTTCCCTCCAGTGTCTAAGTTTCCCCTCCGCGCTGTGTCTCTGGTGAAAACAGGACATCCCTTTCGGCCACCCCCCAAGCAAATAGCTTACACAAGTGGGGGAGAAACGGGGCGGGGTGGGGGAGCCGGCTGCGAGGGGGCGGACGAAAGGAGCGGAGCCAGAAGTCCGGGCGGCCGAGCAGCCGGGAGAGGCAGAAGAAAAGAGAAAGCGCGCGCCGCGCGTCGCTAGGCGTCCCCGCGCAGGTCCGCGCAGGTCCCCGCAGCCCCGTAGCCCGTCCGGGACGCCAGCCGCGAGGAAGTTCTGCGCGCTAGCCCGGAGCCGCCGAGCCGAGCTCGCGCCGCGCCGCCGGGGACCGCCTCTCACTCGCGCGCGGAGCTGCCGGAGCCTGGCGGCAGGGGGCACGTCGCCGCCTGCGTCCCCGGGCTGGGGTGGCCGCTGGGGGCCTCCGGGCAGGCCGCCGGAAGAGCAGGGGACCGTGGCGAGCGCGGAAGCCCTTTCTTTTTATCCGATCTCGGGAAGCTGCCCGTTGTCATCGGGATTTTTTTTGGAGGTCTCGCGTGGGGGAACCTCCCGGGCTCCCCGGCCTTGCGCGTCTCTAGTGGCGCCGCGGTAATCTCCGCGCCCTCTGCGCCGCCCCACCCCGCCCCCACCCCGCCTAGCGCAGGCCGCGGAGGCCTTCAGACTGAAGGGACCAGCCCGCCACTGCGCTCCCCGGTCCCCACCTGCTTCTAGGCGACTGTCCCCTGACTTAGCTATAGCTCTCCCACTACCCGGTTCCCTCGGTCGGATTCCTTGCCGCTTACCCCAAGGCAGGAGGCAGAAGGGACTCTTGTCTACTTGTAACAAAGTTAAACGGCAACCCACACCAGCCAGGAGCTTTCTCCGGGCTGAGGAAATGGCTTTTTCGGTGGAGATGGAAGCGATGAAGGAGTTAGCAGTGCGCGGATAGGCAGCACTGGGAAGTGCCTGGGCCTCTTCCAGCGCCGGGTGCAGCCATAGGCAGCCCTCCCAGGCGCCCAAAGGTCAGACAGCAATGACTTGACTTCCAAAAGCCAGTCAGAGCTGCTCTGGGCACATTGCTGAAATGACATTTCAAGCCTATGCCTTCTGCTTATGCCTTATGTACCTACATAGGATTTCATTCTGCACAGACGAATCTAAATATCACACCCTTGCACCAAAAGCAAAGAGAATCCCAAATTTCACTCCAAGAGAACAAAACCTCTTCCTAAAACCCATTGTCTATCTCAGCAACATCTGTCCTGCGACTTTGACAGTATGTGTTAGCTCATTTTGAATTATTGTCAGTTGCTGTACTGGTCACTTGCTGTTCACCCGTGTTTGTTTAATTAATTTCCCAAGAACAATTAAGCCTGTATAAAAGACAACCAAGTCCTGAAGAAACCGAAATAACTTCTCCCAAAGACAAACCAAGTGTTCTCTGGCCACAAAACTCATGATTCAAGAACCTCTATGCTGTCTTAGATATGGCCTTAGAGACAAAAAAAAAAAAGTTACTTCCCTTCAAAGAAAATTTATATTTTTTTATATTTTTATCAACTAAATTACATTCTGAAAATTTCTCAGAAACAAATTTCATCCTTTATTTAAGCTTGGTTTTATGTTACTAACAGAAGCCTTGTCAGAGTTCAAAAGGAAAATCCATACTGAATACTTGCTTTTAATGACTGGGGCATTGCCTACAATGATTAAGAGGACATGGAAAAGATGTGGGCTTTACATTTAAGCTGATAAAGGTAGTCTTTCCCCCTGGTTGCTTATTGGTTGTTCCTCCCACAGATCAGGTTCACAGAGCTTGAGCACTTCCCCCTTTTCTGGTTCTCTGGGTGGAAAGGTTTCTGGTGATGGGTTGGAGGCCTTGGGAGTATTACCCAGAGCTCATTCCTCATTTAAAGAGAAGTACCAGCTAAGCACGGAGAAGCAATTAACTGCTCAAGGGACAATAACTACAAGAAACCCTGATTAATTTTATTGCCTCAATCCATAACTCAAAGTGTTGCTGTTGCTTGTTTTGTTTTTGTTTGTTTGTCTTTTGGCAACTTGGTTCCAGGCGACAAAGCTGAGAATTTAAATCAGTCTCTGTACATCACAATCTATACTTTTAGCCTCTGTGATACTTTGAGTAGCTGTGGTTGTCAGAAAAGGTCATTATTTCTAATACAGTATATGTTGTCGGCCCAAATAAGAAAGTACATTGGTGAGTCTGTTGGCATGAGACACAGCATGAACACAGCAAATGTTGTGTAAGAACTAAGGAGGCTCCAATAGTTCCCATTCTCCTCAAAAGCTACAAAGTGTCCCTTTCGTTTTGGCATAAAACTTTGTATGGTGGTTTTATCTCTTAAGAAGATGGAAAGGTTCATAATTAAATAAACTTTGATGTTTCAATAAATTATTGGGGAAAAAGAGACTGTGTGCTTCCTTGCTCTCTTCTAAACTAAACTTTTCAACACAACCTTGCAGTCCAGGCTACTTTCCTTCCTCTTAAATTCTTTTGCATTTTCCTAAGAATATCTTTGTGAAGTTATCCCTCTGAAACCATAATTATTTGAAAATGTTAATTATTCAACTTCTTATTTAATCTAATAATAGTGTCTAACTATGCATATATTGCATAGATGCCACCAAGGAGTAATATAAACTGTCCTGTGCTCATTCCGAGTTTGAGAGAGGTTGAACAGGAAGCCTAAGTTTTAAGGTCACAGTTGCCAAGGCAAATGCCATGTGTGTTGTTTGTTCAAACAAAGCCTAAACAATTTTATAATTACTGACATGTCACCTGCATTATGGTGGTAGAATTATATTTAAAAGCAATATGGCTGTAAGTGTATGTTTGTAATTTTGAAATCTACTTTTATTAAATATGTTTATTTGAAAAAAAACCAAAAAACCTTTTTGTTGTCACTGTAAATGGAGTCCAAAGAAGAGAAGGCAACCGTATCAGTATCAATGAATTCATAATGTAGAAATCATAGGGTTTTTTTTTCTATACCATCTACAATTATCTCACAACATTTTAAGAAACTATGGTTTAAAGCATTGTGTTCCTGGTGCTCCAAATCACAGGTTTCAAAAAACATATTTTTAACCATTTTCTTTCTACTACGGCAGAGAAATGTTGAGGAAGGTCTAGTTAATTTCAGATTTCTCTTCTTAGTATTTTCAAATTTTCTTATTGTGCATGTGTGTGTGTGGGGGGGGGGGAGTGAGTGTGCCAATAAGGTATGCGGAAGGAAAAGGTGCAGGAGTCAGTTCTCTTGACTACCCTGCCGGACCCAGCTATTGAACTCAGGTCTTTAGGCTTAGCAGTAAGCACAGTTGCTAGCTCCCTCAGCATCTTGACAAAGAACTTTAGATATTGTCCCTTGGTCTGTCATTAAACTTTATTCCCAAAAATATATTGGAGGTCTCTAAAGTTGAAGGGTCTTTTAAAAATTGGAATCTTTCAAGGGGAGAGTATAGCTATTTTACTTGTGGAAAAATACAACTTATAAATACATACTTAAAAAGAAAGGCTCTCCTAACAGCTTGTATCAGTTACTTGTTATTTATCTGTTCTGTTTTCCTTTCTTCTCTTTTCTCTCTTCATTTAAGCTCTTTTAACACCACGACAACAATACTGACTGGCCCCCCAGGTCAACGCAGCTGAGCTCTGTATGACAAGGAGGGAGACTGGAGGAACAGAAGAGGGGGGGGCTCCCAAAGAACCTGAGGGGAAAACATGGAGAACTCACAAACTCAGACACCTGCTCCTGAATTCAGGGAGAGTTCCAGAAACTTGCAAGTCTCCCTCAGCACAGATCACAGCACTAGAGTATCTATAAACATTCAGAAAAAGATATCAGGGGAGAGGGTTAGGGAAAAAAAAAACAGTGGGAATGTTAGATTCACTTACAAACTGTTCCCTGCACTCTGTCCCTCTGGGGTTGGCTGCAGTCACAGTCAGCACTTGCTGTTTATTTCCCGGCTTGTGCATGCCACTCTTTTAGGCATGCAGTTTTGTATAAGACAGAGTAGACAAACAACTCTTGGAGTGCAAAATTCCAAACACAATTTTTTTTTATCTCAATTTCATTGGAAAGCAACCTTAAGGAGAAAATAATACCATCATTTTAGTAAGAACAGATTTTTTTTTAGACTCAAAAGCAAAATATCACTCTACATCCCACTACTGTTCCCCAAAAGAAAAGAAAACAGAGGGTTGGGTATTTGGAGAAATAACTCCCTAGCAAACCTCTTGAGCACCCTGGTAGTGTACCTTTGAACTCCAGCTGGAAGCACACCCAGGTCTTGAAAACTACAGTCACTCAATTGTTTCTCCTTAGCTCATAAGCCAAATCCTTTGAGCTTTGGAAGAATGAAGTTTTAAAGGCCAGCCTCAATAGGAACAAGGTTGACCACTGTCTGCGAATGACAGACTATTAGAACAAATGAAGATAAACAGAAAGCTAATGCTCTATGTTGCTGGTTGTCTAAATATCTATAAATAAACACTCGCTGAGTAATTTCATGTAGACTGATCAAACTTTAAGCTTTCTACTACTTCATTAAATTGAAGAAATGTAATGGGAGGGGCCATACTCGGGGCCTCTCTTGAAACCTTCTCCTTCCTGGCAGCTTATAAAGCAAAGGGATTTCTGAGAGAGAGAGAGAGAGAGAGAGAGAGAGAGAGAGAGAGAGAGAGAGAGAGAGAACTTCGTTATATTTACTTTTCAATTCTCTTTTGAATTCTATTCTCAAGCTAAATCCTTTTAGTATTACAGTATGCAATCCTGCTCTAGCTTCCATGTTTAGGGCCAGACTGCAGATGTTTATAAACAGACAGCATGCCCACTTTTAGTCATCTGTTAGCCATGTTAAACAAATAGCAGGCTTTTTAATTTTATTGCAATTCAGCCTCCTCAAACCTTTCAGCATTCCTATGGATCATCTCTGCCTGTTTCCAATTCCTAGATGGGCCTTCCTTTTGGAGGTACCCCATGTTGTATCCTAGGTGTGACCTCATTATTCATCCAAAGGAGCCCTGATTTTCTTTATTCTGTGGCACTGTGTTTTGGCTTAATTTAGTTGCCCATCAACCCATGTTCCTTTCAACATGTTTCTCTCTTTCTCACACACACAAAAGAGGGGGGGATTTATTTCTCTGTTTCACCCCACAGTCTTAGCACATTGTGCCAAACCTGATTTCTCTACTCTTTCAAAGACATCTGTGCAAATGAGAAGAGTCAGAATATGAACATTGACACTTTGTTTCCCATTGATTTCATGGATTCATAATCACCTACATTTCAAAATGAGAAAGAGGTAATTAAATTCTACCTCCATTTTCTTTTTCCTCTTCCTTTTTGAGACAGAAGTTTATGTAGCCCAGGCTGGCCTTGAGCTTCTGGCCCTGCCTTCACTTTCCACATGCTAAGATTGCAAATGTGCACCACTATCTGAGATAACTTTAAAAGAAATCAAGAAGTTTTCTGAAACAATCCCCAAATTGGGATGCACAGTTTGGTGGGGACAACCTGCTGGCATGAGAAGCTGCACATCTACGGGGCGGGGGGGGGGTGTAGACAAAGGCAGGCATGGAGGACTCAGGTTGGCTGACTCTTGTTGCTTTGCCTGTTCTGGTAGATTCTCACATAACAGCCTTGGGAACACTTCATTCCTGGATGGTGCTCAGTGACCTGACAACTGCAAAGTCTCTTTTAACCTGTCCTTAAGATAAAGTGGGCCCTACTTACCCAGGCTTAAATGAGAGGCCAGCTCTACAAAGTTGCATTTTAAGATGCAATAAGCTTTGGTGTGTGAAAAGTAACGAATGGTCTCTGAGGCACTATGATGGTCTCTGAGGCGCTATGTTCTCACATGAGGCGAAGCCTGCGGAGGGTTGCGCTGTTGCTCCCCATTTCCTCCTCACCTGAAAATGAGACTTGGCAAAAACTACGGCAGTCTTCTCATGGACCACCTCCAAATCAGTATAGTCTAAACAGTAAGAGTAGGTCTTGTGTATCCGTGGTGACCAATGAAGCTGTCTTAATAACAAAAAATATTATGAATAATTGAAAATTAAGATAAATTACCCTCTGACATTTAATAAACAGCATCTCCCCAACTTTGTCATAATGGTGAAATAAAAATATTCATAACTTTTAGGACAAAAGTCACTCAAGACATGAGTCCAACAAATATGTGAAGGCCTTGTGGCCTGACCCAGTTCATACCCTAAGTTTTAGGGTATCAAGTTCCTAAAATCCTCTTCTATTGACAATTCTTTTTTTTTTTTTTTTCAGTTTTCCTACTCTAGGGACTACTGTTCAGTGGAAGGGCCTGCTGATGACAGGCCTGTGTGAGAACTTTACCCTTGCTTCTCTCTGGTGTCTGCTCTGGCCTCATCCAACTCCACCTTTTTGGCCAGTCTCTTTTGATTCCTTCCTCAAACCCCTGTGAGGACTGTTCTACTATATTATTTCAGCGCTCCGATTTGAAATGAGAGTGTTACAGAAAGGAACCAGGCGCAGGTCGTGAACTCCAGAAACTTTCATCATAAGGTAGAAAACAGGCCGCTTAGCATAAGTTATTACTGGAAGTGACAAACTTGACAAGAACTCAGAGCAGAGAGGGTTGACCTAGCCAAGGGAATGAAGCAGACAGCATTTGGACCTGCTCTGAGATGAAGAGAGTATTAATGCCTAGGCTAGGACAAACAGAAATGGATGTTTGGCCTTTCCTCCTCCCAAGGCCATATATTCCTGTTACATGCAGTTGTATGTTGTCAGACTGTGAGCCTTCCCAGCCATTCCTCGGAAGAAAGGAGAGACTCCTCGTTCCTTGGCCTCCCCCACACAGAGCTGCCCGTGTTATAGTTTTCACGTCTCTAGTAAACCTTGTTTTAGCCCTTCCTTTGTGTTTTATTTTAATGTCAACCCAATCTGTGTCTTATGTATTCTCACAGGCAATTTAAACAGCTGCACAATTGGTTTTCCCATCTTTCCCATCAGATCACCCACTTGGCCATCCAGTTTTGTTAACTATGTGCCTTGATTTGTGGAAGGATAATACTTTTGTCCATATTCCAGAGCCTTCACCCCTAGTCCTCCTTCCCATGCCCTTCTACCACTATCTCCTTCTCTCCTGCCATCCATGGGTGATTTTTGGCCTTTCTTATGAATGTTTTTCATAGTTCCCGGTGCCATACATAAGTATGCATTGCAGCCCAATTAGTATGATGGTTAGCGATGGCACACTGAGGGCAAGCCTTGAGTTCTTTGGGGAGCTTGACACTGAAACTTTCATATAGTAGTCCGTAAAATCTGTTAATAAACCAATCACAGGTCTTCAGTTAGTATCCTAAGTTCATATTTTGTGAGACTTTTCATATTGCCTGAGCTTCTTTGAAATATACTTTGCATATTAGTTTAAGAGTCAGTAAAAAAAGAAACAGAGAGAGAAAGAGAGAAGAGGGAGGAATAGAGGAAAAGAGCCGAGGAAGAAAAAAGAGGAGAGGAGAAGACAGGACAGGACAGGAGAGGGGAGGGGAGAGAAGGGGAGGGGAGGGCACA